>LR990146.1:17200000-18400000 GCA_905147285.1 Hypena proboscidalis | reverse complement strand
AATACTCTGTACAAGGTTCTTACGGAAAAAAATATTAAGAAAATCTCTCAGAAAGATTGAAAAATATACATTTAATTTTGCATATTCAAAAAAAAGCGCGTTACGAATGTCAACGTCATTGAATTTAAAACAAAAAACTCTGTGGTGATCTATGACACCACAGACATAACCGCGAGCTGTGCAAATATATATTTTGTTTTTTATTGAATAAAATTAGTAAAGTCCTTCTCAGGTATGACGAGACCAGGGAAATAGGTATTCATTTTTATATGGAGGATATTATAGAATCCAGTTCAAATTGAATAGGTACGCATACGTAAGATAGGTCAGCTATACAAAATAAAGTAGTGCATCAAATTTAAGCTAAGGCGGTACGAAGTTCGCCGGGTCAGCTAGTAATATAGTAAAAATAATTTGCGTTCATTTCAGATATCCCACCACCCTGTACTGATGATCTTCCTGAACGGCACGTCAGTGGTGCAGCTATTCGTGACATTGTCCAACTTCCTGCTGGCCTACAACATGCTGCTGTACAACAAGACCACCCCACTCTCCTTCAAGATGCTGCCACTCATCACTCTCAAGAGAATTGCCAGGTATGTTATATGCCACAAGTGCCAGGGATATCCAGAAGTCATCTTCACGCATGCTATAACGTCATTCTGCCAGCCATTTTCCATTTCCATTTGCCAGTCATTTCACTGGAGCTCTTGTGAATGAGCTCGAGGGCGGCAGCACTACCGTCTCACCTTTAACCTGCCGCCAAATAGTAGTGCTTCCATTACTGTGTTTCCGGTATCGTGGTGAGATCAGGCCCTGAAATTACTGGCACATGAGGCATAATACCGTAATCCTCAGCTGCAGCGACGCATCTATAATCTGCTTTTGTGGATGTTAATGTCCATGGGCCGTACTCCACTTACCATCAGGTGGACTACACGTTCGTTTGCTGTGGGCGTAGTATAAAAAAAAAAAAAAAAAAAAATACTATTCGAGCCTAACGGATTCAGCTAAATATCAGTATTTTGGTTGTGATTGCCATCAGACCAGCACAGTACGGAACGATACGATCCGACGCTGACTACCCATAATGACAACCGAGACCGATGGCTTAATATGCTGTCTAAGACACGGGGAATAACTCGTTATGTCATGATGGTCAATTGGTCACCCATTCTCATGGCCAACCGCAATATGCATTGCTTAACCTGACTATCATCCGTCAACACGGCTTTGATTGTTTTAGCAGGAGCTTCTCCATCTAACCTAAGGATCATGACCTCATCCAATTTCATATTTTAAATAAGTTCTTCTTCATTTTCAGGATATCCCCCTTATACCTGCTAGTGGTGGGCTATGCGGCCACATGGTGGGTTCGTCTAAGCTCGGGTCCTATGTGGCCGGTCATGGTGGGGCAGGAAAGCGACATCTGTCGGCAGAAGTTTTGGTTACACGCCTTTTATATCAATAATCTTGTTGACCCGGAGAATATCTGTTTGATACAAACTTGGTAAGAGATTTATCATTAACTAGCTTTTCCCCGCGATTATGTGCGCGCGTATGTTGAACCATGAGTATATTTCACCTATAACACAGTTGTTAAACTCTTATAATTCTAGTATTTATTTCTCAAGTTAGATATTACTGTTCTTTAAATCTCTTCGACCTTTCCAGGTTCTTAGCAGCAGACATGCAGCTGTACTTTGTCGCAGCAGCCCTGACCTTGGCACTGCTTCCCTTGAAACATCGCGCACTGCCGATCCTAGCAGTGCTGGTAGTGGCCTCTTCTGTACTCAATGGAGTGCTCGCTTATGTGTTCAACTGGCAGTCACTTATGTACTTCGCTTATCCTAGGTATGGTCTATACTGTGGTATGTTGTTTTATTAGCGATATTATTATAGTAATAAGATTTAATTCCAGCATGCGCATCCCATAAATGGAATCACATACTTGTAACACCGGGCACATCAGTCCTGCTTTGCTGACCCATTAAAAACCTATTGGCACTCTTTTTAAAGAGCCCAGTGTTGTATTTTCTTGGGAAAACCTTGGCAGGGAGCTTATTTCAAACATAATCGTGCGTGGAAGAAAATTCAGTGTGTTAGGATGAGCTCGGTGTCGATGGTGAGAGGTACGGTGATAGGAGTAGCCGTAAGAGGGCCGCATAACAATAAATGTTGTCTCTGGACATCATAATTATGATTGATATGCAGCAGTAACAGGGTTGGGGACAATACAGATGCTTGTGAGACGCCAGCATTAATGTCCATGCCACCTTCCTGTTTCATGGCAGTAAACTCAACAAGATGTACCGCGGCATCCCGTCGTTCACGCGGCTGTACCAGTCTCCCTGGGGCAGTCTGCCAGGCTGTCTTATCGGCCTGCTGTGTGCCTTCGTGCACTTTGAGATGCAGGAAGCTGGGGTCAAGGTTACTAAGTACAATGTAAGTGTGTTTTATTCTGTATTTTGTTATAGCCCTAAGACGTACCCGGCCTCTTGACGATGACGATGACGATGATGATGATGATGGAGATGATGATTCAAGTTTAAAGCCTCAAGAAAGGCATAAAATACATGATGATGAAATGCAAAAGCTAATTCGAAATACATATTATTATATTATTATTCAAAATATCCTTTTCAATTTCCAGTGGCTGAAGATCCCGTACCACCTAAGTCCTCTCGCCATGATCGCGTGGATCCTGTCTGGCAATTACTTGCGCGAGTACCAGGCGCCTTGGTTCATAGCATCGTACGTGGCCATCGAGAGACCTATGCTCAGCCTGCTGGGGACTTTCACTCTTCTTGGGATGTTTAACGGTTTCGATGGTAATATTGCCACTCTACTGCCACGTTGGTCCAGTGTTTAGCGCATGGGACTGCTGATAGTGAAGTCTTAGGTTCAATTTCTGGGGCTGGGAAGAGCTGGGGAGAAACTCATGTACACCATGTTCTATACATACAATAAAATTGTAGATTTGCCATTGAACATACTTAATATATATATATACTTAATATATATACATATTTAAAAATATATTTATTTATAATATTTTAATTTTCTCCCCAATGAGGTAAATTTGGGTTGAAAAGGGAAGTATCTCGATTTTGTTGGAAATATCGAACTCCACGTGGACGAAGTCGCGGACTAAAGCTGGTTTCCAATAATTAATATCATTTCTGTTTGTTTTTGACAATAATGATTATATGTGTAAGCCATACCTAGCAAACAAAACACATGTCGACTGTATATCTTCAGGTCCGCTGAAGCATTTGTTCACGTGGCGCGGCTGGCACGCCATGGGTCGCATGTCACTGGCCGTGCTGCTGCTGCACTGGTGCATCAACATGAGCATTGCGGCTTCAAACCCTCAGCCTATCGTTACAAGCTTACTTAGAGTGGTACGTACCTCAGTATAATCACAAGAGAGTCGAGATGGTAGCGAGGCACTACTAACAGAAAGCGAGAGAGAGACAGAAAAACCCACAGACCTAGGTGACTAGATTACTGTGGGAAAACCTAACATACGTTAAGTACAAATACCTAGATAACGCAACGCGCGGTGCAAGCGTGGTGATAGATCACTCAGCAGCGTGTAACGTAGAGGGAGTGAGGGCCTTTCGCTCACACCCAGCGTTGCGTTATCTATTCGAATTAAATCGAGGCAATTAGAATGGACAGACTAGATGAGAAAATAACGAACTGTCGTTTTGAATAAACCTCCAGCTACAGCCACTTGCCCGCTGCTGCGCTGCCGTTTCCACTCGCCTATTAGTGTCATGACTACTACGATGACACATGATGCTTTTAGACATATCAAACGGGTGTATAAATCATTCTGACTGATCATTCCTCTCATTCTTTTTTGAATTCGTTCAAGGAATTAAAAAAAGAACCACGTTGTTACGAACTGTTATTCCAAGGCGTAGGCATGTCTCGCGAGTCGACCGTTCGATCTTTCCTCAACCGTAAAACATTATATTTTCATTATGTATTTATTAATTGTATTGATTTTTATTACCTCTTATTTAAAATATAGGTAAGCGCTTTATTTTATAATTTCATCTGCCTTGTTAATCTATACATCACCCAAAGGTAGACTGGTAGAGAATGCTTATGGCATTAAGTCCGCCACGTACAATGACATTTATAATATATCAATGGCCACGTAGACAAATTTTTGAATATGACGTTTTTAAATAAATAAATAAAACAGTAATGTACCTATATGGTGCTGACTGCTGACTCTCTTAATATCGCTCAAAATTCCATCAGCTTTTAAATGCAAATTAATCAATGCTATGTTTCCAGATGGTGGATTGGATAGCAACCGGCTTTTTCTCATACTTGCTAGCGGTACCCCTGACCATCATGGTAGAGATGCCGGTGCAGCGGTTCATCAACGCTCTGATCTTCTGAACTCCTGGACGTCAGGAATGAAGCAAAGATCTATACTTCGGCTCTTCAAACCTTCGAGTGATGTGCTTGTGCTTTTAACCAAGACTATTGAACTTAGGGTTAAGCTGAAGTAGAATTAGTTAAATCTGTCCTTACTTACTATCGACGGATGACCGTTTGGTTTAAGCGACATTGTACAGTGATCATAAAACGTGTCTTGATTGAGTTAAGTGTCTATAATTGCATAACCATAGTAAAATGGTGCTTAAAGCAAATAGCTGGTCGTTATTTGTTTCCTACTGAAATAGGTTAATTGAAATGTTTCTCAGGTTTGTTTGTAAATCTGAACGTAACAGAATAACCTAACCACCGACATTTTATACTAATTAAGAATTATGGCCTGTTTCACAATCTGCAAGTTAACGTTATTCATAGGATTAAATATAACACAAACATATTAAAGTGACAACTGTGTTCGATTAGCTATCATTACTTTTATATTTGGTCAAGTTATATTAACTTAATAAATTAGGGTATAATTATAAATAAGTCACATCAAATTGAAGTGACGGCTGTGTAAGACTTTAACTGGGTCAGTTATTATAATAACTTTTATTCAAACGGTAACTTAAATTCGGCTGGTGAAATTGGCCTGTTGTTGGCATCGGTTGTGAATTGAATTGTATTCAAATATACACACGAGAAAATCGCAAAAGATGTATTTGTGTCCTAAAGATAAAGCCCTTATTTAAGTTCTATTAGATTTGTAAAAAGTAATAAAATGGTGAATTTAATTATTTTTTGTACTTACTTTCCCGTGGGCTTATTCGCTATTTGAGATTTTGGTTTCTTAACAAATAGTTTCTGTCAATTAGTAATTCTTTCACTCAAAACATGCATTTTTGACATAACGAAACCACGGATTACTCTCCTGGTTACTTGCCTGATATTAATACTTACGCTTAAAAACTCATTTCGAAATAGCAAAAAATCAGAGTGCGTGTTATTAATAATGGCTTACGACAATAGGCAAAACTGAATGGAAATGACCAATTTGTAAATTATTAACTGATATTAAATTATTTCTTATTTAATAGGACGAGGAATATACAAATTTATCCACTTTTATTGTTGTGTTATAGTTTTAATAGAAGTAAAAATTATTTTGTTTTACAGTTTTTTACTGAGTTGTGGCGCGCACTCTATTAGTTAATGATGTTTTATCTGTGGTTGAAATAACTTGAGTCGTAATAAAAGGTTTAATGGTTTTATTAATAATAGCTAATCCATACATATAATAAAATTTAAAATTATAAATGCCTGTTGAACACATTTAAGAAAAATCAATAAGAGGAGACTAGAACAGCAGTAGAAGCCGAAACATATTTTTTGGATTTTTGTCTGCCTGTATAATTATGTTAATAATTATGCTCCTTACAAGTAAATAAAATAAATTTTGTAGATGAATTTGGGATAGATTTTTTCGAAATGTAAATCCCAAAGGGGGTAAATTAGGCAGGTTTCTCAATTTTGAAAGATATAATAACTCAGAAATATCGAACTTAACGGGGACGAAGCCAAAGGCAGAAGCTATTTAACAATAAAATAATACTTTTTAAACTACATTTGAAATTGATGTAAAGAGTGAAATATAACTTCTACATTTTTAAAAATATATTTTTGCAGTGAAAAGACGCCATAAAATTGCTGACTGCCACTTAAAAAAAAAAGAAAAATATTTTTAGTATTAAAACAGAGGTGAAATTTGCGGCCGCTTACCGTGAGGTTTCGCCATGTAGCTATAAAGAGTATAAACACAAAATCATAAAAATTAAGTTTTTGGGCTTTCAATATTTAACTTGAACTACTTTTCCCGCCACCTCGTTTGCGTGGAATTCATTATATTAGTAATAGCTACGCCCACGTTTTGACCCGCATTAAACCTTACAGCTCCACTCCCGTGACGTTTAGCGTAATCTCAAATATCATTTCAATATTCAGTAGATCGCGAGAATAAAATAATAAAATTAACGAACTGACTTTCCCTCGCGGATTTGTCTGCGTGGTAGCTAAATAAATTAAAACTGGATTTTATAAATAAGTATCATTCATATAACTATAAATATTTTGGCATTAAAATAAAAACAGACAATTCAATTTTATTTATTTGTATTGATAAAACCTTCTTGTTGACACCTACTAAAATGCATTTTTACTCTGTGGCAACTAATGTCTTTGACTGAAGAAAATTGGAACGTTTCATTACAACAAAAAGCATATAAATAGCTTTAAACTGAAATAAGAAAGTAACAAATTCAAACAATAAAACTCAAATTATTTAACTGATTATATCAAAAGAAAATTGTACATACTATAACAACAAACACAATATAAGTCATTATGGTAAGAGGTATTTTCGGAGAGATTTTCTCTTTAGTGTAAAACGAGTGCATAAAATTAAATAAAATAAGAATGGAACGCGATGTGATGGAAAAAAAGTTATCCTTAATACCTTGGATGAAGGATAGTACTGGATAAGGGAATGGCGTGGTCAACAGCGAGACAGAGAATCTCGGCACAGTGTGGCGACAGTGCAAATTAAATTACCCTAGTTTTTGGATAAATTTGCCAAAATATTAAGATATATTATTTACTAATTCCAAAATGAAAAATGTATTTATTTTATCAAAATAAAACAGATATAAAGAACAATTGTTCGGTTTATTGAACATATTGCGTTATGTACTGTTATGTTAATACTGCATAGGTAATGACTGAATTTAAGTCGATCAACCAATGTTGGAAGTTTCACATCTGGCGTTTCAGCTGCGTGTTTTTGAACAGTCACTGCTGGCATCATAGTATTGAGTTTAGTAGACACATACTCTTGGCTACTCGTTGACGGCATTACTATGCTAGCTCATCCACTGCTTCTTTTGCCTGAAACTGTAAAATTTTTAATAGTAACTTCACGCAAAAGTTTAAATAGATGGCGTTTAACATACTTTCTAACTCACGCACGGGGACGGGCAGTTACGGCTGCCACAGGTAAAAACGTGAGGATCAACGAATCCCACAGAGCAAAAGTCACGGACCATAGCTAGTTTTATTAAAACGAAATCAAATATTCAAGTCTATATTGCACGTAAAATCCTTAGGACCGTAAAAAACGTAGATTTCCTTTCAGTGTTGCGCATCAATTCAAAGTATCTCAACTTGACTATACCCAAATATTGTAATATATATAAATAAATAGCCCCCTATAATACTCAACTGAAAATCTCAAATAATAATTAATATTATATATACACGCTGTATATAATGTATCCTACAGGTTAAATATTAATTTACCTGTGTGGCACAGCATTCATTAACAAAAGAGTTACTCTCTTTTTTTAATAATTCATGTCGTCCAAAATGTCTGCTACAAACTTAAGAGAATTTACTCGGAGCTCAATTTGTTCGTCCTGTAGCTTCAATCCACTTCGGATTTAAATCAATATTTTCCGGGAAACTGTTATGCAATTAAGATATTGAAACTGACTAAAATACTACATGATATATTTATCATAAGAAATGCAACATAAAATTTTACCCACAATTTTGGGGAAAAATATATGGAAGTCTTGACAACATCTAACAATATTTTATAGTAGGTTATAAATACTAAAATTTCATATTTTAGATGATTTTGTCGATCAAAATATAAACAAACATAGTTCACACAAGATAAAATCATTGAAAATACAACCTGGCATATGATTCAAAGGCCAAAATGTGTTATACTTACGAGTGGAACGATAATTCAGGCAGTTTTCTTCTTCTATCACTTTTACATCCTAAAACACTACACCGCACCATATTTCCTACAATAATGCTTAATAAAGACACTATTGTTAAAAAATTGCTAATATTTTTCAGGTTTCACGTAACTTTTATAGCTTTAAACTAACTAAACTTTAAAAATACCAAATTATTTTGCCAGCGTTGTCAAATATTGTAATTTAAGTTGTCAGTTTGATTGATAAAGTTTTGAGCTAACCTCAAGGTTTGCTCAAAAACCCGACACGCATGGCGAAACAAAAAATCTTATCACCTGTCTTGTTTTTTTACACAAAATTGGCGTAAGTTTATCTTTGTCTTGTGTGAGGGAGATCGAAGCTATCAGTCGTCTATACTATTCTCTGTCTACGCTTAATACAAAATAAAATATATCAAAGCATTGACTACATAAAAAAAGGCAGGACTCCGTCTCTTAAAACACTTACTGAAGCACCCATAGTAAGTCACACGTACACACAGAACACACACATTGACACAATAGTAAGTCAATCGCCCGCCATTACGCTTTGGACTGTGCTGTTGCTTGGATGTTCAAGTAAAATAATTAAAAATGCCGTCTTGTGTTGTGAAAAGCTGCCGAAACCATAGCGCCTCGATAAAAAAAAACCAGGGGATCATTTTTCATAGGTAAGCAAGTAATATATTCAGCTTATTGCCGAAATTATATTGTTTTCGTAAAAAAATATACCAAAACTATCAGTGTTGACAGTCAATAAATATTTTCATTTACCCTGAATTTGGGTAAATATTTTTTAGTAGTATAATACATTTAGTATAAATTATTATTCTATGTTTTATAGATTTCCTGCTGCAAACGACGCATGGAAAAATTATTAGATAAAAATAATTAGAAACTGCAGAAATGATAACAGCTGGTATCCATCAAAATATAGTGTAGTCTGCAGTATACACTTCGAGGAAATTGATTTATGTATATAAAACAAAAGGTGGACTTATTCGCATTGTCAGCTTTGCCGTACCAAAAAAGGTAAAACAATAGTATATTGTTTTAAATAAAGTATTAAATTAATAAATACCAGTACTTTAATCTAAAACTTTTTATTTCTTAGTTTAGTTTATTATTATTTTTTTCTTTATTTTTATTTGCCAATATTTATTTGAAATATTGAAAAATCGCATGTAAGTGAATCTAAGCTTCGTGATTGTTGGTTTAGTTTAACTTAGATATTTTATTTGGTTTGTACATTTTGTTGACGTTTTCAAGCACTTTCTGATAGTTTATGTAATGGAGAATTTTTGTTTTTTTGATAACTGCCATAACTTACTCTACTATCCAATTTCGGCTCCAGGTCCTAAACTGGGACACCCTGTATATCACTAAAGCATCTTCACCATCTAAGAATCAGGAAGCGCCGTAGGAGTCGTAATTTTAAAATATTTTCCAAAAACTGGGTAGCTGCCCTAAAGCATCTTCGCTGCCTTGCGTCAGGAGTGCCCAGAGCAACGAATTTTGTACATATTCCCTTAATAAAAACAAACAACTTCCAGCTGCAGGCCCGCATCGACTGCTAGAAATATAAAATCAACTTTGTTTCGAAATTCAATCATAAAGTTGTTTTATATTGTTTGGTTTTTGGCCACGGTAGTATAAAACTACCTATATCATGTTTGATGGTAAAAAGCAGCAAATAAAAAAATATAAGAACTAAACCTCTAAAATATTTATTTAAATTATTGTAAAAATGTGGGTAATATTTCTCATGGCTGGTAACCCCTAACACACGCATACATAAACAGACCGCTGCCATTTTGGTGCTTCAATCATTTTCTATGTGACATTCTCTCCTGCTTTTTTTATGTACTCTATGTATCAAAGATCAAGATAATCTTTTAAGACAACTATAAAAACCATATATAAATGTGATTTTAACTCTTTGCTACTGCTATGTACTAGAAACAGTGAGTATGCGTTATAATTTCTACTTAGTCCTCCGTGACACGATGAAATTACATAAAATATCTCTCACATGTGTTGTAATGTTTTTTGTCTTTCAGGTACAATACACGAATATAGCACACCTATATTATAATAGTATTATGATAAAGATGATAGCGGCGGGTGATTTCAGAGCTAAACATTTTTTAAGACTTAAGTTTCATAAGTGCAAGAACAGCGAACATTAGAAGAAATGTTCCTGAAATTCTGTGAAATAATAAAAATTTTCAAAACTTCTGATTTTTCTTTAATATATTCTTATTTCTCTTACATAATTATCATAGACATAGACACTACGTTACGTACATAAGAAATTATAAATGTAAACTCCAAATAAATTAATAATCGTGAATACAGAATGTAAGTAGTTACATTATCTGGTGCATAACCTGTATTGTCCCATTGTTGGGCAAAGGTCTCCACCATCCATGAAATGGAATGAATCAGGTTTTTCATTTTTTATTAAAGTATGTAACTAGATTTGACTACGTCGATAAAAAGCACTTACCCGTGTGCCAGAATTCATTAAAATTTGTTTAGTTTGGCGAGAAAGAGGAAGCCTACAACCTAGCTACATAATATTAATGTTTCAATATTTTGAAGATACATTATTTTCATTTAGTGCTTTTTATATCCCAGACTGGCATAATTCGTGCTACTTGTCATATTTATAAGTTTTCGTATGAAAAATCTCGAGATCTATGACTGAAAATAATATGACCTAAATTCTATTGCATTACGTATTTAATTAGTATTTTATGACATACATTAGTATTAAACAGTTATTGATTTGTTGTATAACGTTAATCTGAAGTAAAAAAACCTTTTAAATATCATTATTTTATCTCACCAAAGTACAAGAAATCACTGAGAAACTGCTCCATGACCAGTTTCCGATTTTGACATAAGAAATTGCGTTACTTGCCTGTAAAGCTGTCAAATCTGCAAGAGGATAGTAACTGGCAAGCTGTCAAATTTTTTGCCAAGCAGTTATCAACCGTATATGTATGGATATAAGGATGCACTAAATCCGAGATGAACCGGTTTCAAACGAAATTATTAATTGCTTTCGAAATCGACTGGAAATTAGTCACCTTTACGGAATAGCCATACCGGTCCCGAGTGATAAATCTATACTTATATTATAATCAAAAATACTTATATTGATTTGTAGAACAAAAAATTCAAAAAATACGGTGAAAGAATTATTACAATATCTTGAGAAATTACGATATTATACAATATTACGTTTGAAAAATTATGATTCCGTTATTATGATTCCGAGTGTAGCTCGAACGCACACCTCAGCGCAATATCGACTTTGGCCGTGGAATATCTGGGTACGTAGAACCTTACACCTCTGGGTTCCACGTACCCAGCGCCTGGATATTATATTATATTCGAGTCTCACTGGAATCATAATTTTTCAACCGTAATATAGTATACTAAATGCTTAGCAAAACTAAAATTTGCTTATTTAACTTATACTGAAGTCGAAACTAATTTCAAAATGAGCGCGACCCGTTTGGCCTGTGACCGTAGCCTTAACATTGTCTCCCGATATCGGTAGGTATAAATTGCAAATAAGATGCTAATTTCGCGCCATAAATTAAGTTTAAGTTTAAGTTTATTTTATAAAATACAAGCTGATTTGACGGAGGTTGTCCTGTCTTAACTATGAATATTTAATTCGAATTGGTATAATTTTCCGCGCAAATTTCTTAATTTATCTTTCATAAGACACAACAAAAAAAGAATTGCTGGAATCGCTCCAGCCGTTCACGCATGATTCCATGAAATAAGGATTCATTTTTATTTATATACATAAGTGAACAATTTCTTTGATGGAAAGTAGATCACTGAAAAAAGAATTTGTAGAGTGCGCGTTATCCATGCCGTGCCGTGGTTATAAAAAAGAAAAAAATAATGTTATAATTGATGACTATTATGATATTCCGATGTGTTGAAATATTCGATGTTGTTTTTTGCACCCAGAATCAGAACCATTGGTAAGCGGATTCGTCAAGTTGTCATTAACACTCTGTATAATAGGTATGAGTAATAGTAATCAGTAATCATAGATTAACTTACAATTTTTTTTCTGAACTAACCTAGCAATGCAAATATTTTTTATATCGCCAGGAAAAACATGAATTCATTCTATCTAACAGCTAAAATGAACCAAAAATCAAGGTGACATCAAAGTCCATAAAAATTACTAAGAAATATAAGCAAGACGTCACTCTTCGATATAATTAATGCACTATAATTAATTATAGCATTTTTAAGGCAAGGGTTTCGGTAGCCATCATTTTATAAACATTGTTATTCACATTAAACAAAAACCCCGACTACGTAAAAAGGGTGTCTAAAAGGGAGGAACCCAAACAATATCTCAGATAGAAATCCAGAAATAAGTTGGTTCAAAAATGGTCAAGTTGACAGTAAATCGTATTTTGTACTGCAAAGTTAATCACTATCACAGATCACATCGTGCCCTTTTTAGCCAACTACGGCGAGCCCAAAAAGAAGAAATATGATTTTGGCAGTCTATGTATATGTATGTTTGTATGTTTTACAAAATTAAATGGCCAAGGTTGAGCCGTGGTCGCACCCACCAGCAATTTAAATGTAACCTTATATTGCAGTTTTAGAGAAAGAAATGCTAATGAGGGCCAAGATCTAGTGTGGGCACAGCCTTATAATACATCTGTAGAAGTAAAAATTCTGTACATTGAAACTATCAAAAAAATTGATGGCATGGTGTTACTAGTCCGACACGAAACCCAAAAATGTGATTTAATTTTTTTTTGTCTCTTTGTCTGTCTGTTGCCAAAACTACCGGTTCGATTTCGATGAAACTTGGTATAATTATTTTTTAATATCCTAGGCACTTTTTATCCTGAAAAATATATCCATAAAAAACAAACCTAACTTTACGGTTCGATCCCTTGACCCGATTATTGTACCAACCGCAAATAATAAGCTTGTCGTAGGTTACGTCACCCGCAGTGGAGTTCACTAAGGAGAGCTGCACACGGCTAAGATACTTTATATATTTTATCTTAAGATACAATATCGCTCGCCATACAATTCAATGGACTATCACACACTACAAAGATAATAAAGTTATCTAATTATGCAACGCCTGAAAAGGGCTACTAAGTTATCAAGATCTGTATTCTAATATTTAAGACCTAACTGTACACTTAGTAAGCAAATAAAGACTTTTGACTTTTGACTTAAATATTTTTTAATAATTCTTCATTTGATTCACATGAAATTTTGTATGTAGGTTCAGTGTTCAGTGTAAACCAGCGAGGCAGTTTTTGTTTATTATACCGAAATCTATGCGGACCAAGTCGCGGGCAACAACTAGTATAGAATATAAACTTTATACAAACTTCTTGAGCATTAGTTGACGTGGTGGTGGAAAGTTTGCGCATCGTACACTTACGTGCAAAATATTGCTATAAATATGATTAGTTACGTCGAGTTTTTAGAATTACCTATTTTATTTATTACAATTACTGTTTATTTCGGGATATTGTATTATGTATAGACAATTGTATTTGTGTGAGTGCAGTGGCAGGCAATAGCCAAAATATAAACAATAGCCGACATGTGCAACATTTTGTATGTCGTGCATTGTTTTGTCAAATTTCTCATAACTTAAATAGTTAAATCGAAAACAATGCTTGTCGGCATGTTTTGTTGAACTTCTTACGATTTAAAACAATAGTTAACTCGGTTTTTAATATTGGCAAAATCGCCGACAATATTCAGTGATAAAATCCGCTTTTAACTCAACAAATAACAACAACAACTAACGATTTATAACAGAGCACAAAAGTGAGCACTTCACTGCACGCACGTGTATTCGGGAGAGAGCGGAACGAAGACGCGGTGCGCGGGGCAAGGGTCGACTGATCAACCAATCACGCGCAGGTACGCCCCCTGCGCCTCAGCCTCGTAACCAAAGAGACCCAAAATTGGTTTCTGCGCATTCAAGGTCGTTTGCTCAAGATGTTTGCCCCGATTTACTTACTTTAACCACGCTGCCAAAAACCCGCTACCTAAAACTGTCTACTATTAATAGTTAGAAAAACCAGTAATATAATAATAATCTATTAATAACTTCTATTAACATAATCTGTTTTTAAATTTTTTTTTAAAGAATATTATGTTAATGATGTTGTTGTCTGTTTTTTTTCTAAGAACCTGTTTTGTTTGGCAAAAAAGGTTAGTTTTTAGGCTCGGTTCTGGGAAGAATGTATGACGTATAAATTTTATTAACATTTATCTAGAATTGTCTACGTGATTATTTAATGTTAACATGGCCAAATGGGTTCAACTTTGACCTCGTATGTGAAGCCTGATAAAGACAAAAAAATATGTATGTAAATTCACAAGTTTTTTAGAAGCACCACCTTGAAATTATTTTTAAAAATTTGCATTATATTAAGGGCAATAGTTGGTTCATTGATACTAATTGGATGACTGGTTTTGATTATTTCTTTATTCAATCGGTAGCTGGTCAAAGGGTAGTAAGTAGATTTTAGGATAAATCAGTATTTTACAGATAAAAATATATTTATCGACTATGTGAATCCATACATCTCTTTCTTATTTTTATAGCATTTAGCTATGCTTTGCAAATTATGCTTAGAAACGGCTGCAGGGTTAGAAGAAGTCACAGGTTCATATCCTGCCGGTCCCATAATTTTTTCAACTGTTTCTTAGTATCAGAAGTTCTTTTGTTCACCTGATACTGAACGCTTACCAGCTCCAAGCCATAGTGTGTTGTGCGCCCGCCCACTGAGGTCTCGGTTTCGATCCCTGCGTTCATTTCATAACACTAGTTTCGTAATGTAAATTAAGCTTGCTCGGTAGATGGCGATTAGCTCACCTATAAGCTGATAAGTTCATGGATAGGTATTAAAAAATTGAGTTAATAAAAGGGTTATGAATGGCCTTAGTGCACGTAAATATATGTATGGAATAATAAAAAAATCCGAAATCTATACTCTAGCCTTCGAATTTTGTCATTAGCAAATGTTTTATTCATTAGTATACAGAAAATGATGTGTTTTGCTGAATCGTTTCGATTTGCTAAACTAAACTGATAAGGTTATTGATACATTTCATACATTTTGAGATAGAGAAATATTAATTCATGGCTATTTGCGACGTACATCAGCGACATTTTTTTCAATTTACAAATTAATTAAGTAGAAACGTAGGTAATTGATCAAGTGTAGGATATTTAGCAGTATTCACCGTAGGACTAAGTTGAAAGTCTCGGGTTCGAACCCACGGTACACATTTAGGTTTTAGGTTTAAAGAATTTATTTCCCATAAGAACAAAAGTTCACTTAAAATGAGAATCTAATTACAATATATGTTTTATAACTTAAAATTCATCATCTTCCTCCAGAATTATCTAACCTGTTTACAATTTATTCTTTTACAATAATTTTTACAAATAAGAAATTAAACAAAACTATCAGTTTTTCTATTCGACGCCGTCAAAAAACAAACTAAGAGACAAATACAATACCGTAATATTACCGTAATTAAAAGTTTCAACCTCAATTGTATTACTAGAAAATTCAGTCATTCAACACAAACAAAATGCCATAAGTTAATGGATCTGCAAAACAGCAACCTATTCTTATTTCATTTAAGTTGTTTATCGCAAAACACTGTTATTATGTCCTTATCTCGGACGTAGGAATCTAATAGGTACTAAGCTATAGCGGTCGTTCTGACCTATAATAGTTATATAGTTGTAAGATAATTATCTTGCACATACGCTTTGAGTTTATTTCTAAAACTATTTAAATTATTGTTCAACCTATATTCATTAGGTAGTTTATTGTACAGCTGTGCTCCCTCAAATAATATATTCTTTTTTCCGATCATTTCTGTCAATAAATCGTTAAGATACGCTTTCCGAAGATCAGATATGTGTGTATTTATCATGAACATTATCGCTTGCTAACGGTAAAGTAAAGCACCGTGGGGAAACCTGCGTACCTAAAGGTGCCTTAAAGTACACGAGGGTGTGTGCAGTCTACCAATCCGCACTTGGCCAGCGTGGTAGACTAAAGCCGAACTCTTCTCTTCATGAGAAGAGGCCCGTGCCCAGCAAAGGATGTAATTTTATACAGAGCTACTATTATAAGCAGTTTTATTTATTTACGAGTATAAAATTAAAAGATCGGTAGTATATTTTTTGTTTTTGGTTCAGTCACCCATATAATTATTACTACTTTTAAATTTACTATCTTTCTATTGCAAGACCGAAACGTTTATTTAATTGATTGTCTATCTGCTTGGTTAAACTTAGTCTCAGAAACTATTGGAGTGAATTGAAAAAATATTTATGTGTTAGATAGCCTGTTTTTACTTCTGTCATGGTTTAACGGGATGTTAAAAAGGAAGTTATTTATCATTTAAGTTACATAATAATCAATACTAACAAAAAAAGGTTTTGAAAAAAACTGACTTCAAAATAATTTAAAAAGCATTTACTTAATAACGTTTAATCAAGTAAAAGGTAAGGTAAAAAAAGCTAACTAGTAATTTGTATGTGCAAGTTACTAGTAAGCTTTTTTTAATATATATTGAAAAAAAAACTTATTATATGGGACCTATTTATGTAATATTCAACGTCCCGCCTCATCTATGTGTATAACTTTAAAGAAAACAGAAAACGGTCTTTAGGTGCTTATATTTAAAGAATTATCTTCGTACTTGGTCGTTCGTGGTACCTTCCATTATCAGCTCAGCAACTAATTTCTAAGATATATATTTAATGATTTTGATAAAATTTTGACATTTCTATAAATTTAATACTAAAATATAATTATTATTATGTCTGCATGTGTTCTGTTTTTTTTTCTTTATTTATTTTTTTAATTTTTAAAATCTTGGTTCGTTTGTTAAATAGTATTTTTTCTAGTATATATATTTTTTTGTTATAAGCTTGCTTAAGAGCAAAATGTGGAGTTCTACTTTGATAATAATGTTATACCACCAATGTACCTTACCCATGTTTGCAATTAATAAATGAAGTTTGAAATTTGAAGATCGGTCAAGGTGTCTTTGAGTAATTGCAGAACAAACATAAAAAAAAACATTTAATCGAATTGAGAACCTCCTCCTTTTTTTGGAAGCCGGTAAAAAATAAATCTAATCAAACCAAGGGCTTCATTATCTCTGATTTTACTATGGACCTTCATGTTTTATTTCTAGTTTGTATATTTTCTAACCTACGACTGGCATATACCACCTTGATAAGCGAAATGGCAACACACTCGCGGCTACCACGAAACCCTAATGTAAAAATTTACAAAGTTCGGTCAAGCAAATGTCGCGGGTAAGTTTATAAATAGTCGTGTGTGTTGTACGTGGTCAGTAGTGGTCAGTGTTGTGTACACGATGGTGAAAGGCACAGTGTTGGTGATGGTTGGGGTCGTGCTGGTGGTGGCAGCTGCCGTCCACGGCGTGGAGCTCACTGGTGGGTATTTATAATTTTAGTGTATTTTTTTAAGATATTATTTCATTGATTGCATCAAAATATATCTAGCAGTTTTTGCATAGAGTAACAAACATTAACATAACACAGCACTCACTTACCATTTTCAGGATATTGAGTGAGTGATTACCCGCTGAAATTGTTGACAATTACGGTAGTGTTCGTCAATAATTTTACATTGTATGCAATAATTACATGAAACTAGTTTCGTAAGGCTTTATCAATTTATTTACATCTTCGACTACGTTTTACATAATTAGTTATTTAATTTAATGGCCGCTTTTGAATAGATATATTATCTAAATCGTATTTCTTAAATATATAACTTTTCACGCAGACTTGTGTTTTTCTGAATATTACTAGTTAAAAACTAAACATGATAAAAACAAAAAATAGGTAGGTACGTGACATTTGAAACTGTTATTTCTGTACATGCTATCAATAAAAACAAATGAAGGAAGTGCATTGTAAGATTTTACCCTATATCTAAATAATCACGTCGATTACAGAAATTCACAACCACTATTTCCAATAACGTTAAATAATATTATTTTACTTGGACTACTATTGTTTTGTTCAGTGGCTAGCGGCTAGACCACAAATTCACCCGTACGAGACTCTGAAATTACTGGCACATAGAGCATAATGTAGTCCTCATCATGCAATCGGGACGTAGTTGCCACTTTATCCTGTTGGCTACATAGTACTAATACGTCGTTCCGGTCTCGGGTTCGTCCACGGGAATCGAAACCTCACGGTGTGAGGCGCATACGCTAACAACTAAACCATCGAAGCAGTTAGGTTGTCATGTAATGTTGTCTTTGATTCCAGACCAGCAATACTACTCAATGCCTCACATGTTCCAGTTGGATGACTACGAGGAGTGCTTGTCCTCCCGCCAAGGGGCCTTTTGCCTCGGCACCTTCGATCTCATGCAGCACAGGAACGACAAACTCTTAAATATGATTCAGGTAACATTTCAAATACTATTCACATAAGTCCCAAGAACAGGGGATGAGCCTCCTGCCATCATCGTTTGCCGAGCCTTATCCCAATTACATAAGCTTCTAATCTGATTGGCTGGAAAATAGGATTTTACGTCAAGTGACTGTCATCAGACTTCCACAATCCAATACGAGCTGATACAATACTCTTTGGGCCGTTGACTTGTTATGTATGACTTTCTGGCCTCTGAATAACACCTACAATAGATCTTCAAATGACAACTAGGATCGATGACATGACGTGATCTTTGAGGTACGAAAGCAAACTTATTATTTGTGATGGTCACATATTCAACAGCTTACCGTGGTAACCATTGCCCGATTCAACGATCGACGGGTGTGCGCTGCTTTGACTTAGCCACGATCTCCTCCAACCGCAACGTCATACGCTTAAAGAAATTCCTTATCGCTCAACTTTCTTCCAGGAATATTCCTCGAGCCGCTTCCACTTCAACCGCTCCCAGATCCACCGCGGCTTCTGCCTGCCCACCACGTGCTCGCACATTGAGGCTGCTTCCCTGGTCAAACGCTTCGAGCGATGCGTCAGCAACCTCACCAGGACCCGCTACGGCCTGGAGAGCAACCTCACTGATCTGAAGTACTGCAAGACGGCCAATGAAGCTAAGGTAAGATAATTACATAACATAACATAACATTACGCCTATAATACCCAGAAGGGTGGGGCAGAGGTGTAGAACACCCACATTTCACCTGTTATGTTTAAGTCCCGTAGGATAAGCGGTGAGCCTATCGCCATCCACCGGGCACAATTCCAACTCCGTGCTGCTACTGTGAATTTCCTGACGGAAAGTTTACAAAGAACACTATGTCCGACCCGGGAATCGAATCCAAGACCTCGCGTTGAGAGGCGTATACGCTAACTACTAATAAATTGGATTTTTTTACATTTGATAGTGCCTACACTAGAAGCAATTACATTAATCAGTCGTCACATTCACTCACTCAAGCACACCAGAACAAATATTTGCAAATCTGAGAGATGTAAGAGTATAATTGATTTTAAGTTTTCCTTTATGATAATAAATTACTAAAATTGACTAATTAATTGGATTTTAGGTGCCCAGGCAAGTGGATGGCTGGGATATATCATTCGCGTATGTGGTGGGAGTGATCCTGCTGCTCAATCTGGTGGGAACTGCGTATGATCTGCTGAGAAACAAGAATGGAAAACGTGAGTAATTATCTTTTAGATTGTGTGTAATTAGAGCGTTTCTCTATACGTCTAAATCACTTGTTTGCGAGTTTATTTGTCACGATCATGATAATATTATTATAATAATGTGATTCTGACACACAATTCATGTCACAATAGTTAATAACACAACCGGCACGGAATCAAACAACATTGCAACGGCTTTTCCTGATAATTCCGAGGCACAAGAATACGAGCAGATTCTAAGAATTGATTGACAAAAATTCTATCTAAAAACTCTTTTTGACCAACTCCAGAAAAACCCAGGAGTTTATCATTCGAACCCCTTTTCGTATCATTAGCTGCGAATCAGTTATATTTCTCACAATCAAAATCAAAGCAACTTTTAACATCACAATATAACGTTATTTTATTATGCTACAGAAATAATTTATTACAATTTAAAAGGCATTCATTTGCTTAATCTAACCTTTCGTCCATATGTAATTTGGGATTTTACTGTTTGGAAATTCTCAATAGCATCATAGAGTTAGATTTGTGCCCCGTGACTACAAGCTAACCCTTTGAAGTTAGCCTACAGTCACGGGGCATGAGGTTTGCCACGTCAGACCTGAACAAAACAGGTGAAGTGTGAGTGTTATTAACTTCTGCCACTCGTTTCTGGGTTTGATTGTTTGTTTGTTTAAAAATGTATCTTATCTTTTTTTCTATAAAAAAGCTTACTAGCAATTTGCAAATACAAATTACTAGTATTCTTGTTAACCCCCTCCAGCTAAGCTTTATTCGCTTGTGTTAGGAGGAAGTTTACGTCCGTGGTGTAATGGCTAGGATTCGAACCCACGACCTCTCGATCGTAAGACCGATGCCTTATCCATTGCGCCACGGCCGCTTTATTATTTATTTAATATAAGTAATAATAGTAGTTACATACCAGTGTACATTTATCATCCTAGTAATAACAATCATACATTTCCAACTAGTTTTACAGACACATAATGTTCTTAAACTTTACAGCGGGACACTTGAAGAAAGTGTCCCGCTGTAAAGTTTAAAGGAAGTGAAAGACGATAAATTAGGCTTTCTTAGATTAGTTTGCCTATCGATAGCATAGATTTTACGAGTAAAACTATTAAACTAAACCTTCTGTGTAATATAGGCCCTAAGGATGACTGGTAGAGAATGCCTATGGCATTAAGTTCGCCTTTATGCTGTATTTTGTACATGAAGCTTTAAAATAAATAAATAGGCTAAAGCTATATAGCTATATTACCCATAAGCTATTATGTTTATAATATTTTAAAGTGAATTATTTTGTAAATTAATGGTGTACCGTACAATAAAGAGTTATGTTATGTTATATGCCTGATAGTACGTAGGCACAAAGTCTGGCATTATGCCCGGTAGATGACGACAAGCTCACCCCCTTTCTGATACGGAATAGAGCCTGGGACCCTACCCATCTCGAGCCTCACATTAAGCGCTGAAATTTTTAAGCAAAGATTTTTTATTATGGCAATAGAATGTAGATATTTCAGCTTTCTGAAAACAATTATTAATTTTTCAGCGATCAGGCAGCTAGAGGCGTGGTCTCTGGTGGCCAATTGGAACAGACTGACAGCTGACTATTCAGACGGAGACCCGAGGTTGGCAGCTCTGAGACCAGTGCAGGGAATGAAGTAAGTAAGATGGTAAATGCCATATAGCCACCACGTCTAACGAACGAAGGCCAACGAACAGATGGTCCTTTGGGTGGTTAAGCGAACGCTAACGAATCTTTCAATGTTACCGCCACGCTTCGGATAGCCGGTGAACGCCATTCAAACCATTCGAAACAGGAACCAAAGAACGGGTTCATTAGCCTTCGTTTGTTAGGTTTGGAACCGGCGTAAATTACAAGTATGGCAACTGCATACATAGGACAATTTGGTGATGGTTGCGTCGCTTCGTTTGAGGACTGAGCTGTTATAACTTATATTACCTTACTACTCTCCCAGCGCGGCTTTACCCGCGTCGTATCTCTATAAAATATATCCTATATAACTTAGTAAGTAATTGCCGAGTTCAATTGTAACAAACAAAAAAAAATATTCCTATTTATAATACTAGTTTAGGTTAGGTCTTCCACAGCAGATTAAAATTGTTTTTTTCTTCTCTTTCCAGAGCTATTTGCATGATATTTGTAATGATGGCACACACCGTCCTGGCGTTTCACCTCACCTATATGTACAACCCTGATTACTTGGAAAAAGTGAGTATCTATTCGAAGTTGTGCTCAATGAAAAAAAAACAATGATCAGCATAAAGTCAGCGTATTGTAGATGTATCTGACCCTATCTGACCATTCACCGCGTGACTACGGATTTGATTACCGGGCCCAAAAAAAAAACGTTTTTGTCAATAATTTTCAGAAGCAGCACGATATCTAGAATTATAACTTTAAGATGGTGGACTCACCTTCTATCTTGACATGGGCGATAAACGGTGTTATACATATCCGCCACCCCCATCTGAGTGCTAGGTACAAGTGTGATGATATATCGATCAATTTCTTTTTCTCTCTATCTAGGCCAGCCAAAAGGTCCTCTCAGCGTTTCTCCAAAACGGCACACCCATCGTGCAGATTTTTATCATGGTGTCGTGCTTCCTGCTGGCGTACAACCTGCTCCTCCACGCGGAGAACACCAAGAAACCGTTTAGCATCAGCATGCTACCAATGTGTTTGGTGAATAGGTTTTTTCGGTGAGAGCTTTCGGTAAAAAAATATACCGTTTTCCAAGTTCAATTTGTTCAGTAAATTACGTTTTTCCTCCGTATTTTTTTTTACCGCTGGACACATCCACCCCGTATAAGTAACCAAATTTCTACCCTATAAACCTAGCTAAACTATAATTTTACAAAAAAGACTATTTAATTACTTAAATGCATTCATATTAGTTCAGATTATTAATGCTAGTAATTAATTTTCTCATCCTACGCAAAATTGACCCATAATTACTTAAATGCATTCATATTAGTTCAGATTATTAATGCTAGTAATTAATTTTCTCATCCTACGCAAAATTATTCAGCTAAATCATTCACAATTTATGAGCACTGGACTTGTGAAAATTTGAGGAATACCCTCAATTTCTCTAGGATTTCATCTTTAGATCTTAACCTGTTTATCTTAAACCACATAACAAGTACCTATGTCCTATCACTTCATACAAAAGAACAATTTCTCAAATCTGTCCAGGCGTTTTTGAGAAGTCGGCGACCAAACATAAAATAAAACATACAATGGAATTGAAAACCTCCTCCTTTTAGAAAGTCGGTTGAAGAATATGAAATCCTCGCTAATACTTTATAATTTATATTTCCAGGATATCTCCATTGTACCTGTTCATCCTCGGCCTGGCCACGACGTGGTGGGCGCACGCTAGCGACGGGCCCTTCTGGGGACCTCTGATTGAAGGCGAGGCGTCCCGCTGCCGCGACCTGTGGTGGACCAACGCGCTCTACGTCAGTAACTTGTCACAGGATGATAACTTCTGTCTTATTCATACGTGGTGAGTTTTGCTTGTTTATTTAGGAGGTCCAACAGCTATGCTATACTTAGTTTGATTTTAACATACAGGTCCTCGCGTCTAGCATTATCTATTAATTTAAAACTTCATATTTAAAACTTGTATATAAAGCGGATTTATTGCACTGGGCATTCTCTACCAGTCTACCTTTGGGTGATACAGAGATTAACAAGGCAGGGAAGTTATAAAATATAGTGTTTTGATTCGAAACTATAAGTGCAAGCGAGTATTACTAACTGACCGTCTCGGTTTGTGGTTAGTGTTTACGGCCTCTCACTGTAAGGTCCCGGGTTTGATTCTCGGGTCGGATAAAACAGTTATTTGGGTTTTTAACCGCCAAAATATGCTCAATAGCAGCACGGAGTTGAAATTATGCCCGGTGGACATGGGACCTATCACCTAACACTTCTGCCACACCCTTATGGGTAAAATAGGCGTGATGTTATGTTATGCGTTTAGCTATTTCTTTTGTTAATAAACAGTTCCTGACAATACACTACAACTACTGAGTCTACCATGCTCATCTTTCAAAAGAATGAAACCTTATCAAAAGACATCAACGCGTTGACATGATTTAATTTTTAATAATTTGGTTTAGTTTACTATACTTTTTATATGTACTTAGATATGGAGGCTACCAAATTATGAATTAAGTAAGTTATACGACCATATTTTTGACTAGGTTCATATAATTATACAAAATAGTAATAATATATTTAAAACTTGAAATGAAATGACACAGTAAACTAATGAATAACAAATTAGAGACCTTCCGGCTTCACGGTCATCATCATAATAATACCAACGCCAAAAACACAAACATGGTAACTCGGGCAATCCCTAGAACACAATCAAGGTAACATTAATATGATCTAATTTATTAAAGATCTGTGGTCAATCAATAAAAATATATTTCGCATTAATTGAGGGTCACTGCCTGACCGACCTTGTGACTCATTTTAACGTTTTTATTAGATATGGCACCTTGTGTTTTACTAGGCAGCTGCCTGCGGCTCCGTCCAATATAAATTAAATTCCGTCCTGTTTTTGCACAGACCATTTTTTTTTATAAACATGTATATAAATACTTTTCTTTTTTCAATATGTATAGTAGGTATATATTATACGTACATTTTATAATAAATAATAGGTATAGATTAAAAGATGAAAAAAATAAAATAATAAATTAATAATAACCTTTATCCGTCTTATCTCTCCTTCTCCTAGGTTCCTAGCAGTAGACATGCAGCTATATATAATCACAGCAGTCCTGACCCTTCTGCTGGGTAACCACCGTCGAGCTGCCGTGAAGATACTGCTAGCTCTGATCCTTGGATCCATGGCGCTGAACATCGCGATTAACTTGCAATGGGAACTCAAGCCCATGGTCAAACTTATGGTTCCTGAGTAAGTGGCCCTTTACGAAACTGATTCATTGGTCTACTGATAATCGTTCAATTCAAAATCAATTCCGTGTCAAAAGTTTTATTAGGGCTTTTTCCGTAAGAAAATTCAGAGTATCAGCACAGAGTCTAGCACCAAGTACCCAGTAGATGGTAGTAGGCTCACGCCCTGTAACATGAAACTGATTGGAATTAAACGCAACAGTTTGAAACGTTTTTAAAGCCAGTTTCATGTTGATTGAGTTGCACCGCCAAACTGCTTGTTATAGGCGCCTGTAGGAATTTAGTTGGCAGCGCGCTAAAGCGTAAGAAATAAATTGCCCTACGAAGAATATTTACAGCTGCTCAAAATTATATTTAGGCGCTCTCTAACCCTCTAGCCTAGCATAAATATAATTGTTTGTGTTATGATTTATAATAGACGATTCACGCTGGTGCGGTGTAATGCTCTGAATTTGCATCTATATTTCAATATACAGGGTGTATTTTTGAAACGGGGCAGTAAGGGCAAGTACCTTAACCGTTGCAGTTACAGCAAAACGTTCTTAAAAGACCTTCCCTAACTTTTTGGGACATTTTGAACTGCATTCACAGATTTTGTAAAAAACTTACAGTTAGCAAAAAAATGCAAAAAGTTCAATTTTTTTTTTTTTATGCCAATCGATTCTATTTCATGTGGGGATCAAAAAACTCTATGGGACTATTTTAGCTTTCAGTACTAGAAAAGACAGAAATCGCCAAAAACGTTTCCCATACATTTCGGCAACAGAAACGAATTTCTACGATGGTCTAACTTTTTGTTATGGCCTGGAAGTGGGTAGAATTGACTGTAAAGTAAATAAAAAGAATTTTTACCCTCAAATTTCGAATTTGATTCGAAAATCTGTGTGTTATACTTAGTTTCAGCTGAGAAACTTCGTATGAGTTATTAATTAAGGATTTTCGCTAAAATGTCTTCTAATCGTGAAAAAATTGACTTATTAGAAGCGTATTTTGTCAATAATCGAAATGCGGGAGCTGCATTAGTGTGGTACCGCAATAAGTATCCGTTGCGGCATGTGCCAATAAGAAAGGTTATTACAAATCTTTTGAAAAACCTGGAATTGCAGGGTTCTTTCAAAATACGCTTCTAATAAGTCAATTTTTTCACGATTAGAAGACATTTTAGCGAAAATCCTTAATTAATAACTCATACGAAGTTTCTCAGCTGAAACTAAGTATAACACACAGATTTTCGAATCAAATTCGAAATTTGAGGGTAAAAATTCTTTTTATTTACTTTACAGTCAATTCTACCCACTTCCAGGCCATAACAAAAAGTTAGACCATCGTAGAAATTCGTTTCTGTTGCCGAAATGTATGGGAAACGTTTTTGGTGATTTCTGTCTTTTCTAGTACTGAAAGCTAAAATGGTCCCATAGAGTTTTTTGATCCCCACATGAAATAGAATCGATTGGCATAAAAAAAAAAATTGAACTTTTTGCATTTTTTTTGCTAACTGTAAGTTTTTTACAAAATCTGTGAATGCAGTTCAAAATGTCCCAAAAAGTTAGGGAAGGTCTTTTAAGAACGTTTTGCTGTAACTGCAACGGTTAAGGTACTTGGCCTTACTGCCCCGTTTCAAAAATACACCCTGTATATCATTATTTCTTTTGTCTTTCAGATTGATGAGAACAGAATTTGCCGGCGAGCGATCTTTCAAATGGATGTACACGGCTCCGTACGGCAGCCTGCCGTCAGCGCTTGTAGGATTGCTCGTCGCCTTCCTTCATTACAATCAACAGACTGACGGATACCATCCAACGGAGAGTATGGTACGTATTCTTTTCCACGGCTGAATAATGTTATCAGACCACTTTGTGTGAACGTGATACGGAATCCTGAGACCTGTCATACCCTTAAATGCGAACAGTAAAAAAGGTCTACCAATTGATTGATTGGTTAGTGATAACTGCAATAAAAGCAACAGGGCCGGTCTTAGGGTGGTGCGAGAAGTGGGACTGCACTCAACGCCGTCAATAAAATATAAATTCTATTCGATTTTATAAAAATCTTTTGTAAAATGCAACAAGCTTGTAAATAATTTAATTTTATATATTATATAGTTTTTTATGTTTAATATTGACATAACACAATCTTGTAAGCGTTTTGGATGCAACATCTGTTAGCTTGTAAGATGAAATGAATAAATAAATAAATAAAAACCGGCCAAGTGCGTGTCGGGCCACGCGCAGTAGGGTTCCGTAGCTAGTCGTAACAACATATTTCGACTTAAAAGGGATTTACTATCTGTATTAAACAAGTAACATCTTCATACAAGTCATTACTTTCAAATGTTTTTGTAATTTGCACGAATTATTCTAAGTAACTGCATTTTACACTTTGGACCCCAATTACTCTAGAACTAATTAAGTTAAAGTAACCGCTATAGTTTTCATGAAAAGTTTATTACATATACTACAACCGTGATTTTTTTCAGATTTTTTAAGCTATCGGTTTAGCTTTTAGAGGGGGGTGGGAATCTGACATTTCGGACCCCTATTCCTCTTGAACTAATGAAGTGAACTTATCCGCTATAGTTTTCCTTTAAAGTTCATTACATGTACTACCGACACAATTATTTTCAGATTTTGGGATCCAGTAGTTTAGCTTTTAGAAGGGGGGGGGACGCTCTACTCAAACAAAAATTTGCTCTTTAAAGTTAATTATCTCGCAAACGGATCTCTAAATCAAAAAAACTGTCTTAGCAACCTCTTAACGTTTTTAAAAGTCCTATCTAACAATACCCCACACTATGGGGTAGGCGACAAAAAAAAAAACATCCCTACTTTACATGTAGGGGAGCTACCCGAAAAAAAAATATTTTTCCAAATTTTATTCTACGTCTTTCTTTGTATAGTTAACATACATGTTTATGCAAAATTTCAGTTTTCTAGCACCAACGGTTTCGTCGCTATGCCTCGGACAGACGGACGGACAGACGGACATGGCGAAACTATAAGGGTTCCTTGTAGGTACTACGGAACCCTAAAAAGAGTACTTCTAGGAATAGCAAAACTGTTGGTCGCCGTCAATATCAAAATGCGCCACGGCCACGATAGATAGTAAAACTTTTAAAAATTAGCAAAAAGCAGCTCATGCGTCAAAATGGCACTCATTACAAATTAATTTTATCCTCCGAATAATCATGCTTGGACCGATCTTCTATAAAAAAATAATATAGGTATTATCTATAATCTATAGTCGTATTTTTTTTTAATTTTTCAGTTCGTCCGCATCATCTACCGGCTTTGGCTACCCTCCTTGACGCTTTGGATCGTCGGTGGCTACTTCCTGCAGCGCGTCACTGAACCTTTCTGGTTACATCTCTATGCAGCTATTGATAGACCAGTGTATATCTCCATAGTCGCTGTGGCTATGTATGGCTTCTTCAACAAAATTGACTGTTAGTTTATTTTGATCTACTTGTAAGATTAGGACTGTTTCGATTAAAAGGTTCAAAGAGAGATCATCTGGCAAGAGAAATGCAAGACCAAAACATTGCTATGATTATTATTTGTACAGCTTGTCAAAAAAGAGAGGAAATAATAGGGACAACACGGTGCTGATCATATGGCAACAAAATTACAAATCAAATAATCAGCCCAACCTGATTTTAATATTTGCATACTTCGAAATCGTGAACGAATCGTGCGGCTTTTTTAGATGTCATTACTTTGACAATGTTGTCAGCAAACAAAACGTTTTCGTGTCTAGACTATTTTGGCAAGCTGTTGGTACCTAATTATTGTCTTTGCCGAAGAATCCAAGTTTTAACATCTTTAAATTTCTCTCAGTAATACTATGGAAGCTGTTCTCATGGCGTGGCTGGGAAATCCTGGGCCGAATGTCTCTGTCCATCTACCTGGTGCACTGGCTTATCTCCCTGCTGCTTTTGGGCGTCAGGACTAATCTCTCCAGGGTCTCCATCTTTGATATCGTAAGTATCATACTATGGGGTGTATCCCACTATTTCCAGGAAATGCAAAATGGAAAAAGTGGGATTCACCCTTACTATGTTTGGTGGTATACATTAGAATCTTAAATAGGTGCAGGTATGTAATATCGTAGGTACAGTCGATGCGATGCTTCGATTAATTAATTCCTTGTTTGTTTTTCTCAGGGTGGACACTGGCTATGTACAATATTCTTGACCTACTGGGCTGCGCTACCATTGCATTTACTCATTGAAACACCAGCTATGAGGTTTGGACGAGCATTGATAGCTTAGATTTTAGGGAAATTTATTGAAAATTATATTAAATAGCATTATTAAATTAATGGATGTTGTGTGGAGTGTTGGATGCAATTTCTGTAGGGATGTAGGTTCTATCCATAGAATATTTTAAATTAGTTTTTTACATCGTTTACGTTCTTCTGTTAAAATATGAATGATGTTTGTTGCTATTAACCTACCTGCCGGCCGTGTAAGTGTGTAAGTATAGTTATTGTATTAGTATTAAGTTTATCTGTGATATTTTATGATAAAATGGTAAATAAAAGGTTGACAACATAGAAATAAATAATAAAGAAATAGCTGTCCGAAGAAATTGACTTACGAATTTGACACCTTGCAAAGGCTTAGTAGTACCTAAGCTTATCTATTAGAACTGTTCTGAACTACCATGGCAACTGCACGATGTGTGTATCCAGTAACCTTGTAAGAGCGGATACTAATTTTGTTTACATTTAAAAAACAACCTCAATTTGCAGCGAGATTTTCTCTTGAAAATATTATTTAGTAGAAGAATATTTATTTGCTTGCCTCTCTGATATTTGCTACAGGATTTTCCCTTGAAAATTCTTAAGCAGAACAATCCTTAGTTGGATCTATACCCTGGGACTTGGACCGGGGTTTTCCCTTAAAAACATTATTTTGAAGAACGGTGGTCGCTGGGTGCCCCCTAGTAGGACTTTTAGCGGGCTTTTCCCTTAAAAACACAACTAGTGGAACTCCAAATGTTTTCACAGATGTCCGTATGATCTGTATTTCCGCACGAGCACTGACAGGCAGTCCGTCCAATACCGTGTACGGGAGGCCCACCACCAAGTGCTGCAGTGCTCTGAAACGAGGGTTCAGTAAGATGAGCAAGGTATTGCGAAAGAGCACTAACAAAAAGTGAAAACACCTACAAACATCTCCTCACAAATATACCTACTTGCCACATGAGGTCAATCATCCTTACTCTTTATACAATTATATGTGAGGCATCTCATAAACATGGTTTAAATCGCAATGTTATTTCAGTTAGACATCACTCACTATATAGAAATTATGTCGATTTTAATCATAGAAATATATTATTATAGAAATGGCTTGTCCGAACACATTGCCCTTCAAAATTTACATTATGAATAGCAGGATCAGTAACGCCATCTATTAGAACTGCTCTGAACTACCATGTAAATGGCTTTGCATTCATGCGATTGTAACCTTGTAAGAGCGTGATGTAATTTCGTTTGCATTTTTTTTGCCGAAGGTAACAATAAAATTATTATTCTTTCAATAGTGTAAAATATTTATTTTTACAAAATTAAAAATACTCCTAGTTATATTATAAAAAGAACAGTACATCATGGGAAATCTAAAAGTAGGTCATATTTTGTTTTAGGAATAAAATAAAATGTTTGTTTCGAGAAATATTTTTTTACTAGCTTCTGGTCGTAGCTCCGCCCACGTGGTATGTTTATAAATGATTTATGTATGGTGCTTTACTGAAATAAATGAATATTTTATTTTATTTATTTCTCAAAATTTAAATTATTTAGTAGATGTATGAAAGATTAAATTTTTTTAGTGTTTAGATACTTTTGTTGCTGACTGTACATATATTATCTCTAGAGTTATAACAAGTTTACGCAGTAACAGTACATTGCAAAATGATATGACAATTCATAACAAATACTTTTCTTAAATTACCAAAAATATTCTCGTGAACGCCCGCGGCATAGTTCAACTAATCGCAGTTGCGCAGTTCCAAAGTCATGTCACGCGGATATTCACGATTAAGGAATATGGCGTCGGAACGAAAAATTTTAGCAAATAAAATTGATAAAATAATGTAAATATTATAGGTGGATATAATATGATATTTGTGACTTACCGGTGATATGTAATACCATAATATTTTTTGTTGTGTTAAATTTGGTAGTTCATACAACTTTTCAGTGCACATTTAAGCATTTTGTCGTGTTTGACCGCTCACGGAGGCAGCCAACCACAGTCAATTTCACTACGCGCTTTTTATAGTCAGATTTACACCAAAAAGGTTGAGGCCATTCATCGCGCGTTATCCGTGTCCATACTTTTAGAATGCCCATGATGTACTGTTCTTTTTATAATATAACTAGGAGTATTTTTAATTTTGTAATTATAAATATTATACAATATTGAAAGAATCACAATTTTATTGTACCTTTGGCATTGACGTATAAAGTAAGGACACGGCTAACGCGCGATAAATGAACTGAACCTTTTTGGAGTCAATCAGACTACAAAAAGCGCGTAGTGAAATTGACTGTGGTTGGCTGCCTCCGTGAGCGGTCAAACACGACAAAATGCCTAATTGTGCACTGAAAAGTTGTACGAACTACCAAATTAGACACAACAAAAAAGATTATGGTATTACATATCACCGGTAAGTCACAAATATCATATTATATCCACCTCTTTACATTATTTTATCAATTTTATTTGCTAAAATTTTTCGTTCCGACGCCATATTCCTTAATCGTGAATATACGCGTGACATGACTTCGGAACTGCGCAACTGCGCTTAGTTGAACTATGCCGCGGGCGTTCAAGAGAATATTTTTGGTAATTTGAAAAGTATTTGTTATGAATTGTCATATCATTGTGCAATGTACTGTTATTGCGTAAACTTGTTATAACGCTAGAGATAATATATGTACAGTCAGCAACAAAAGTAGCTAAACACTTAATTTTTTTAAGTAAGTACCTAATTTTAATAGTCAAAATAGTCTATAATTTTGTTAAAGTTGATGAATTGAAAAAACTAAATAAAAGCTTGTAACAAAAGTTCAATGATCTTTTGGCCTTTCACGGATTATAGAAAATGTTCACCAAATGATTTAAGTACAAATTACATTTAGTATTTTGTACTTAAATCATTTATAAACATACCACTACGACCAGAAGCTAGTAAAAAAATATTTCTCGAAACAAACATTTTATTTTATTCCTTAAACAAAATATGACCTACTTTTAGAATTCCCGTGATGTACTGTTCTTTTAATAATATAACTATAATAGGAGTATTTTTAATTTTGTAATAATAAATATTTTACACTATTGAAAGAATCACAATTTTATTGTACCTTCGGCAAAAAAAAATGCTAACGAAATTTCATCACGCCCTTACAAGGTTCACATCGCGTGAATGCAAAGTCATTTACATGGTAGTTCAATGCAGATGGCGTTACTGATCCTGCTATTCATAATGTCAAATTTGAAGGGCAATATGTTCGGACAAGCCATTTCTATAGTATATATTTCTATGTTTTCAGCATATATTTTACTATATTAATTCTTTTTTTAGATTAAAGTAACTTATATTGTTTTGAAACAAGTGACTTATATTTTTTTGTGAACCAGGCCACTAGTATTATTATTGCGCCCATGGACGTATTTTCAGATGCAAGAGTGCAAATAAATATAAAGTATAGAGATAATGAGCGAGTCCGTGATTGAACGTCTAAACGAAACTTAATATTAATATTATTACAATCTATGATTTGGTTAGTGTATCCGAACGTATAAAAACATTATTGCGTTCAAATCACATTGACATCTGACGTCAGCTGGCTGTCACGCGTATGACGTCTGTTCACCAGCTCGTTTGCGTTACGATCGCAAATTGTTGATACAGCCTCCGTGCCGGCTGCCTAATTACGTAATTAAGGTTCTGTGCAGTGCAGTTATAGTGTAGTGATGGGGAATCATCACAGCCATGATTCAAAGGAACACGGGAGTAGTGGGACGAGTACTCCGAGAGGGTCTCAAAGAGGTTCTGGTTCTCGCTCGGGGTCTGGAGGTGATCTCCAAGGGCTGGCAGAGAAAGTGGACAAACCTCCGCTGTCAATGGTTCCTGTGGAGAAGCTCGGCAAGGTAAGACAGGGTCGCCGCGAGGCCATTGGTCAGGGTTATTAACGTTTCCTGTCCAGTTTATTGTTTGTTTTGGTTTGAGCTGATAACATCCATCGGTAAACCATCGTGACAGATTTAGAGTTGGGTTGAAATGTCCGTTACCAAGATTCAAACAAAGAAAATTCGACAAAAGATCCACATGACATAGATATAAATGGGAGAAGACAGATAGTCTTGGTGACTAAAGTTGATAACATTAAAACGTAAACATGTTTTTGCGAAAATTTGTAGCTTCTGATGACTAATGTGGTAGGAATTATAAAAACACTTGAAGTTCACATACTAACAAAAATAGAATTAAAATGCATGACATCATTTTCAGTAATAAATAAGTAAACAAATTTGAGTTTAACACTTTCTAGAAGCCACATTAAATAATAATAATAATTTACAGATGAATATCTATAATATTATCCTTTAGTGAAAAATTATTTAAAATCACCACATTTGAAACCATGAATATGAATGTAGATAATTATAATTACATAATGACTAATTATTGTAAGATTTTATTCTCATTGTCTTGTGAGAATTCAGTATATTGTCTCATTATCTCTTTTCTAGAAGGAACATCTTAGATCCCAGCAAAGAAAAATAAAAACCACACTCAATTCTAGGATCAATTGCCTACACACAGCTTATGAGCCACCATATGAGGTCAGCAATACTACACATAGTGTAATCACTTATATGATAATGTAATGGTCCATTGCCCATAAGTGTTTTAGCCAATGAACTTGACATTGGCAGAGGCACCCGATAACAACCTTAATACTCAAGGTTAGTACATCATTACTGTGGTAATGATACTTTGTTTCTTTTACCAAATGTTTTATTGATGTTTTGAAAAAAAAATGTAATTAAAAATGTAACAACAAAAATAAAAGTAAGTGGTAAAAAAAAAAATTAAAACAAAAAAATACTGGACACTTGTTACATTCACAGATTTGATGTTGGTTTAATTTTCATTAGCATTATCTTCTTTTTTACAAAACTTGATCTTGATGTAAAGGTGGCAACATTCACGTAAAGGTGGCAACATTCACCACACATCCTCACGGTTTATAGCAATTTTCTTGGCATGTTAAGAAGTTATTTTCCTTAAGTATTTGGAGTCTTGCTGTATCATCTAGACTAGTGCATCACATAATAAAGTGCATATTAACAATATATTATTTTAACAATTATATTAACAATATGCACATTATTATTCAATCTCTATTTATTATACATGGGTAATTTCCTCCTAAATTTTGGCCTCACTAGTCTAGATGATACAATAAGACTCCAAATACTTAAGGAAAATAACTTCTTAACATGCTAAGAAAATTGCTATCTGTTCTAAGAAACAAGTAAGAAATCTCATATTGTAGATAAAGATATTGGAGTGGCAATACTTATCTGTTTTCTATGTTTTGCTTCATTACAGGCTATTTTATCAATTTACTGCTGTTTACTGTTTCCACTGGCTGGATAACAGTATAAACAACACACTAAATATGTGTTGGGCAACTAGCCATTGGTTGTTTCAAACAACTATTTATTTACCTAAACAAGAATTAACATTTTAATATGAAATAAACCGTTCATGTGGCAATGTTGCTTATGAGTGTGCATATTGACTGAATACAGAAAACAATATAATTTTTCTTTTGTTATTTAGTTCATTCAAGGTAACATTTTATTTGTAAAAACAAAATGACAATAATTTCTGCTATTGTGGCTTCTAAAACTAATGAATCTTTGCATGTAGCATCTATAATGATTCACAACAAATGTATTTAATGTATATAACATGCATATTATAGTACTACATAATAGCCAGAGCAAAGCCATATGCATGAGATTTTACATAGTTTAGTATTTTGCATTCACAGTATTGGATTTATATTGTGAAAGTCACTTATAGTCATGTACAGATATCATAAAGAAAGATAACACTTGATTTTGATTGGTGCAGATTGTTCAGTAGCCACAAGATATTAAAACATTTATTGGTACAAAACTGTGATTGTATGAGCATCAATTGAATTGATGAGACATTAGTTGATTTAATTGAGTTATCTATGGCAACTTTAACATAATACATATAAAATATGTAAATACTTTTCTGAACAAACTTGAGGGAGGTACCACCACCACCAGTTACCACTTATAGCAAAATTCTTTTATGACTTTAATTTAAAAAATTCCAAATCATCAATAAACAATTCACTCCTAAATGAATTTCTCAAATAGTAACATTTTTAGATGTTTGACTGACATGAAGTCAGATACAGGAATGGATACACGATAATAAATTTGATTGGCGCGTCAATTACTCTGCTCACTTGTCAATGTACTATTCCATTTATAGTGTGACTCGATAATGTAGTCATCACCTTGATTTTTTTATGTGTTACATACCTACCTTGCATGGAATAAACACCGTGGTGATAATAATAAATAGGATTATCAAAGGCTTTATAAGATTTTTAATGAAAATGATTAGCTACAAAGAAATAGTACCTACTAATATTTTGTATTATCTGTTGATGGTATGTTTATTTATTAGTCTATTTATTACGCAAGTACTGGATAGATTTGACGAAAGGCAAGCATTAACAAGTTGCCTAGATGATAATTTTATAAGCCTTCTTTTAAATTGAACCATTTTTTGGGTATCAGTCAAGTGACCATTGACTCCGATGGAAACTGCAATAAGATGTGCCAGCACGAGCGTGCCGGCCGGCTTATGTGTGTAGCGACCTTCGCGCATATTCACTTTTTTTTTAAAAACTCGGTAATTTTTATCGTCTCAGATTACGATGTTAGCGCTAATTTAGTCCTCTAAAATCTACAAACCTCGTGCTGGTATCTGATTCTGCTGCAATAAAATTAAAATATCTTAATCTTAGCGATGAATAGGTGTTTATACAGTCAAGAATAGAGGATCATTTACACGATGCGAGTTGGAAATAGTTCTCTTGCCATCTGTGTCTTTTAATCGCGATTAACAAAGCAAGTATTGTATTATTATTATTATAAATTGCCTTGTAAAACCTGTGTAAATGGAGCTTTATTCGCGCATATAACAGAGATGTATACAGAGTTTTGCATTACCTTGTGAAAGGTCAAACGGTGACACGGCCGATGCTCCGTGAATTGATGATAAGAAATAACAGTACAAGTTATAAACGTCCTTGACTCGCGCTTCTTTTAGATTTATCTAATCAATGATCAATGATTCTATCGCTGATGATTACTTTCGGATTTTAAAAATATACTTTGACATCCTGGGTTCGACTTGACTCTGCCTGACTTGCGGGGTTTTTCGCCTCGCCAGTACAGGAGTCCCGGGTCTTTGATGAATGCCATCCGAGCCCTTCAATGCCAGTCCCACCCTGATGACATCATTCATCATGCTCGGAGTCTTCGTCTAATTTAGTTAAGAGTCCGTTTCCAGTCCAACAATAGCTGTTGAATATCAATTGAATATAAATCCACAACCACAGCTACTAAAAACGAGTAAAGGCTTAGAGATCAGTCACAGACCAACGGCATCTCATGTTTTCTGTGGGTTGGACTGGCTATACATTCAAGGTAGCTATCGACAGCCGGGCTCCCCTCGGGCCTGGCTTGTGGGGTGTGCCGGTTTGTTTTGTGGTTTAGTGTCAAGCCTGAGCAGTAGAAGAGTGACCCCTCTTGTTCTGTGCCATTGCCTTACCTGTGCAAACGGCGTCACTTCAAGCAATAATCATCGTCATTTATTAGTATAACACTATGTATGTAACACTTATAGTCATGTGATCAATCGTCACATGATGTTGTCGCGAAAATTACAGCGCTAATGAAGAGTCTGGACGACTTGATTGGAAGGTGAAGAGATGGGAAGTGCATTTATCGATAGCACCGCACAATCATTTGGAACAATCAACAATCACTAGTGCAGTTCATAGCAGTTTAAAATTTAATTGCAGGTCTTTAATTGCATCTTCATCTACAAAATTATCAGATTGCAAGCACTATTTCTCTCATCACCTCTATCAAACTAGTCAAAAAAGCAGCAAGGTTTAACGCAGCAGGTCAAAACAAAAGAGCAGCAACTTCTTAAACTTCTAACGAATTCCACTCGGACGAAGTCGCGGGCAAAAGGTAGTTCAAAATATATAAATAAAATAAAACTATATAAATTAAATCAGCAGCTCGATTTATTACTCAAGTTCAAGATATTATCGACTCTTGCAACCACTACATCCAATCAGAGAAACAAAGCAGTTTTAATTTATGTTATTATCAAATAAATTCATTCTCTATCTTATCGTGCATACATCAGTGATTGATCGCATTGATTCGGTAAATCTGTGGACCCGAAGATTTTTGACATTTTCACCAAAACACGCAGTTAAGATATTGCCAAATAAATAGATAAACTGCCAGTGAAGTAAAAAAAATTAAACGCAATGTATTTCAACTAGTGAAATTATGAATCCATACATAATTTTAAACAACTAGTGAAGTGAGAAATGTTTAAATAAAAAAGTGACTTTTGCTCACTGTTTTCTAGATTTTAAGTTTCACATGCCACAAAAATTGCTATTACGATAAATGATGTTAGGAAATCAGCGTCAAATTGTGAGTTGTGTAATAAACAAGAAGTGCAATAAACTAGACCATTGGATAGAGGTGGCGAAGAACTTGCGTTTCTCTGTGGTGGGCATACAAGTGAACAGGATTAAGCAAAAAAGAACTGCTGCACCTACTTGTAAGGTGCGTTATTCACAAGTCAAACTATGGATGTCGACTGCATGAATGGAAACTAGAGAATTGAGTGGGTTCGGTTCCCACACGGGCAATTAATTGTCTTTGTGTCCCCTCAGAAGTTAAATATTTCTACTCTATTCATTATACACGAGTATTAATCTGAGAGAGCCTCTAAGTTGTTAAGCATTTACATAGGTAATTTAAATGTTAGGCAGTTGCTAAGAGCCTATCTCAAATCAGGAGGCGTATTTAATATATATTAGAATTGTATTATAAAATTGAACACCAAGTCCTTCAAACCAGTTGTGGACTGTCGTAATTTATTAAGGTTAGTATATCTTCTCTTTTTCAGACGGTAGTAAAAATATGAGAAATAAATACTGAAAGTAGTACGCAAATAACTCAATCCGTTATAATTGCACAAAGGGGCTTTAACGCTTAGCTGCGCCCTAATGGAGTAATTATCGTTATCTGATAGCTCCCATGATTGATTACAGTAATCTCGTCACACACCCTTGCTCGTGACCGATAATCGCAACGACTGCTAATTGCCCTGTTGAGTTTAACGGTGATATTTGAATGCTAGGGTTGTTAGATTATTATAACTGTCTGTTGACTGAGATGGACGCTGCAATGGAACATAAAATGTGAAGCTTGAATGTGTATAGCAACTAGCAATCCTTAAAGAACCGTACTTTGGCACAAAATACGCGTGGCTAGTTGCTATATACATTCGAGCCGCGCATTTTATAAATGTTCCATTGCAGCGTCCATCTCAGTCATATGACAGTTGATTCAGATGACCGCTAAAAAGTAATAATTGCCCGATTGTATTCTGGTTTTGTAATAAAACTAGGCCTATAGTACTTGCTCAAGGGATAATAATATGGTAGTCATTGAAGTAACGACGTATATCAATCTACCAATTTAGTGTACCCAGGATCGGACTGGTTATACATTCAGGGTGACGATCGGAAGCCATCTGGCCCTGCAAGCTCAGTCCGAACCTGGCGGATATTTATAATTATGACTTCCAAGCGATCTGCGATCAGCGAACCATGCAAATGTAGAAAAATATCCGTAGCAAAATAAAATATAGTATTAATAACCATTAAATACATAATATAGCAAAACATTAATCAATTATCTCTCAATTTTTCATCTCATTATTACACCTTCTCACAAAGTTGTTTATCGATAAATCTTTCCACGACGTATAGAACGCGTTATCGAATCTGCCTTGTTTACTCTCATCAATTAGCAATTAACGTCATCTATGATGAATAATGGTGATTTATTTAATCTCATGAGAGTTCACGTGCTAAAAGATAAACCTAGCTTATAGGTACTATCATAGTAAACCGTAAAAATACATTTGCGTGGAAAGTGGAAATATTTTAACGAAGTATTTTAAATAAAATTCCATTCGTCTCGTTTATGTGTATATTAGAGATGAAACGGACAGTAGTTTAGCCGAATATGTGGCGGCATATAGGCATTTGGTGCATACTTCGCGTTTGCTTCGCGTTGGCTGAATTTTGCCGTCCCTTTTCTCCATTCCCCATCTCCTATAAACCACTTCTCCGGATATGTCTCAATCTTATGCTAATTACTCCGTCACGTCGTGGTATTAATATTTGCTGTTACAAATATTGATATCACGATATCGATATTTAAAACCGAACAAGACAAAATGAAATATTTGTTTCATCTATTTTCAAATACAGGAGTGGTACCGGATTGAATGTGGAATGCTTCGATTTTTTCCGGCAGGAATGTATCTCAGCAGCACGGACTCGGGAATTGCACCCGGCAGATGGCGATAGGCTCAACTTCTATTTATTGCATAAGACCTAAAATAATAACATTAATAACAGATAGAAGATAGAATGAATGGAATGGAGAAATATACCCCTCTATTTAACACTTCTGAAAAACACAGGCGTAATGTTGTTATCTAATAAGACATGTCTCTGTGTCCAGTTTGAGCTCAAAATATTATTCACCAAGTCTGTTGACACAAGTCAAGTGGCTTTACTCTACTGGAAACGTTTTCAGCCTTGGCCTTGAAAAAAAATATGCTCTGCTCTAGCCACAGTGCCCACCTGTACAGTAAACGGTTACTGCTGTCTACAAAAACGTAATATATTGACACTAAACGCGTCTCCTGATAGGAAGTCTTTCATTTACCCACCCTCGCGTGAAAAGATTTATATTAAACAAAATTTTTTAACGTGATAAATGTTTACACAAATTTTGGCGCTGCCCCTGTTTGCGCACGATATGTTATTTATCTATTTATATAAATTGTTTAAGTGCACAACGTAATAAGATCTAACAAGCATCCAAAGTCCATACAAGCAGCATGAACAGTCAGATAGAGTATTATACACGCATATTTGTTCCATTGTCTGTCTGTCATAATGCTGTATAGCTAAAATGAATAAATGATTTACCAGGCTATTGATAATTCGGTACGGTTTTTGCATACGTTTGCTACGGTAACAAGACTATTTGAAGAGTACCATTTTACAAGTCTGGAAATAATTAAAGAGAACCTGCTATTGAATAAACTGCTTCAGAAACAGTTAGATATAGGACTGCTATAATCTGCATTTTTATTAACGTTTGGGTTGGATGTTTATTCGATACATAGAAACAGTTAGTTGAACAGTCTATATGAAATACTTTTTGTTGCAGTTATTGGCACAAAGATCTCAAAAAGAAGATGGCGTCAACGGTGTCACAGAAAAATCATTCACAGTAAGTTCCTTTCACGTCAAATTCCTATAAAAGTAGTGTCTTCTATCCCCATGGAATTGATGGTAATTGATATTGAAAAAACACCCTCGGAAAAATCCTTCTGATTCGTTGCATCTCTCAATGTATAAACGGCCATACTTCAACTTAGTTTAGAAAATATTCTTGGTCAGCTCTAAGGTGAGCATGCGAAAGTTCGTCTGATAGATCCAAGCAAATGTTCTCCTTCCAGAAGTACCTGTTCCCAATGTACCCAGAACTGGCCCGCCAGTTCTACAAATACGTGCACAAGATGGGCAAGTGCAAGAACAAGCACATCCCTCACTCCACCTTCAGACAGCAGTGCGAGAGGATCCTCGGCATGCTGGACGATGCCATCATCATTGATACTTATGTCAGGTGAGAATTACAGCCGGCATTGATAACTACCTCATAGTCAAATCATAATGTCAAGAGTGGCAGCATGGGGTTCTTCAAGAAAGAACTTAGAAGGTTTAAAACAGATTTGTTGTTGGTGCCTGAGTTATACTGGCTTCTTAGATTAGACTTTTAAAATCTCTAGCGATGTATTGACGAAGAAAATCGTGGATGGCTAAACTTTTCAATGAATTCAAGTAAATATCCTGTCCTGTCTTTATTTCATTTTGATCAAACTATTCTTAGTGGTCAGTTGTTTCTATAAGTAACGCAAGAGTTTGGTCATGTCCTCATTTCTGTTCCATCACTATTTTAGTTTGGAAAGAGACTGAGCCTAACAACCACATATTGGATAGCACCCTGAGTCACGATTATTTCGTAATGAACAATACTTTCAGTTTCATGCATATTTATTGCAAGCGCTAGCGCCACACCAATGACCCAAAAATATATGCAAGAACATTGCGAAACCACGAATGAAAAAAAACTCACGATACTATTCAAGACTTACGTTTGAAAGTATACAAACAGCAACACTTGAAATTCGGCTAAAAATACACAAAATAAGTAGGAACCTAACATATTAATGTTGTGTCGGATTGATTGACATGCACTGCAGTTTGCAATCCACTCAATATGGAGTTGATTTTAAACACACACATCTCCGATAGCTAAAAATTGCTCTCCAATTGCCTGGTTCAATGCCTTAAACCTTTGATTTGATGTATTCGTTTTTGAGATTTAAAATATTTTCAAATAATAAAGGCTACTTTTTGACGCTAAACTTTCCAGGCACTAAAAAGACGTCATAAAAACATGTGAATTTTGTTCAACCGTAGCTTTGAGCCTTATTTTCTTTGAAACGCTCGAAGTGGCTTTTATATCCTATAACAAACAAATGAAAATCGCATCAGCTAAAGTCATATATGTCATGTCATGCCTATTATCCTACCTTTTAGGATGTTCGGCATGGACACAGATGAAGATAACGTGACACCTGATGGTCTTCGCAGCTTGCTATACACCAGCTATAAGCTTTCCATGGACCACTATCCAGAGGGACCTCAAACTTGTCTCATGGTGAGTTACGTTCTATGGTGAGATACAACTTGAGTATTTTTAACTTAAGTTTTATAAACATGTATCATTCGAGGTGATCCATGTGGTAAATGAGAACGCCAGTTAATAGTAAATCAAGATATCGTTCATTGAAGGTTTTGTTCTTTGATTATAGATCAACAAGACGCTAGCTGCGGTAGTGAACGGCTGCTTTAATAAAAAGGACTCACACAGCGTAGGCTTCGTGGTGCGCTGGCTGGAGGAACATTGTCACAGATTGATATTCCCAGTGCATAGGTAAATTAGCGAATTCTTTGAAGTCTTGAATGTCTTGTTTTTCTCCCTTCCTATTTAGCCATATGACCTGTTCTAATCAGTTTTAGCCAAATTTAATTGTTGGCTGATAACAAGAATGTTCGAAGAAAATGAATTATGTTTTCAGCCACTGTAGGTTAAACTGAAAATAACGAGTTTTGTGTGTGCAGCCGGCTGCTCAAGCTATACATTTCCAGTATAAGCTGGTCAAGCATTGCTCGGGAAGCATATTATATACAACGCGAGACCATCTAATACTGGAAATTTAAAGGCTAGCTTACGAAGAAATTACTAATGTTTTATTGTTTTATAAATGTTCACAGAACAACAGTGACGTCAACACTTGCAAATTACACCTTTAAGTGTTCTTTCCTCGTTAAACACAATACTGTTTCCCACCAGATACTGCGTCCACATGCTAGCCACCCGTCACCGCGACATGGAAGCGTCCGTGGAATCGAACGGCGAGGGCGCGGGCCTGGAGCTGGCCACGCCCGTGCTGGAGCGCGGCGCGTGGTCGGCGGCCAGCGCGCTCATGCCCGTGTCCCGCGCCTGGCTGCTGGCGGGGACTGCGCCCATGATCTACAGCAGGCCCACCCAGCCACCCGTGGCTCCACCAGGTATCACATGCAATTGAAAATTTCAAGATAATATATTACAATCATGAGCGATTATTAAAATTAGTAATAGTATTAGTTAAATATTACGTGTTTTTTCGAAAAGACCATGATGGTCCACTTGAAAGACCAAAAATATAGAATACTTTGAATAATACCACTGATCATTCTAAAGATATGACGTGTACCTTTTATATTATGTAATCATTGTGTGACAACACTGAGCTTTATTACCCGACTACGTTGCAAATAAAGGGTAATGTTTTATTTTTGTGCATTTACAAACATGCAATAGGGTGCTTGAATGTATTCATAATAGTAAATATACGAAAATTGTGCTCTTCGATAATTCGATTCGGGTTTATTTGAATTTCTACAACACAGTCAAACACCCTTTCGCAACTATATTCCGCTAACTGAAATATGTAACTTTTTTCCTTCCGGAAATCGAACGTGGCTTCGTCAACACAGTGGACGGTACGTTGTGCTTAATGTGCCATGTGTATATGTTTATTTATAAGCATTTGTATACACCCTGTATAGCGCATTTGTATCTAAATATTGTCTCAATCGCATGTAATAATTATTGGTTGTTACAGCAAAATTTTATGTTTCTGTGGCTAACTTTATGCTAGAATAGTCAATGTTGCCTGAATGTCTCTAATATAGCTAGAAAATTGATTCAATTCTACATTCTACATTTTCACATTCGTTAATAAATAATTAATAAAACGCATTTAAATCGTTTCTTCTGTTTAATAGCTATGGTTCCACAGACAAACACGACAATTTAATTGATAACACGTCCTCTCCTTTTGCGTCGAAAGTTGGTTAAACAGTGTCCAAGCATCAAATAATTTATATTCCAACCATACAGGTTCTAATGAAAAGTTCTAGAAAATATTTTACTTTTAAATCATGCATGATTGAAGCATGTGGAATGAATAATACATAGGCGATGTACTTAAAAATCTTTTAAAAGTGGATATTGGATACTAAAAAGTCCCAATCGTATACGACAGCGTAGAAGATATCTAGCATGCACACAATATTAAGAAAGAATAATTACTAAGAACAGAGCAGTCTTTATGTAATCAATTTATCTGTTTTATGTCATTATTTTCATAACAATATTTTTCAAACTGTTTAAATAGCGTAGCAGAAACTCATTTAAGAATCATATACCACGAAATACATGTTGTAAAAAATGATATTTTAAGTATCACATTACGTGAAATGCTTTGATATTTTATTATTATATTTATGTTAAAGGAGATAGACCATTTTTGTATGGCATCTAGTCTTACCATGCAATATGTAGATCGTTTGATAGCTATTTTTGAGCTAAACAAAAATAACTTTTGCGCCAACTTTAAAATAATGTTAGTCCGTTTTGAGCTATGTTACAGTGTAGTTTAAAATAGCGTGGGGCTTTTGATAATAAATTAATTATTCATTTAAAAAGAAATATTCAAATCCAATGATCAATTCTAGAGAACAATCGTTGGATAGGTATTCTTTAACTGAACAAAAGTTACTATGGATCTTAATTCGAAATTTTAGTCCGTTCAAAAATATTATTAATCAAACATTACAGTTTAAGCATATCAGTTTAAACAGAATCTCTAATCGGACTAACATTGAAAACTTGGTGCCTAATGAAATGACTTTTGTTCAAATTAAAAATACCTATCCAATGATATGCAGCTATTGGAAGGTGGGACCAAAATGGTCTTTGTCCTTTATAATCTTCTTGTATGTGTACATTATTTATTTAGATGTTAGGATTTAGAATGTCTTAGAACAGTTAAACGCATTAATATCCTAACGCATGTTTAAACCCAAAATAGAACGAAGCCCTAAAGAATAGGAATATATGCCAACCGGCCACTTATACTCCACGCATTACGAACGTGTGAACATTTTTATCAGACCTCTCGCTCACACGAATGGATCGCGTAGCAGTGACAGTGTTGCGTTAGTAATGCGCAGAGTATATAGTATTTATTTATTAAGGATAATCAAAATAGCAATGGTTATTAGGGTAATTCAAACATGGGAATATAGTGTTCCCAACAATCCCAACCATACATTAGAATAAACTCGGGCAATGAAGAAATTTATATGAAAGTAATACAACATTGTATGATATAGGAGGCGGGTTAGCATCTCAAGCGTGGCTAGCACGGTTAGTGTGCGCGGTGCCATCGCATTGGGTGCCGCTGTACGCCTCGCGTGATCATGGACTCGGCGCCAACCGTTTCCTGCACCACACACTAGCATACAGGTAAAACGCCTAGCAGTTCTACAAAGCTTTCCTTTTTACCTTTCGAAATAGCTCGGCGATCTTCAATCCAAAATGACGTTACTTCTTGCTGACACTGCAGAAGGCAAACCGACTGAATAGTATTTGCACTTAAAATATAATGTAAATTGTAATGGACTTTTGCATTTTTTTTTTTTGCAGAGGTCCCACACTAGTCCTGATTCAAGCCGAAGATACAGTGATAGTAGTATGCAGTTCGCAGGAATGGAAAGAAACGCATCAGTACTGGGGAGGACCTGAATGTACGCTGCTCCAAGTACAACCTACGTAAGTGATTTATGTCAGGCCTTTGATTTAGTAAACTATGTCATTTGTCAAGGTGAAATCGTTTATTTCGTGCTTTTTTATAGTTATCATGTTACATTGTATTGTAATTGAGTTTTAATAAATTGTTTTTAAAAGCTGTGTAGTGTGTTAGATGGTAAAATACCAAAATATTGTGGCGTGCCACAAGGCACTAATATTGGTCTCTTACTTACATCATTAAAAGCATCGAATAAACTAAAACGTTTATTACATTATTCTATTGAGCAAGTAAATCCTATCCACCAATAATACGATGTTAATTTTGGCAATTTCAGTTTCAGTATAATAGAACAAGCACCAAAGATGCTATACCTAAACACATCGATCCGCGGCTACCCCAAGGGATTACGCGCGGGGTCGGACCCCAGGAAACCTCTGCTCAATATAGGGGAGGACTTCGATTCTCTAACCTTCAATGGAGTGCCTTATCCACTGCAGAATATTGAGGTGAGGATTTCAATCATATTTGTATTTTACTGTTTACTACTCCAGTATCGTAATTGTTTGACCTGTATAGAGTGTAATGTTTGATACAATAAATAATGTAAGTAAATTATAGGTTTGGGGTTGTGGCGACCAACAATCACGCGAAGCGCAGCTCGATGTCAAAAAGTGGCAAGTCCGAGAGGCAGAGCGACAACGACAGGTATGGAATATGAATAAAAAATATTTATATCCATGACGTCAAACTGGATGACTATTTCTAGTTCCTACTTAAAGTTTTATTCTTTCAATAACGATCAGTTTAATTAAATAACCTAATGGTGCCTTTTTATTCTAGGTAAAATTCTCGGCAGCGGATTGGATCGAGCACCCAGACAGATATCTCTTAGAACTAGCGGGCCGTCCTCAATACAACAACTCGGCTAGCTAGTCCATTCTTAAAAATAAAAACAAGGAAACTTCATTTTAATATTTTGTAAACTAAAAAAGGTGAACATTGAGTCTGCAAGCTGGGGAAGAGTGAAATGTGCTATATTTAAACTCGTACTCCACAGGGCTAAGTACTCCTTACGTAATTGGTCAGCCATTTACTTGGTCTACATTCACAAAAACGCACCCAAACATTTTTTAGATAGCGCATGTTATCTTGAAACCTAAAACCGAAGATGGGCCGACTATGGGTTCGGCCGACTAGTCGGGTAGCCGATTGATCGGTGGTCGAAAAATTTTAATGCATTTAAAACCTAGTTATATTTCGTACAGTTCGTTGACCTACCACATGCAGTATATAACAAAGCGGCACAAGTTATGTAGAACTTCTAATCCTAGATTATTGGCATTTATAGGAACGCTGTCAAGTTGGCGTAATTGGCCGACCAGTCGACGGCTCCAAAATGGCCGACTAGTGGGTACATCTCTATTTATAAACCATACAAGTTTTGAACTACTTGAGTTTGTTACATTTATTAATATTAATAAAAAAGTGTCAAAGTTAGGTTATCGTTAGCATTTTACACTACTTTTTACCAAGCAAAGTACTAGGTAGTACTTTGCGTACGTAGGAAGTGTTGAAGTGAATGTACTGATTAAAAAAACACTCGTTTTGTTGAAATAGATGTTAGTAAATTCTACTACAAGAAACTCAATATCCTTGTATAATCATGATATTTTGTAATTGATTACTTGTGATGTTGACATCATCAGTGATATCTGATCTAATGTTGTAGCGAAATGTTAAAGAACTCATGTACTGAAGTGAAAAGTCAATCAATTAATTATTATAATACATTGTATAAATAAGTGATATTTTATTGCAAAGCTTAAAATTAAAAATAACATTCAATAACTTCGTGTATCTTTTCTTTTTATTACACTAACTAAATATTTACAACATGAACTATATTTAAACAACTAATTTCAAGCTGTACTTATTTCGTACTTAAAAGTTATTTATTTATTTCTTGCCTCCTCTTATTTTATAAACGCTTTAATCAACAATTTTTTTTTGTAATACCATTCTTAAATTTACAGTATTTCTTATTATATATAACAAACTATTATTTGGAAAAAAAATATGAAATCTCTGCTTTGCTGTCTGTTCTCTACACGTACCACTTATTTATTTTCAGTTTTAGTTGAAATATGAATAAATACCTACCCTGATATCAGATTTTTTATTCTACAATGTTGCTTTCACACAATTATTGAATAGTAGCATAAATTAAATCGTCTGAATTATATTGAAATGTTTGTGCTTTATTAATAAAAAAATATGTGTAGTATTTTAGAATGTAATAATTATCTATATTGTTGTATAAAACTAAAATTGGCCTTGATATAAACCAGCAACTATTTGTAACGCTAATTGCATATGTCGCAACAAAAAGTTGCTCGTCTGTTGACAAAAAGTTGGCCTTGTTGCTTTTAATTATTGTCGTTCCTAGCATTGTATAGATAGCCATATTTGCGAGTCACTTAGTATATACGCTCATAGAATATGCGTTATTTTTATGAAAGGACCAAAATGTTAGTATCATATTATTATACTGGAATCAGTTTCCACAATGTAAGTAAATATATTTATGTGTAATATTGTGTAAACTTACTATATTGACGGCACCGACAGACGTGAAGAAAAATATACTATAATATTATGGTATTCAAAAATTATTAATTATATAAAGGGCATCTTCCAAAACTATGAAACAAAAATACAGTAAAATAATGATAAAAATTCTTATTTGTCTTTCCTTACTTTTTTTTTATATTGTTAATCATCCATATGGTATGAAAATATTCACAGGCATGGTCAAGTTTATTAATATTTTGTCAGTTTTGAACCTTATTTCAAAGAGAACTAGGTTGAAAATTGGCAACTTACTGGTGAAATTGATTCTACATAATAATATTACAATTATGTATGTGTTCAATTTTACAAGTTTATTGCTATTATTAAATAATTCGAGGCCACAAAAAAGTTCCCCATTCTGGTTCCGGAGGGCGCGGAGGACTTCCTCATCGCTGTGTATCGACAGCACGTCCTTCAGAACCAGAAGGGGGTCCTTTTTCTTCATTTCCTCCACAATGAGATGATCGCCCGCTCCTTTCAACCTATCTTTCAACCTCTCTCTCTCCTCTTTCGTACTGCAGCCCATAATCACTTTCCTGTCCCTGGCCTTGCGCACCCTTTCGACTGTGATCCAGCCCTCTTTCGCGTCCACAGCCTTTCTAACCTCCTCGAGCACTTCGTCACCCGTTGCCCCAGCGTTTTTGGCTGTAACCACAATCGAGTGGAGCGCTGTTTGCTCCATTCTCGGGTTTGGTCCAGCTCTCGCTGCGGCACTGGCGTAGGTGGTGTTTGTCAGCAAGGATTTTTGGTCAACGACCAGCCCCTGAATGGCCTCCAGCTTTTCGCTGTTTGCCTTCAGGAGCCGGTTGTTCTCCTCGATCCTGCTGAGAATCGCGGTTGTGTCGAGACTAACGTCGACCGCAGTCAGTGTAGGTGTTGGTACTGCTGCCGTTACCGGTGTGATATCCGTGGTCGAGGTAGGTTGGGACGTCTTCTTGAGCTCGGTAAGCTCAGCCTCAGTGTCTTTGTAGATGGCATAAAGCTTCTCTATCGCGCTTGTTACCTCCTGCTTTATATCCGTCTTAAGATTTCTCGAGTTCGCGAGTCCTGCCTTTGCCCTGCTGATACAAACCCTCGCGTCCTCAGGTCGACCAGTTCGTTTTGTTCCCGGTGGTGAAGGCCCTTTTACCTCTTGGGACCTCGTAATAGTGGGTTTGGGCCTTGTTCTTGCCACTATGCCTTCCCGGGATAGGGTATTTGTCGAGTTCGTTGGTTTAGGCTGGCTCCCAGTAGCGACTATATCGGCATGTATAACCGGCTTTCCGGTGTCCCGCTCCTCCGTGCTACATATTTCCCCCAAGTCCTGGACCTGTGGGCATACCTCCTCCGTCTGAGGAGGGGTGTGCTCCACTGCACTGGTCCTCTTTGCTGGAGTGCGTGCGGTATACATTGTTAGCAAATATCTCAGAGCAAAAAACAGTAAAAGATTCTAATTTAAAACACAGGCTGAGAAATACTGAGAATGCACAAGACAAAAGGCGAATAATATCCCTTGTCTGGGTTACAGTGATGTAAAAACTTAAAACTAACACATTAAATACAATAAACCTTCTTAAATAAACATTAAATTTACAATAACAAAAATATTCTTTACAATTTTTTCTGCTGACCCTACAAAAATTATTAATTTATAATAATCTCTTTCTAATAGTTTATTTTTAGCCATAAAGGGCTATCTTCCAAAACTATGAAACACAAATACAGTGAAATAATGATAAAAATTCTTATTTGTCTTTCCTTACTTTTTTTTTATATTGTTAATCATCCATATGGTATGAAAATATTCACAGGTATGGTCAAGTTTATTAATATTTTGTCAGTTTTGAACCTTATTTCAAAGAGAATTATGTTGAAAATTGGCAACTTACTGGTGAAATTGATTCTACATAATAATATTACAATTATGTATGTGTTCAATTTTACAAGTTTATTGCTATTATTAAATAAGGTTTTATTTAAATCACCACAGAGTCGCTTCTCGTACAGTGCACAGTCTATGCGCTTCGTAATGGATTCTAGGTGCTAAAGATCGCTTTGTACGTCTTTTTGTGTATTTTAAAATGTAATATTAATTTTACTTATGAATAAAGTATTTTAATAATATTAAGGCTTTATTTCTTTGTTTTCCTGCAGGTGTCACAACAGCCTTAAGCCATCAAGTGCACTTGATGGCTTAAGGCTGTTGTGACACCAACGGATCGTCAGGCGGAAAAACACCCTATAATGTGTCCATTCCTTTATTTTCTTTTTGACAGATCACGCCTATGAATTACCGTTTTTTTTGTCAGATTAATGTACTACAATAATAATGTACTTTATTGACAAGCGACACTTTTTAGGGAAGTTCACTGTTTGTAACAAACAACCACAGACTATAAATCAAATCGTGAAATAAAATAAATCGATCATTATGAAAAAGAATAATTTGACTTTTTTTGTGTATTGTCTGTATTTTTATAAAAAAAAGAATATTATAATAGTATCATGATTCCATGAATAATTAATTGCTAGAAATTTAGTCGAAATCTTGGAATTAAAAATGAAAATGTAAACAAAGGTAACTAGAAAACCGTTATAGACTAAGTATGTGACATTATTATTATATTATTAATTTGTATATATATTTCATCTAATAAAAACTACTTATAAAGGAATTATTAATAATGAACTTAAACCATTTCGATGTAATTAATCGATTGAAAGTTCTTCTTAGACGACATCGATTATGATTTCAAATCAAATCAGTAACGTGTGAAGGCATCCCTAAATGCAATCTGTCAAAAAGAAAATAAAGGAATGGACAGAGTATAATGGTGACAAGCACGCAAATTAATATGCAATTGGGCCATAGACATGGTATTAATAGGCTAATTTAATACGAAAACACTATACGAAAACATTGAAGCAAATTGAAAAAGAAACTTAAACTTCGGTTCTAACGACCAACTGATGAAAAAATATGGGCATTATCTTAAGACAAAGGTGAATTTATCATAATTTAACTTTACATTTTTGCTTTGATGTGCTTTGATAAGTAAGTCTTACTCTGTAACAAAATCAAAGAGACAAATATCGAGCTCCAAAAATTTTTATTCATTTCGGGAACGATGCCCACTGGTAGCGGTTTACTTGATTAATGTATTTTGTGTGAAATTCACAAATAATTATTTGTTAATAACATTTTGTAGATTTTGTTAAATGAGCTATAGCATGTATTGGCTCCATAAGTGAATTAAATCTGTTGATGCGATGATGATGATTATAATATGTGCGTACACGCTTACGTTTGCGTTCTTCACCATCATCATTCATTAATAATAGAATAATAACGAAAATCGAATAATTCGAAAACAGGCAACAATAAAACGAGGTTGATAAAACCGTTTTCACATTTCTCAGAAGCTTGAACAAAACGTTTTATGACATCGACATGCTAATGACGTAATTGACATTGACATACTTGGCATTTACGTCACTTGTCAAGAGATAAACATTGGACTCGTATCGTTAAGCTTGCTACAAATTATTACAAATTTCATGAATAATATTCAATAATGGCTGTTTATGCGGCACATTTAACAAGAACATTACAAGGGACACCTTCCATATTTCAAGTGACCGCACAGGAAGCGCTCGGAGCAACTGTAAAACCGGCATTACAGAAAGTTGTGGAGGTAACTTTTTGTTTAACTCCAAAACTATCTTAAAACATGTTATTTGCCATAAAATAAAGAAGTAGATAAATCTGAGAAAATGTCTTTATCTTTATTTTAAAAACGTCTCCTAATTTTGACTCATCATTGTAGAATAAATAGACCAAACATTGCAACCATTATTTTCCTGTAAGAATTTATATTTTGTAATTCCCTAAGTTTAGTGCTCACACATAAGGGTCTCAGTTGATTCGCTGTAGAGCTACATAAGTTACCCTAGCACATTGTTCATAAGTTACCCTTTAAAGTAAAAGTTTGTAAAGTTTTGTGACCTAACAGTTTTATAGTTTATTCATACAAAATTAGAACAAGCTGTATAGTGTGCATTTATAGATTATTTATTTTCACGTATCATTGTGCATTTATATTTTATTGTACATCATACAGTTACTCCTTAGAATCTTTTAACTGTTCTATTGATTTTTCTTACTGTCTAGGGCATTATTGCTCTGTTCCCTGGCATCCTCTAAAGGTCTGAAGAAAACAATACTCTATAAATTATTCTGCCGTATCATTACATTTATGATGCCCATAAATTCTTTGCTTCTGATATCAGATTATGACATTTATTTAATCAATTCGAATCTCTTATCCTTATCTTAGACTCAGATAAGTTTTATAGCTAAATTGAGTTTACTATTATAATTATCATACACCTTTTTTAAATAGTTATGATGTCATTAAAGCAATATTTTGTCAATAAAATAATTTTAATTAATGCCCAAAAGTATTTTTAAGTTATGCTCAGACACAAGCAGTAGTAAATATAAAACATCTGTTTTAAAATAAAATAAAAATACTGAATATCTTATAGGTATTTAGTAAGTTACTGTTTATAACTGAATTGTTTGTGGTGCTAAAACATTTTCAGGTTGTGTGTCAGTGATAGTGTCCTACCCTATCATACCCTTAATTAAATAGGATAGTTTTAGGAAAAGATGTCCCCTCTTTATATTTTAGTCTTTAGCTTATTTATTGCTTCTTCTGTGTAGATATATTTCCTACATCTTAACATTTTCAGTACCTAGCAGCGACCTACCCAAACAAATGTGGTTGGTGTGTGAAGTGGTATGATGAGTTGTATCTGTTGTTTGACTGCTGTCTCCAGTATTACTACCTTAAACATTATGGTAAGATCTTATTATAATTTAATTTCGTCAGGAAATTCACTATAGCAGCATGGAGTGGCTTTTTATTATATTTTTTTTATGATTTTGGAATTAATATTAGTAATTTATTGTTGAATTGGAATTTTGTGATAATATTATTAATTCATTTTATATTACCTACTCACTACATAAATATATCTGTAATGATATTATGTAAACCAATTACCAATAAATGAGTTTTATGAGTTTAAATTGTGTGTGGTGGATAGTGATTAGCTCACCCCCTATCCCTATCCCATGGGAACTAAACATAACAGGTGAAGTGTGGGTGTTGTACACCTCTGCTACACCTTTCTGGGTAATATAGCCGTGATGTTATGTTATGTTAAAATACTTTGTTTAGCAGGCATCAGATAAAATAAGAAATTATATTTTTTTCCAGCGGCATCATTCTCAGAAAGTTTCTACGGCCTCCTCCGAGTGCCGACTCACTTCACAAGTGAATTTAATACTGGGCAGCACTTGCCAATTATCCTGGAAAGAGCATCGTTAGCTGCTCTAGTGCTGCTGCCCTATGTGAAGGATAAAGTGGAGAGGATTGTTGAGAAATGGAGGGAGGATGATGAAGATGGAAGGCTGGGGAAGGTAATGAAGCAACATCAGATTGATAATTTTGTCTAACTTTGACTACTGATCAGGTCAAGAGTATTACTATATCTCTGTTGTTCTAGCTAGATCAATAGTCGCCTAACTGATATCTTGTAAATAATATATTATAAATTCGTCTCAAAATCGCATGTGTCGCCATTATATGTCACTGGCAAAATTTGCTGAAAGTATCGGCTGATTGCCATAAAAAAATAATCACTCTATACTGGGTAGCACATGTCGGATGAAAGAAGTGTTTAATTAAACTTTATTTTGAATCTTTTCGCACTAGGGTTTATTAGGGCTTTTGCGCTATAAGGAGAGTAAGCATGTTTCAAGTTCCTTCATACCTAACTATTCTAACTCATTCTTTTTTGGAACTACTTAAACACTTTCAACCTTTAGTAATCTCAAACCACTGATCCACTATAAGCATTCTTCAATCTGGCATGTCTCAGAGGTTTTCTTTTTTCAGTCGTCATCAGACCGTCTCCGGCGCGCCGCCATCCGCACATACGCCATCCTCCACACCGTCACCTCCTGCGTACGTCTTATACAACTAGCGTGGTACACCGCTGGAACTGCTGTGGCGCATTCCCCAGACCTGGCGCTGCTTGGCATTACTCTTAAAGACGCGCCTGCCAGGGAGGAAGATGAAGATACTTGGATAGATTTTGTAAAGAATCTAATGACCGGACAGATTGGGTAAGTCAGCTTATACAATACATGGCTTACCTATACTTATCAATATTAGAAATGCATTCTGGTTAAAATTATTTGTCCTCTGTTATTACACTTTCACAGCAAAATTGTTGTAAAGAAAGAAATGCTCCTTTTAACGAAATTGTAGAGTATTAGAACTTAAGATATTTTTTAGGAAACGCTAGGAAGGCTGCTAGGTGACCGAATTGGTATCCCATGGGAGAAAATGATTACTTTTTTTTTACATAAAATATTTTTTATGCCTCTTTCTAGAAGCGCAGTGGTGACATTCCCCATGCTGGGCTCAGCGGCGTTGCGCGCGGTGGAGTACGGAGCGTTCGGGGTTCAGTTCCTGCGTTGGTGGGACACCAGAGCAGTACAGTCTAGTACATTACCTGCGCCGGATCCGCCACAGGTAAAATACAGGAGCACTAAAACACTGCCTCGTTGGTGTAGCGGTATTATTTGTGTATCGCTCATCGCGAGGTCTCGGTGTCGATTCCTGAGTCGGCCAAAAGTGTTATTTGTGAATTTTCCGTCAGGAAAGCACGGAGTTAAAATTGTGCCCCGTGGATGGTGACAGGCCTATAGGCACATGGGACCTAAACATAACAGATGAAATGTGAGTGTTGTACAAATCTGTCACAACCTTCTGGAATTACCACAAGGGTATGGCAGAATTGCAATGGGTGCGATGATATGTAAAACATTGGTTTTCACCAATAATGTTGCCGTAATAGACAAAATTACTGAAAGCTCAGCCACCAAATATCGCTTGCTAAAATATATAACCCAAAATGTACTTTTTCAGCGAGAGGAGCGCGCGGTTTGTTGGAAGAACAAATGTCCCATGTGCTTGCAATCATGGAAGATACCCACCGTGTTGCCTGTGTCCGGGTAAGGAAACTATTAAAATACTATACATACATCATATTATTATATTTATTTACTACTAGCTGACCCGGCGAACTTCGTACCGCCTTAGCGTAAATTTGATGCACTACTTTATTTTGTATAGCTGACCTATCTTATGTATGCGTACCTATTCAATTTGAACTGAAATCTATAATATCCCCCATATAAAAATGAATACTTTTTTTTTTTTAATTTTTTTTTGCCGTAACAACCTTGTACAGAGTATTAGAAAACTACAAAAAAATATATCAGCCGAATCGGTCAAGCCGTTTTCATGCCAAGTCGTGACAACGGAAATTTCATTATATGGGAAAATGGAATTGTCGTCTTACTCTATCTTACTCGCAATTTTTCCTTATTTGCTCACCGTTTAGACCTACCCTGGACTACGACAAACATTTTAAAACTAAAATCAGCTCAATCGGCCCAGCCGTTCTCGAGTTTTAATCAGACTAACGAACAACAATTCATTTTTATTTATATAGATTTATCCACTTACTACTGATTAAGTTAGGTTCGAGCCGCGCAGGGCATAAATCTTTATGTCATCCGCAAAAAAAAAAACTGGGTGTGCTTGTATTCTAAATTAGTGATATCAGAGAATAGTATCAGTAGATAGAACTTAGTTGTTTATTTTATATGCAATGCAATGTTTATATTATAGCATGTGGAGACGCGCTGCCATAATTATGACATACACCCACACATATAAATACAGAAATACCAAAGAGTATACTAATATATTGGGGAGAAATACATATGTATGCATTTGTGACTTTCATTGGTGCATAAATTTGACTATGCTTTCTTAATATTTATGCCTCTCTAGTTGTTAATAAAATATTTACAACCTCTTTGGTCTTTATCTTTGGATAGTATAATTGCTTCTGGTGTTTTATCTATACAAAAAGAAATTAAAAATTTCCCCACAGTAGCTTTCCAGTGAGATCGCATGCGTCCCAATACAAAGTTATTATAAACAGAGGTATTATCGTTAATATGTCTTATATTTCAAACTAATTTGTCATTTGAATCTGCACATTCCAGGTACATATTCTGTTACATCTGCATCTCGCGTCACGTCCGCGCGCACTCCTCGTGTCCTGTCACGAGGTGCCCCGCCGCCGAGACTTCACTCGTCAGACTTTATATCGACTGATAGTATAGGAGGTACACTGCTCATTTATATTATGTGATGGGGTTGTACATAAATGTGCCAAGACATATCAATTGACTTAGTAGATATTAACTTTTAGACATAATGCTCAAATGAGCATGCTAGTTGACATAGCCATAAGGTTATGTCAATTGGCAGGCGCAGTTTGTCAACTGACCAATAGGTTGATGCCTACTTTTTTATTAGTCATCATTATCATCAACTAAAAGAAATCACAAACGCATTTTTCGGCGTCCGTGATAAATATCGATTTGTATTTTGAATTATATTATATTATCATGATTTAGGGCAAATTATATACTCAACTAGCGACCCACTGAACTATTGTGAGTGACCTTTTTAGTGTACTGAAGCAACTACCGTAAATGTGACGCACAGTACTTACTATACTTTAAATATTTGTGGTCCTTAGTGAAAAAAGGTTGAGTATGACTGGTTTAGGGTAATATTATAAATTTATAATTATTGTTATGTAAGTATTTAAGGTGAATTTACAACATATGACTTTGTGCTGTGGCTAGTGGACCTATCATTGTCTCTTTTAGGGAATTGCTTTAATCACTTTGCTTGTTATGTATTAAATGTAATAACATCCCTAAGTATTATACCTAAGCACTACAAAGTAGATTTTCTCTGTTTTATTTGAACTTATAAAACTCCTTTACATCAGCATAGGATTCAGTAAGACTCTGTAATGTGGGTACATCAAATTCTAGTTGTATTTATAAGTGGTTATAGGTTTTTTCTAATTCAGTCACAAGCTAGCCTTTCGATTGCTTTAAATATGTTATGGTTATGTTAGGGTTATGGTTGTCTAGTTATATTTGTACATAATTATATCATTTTATGTAGCATATTGTTATTGATTTAATAAAAAAAAAATTGCAATTTGATATTTATTTGTTTCTGTAATGTAACATTGTGTCTTCAAAAAGGACTTCCGCAAGGGCCAGTTCTCGGACCTTGATTTGAATATGATTGCTTTGACAGGAATAACGAACTATAGCAAAGCCAACGAGACGAGATAAAGAATGTAAACAAACGGACCGTTACTGAGTTACATTGCGATAGCGAGGGATTATATCTCTGTCCTTATCATTCGTACGCGCAGTTGACGTCAATTGATCGACAACAGCTGTCGTTGTGTTTCGTGGTACAGGAAAGCAGTCAGTACCGCAGTTGTCAACATTTGGTCCGCCATTTTGTGATCAAGTTCATTCCTGTTTGGATTGCGTTGGAAGTGATACATATTTTTTCGTCTCCGTATTTGCTTGGTTTTTTGTTGTTATTATTCCGTTTCTGTTAGTTTTATTTTTGATTTTTGCTGTTATTACTTAGTTTTAATATATTTATGTTATATTTTGTATGTTTTTGACAATATAAGTTCCTTGTCAGTCTTTTAGTTATCTAGTGTTTCTTTAGTTTATTTCCTATTTTCTTAATATAATTTATTTCCTTTTCGCCTGGTTTCTTTACCTCAACCCAATCCACAACAATAATAATTTATTCAAATAAAAATGTTTTGAACCCCTGAACATTTGTTTAAATTTTTTATCTCGTCTGGTTGGCCTTACTATATATTGTTTTAATTCATCGGACAAACTACGTCATTAAAAATAAAAGTTTAAAATATCAATTAATAATGGGATATAATTATAAAATTAACATGTAACATTGATATGGGTAGTAGGTACTTATAATTAGTTAATTGAATATTGAACGAAGAGGCACTAATAGTTTTAACTATTAATCACTTCTATTACCTGTATTCAAACTCATAGGTCTTATCATAGCTTGAAACGTGCCCACTGCCATCTGAGTCTCATCTTCACTTATAATGTTTTCAATAATCGATTGTTGTTCTGTTTCGGCTTGTCTCTTCGTCTTCTTCGACCCTTGATTACTTTGCATATCATTTAAGTTAGATTGGGTTGTAATACCCGCCATTCTTTTATCAATACCTCTGCTTTTAAAACTAAATGATCCCATTTTATTAGCTTCTTCCACATTAAACTTTTGTGCATTAATATTATAATGAAAGTCATCATAACCTCCTTTTATTGGCGCAATTTCTTTTTCGTTTTTAATTTGTTGATCATACTCCTTTTCCAAATGAATTAAACTTTTTAAATTATCTGCAGTAACAATCAAGTTTTCTGTTAAAATATCCTTTAGTTCTTCAATTTGCTCCATCTGTTCATAATTTATTTGTTTTACTATGTTTGGTAGTGAATAGACTTCAGAAATGAATATGAGAAATAGAACATGTTTCAAGCACCACATGTTGAAGTGAAATGAAGTTTTTCTTGCAAATGTATTCTTTGATAATAGTACTCATAAATGTTTATCACAAAGATATGTCAAGACATTGAAACAGCAATGTCATCGTAGTTATGATAATGTTTGCCTGCCAAATGAAATATGTGAGTTTTTTTAGCTACCGAGCTACGTGACTTTGTAAAATGGTAATTTCCTTATGAATGAGCTCAAGGGAGGCACGGCGTCTTAAGGTCACTTTATTTTACTATCAAAACCAGAATACCATACCATCACGCCTATATTATTCAGAACGGTGTGGTAGAGGATATAACACCCACACTTCACTTGTTATGTTTAGGTTTCATGTGATAGGAGGTGAGCCTATCGCCATCCACCGTACAAGTACCTGGTAGTGGACATTTTTTTTTTTAACGGGATATAATCCCACCCACACGCCCACCACTGTGACTCCTGTGACGCCAGGATCTACAGCGGTAACCAACTGAAAGGCACCGTGCATGACACACGGGCAATCCCAGGGAAAGTTAAAATTGTCTTGGAACCCGCAAAGAATTTAATCAGAAGTATTATTATTATTATGTAGTGGACATATCCAGTTTGGTGGTGAGAGTACGGCCCTTTGCCGTTAAAGTCGCGTTTAATAATTCTCTTAGTTAGTCATAACTTTACGTCAGTAAAGCGTAATAAATAATAGAGTAACTTTGTTTTCAAAATTTTATTACAAGAAAATATAATATAAAAATTCAACGTTCCTACAGTTAGAGTAAAAAACTACGTATAATAATATAATCATATATAAGAAGTGGCAGTTAATCCACAATGTACGTATATCATGGCAAAGATACCAAATCGTAACCCTATCAGTAACTTATCAATCTTTATCGACATAAAACTAAAGATTTGTTAGCATCATTATTGTAGCGGTGTTTCAGTTATAATGACTATCAATCAATTTTTATGTTGTTGGTTAGGGAGACTTGGTACGGTTGTAACAACTCAAATATTTAATGAACTATGCAGAACATGGGAAATCAATTTTAATTGCGTATCAAACCGTTTCGTTAGTTGAGGGTATTTAAATTTTATTGACTGGTGATCAGTGGTGGTGTCAACTACCCCATTGCCGTGCCTGAGGAGTTTAAAAGGAAATTGTTACAACCGTACCCAGTCTGCGTTATCTTCTCATTAGTGTTTATAACCGAACTTTACAAATACTCAACATCAGTAGTAATAACTCCATGCAAATATTGGTGAGAGATTTGTCTGCCGTTCTTGGCCAGCACGACGATCCTGGCGCTGTTACCCTTGTGCAGAATGGGAGTGATAGGGCTGTCAGCGGACACTTCTGCGGCGGGGAGGTGCGCGTAGTACTGCCTGACTTCATCTCTGCTGGAGAAGTACTTGTCCCCGTAGACGATGGCGCCGTCCGCTGCTTGTAAGACCTTCCAGCTTTCTGGAGTCGTGAAGTAGCCTCCTTCACCCTGTGAATGGAATGGAGGCGGTTAAAAAACCATATCGACTTGCCGTAAGAACTAGATACTATATCAAATGCTAAGTCCGATTTTATGTATCTGTCACAGATATCGTAAAAACCGTTGGTTTAAAAAATAACGCGTCAGTTTATAAACTCTTGATACTTAATGATGCGAAAAATAGTTTGCAATCTGTTTTATTTTGCTTTTAGCTGATAAACTGATGATAATTAACTTCTGGTTTATGATCTAACGTGTACGTTACGCCAGCAAGAAAGTGTCACCTAGAGTGATATGAGTAGAACGTATAATTAGTGCGCAATCTGCTGTAAATGTGCGCCGCATAAAAAATTTGTGCGTCTTGTAGTTTTGAAAAAAAAACGTAAAAACGATTCCTGCTGGAGTAACGTTGTTCTAGCAAGAAAATTCTAGACCAATCATCGGAGATATAAAATACATACATGGGCAGAGAGCTTATATTTGTGCAAATTTGTGCGCCATAAATATAATTTGTGCGTCTTCAGGTTTTCGAGATATTGCGTTTCCCGCTGGAGTAACGTTTTGCGAATTCGTGTATCTCAAAGACCATTATATGTGCGCCTGTAGAATGAACATACACGAATAGCTCTTAATTTGTGCATATTTGTGACATAATTAGATGCCAGATAATATTTATAGTTTTCAAGTAATCGCGCTTTATTGAAAACTTAAAAAAATATTGTAGCGCCTAAATGAGAAGACGTATAAACTCGCTAAAAACTGTATTCGTTCCATCTTGACGTTTATAATTACCATAAAAAGTTTCAAAACAGAACCTACAAGCGATAATGAATAATATTACTAAAAGTCAAAACGACGGCATCATAACTTTGACGCCATCAAACAAGAAACTGGCTCAACCTAAGATGTGTAAATTTAAACCAAAAATTAGTGCATTTATCAAATAATATAAAGTAAAAATATCCAGCTTCAACTGTTTCGTATTAAGTAAATATTAAGACTAAACCAAAACAGTTATTCGGCGCAGGTTATCCGACCAAATTCGAATGACTACAAAAAAGCGACGGATTCATACGTATCGATGACCACCTTTATTAAACGTATTACACCTAAACTGTGTTCGTACAGTCACGCTCAAATAATCGTTGGGAATTATTATTACAATGACTTAATAAAAATATAATATATATTAAATGTACTTTCTGATCATATGAAATCAAAGAGCTTGTTGGTTTAAAAAAATATTATTTTTATTATCATAATCATGATTCTTAAAGTAATTATGGCATCAAATCACAGATCAAATTTCCTACCTATAAATATTAAAACAAACATTGTTCAATTAAACTATTTGTACCTTGTATAGTCATTTGGTATTATTTAAAATCACAGATCAGTTTTTCATTTACTTAAATACACAAACAATAAAATCACTTAAAGTGGCTCAGTACCATCATGGCGTGAAATTTAAATATTAAGTAGTTGTTGTTTTAGATATAATTAAGTTTTGGGTATGATTGTATAGTACGCGAACGTAATAAATACCTATAGGTAGAGCGTTATATTTTGTTATGAGTTTATGTTTCTTAAAAAATAGCCGGATTTGAAAACTTCAACCCAAGTTTCACATATCGGGCTGCTTAGGTTTGGGTTTTCAAATTAGGCTAATTTTTAAGAAACATAAGCTGATAATAATTTTAACCGGTCTATACTACGTTCGCGTATCATACTATCATATCCAAAACTAAATTATATCTCGGCCAACAAATAGGTATATGGCTATGATGGTACTGAACCTTTATCACAGAAAATCACAGTTTTTTCGTTTTTCTACTGATATAATAAATGCAAATGGCTAAATTTATTTATGTCTAATCAAAAAAAAAATCTGAATTTATTTTAATAACTATTTCTACTGCACTGTACTCGGGCACAATACGTTTCAACCAGTTAGCGAGTAAAGTTAAGAAGGTCATCGATACGTATGAATCCGTCGCTTTTTTGTAGTCATCCGAATTTGGTCGGATAACCTGCGCCGAATAACTGTTTTGGTTTAGTCTTAATATTTACTTAATACGAAACAGTTGAAGCTGGATATTTTTACTTTATATTATTTGATAAATGCACTAATTTTTGGTTTACATTTACACATCTTAGGTTGAGCCAGTTTCTTGTTTGATGGCGTCAAAGTTATGATGCCGTCGTTTTGACTTTTAGTAATATTATTCATTATCGCTTTTAGGTTCTGTTTTGAAACTTTTTATGGTAATTATAAACGTCAAGATGGAACGAATACAGTTTTTAGCGAGTTTATACGTCTTCTCATTTAGGCGCTACAATATTTTTTTAAGTTTTCAATAAAGCGCGATTACTTGAAAACTATAAATATTATCTGGCATCTAATTATGTCACAAATATGCACAAATTAAGAGCTATTCGTGTATGTTCATTCTACAGGCGCACATATAATGGTCTTTGAGATACACGAATTCGCAAAACGTTACTCCAGCGGGAAACGCAATATCTCGAAAACCTGAAGACGCACAAATTATATTTATGGCGCACAAATTTGCACAAATATAAGCTCTCTGCCCATGTATGTATTTTATATCTCCGATGATTGGTCTAGAATTTTCTTGCTAGAACAACGTTACTCCAGCAGGAATCGTTTTTACGTTTTTTTTTCAAAACTACAAGACGCACAAATTTTTTATGCGGCGCACATTTACAGCAGATTGCGCACTAATTATACGTTCTACTCATATCACTCTAGGTGACACTTTCTTGCTGGCGTAACGTACACGTTACTCCAGCAGGAATCGTTTTTACGTTTTTTTTTCAAAACTACAAGACGCACAAATTTTTTATGCGGCGCACATTTACAGCAGATTGCGCACTAATTATACGTTCTACTCATATCACTCTAGGTGACACTTTCTTGCTGGCGTAACGTACACTGATCTAACGATATACGTTTATTAGGTATAATCTTTCTTATTATGTGTGACAAATTATTTATTAACTAACGGTTCTTAAGGTTATACGGTAACACACCAACCTACTAACTGTTTTCGATAGATAGATATAATTAATCCTTCTTGAGGACTTTTTATTCGATTTCAAGGTATTTAGGTATTATTTCTTTGTTCAGTTGTTCTCATGATAGGGGAGGAACAAGGCGCCAAGCAGTATCAATGTAACTTTTAATTTCGGCACCACACCTGATCACAGTAGTGTAGTCATTCATTCATTTTCAAATATCTTTATTCAATAACTAATACATTAAACAAATGCACTTACCAAAGTTACAATTTGAGGCAGGTAGGTACTTTACACTTTATTAGGCTAACAAATCGCCTTTCAAAGCTTATAAATTCAAATTCAATTCAAAATTCAAATTCTTTATTTACCAAAGTAACCTTAAAATTAAATACAGAGTGCATGAAATTTACATGTACATACTTATTTACTTAAAACTAAGGTTGTTATAACTATTTTGTTCCGTACCCTCTGAACTAGTTGAGACTGTATCTCAGAAGGTAACTGTTCATCAGTTATAATAATATTTTATCTTATAAAAATAATATGTGGAGATGGTAAGAAATATATTGATATTAGGAAACGTTTGAGCAATCTTTTTAGAATACAGAAACAAATAAAAATTAAATTAAATTAAAATAAAATTAGATCTAAACACAAATGATTTTTGAGGTATCAAGAAAGGACTCAGTAGCATCATACTTTAAAGTTTTTAAATATTTAAATATAGCTTGTTTACAATTTATTTTAGATAAGTTAGGCAGGTTAGGTATAATTTTAGCAAGTCTATTATATAGAAAAGGTCCGAGAAAAAGCGAAAAACGTTGTGCAAAAGTAGTTCTACATAATGGAGCTATAAATATTTTGTCTTTTCGCCGTTTACTACTTAGGGATGCAATAGAGAAGGCATTTTTGTGTTGGGCTAATGCTGTTTGTAGAATAAACAATTGCCTTGTTGTTAGAACTACAGATAGTTCATATAGTTGTGATGTAGGGAATTGAAAAGGCTTAAAATGCATAACTTTTAATACGGCGCGTTGAGCTCTCTCCAGTACTAATATAGTGGCCTTACAACAGCCACCCCAACAAGTAATGCAGTAAGAAAGGATAGACTCGCAGAGCGCAATGTAAATCGATTTTAGTTGTTTTGGATTACAGATATACCGCAGTGTTTTAAATACGAAGATGAATTTTCTAATTCTTGAAGTTAAGTTTGTAATATGACTTTTAAAATTAAGATGACTGTCTAGTTGTATTCCTAAATATTTTATTGATGTGACTGGATTAATTGTCGGACAATTGCACGTGTTACCCACTGCGTGCTCATTATACCCGTTGCAATAGTGTGCTTTAATACTGTATTTGTTTTTCGGAGGTTGACCATCATTTTTAATACTAAAGTTAATATAATTCGTCTTCGATAAATTAAGTGAAAGAAGATTATTATCAAGCCATTTAGCAACTGTATTTAGACCTTTATTAGCGCTCGTATACACGTCATCCCAGGTTTTACCTTTAAATAATAGAACTGTGTCATCAGCGTATGTCGTAATGCTACCATTTTCTAAATTTATGTTACACATGTCATTTATGTATGCAATAAAAAGGGACGGACCGAGCACACTGCCCTGTGGGACGCCAAATGTTATGTGTTCCACAGTAGAGCTTCTATGATCTCCGACTTGTATTATTTGTGTTCTATTTGTTAGGTAATCGGTGATAAGTTCTAAAGGCTGTCCACGAATTCCTAGGTTCTCCAATTTGTTTATTAATATGGGTATAGATACGGTATCAAAAGCTTTTGATAAGTCTAAAAATATAGCTAAGCATTTATCTTTGGAGTCTAGAGTTCTAGTAATAGATGATGTTAAAGTAAGTACAGCATCCTGTGTCGATATTTTACTTCGGAAGCCAAATTGATTTTTAGAAATGAGCATTTTATCTTCTAAGTATATTTTAAATCGATGATTGATAGCTTTTTCAATTATTTTGGATAGGGTTGTTAATAATGAAATGGGTCTGTAATTTATTATATTAGATTTGTCACCTTTTTTGAAAATTGGAATAATTTTAGATCTTTTTAGTGGTTCCGGGAAAGATCCACTGTCAAAACAAGCGTTGCAAATGATTGACACAGGGAGAGCTAAGACATCTACGCCCATCTTGAAAATTCTTACTGGTATCCCATCCCAACCGGTGCTGTTACTATTCTTTAATGAAATTATTATATTTTTAATCTCCCTTTCATCCGTAGGTAACCAGGCGAATGAATGTAAGGGATTGGGTGATTTATTAACTGATTGAGCCAGATCTCTTTCCCCACATTTCATACGATCAAGAATCACATTAGCTAGGTTAGAGCCCACATTACAGAAGTAATTATTTATATAATTTAGTGATGCAGTGGGGCTCTCTTTCAAGGTTAGTAATTCAGGTGAATTTTCTTTTTTATTATTAAAGTTGCAGATGTCTTTTATTAGGTTCCATTGTTGTTTGACATCGTGTTTGTATTTTTGCATCTCATTCCTGTAATATTGGTTTTTTGCCTTTCTTATAATATTGTTGCACGTATTTCTATAACGTATATATGTTATCCTTAGTATGATATTTTCTGGATCCTTTCTAAGTCTCAAATGTAATCTATCTCTATTCTTTATGCATCGGATTAAGCCTGGAGTTATCCAAGCCTTGATGTTACGAATCTTACGCTTTTTTTTAACAGTAGAAGTATGTTCTTTAATTATTTCCTGTAACTTACCAATAAAAATATTGATACCAACGTTTATGTCTTTGTCATTGAGTATTTCTAGCCAGTCTATTTTAGCTATATCGTTAATTACAGCATTGTAATCTATTTTAGTAACAAATTGGTATTCTGGGCACTGTAGTTTTGCAGATTTATTAATGGACAAAAGGATGCAATGATGGTCAGTTACCGTTGATTCTAATATGGCAGTTTTTACATATGAAGGCCTTTTTACAAAACTGTGGTCTAGACAGCTATTTAACCTAGTTGGTTGGTTTTGAGTTGGGATGAGGCTATGCAGAGCTAGAAGATTAAGATAGTTAGACGACGCGTTATCTAAGTTTTTATCAGTGATGTCTATGTTCATATCGCCTATGAGTATAATTTGTGCAAAGTTCTTGTAATCACTAGAGACCGGATAATATGCAACTTAAAAAGCTTGAAATATGCATGCAAATATGCATGAAAAATGCCTAAAATATGCACGAAAACTGACAGAATATGCAACATTAAATGAGTTTTTTTTGTTTTGTAAATATTATTCCTTTAGATTTAAGTATTTTGTTAGTAAATACTTGTCTTATTTATGTTTTACTTTATTATGTATGTATCTTTTTAATTTATTGTTATTTGATAAAATAAAAAAACTATTAAGTTTTATATTTTTTATTAAAAAATCAGCATACATTTATAGAAAACTATCCACGAAGACACACTTTTTTTTTCGGGAGGCATTGTACACACACAAAAACTTTTAACTGCAGGTGAATTATCCGAGCACGAGCGTGTCAACAATCAAAGTAATAATGACATGCATAATAGGTGGGAGTAGCGCGGTAGGCGAGCGCGCGGCGGCGTGATCATTTGTCTCTTTCATTTTTTGAGTACCTACCAAAACAAAATACGCGCGGCTGCCGAGTGCGCTACGCTCGAAAAATACCTACCTACTGTAAATTATAGCAATAATATGCATCATCACTAGATATTAGTAAAAATATGCTATGCTATATTCTATGCTATATTAGCCTTGAAAATCGCTTAAATATGCAAATGCATATGCAAATATGCAAATGCATATTATCCGGTCTCTAGTAATCACATAGAATTTCATTTAGTGATGATAAAAATTGATCAATTTTTCGGAATGATGGTGGCCTATATATACAAATCACAGCTAGTTCATTTTTGTAAGTAACAACAACACAGTTAAATTCTACAGCATTGTCGGGTTCAAAAAACTTAATATATGCATTATTTCTAGCATAGACGACCACTCCATCATTTTGATTATGTAATTTCGTAGATGCATAGCTTATGTAATTTTTCATGGCTGGAGTATTATACCCTTTTCGGAGCCAGCATTCGGTAAATACGATTATGTCCAAATCAAACTCAAATTGAGAAACAAATGCGGTAAAATTATCAAAATTACGATTTAAACTACGTATGTTCTGCGTAATAACATTAAAACTCCTACACGAGATATTCAAAGATTTTTTACAATTTTCTGGGTCTAGTATGCGTAATGCTTTGTGTACGAAAATGTTACTATCATCTATTTGTGAGATTAAACTATTTGTAGCCATTGGTATGTTTTTTAGTTCAATAACAGTTCTTTTCTCGTATTAAGTTATCTAACTAAATCATAGAACTCAGACTATCATGGTCACGAATGTAAATAGCTTCATTCTTTTCATCTTTTCTTGCAAATATACGTCCATCCTTGATCCAAACAAACTTATATGCAACTTCCTTTGCTCTTCTTCTTGCAGCAGCGTGTAGGTTTTTGTTTGCTGGGCTCAGGTGTTCAGATATGTATACAGGCACTGCCATACCTCCATAACCCAGAAGATGAGTATTTAGTTTCGGGTTCTGATTTTTGTTAAAGTTTATAGTTGCCTTTAGTAAGCTATCACGTAAGGTGCGATTTTTCAATTTAGCGATTATGGATCGCGGGCGATTTGCTTCCTTGGACTGCTTGGCTACTCTTGCAACATGCAATATGTCGTGGTCAGAGATGTCACAGTGTACAGTTTTTGCTATCTGGGATACCAAGTTTGGCAGATTTTCAGCTTGATTTTCTGGTACTCCGTTTATCTCCAAATTACATTCCCTCAGATATTGCTCAACCAACCCAAGTCTGCCTCCCATATCCTTTACCGTGCTTTTCAAGATGGCGTTTTCTTTCTCCAATATTTCAATTGATTTTGATTTTGTTTCCAGTAGAATTTTCATATCTTCATATGTTGAGTTGAAGTAATTTAGACTCTCATCAAAAGATACCATTTTTTCATTTATTGATTTTAACTGGACAATAACCATTTCATTTATAGTCGTCTTTAATGTAGTACTAAGTTCTTCTCTTATCAGGACGCGAAGACTATCCATTGAAACTTGTTCTGTATTTGGAATGTCATCTGAGGATTTCCGACGCGGCTTCTGCGTGTTTCTTGTGGTTACGAAAGATATTTCTTGCATGCCCTGAGTGGTGGGGCGAATTGGTGTATTTGTGTTACCTGTCTTAGGTTCAGTGCAGCGACATTGCGGACACTTCCAGTTCAGCTTACTATCTTTAATCATAGAATGAAATCGCTTTGGTGCTATGCTTGCGCAATCCAGATCATAAAATGAGCAGCAAACGGCACATTTCATTATTTCACGGTTGCTAGATATTATAGTTTTATTGCATCCTGCACAGTTCTGTACTGTAGACATGTCTGTGTTATTGTCTAAATGCCTGACTTTAAAGTATTAGCAAACTTTGATAGCGCCTGGTAAAAAATATTAGCAATCCACTTAGAGCAAAACCGCAATTTCGCAGCGAGGCGTCACTGCACAGTTGGTCCAGGTGGCAACTAGGCGACCCGTGAATCGATGACTGCCGGTTCGAGCCTCACCTGTCGATTGGTCTTTTTCAAATTTCACTTTCTTCAATATATAAATTGACAACAAATTGACATCAATCAGGCACGAATACACACATGCACGACGAGTCCGACGTCAGCAGAGCCTTGCAGAAAGAGAGTTCCGACACAATTCAATATGGCCGCGGGTGTATACGGCGGGTGCCTCAAGAGAGAGCAGGAGGGCCCGATAAAAACCGCAATTCACCGACTCTAGACAACTTCAGACTTAAACACAGAATTAAACACATATTAAATATTCACAATGAAAACCTCAGAGTAAGTATTAGGTAGAGATGACATGAGCATTTAAGTTGCGTACACCCGTAAAGGACGGCAAGAAAGTACAGACATTTCATGGGGTTACCAGTGGTACCCGAATTTTCCCCGAAATAATATTGTTATGCTAGACCTTTTCCATTTGTCAATGTACTAGGGAAAGAAGTTATATTTTGAAGTACTAAAACGGCTAAAATTTCTGGCACATGAGGCATAACACCGTAGTCCTCAGCTGCAGCGACGCAACTATAATCTGCTTTTGTGGATTGTTGATGTTCATGGGCTGTACTCCAGTTACCATCAGGTGGACTACACGTTCGTTCGCTGTGTTTTTTTTAGCTTTCTCAACATTCATACATAAATAAAAAATAAGGTACTTGAAAAAGAACAAATATAATAAAAAATATATTAAATAAGACCAATAGACGTTGGAACCAGCGTTTAATTGTGAAGTCAAATGATGAAGAAGTGGGTTAAATAAAACTCAAAATTAAATATGATTTGTATTACTATCCCTTAAACAAAATCAACTTAGTATAAAAATTTCTAATTTTTACTTGCTTGTCTTGGATTTTTTTTGTCCAATAATGAATGCGTACATTCAGATACTTTTTATAATATCAATGATAAATTATTCTTCGATTTCTGATCTACACATCATTTTCTACTTTAAGTTAAAACATTGAAACTGACAAGATTAATAAGCTTATTAATATGTCCTACTGAGTATATTATATTGACAAGAAATGCGAGTATATCTTGACAATGTAATAATTTTACTAATACTTACATTGAATGATCGGCACGTTGTAACATTTACTTCAGTATTCAGAACCTAAGATTTTTTTTATGATCAATTAAACAGTAAATATCCACCGTCCCTACTGCAATTCCCGACTTGGGTTAGTAATAGAAGTAGTCAAAGCTTCATCAGCCATTGGAAAGATTTGCACAATAGATAAGAAACTAAAAAAAATTATACAGTAAAAATACATAATTAATTTGTATGCAATTTGTTTGTATCGACACATACATTATGTGTGATAGTATACCTACTGATGTAGAAGGTATATCTATTGTTGGTGGGTTCTGTAAATTATAATGCGCTACTTAAGTAAATCTAACACGAAAAAAATACGCACGACTAGTAAGAAGCATACTTACATTACATAATATGTAAAGTGTCGATACTGAAAATTCATAAAGATAGGTCATTCGTTGGGTCTTTCTAAAACATCTATTTTCAAAATGTCTTGAACATATTTTAGAGTGCTTAGTTGGTTCTCAATCTTGTCGTCCTGTAGATATTATCCACATAATTATGTCGTACGTGGGCTTCTTTGGGAAATCTAAAAAAAGATTTACAATCAATTATAAAACTATATAAAAATTAAGTTATTTAATTATTCTAGTCTTTATTGATATCTTGAATATCATTATTTATCACAATGAAAAAAAATAAAAACGAATTAAACTTTCTACTCATTCCCAAATTCCAGGGAAAGTTGCCACTTTTGGGCAGGTATCCCTAGGGAATATATAACCCAGCCAAACAGAAAAGTAACTATACCAATGGCAAATTCACATGTTTTTATGATAACAATAAGTTTATGGTAAATATTTCAAGTTTTATCGAATTCTTTGGTGTGAAGTTGTATGTTGACAGTAAAAATGGAGCAAATAATACGACATTATTCTAACGATAAAATTTTTTAACTGTCACAACGGCATACTACAATTGGTAGTGTTATACAACAAAACGTGTTTTTTTAGAAAACTTATATTACTGAAATTAACTGTTTATTTGTATTGATTTGAGAGTTTTCGGGCAACCAGATTCTAAGGGGAAGCATTACTAACTGAAAACAAGCTATCCTAAGGTTTGAAGTGATACTTACTTGTGAAAAGTTATATTTTCCTGTTTACGCTCACTGCGGCTTTTGCAGCCAATTATACAACACTGCACCATGTTTATTGTTCACTACAGTCACTACGGTATGTTTAGGGCACGGAATATGGCTATGTAACTAGTTTAAACTAGGAAAAAAACGACTTCTTTCCACTACCGACACGATATAGGTTAGGCAAATTCAAATGGGTCAAACAATAAAAAGCTGTACGGTGACAGAGACAAAAAAATAATATTGCTTTCTCTGTTGTTTCTACTGATATTGTATATGGCCATCTCTTTTTAAAGTACTATGGTTACTATGGTTACGAGCCATGCCAAATCCAGTACTATCCTTCATCCAAGATGAAAACAGATAAACTATACATCATAATACAATTGCAAATTCATTAGTATTAAATTTGCTTATTAATTTAAGAGATTAAGTGATTTTAACTATTCGCACGGTAGATAGCAGAATTATGTTAGACATAAATTGTTATCGCCCGTGCGACCAGTTAAAGATTAGTGAGCGGAGCTCCCCTGCCGCCCGCGCTCCTGCGCATACGCGGCCAGAGACGGGGCGACATCGCATCGTCCAAAGGTCAGTTTGCTGGTCGCTCGTACTGGGTTGGTGGGAACAAAAGATAGTGATGCGGCAGGCGATAAGTGCCGTATGTATCGATGTATGGTAATGTGTCTATTGACGATGAACATAACTTCGAAATAAGTTGATTATTTAAATTCATTTTGTTGTTTTTATGAAACTTAACGATTATTTTAAAAATGAAATCGAATAGTAAGGGAAAACTTATATTATTATGCAATTGAGTAAGGTTTGTTTTAAATTTGGTGTTAAAACATATTTTAATGGCTTTATTTTGAACCACCTGTAGAAGCTGATAGTTAGTGAGACATGTATTGCTCCAGACTGGACAAGCGTATGTAATACACGGCCGTACTAGCGTGGTGTAAATTCTCAGTTTGGTATAGCTACTTAATTTGCTTTTGCGATTAAGAATTGGACTTAGAGCACCAAGCGCTTGGGCACCCTTGATGCGTAGGTCCGCTATGTGTTTGGACCAGTTTAAGCGAGTATCAAAGTTAATCCCCAGGTAGCGCACACTAGTCTTCCAAGGTACAGCATGGCCCGCAACTATTAGGGACCGGGCTGGAGGTTGTCTAGAACGTGAGAAAATATAGCTTCTGTCTTGCCCTCGTTAATTTTTAGCTTCCATGTCTTAAAATATGACAATAGAAGGTCGATGGAAAATTGGAGGCGACCTATGACTAGGTCGGTATCATTAGAAGACGTAAAAGAGGCAGTATCGTCAGCAAAACATGCTAATTTCGTTCGAGGTTGAATGGGAATGTCGTTTACAAATAACAGAAACAAATAAGGACCTATTATTGAGCCTTGTGGCACCCCAGCTGGCACCTTCTGTGGGTAAGACGTGGTTTGCCCGATGTGGACCACAAAACTACGATCAGCAAGATAGGATTTAATGAGTTTAAGCAGAGGCATGGGTATGCTCAAGGTCAGCAGTTTGTGTAAAAGGCCTTCATGCCAAACGGTATCAAAGGCCTTTTCTATATCTAACAGGAACATGCCTGTAGACTCCTTTAGATTAAGGTGATGGGAAATATGTTCGGATACCCTTACTAGTTGTTGAGTGGTAGAATGAGCAGATCGAAATCCAAACTGTTCATGGATTAGCATCTGCCCGGTCGCCCGAAGAAGTTTTCTATAAATCACCGACTCAAAAAGCTTACCAACAGCGGGCAGCAGACTTATAGGACGGTAATTTATAGGTACGGCGGTGTCTTTACCGGGCTTTTTGAGGGCTATAATTTTCGCTCTTTTCCAAATGTTCGGAAAGTAACCTAAGCTGAGACAACCATTGAAAATTTTTGTGATATAAATTACGGCTTTTTGTGACAAATTTTTCAGTAGTAGATTATGGATTCCGTCGTGACTAGGGGACTTACGGGTCTTGAGTTTATACAATATTTTTCGAACCTCGAACGGTCTTACCAATTTGACAGTTTCAGTGACGTTGTATTCATTTAAGATGGAAATGGAGTTGGAAATTTTGGTTTGAAGTGCAGGGTCGCATGGCCAACTAGTGGTTAGGCTCATACTGTCGCAAAAAGTGGCAGCTAAAGCGTTGCACTGTTCAACCGTACTAGACGTAGTGCCCCCGTTAGGAAGTTTTAGGGGTGGAATGTTGGTAGTTCTAGGCTTAAGTGATTTAGTAAGGCGCCACAAATCCTGACTGGGATTGTCAACTTTAGCAAGTTTGGCATTCCAGACATTATTAAGGTGATTTCTAATGAAAGTGCTGATATCATTTTGTAGACTATTAATTTTGGTACGATTCACTCGTTTAAGGTAGCCGTCAGGTAGATGGCGTTCCGCACGACGTAAGGAGTTTTTGTAGCGGATTAAGTTTTTTACATAGCGTGGCAGTTTTGTTAATGTATTGCAAGACTTCTTGGATGGAATAGAGGAATCCCTAGCATCAATGATTGTCTGTTGCAAGTGGTCTATAGCAGTGTTTATATCATTTTCGGTTTTGAAACAATTTGAACTAAGTGTAATATTTTTGTTAAGGTGAGACCGATAATCACGCCAGTTAGCACGGTTAAATTGAAAGAATGGTGTGTTTGTCTGGCGACACAGAGTTCCCCCAACACTAAAATATATGGGATAGTGATTTGAGGATAGTGCAATCATAGTCTGAACTTCACTAATGCGGTTTACTCCGAGTGACAAGACGAGATCTGGGCTAGTTGGCTTTCGGTTTGGACAGTAATTAACTTGAGTAGGTAAACTCGGCTTGTGTATGATAAAATCTGAGTCGAGCATATGATTGAAAAGAATTCTGCCCCTAGTATTAGTATAACTACTAAGCCAATGCGCATGATTGGCATTAAAGTCACCCATGATAACAACATGGGTGCCCAAGCCAAACAGCAACTCTAGGTCATTGCGGAGCAATGGCAGATTAGGTGACTGATATATGGACAGTATAACGTTAGTTTGTCCAGATATTTTAATAGATACGCCAATAGCCTCTATATGTTTCGTCTTGGGAATTTTGACGATGGAATGATCTAGATCAGTTTTGACTAGGATAGCGACTCCTTGCCCACGACCTGTATGGTGCTTATCTTGGCGATAACAAACAAAGCCATTTGTATCCAATACGAAATTTGAAGAAAGTCTGGTTTCACAAATACCAATAACATCGACAGATAAGACGCTTACCGCTAGGTCAAGCAACTCGTGGATTTTTAAACGTACTCCATCGGAGTTCCAGGATAACAGGCGTAATTCAGAAGAATTAGATGTAGTTGCCAACATGAGATAAAATTAGCACGACCTTGTCCAACCAGGACGTGCAAGCAGCAAACTGGGATTTTATGTTTTTCAACATGTGTAAAATCTCAAACATTTCTTTTGAAGTTTCATCGATCGATAAATTATCAGTAGAATCTTGATTCTTATGGGTAGGTATTATACTAGGTTTCAGAGATGGCCAAACTCCTCCTATATTTTTGGTTGATGCCTGCGGGATCCTTGAATTTGACGATAGGGGTAGAAATGTTGAAGCATCACTTTTTGGAGGGGCAACAGATGGTGCCGGTTTGCGTTCTGCAGCTTTCTTTATTTCAATTCTATCCAGATAGGCCAATCTTACTTTGCACTTGCTGTAATTGGACGGATGAGCCTCGCTGCAATTACAGCAGTAGGCTGGTTCATTGCGGTCCTTTTTCGTGCACGCAGTAGTTGGATGAGGATTGACACATTTCACACAGCGAGGTGGCTTATTGCAATTGCTAGATGCATGGCCAAAGTCCTGACAGCGAAAGCATTGGGTACCATTAGATCTATTTGGTTTAAATTTGGTTATTGACACGACACAGCTACATAGGTACCTAATCTGCCGAAACTTGGTGACATCTGCACCCGTTGGCAATTGTGCCAAGAACGGAGGGCATGGATTTTCTTTACCGTTGCGAGGCTTTAGGGCTTTCACTGTTACACCAGGAAAACCTAACTTATCCAGTTCCACAGGAAGTTCTTCTTCAACATATGCGGGCAGTCCCCGAATAACAGTTTTGGGTACCTTTTCATCCTTACGAGTGTAGGTTACGAAGGAGGCCTTTTGGGTACGGAGACCATCTTTAACAGCCTGGTGACCATCAGTGGTGTGGCAAATAATTGCAACCTTACCTCCAATTCTGTACTGCAGGTGGTAGCGGTTGGTAAAACTGTCGATTTTATTCTTGATGTCTTTGTGCGTCCAGTTCGTCTCAACGTCCAGGATTATGGGTGGAATATGGCCAGTTTTCTTGACTTTGACGGCTGCTTTTAGGTAAAATTCATTGCCTGTAGTTTTGACACTTTCATCGACTGGGAGGTTTTGGAAGTCGTTATGAGTCGGAATGTCTCGGGTACTGTCGTACCTTGCATTTTTGGCGACAGCTGTTCGTTTAGGTGTTCGCCAATTGTCATCGACATACTCAGTTGCTGGTCTCTTAGAACTGAGACTCCCACTTGAGTCCGACCGGTGAAGGCACTTTTCCATTACGGCCAATGGTTATCGTCGTCCAGCATTTTTTATCGATAACACTAATATCGATTCCTTCAAGCACTAATTTACTTGGAGTAGATGCAAAAAATATTTCGCGCGAGCGTGTAAACGAGACGAGCGTAGGCAGCTGAATAGTAACAGTAGTGTAGTGGAAGCTTTGATATCAGGCCTTTAGACAGGATTTTCTTTCGTGAGGTCAAATTGGGCTTTTTATAATGTTGTATTTATTTTGGCGGTAAAATTAGACCTTGAAATCACTTGTCAAGGCATAGAATGTTATGTCATATAATAAAACACCTATTTTATGTAGGTACAAGATTTTATTTCTTAAATATAGATACTATTAAATTAATAACATGCATACAATTAGTATAGGTTGGTAGATATTCTAGATGATGAAAATTGTGAGCAATAAAATAAAAGTAACTATCATTTATTAAAAACTTCGTACAGAATATTTATTTAAATAGGTACCCACCTATACAAATTTCAAACAAAATACATACAACACTATATGAGATAGTTGTTTGATTACTTAGTCAACTAAACTACGAGTTGAAATAGCAATTTGGGTAATGGAAATGGCTATTATCTTGAACTAAACAACAAATAAAATAAAATATATACAATACAATGAGTCATTCAAGTAATATAAACTAGATGTCAACATAAACAAGCAATTTTATAATCTATTACACCAACACAAAACAGACAAAATAATATTTTCTATTGCTAAATATTCACAATCTCATCATTTTCAAGATGCCTTCAGGAGCAGGCCATGTTCGGGACGAGTCCCGTGGCATCGCCGCATCCGCCATTTTGATGAATATGCGTGTTGCCGGTTATAAGGTATGTATCCTCCTTTTTGAACTGTATTCTAATCCAGATTCAGACCCATTAAAGCAAAAGTATCCAGCGTCGTGTGGAACAACTTCAAACTAAAAATAAGTGTACCTCAGGCGTCTTTTTCGATAAAGGCACTTAGTACCTTCGCCAACAAAAGCCAGGAAGCGCAGAATGCGGCCATTTAGTAAATATTTAAAAATAAGGATTATCACCGAAGCGCCTTCGCTGCCACAACTTATGAGACGCCTTCAGCGCCCTCTGACCCTTAGCACCAGGAGCAGCCGCACGCCGAGCGTCAAGCTATGCCATATGGACTGGCGTTATAACTTGATAATCGTTGTATTGAAAGGATACCTCATTTATTGATGACCTTTACTAGACTACTCTTGTCACTAAAGTTTTATTATTAACAGTCTTTATTTTATATAATTAATTATAATTAGGTAGTCTACAAATATTCAACATCAGTAGTAATGACATCACGCATATATTGGTGTGACATTTGTCTGCCGTTCTTGGCCAACAGTACGATCCTAGGGCTGTTACCCTGATGAAGGATGGGTACAGTAGGGCTGTCAGCAGAGACTTCTGCGGGGGGAAGACTCTTACAGTACGCCCTTAGGTCTTCCCTGGAGAAGAAGTTCTTGTCTCCGTAGATCATGGCCCCGTCAGCCGCGTGTAAGATTTGCCAGCTTTCTGGAGTGTCGAAGTAGCCTAGTTCACCCTATGAATTTAATACAAAGAGTCACGAAAAAGTTGGATAGATAGTTGATCATAACATGCAACAGTAACAGTCATTGATCCAAATCGTTCGAGAATAAATACGCGAGCAATTAGGCCGTACATACAACACATACTCGTAAATCAACTTCAAACTTCTAGTCTACTCGATAAGTTGAAAATGGTACAAAATAGAGATACTGGTCTTAAAATTATGTGCGATACCTCATTGGATTCGGAATGACGCCTAGAAAAATGTGCCAAAAGAGTGTATTAGCACATAAAAAATTGCAAAAGTTATAAACAATTAAAGATGAAAAAAAAATGGCATTTTGTTTTTGCCAATATTTCATTAACGATTAATATTTAAGAAATTTCAAAATAAGATTCTGAAAGAAGAGGAAATTTCCAACAAAAAACTCACAGCTCCCGGAACTCTATCTCCATTATTTATAATTTTAATTTGACGCTGAAAATAGGTCTGCGCGCGACATTTTTAGGTTCCACGCGTGGCGTCAAAAGCGAGTACGGCACATGAATGAATTTATTTAAGGTATTGAATATATTTCTTTTAATTTGAAAAAAATATGGTATGTTTTGAATACTATAAATAATTTATTCCCGTTTGAAATTCTACTTAAAGTTAATTTTTCAACAAGTTAAACAATTATTAACTAACGAAATTTTCTCGAACTACTGTCTTAATTGTAAGTGAAAAAAAATGATTAAATAATGGTCGTAAAAAAATTTCGCTTCGTAGAGCCTTTCTTACATACATAATAAACAAGATCGTGCCATAAAAGTTACAAAAATATTTATAATTTGTTTATAACAGTTTTTTTACTCGAACAACATTACTAGGATTTTTAAGTTTTTGTTAAAGTAGAAAAATTGTTAGAAACGAAGTATAAATATTTTTTTTAACTAAATGGTCAAACAATTACATTGTGTATTTATTTTCTGCCTCTATACCTCTCCTGTTCATTTGCTTTTTTTCTGTAAAGTCATCTTACCTCTTAAGTAAACACAGAGCGTTACAGCACCATCTTTCCCCATTTTTCCGAGACGACGGACACCAGATCCCCTTCTTGTTTACAATGGGATTCTCTGACTGGATTTACAAATTGTGAACCAACAAAGAGTGGCTACTCACCCAGACTAGGCGTAGGAGGCAGACGTTAAAAAGGCTTTCCACCACGAGACTCTGATGTTAGTGATGTTGCTAGGAGCATCTATCTAACTTACCTCAAATGTTGAGACAGCGTAATGGTTACCCCTCTTTGCCGTGACGATTGACACGAGTTCTCCTTCCTTGTTGACAATGGGAGTCCCTGCCATGTAATGGTTGGCAGACTCGAAAGTAGGAGCGCAGAGCCACACCGCCAGCTCGCCGTCGCTGGAGACTAGGAGGATGCGTTTCGTGCGGTTGATGAACACCTGAGGAAGAGGTGATGGACTGGTTTAGAAGGAGTATTAGGTCTAAACGAGATAAATATGACAAATGAGATTAAAATGACTGGCTTGGAAGCATACCGTCGTAGTCTTATGGTATCAAAAACTATGCTTATTAATAAAACAATCTAAATAATAGATAGTAAGAAGCTACCCTTACCTTCTCAGCGGTGTTCTCATCAATCCTGACGTAGACCAGCTCTCCCAGCGGCGCCAGGACCTGCTCCGTGAACACATCGCAGTAATGGTGCGTCTTGCTTGCATACTCTTTCACCTGAAATGAGACGATTTTGAGAAGAGTTGTAATCGAATTGCTATTCGGTAAAATCTGTAAAGGTAACTGAGTGCGTGAGACGTAACATCAACCATAATCCTGGCGTGTTGTGACGGTCGGTAGACTGCAAGTTCGTTCATCACTACATAATTTATATTGGCTGGGTAATGAGAAGTTGTGCAGCGCCGGTCTTGAAGGGTTTGCGAAAGTCCTACCTCCGCCTATACCAAGTCCTGATTCCTCTCCCTTCCCTCCCCCAAGTGAATACCGAGCTGGGCCGAGCCCTATATGGAATGGCACTACGCCACCAGGATGAGGTTCTGGGCCCTTCAAGAACAGTCCGGCGAAGGTAAAAGAAGAGTAAGGTACATGTTCAGATGTGCACTAGTGCACTATTGGCACGGTAGATCAAAAGCTTGCGTATTACTTGCCATCTCTCTCGTGCAGCACCGCAGGGATCGCCACATTCTCGGAGGTTCTTTGTACCGAATGTAAAAGAAGAGTTACCTGTTCAGGAGTACAGCAGTGCACTGGCACGGTAGATCCGAAGCCGGCGTACTTCTTGCCATCTCTCTCGTGCAGCACGGCAGGAATCGCTACATTCTCCACCAGACCCTTGTATTTGTCGTTCAGAACTGTGCGCTGAGACATCGTGCTCTGGAATTAAGGAAAATGTACGTAAATACAAATTGGAAATTACAGACTTCCTCAGTGTGCTGTGGCAACAAAAATGCTAATAAATGTTGATTCAAGCTATAAGCTACAAATTTTTAAAAGGGGGACTGACATCTTATTTTTGTTAATTTCAGTTTTATATCAGTGCTAAGTAACAACTATGCTCGACACCGTGTATCATCACATCTTTGTTTTTCAATATAGATAATGGAATAAATATTGTATAACATTGTTCACATACAATGTCATTGTTGTAATTTATAATCAGTTCATTGTGTTGTGATAAGCATAATTATAATGCTATCGCATACACGCGTTTTTTTTCTGGCAATAGGGATCCAGTTTCGCACATAATGTTATACTCAAACTGTATGTCACGTTTCACGGCTAAACTACTGGACCGATCTTGATGAAACTTGCTATGGAGATAATTTATGGACTGGAGAACTTGAAAAGGACAATAAAGGATATAATCGAGATACCGCAGAAACGTCGCAGTGGTGGAAAGCTAGTCACAAATGAAACGCTGCTAAATCGCGGGGATCAGTTGGTTTTAGGCGGCCCAAAACCGTTCGCTGTGAAAATCGATTGGTGAGGCTTATGTCTTATAAGGGGCGTCTTTGAACTGACGACGATGATGGTGATTAAACTTACAGAAGCCCATTTAATGTTGCATAACTCAACACTGCCCATTTCTATTCTTTTTGGAAATGCTAATACACTAATAATAATAATACAATGCTATGTCACACACACCCGAAATAAATGATTACTAAAGAGTATTTGCTCGTTAGATATAGATTATTAAAAAAGTAAGACTGTTATCTTACCTAAATGCCAGACGATTTGTTTGTTTGTCTATCTCAATCAGAAGTGAACCACGCCTGCTGATTAGAGTAGGTAATTGATCGGGTAAATGTGATTAATTTCGCATAACAACATGAAAATTAATGTGATTGACCTCTAGAACATTCTTTAGAGTTCTGTTCATGTGTAGTGAAGTTGATAAGTTGTTGTCCAATGTATAAGGACCTTATCAGTCTTCATAACGTTTGTCTGACACGCTTTTAAAAACGACTGAGCTTGTTGAAAATTTTAATGATGATAGTACAAGGCCTGGAGAAGAAAATAGGGTTTTAGTCGACCTACGACTCGGTCGAAGCCGCGAACGAATCGAAAAATAAACGGCAGATTTTTGTTGCAATCCCAAAAAAAAAGGTCATTACTTCAACAACCTATCTTTTCTTTCCTGTTTCTTTTTAATGGAAAAGTTTTTATCACAAAAGAGTTATGTGAAATACACGATAATAATAATCGTTGTATCAATATTACACAACACAAGAGCTGATCCCAAAAGAAAGAGGTCATGTTGGTTTAAGTTTTGATAACTGCCCAAGTCACGTCACTTTCTGAGTAAAATATTGATTATGTACAAAACAAACAACGAAGTTTCTTTCTCATTTTTAACAGACTTCAAAAAAGGAGGAAGTTTTTTTTATGTTTGTTACCTCATAACTTTAGACTGGGCGAAGTAATTTTAATGACTCTTTTTTATTTGGAAGCTGTTGCTTGTTGCGTGTGGTCCCATTTCAATTTGTTCCAGTTTTGACAATGGCACCCATGATAAAGAAAGAAAGAAAAAGCATTTAATTAGACTCATAAAAGGAGTACAAGGGTAAAAATAAGGCATGCAAAAGTAAACTTAAACAAAATAGAACAATAAAATTAAGAATAAGCACATATAAGGCATGGAAAACAAGTGGAACACTCCTGTATGAGACCAAAAAGGAGACTATCTCAGCAATTGCTGCATTTTAAAATACTACAGCGCTGATTTTCAGATAGCACCTATGTAATAATAAAACCATATAAGTCTAAAATTAGCATTAAGTATGTGAGACAAAAGAACGAGTAACTGAATATCACGCCAACCGATTCAGATGATTCTTTATTCAGTGCTGTTTTTGTAAATGAAGTCGGTTTGTTTTTGAAAAATTATATTTATTAAACTTACAATGGTTAAATCAAGAAAGTTAAAAAAGACGACAAGCTTTTGGTAATATAATAAAATGAAATAGTGTAAGCTACTTCACAATTTCACATTCCAAAACAATGTTTATTCAGCTAGTTACATAAAAACCCAGGCGGGGTTTATTTTTTTTTTATTGTTATCATCGTTATCTCCTAATTTTTAATCCGTATTTATAGAATTAGGATTAGTTTATTAATTCGCGATCCAGTACGTTTAGGATTGGAATTCGGTGACGCATGACGACTGTCGCTACAATAATTTATTACATTTTTTCCTTAGTGTGAGTCCGGGCGAGTTGACCAAGTGGGAGAGTTGAACCATCGTCCTAAATTTTATTTAAAGTTAGCACAAATGAATCGTCAATGCGATCAACACGGTCACATGCAAGTGGTCAATCACTGATATCCTTCCATTTAACGTCATGGTTGTTTGTTTCATCATGCTGGGCAATGAGAACAAAAATTGATTTTTTTTTTGTTGCATAGTGAATATTTTTCCCTTGATTATATTTGTGATGGTTGTCCTATTATTAAGCTACTAGATAAATGTGTTGTGTAGTTTTATGTGTGTTAAGTGCTTTTCTCTATGACCATGCTTATTTGTAGCTGTTTTATTGAAGTATTTTATATCGATATTAATTTAATATCCCGGTTCAAGTGTCCCGCCTATTGGGGAGACTTGAGCCATTTCTCATTTTTCAATAAATTTACAATAAAATTGTACCTGCGAGTTATAGTAAAAACAACAATGATACATGAACCTAATTGAGAAGAGGTATCTTAAATATGGATAATCGATTTCCTAAATCTAATTAAAAGGATTTTATGACGTTATGTAAAAAGTGGTCTAAGTCTCCCGGACACGCCCTACAGCTTGCCAGAATAGTCTAGAGCCTAAAACTTTTATTGTTTGCTGACAACATTTCAAAGTAATGACATTTTATTTAAACAAAGCTCTGCTTTGCATGAATACAACAAACCAAAATTTTGAAAATACTGGTTTATAACACAGCCAAATGCAAAATAGTCCTTATTTCATGGTCCTTGATTGACATCACCTTGATTAATGCCCTTTCGATTTATACATTCTATTCTTCTATTGATCAAATACATGAAAAGTTACGACAGTTAATATTGTGTTTAATTTTCAAATAACTACCCTGTAAAATGTGTGGTTTTTGGATTGTGCGGTTATTCGTGCAAAGCAGCGAAAGCTTGATTCATTGGTTTCTTTTTAATCTTAAACCTTAATGCATTTATACAATATAAATGCTATGCTAATTAACTGATTTGAATGCCATACGAACGGCACCGCACCCATTATTTTCTAAAAAATTTGACTAGCTGTAAATAAGTCATTAATACAGTAATACACCATCTAGATTGAACGTGTAATGTAACATCAATTCTTTAAGTACTAGCGATGTCTAGCCAAAATACCAATATTTTTTCGCCAGCAAAAATAACTTTGTTTTTTATAGTGTTTTATGCAATTTGTATCAATAACAAAGTTATAATTTGCGGTTGCTGAAAAAGTGCTATATCTCAAAAACTGCCGACTGTATCTCATTCAAAACAATTTTGGTTGAAAGTTTTTGTTAAGATCTATAATATATATTTTTTTTAGATTTTTCACTCCAGTGGTTTAAAAGTTAGAGGGGGGGGGGGACACTCATTTTAGCACTTTGAAAGTGTCTATCTTTGGAACGATTGACATTGAAAAAAAATGGTTCTAGAAACCTCAATTATAAACTCTGTAATATTCAAAGACCTATCTATAGACACCCCACACGTATAGGTAGAATGAAAAAAAAAAAAATTGTTACAGTTCAAAGTATGGGGAGCCCTCCTCTAATATTATTTTTTTTTTTTTTGTGTAAAAATCGTAAAGCGGTTAACAGAATACATCTACCTACTTAGTTTCAATTGTGTAGTCTTAGTTTCGGAATAAAGTGGCTGTGACATACGGACGGACGGACGGACAGACACAGACAGACAGACAGACATGACGAATTTATAAGGGTTCCGTTTTTTGCCATTCGGCTACGGAACCCTAACAAACGAAATCCGAAAAAATGAAATAGTATTCATTAATATTCAATTAACCAGCTTTATCATTCTCGCGCATATTGTATAAAAAGACTACCCAAAAACATTTGAAATTAATTTATTAAATAGCGTTAAAGCTTACATACCTCAAATTCCAGCTCAAAAATATCTGCAAGTATGTTACTTACGTTAACGTGAAAAAAAACAATAGTCTATGAAAATGCACTGATTAGAAATTTAATAAACAATAGAATAACCACTTCTTAACTTCACAATGAATACATTTAATTACGTGTCACAATTTAATTACTTACACATACCTATTTAGTGTTGGGTTTAAATAACAACTAGCGGCACTGTTTGTTTTAATAAAACTCTTGCATTCGTCACTACGGAGCGAATGGACTTGCGATAACAGTATCTTTGCTTGATAACAGGTACTACGGCAAACGTCATTCAAGATTCTGTGCCTCTATTTACACCGACGCGTAACTTATACTTAAATAAAACTATGAAGATATTACGTGTCGTCGAATATTTCCACACTACACTTCGTATGTAGCATCACCTATCCCGATTTAATTATTGTTTAACCCCTTCTGGCCAAGCTGCTACCATAATTTTTACGAAGCCCAGCGACTGGCTATCAAAAGTCAAACGTCAAAGGAAAAAAATAATTATGAAAGCCATTTATTTGAGTTCCAAAAATAAATAAATATTTCACAACTCACACACAACGCTATCTAGTCCCAAACTAAGCAGAGCTTGTACTATGGGTACTAGAATATACTTTTCTTTCGTAAATACATACTTATTATACATAGAAACACCCAGACTAAGACAAAACCCCATGTTCATGCACACAAAGATTTGTCTTAAGTGGGAATCGAACCCACGACCTTGGCGTCGCAGGCAGGCACACTACCCACTCCGCCATCCGGTCGTCTTTAATTTAATTCTTTATTTTAATCTAAAATTAAATTTAAAGAATTTAATGTTAGTGACTGAGCTGAATTTTGGACATTAATCTTTGTACTAAGAAACAATTAAAAAAATATGGGACTGGCAGGATTTGAACCTGCGACCTCTGCATACCGGACAGCTTCTTTAAACACTAAGCTACGGTTGCCTCTTGCCAGGACTCTAAATTTCTCAACTGTAATTTGCTTCGCATTTCTAAATACTATATAAATAATCAATTAGAAACTAATCTTTGCTTTGGTTGATACCCTATTCCTCCTATTACCACCTACAAAATATATAAAAACATTAATGTAATAATGATATTTATGACAATCTTAACATTTTGCTGTGCGCATTCAGCGTTTGGTGTAAGTGGCAGTCCCTTTGAATTTACAACCTACGAGACGTCTTGACATACTTTAAGGGAACAAATGACATCTTAAGAGAATTGCTAACATGCAATTTAATAGCTATATATATAGTATGAGCAATTTATTAATATCTGAGGGATGAGTTAAATGCGATAAATAATATATTTTCATCTTAATTTTTTGCCGTTCATGTCGCTACCATCACTCTATACAATAGAATAATATCTAATAGCGACATCTAGCGTGTAGTAACCGAACTTATATCATAAGAAAATAAGAATAAATGCAAATTTGTAAATTTGGCTAAACTTAAATCTACCAGTCACATAACAACGTTGAAATGCTTAGCAGTATCAAAAGGAGCAGAATGATTGTTGTATGACGATTTTAAGTGTTTTGTGAAGTCTAAGAAATAAAGAAATTTTTATTTCATTTTAAAGGAGTGCAATAAATGTGATACAAAGGCCTAAGAGATAAAAGATAATCGCTGGCCCAAAAATAAGCCAGCATTTACCGAACGGGAAGTGCTGTTTGAATTAAATAATAAACTTACAATTGTTCCCATAATAATGATATACAAAATGGAACTTAAGACATTAAACTTCCACATTATAGCAAAATTCACTTGTTATGGCTTCAAAAACCCAACATAGTGTCCACTACGAACATCTACTTATATACTATTCTTAAGTCATATAACAAATTATGTACGGTAATAAAATACTGGTTCCTAAGTTATTGTTACTTCAGGTAAGGTCCTATAGCTGTAAATTTTCCATGTAATAAATACATAAAAAATAACATTGTTCATTTTTTTCGTAACACGCGAACATTACAATAATTATGTATTAAAAAGGTATACTTGCATTATTTCCACTAGATATCACTTTTGGGTTCTTGATGTTTATTTTGGGTCACAAACTACTGTGCAATGTCACCAAATAACTCCACACTTTCACACACCCACCGCTAGTCACATTATAAATGGCGTTATGAACTTGTCATACATAGGATATATATACATCCTGGAAAGCATAGGCCCAACAATGCTTACAAACAATAAATGCGATTGTTTTCAAAAAAGTTCCCCGTTTCCCGCGTCTCCATTGTTTTAATTAGGAATTTCTGTAAGCTATGACGTTAATGACTCGCATTCGGAAATAAATTAATCCTATACTTACTTTTTTGTCATTAGACATTAGAGATTTAAGGAAACTCATGAACTGCCAATGATACAATTCATCTTATTCATCATTATCTTTTTAAGCACAATACTCGTAACGCCGCGCCGGTAATAAAACAGAACGCTTACGTCGTGAATGTTTGTAAGTTCGAGGCTGTACATTTGACTGCCTGTTTCATAATCGTCAAGTAAGATTATGAAACAGGCAGTATATATATATAATATTTATCAAGTAAATTACGAGTATAACTTGACCAAATATAAATGTAGCAGATTTCAATCTGAAAATCGAACGCGTTATTTTTAAACCTAGAAGTATAACAACGTTTACTTGAAGATTGAAAGATTGTGAAACAGGCCATTGACGTATGAATATATGTTTTATTTAACTTACCACACAAATAATTATATCAATAACAGTATTCACTCTACACCACACCACACTTCACTTTACAACTCTGTATGTTCTAAGGCCACACAACTAAACAGGCACTTTTGTAGACTAGCCACTTCTTAAAACACAGGTCCATCTCAAGTTTCATACAATCTTTATAAAAGAACAATCACATTTGAGAACACATTTGCGTGGTCAACGTTCTGAATGAACTGAGCTGGAATGTAATGTATAAACAAACGCTACGTTCCCACATTCCCGAGGACACTACACACACTATTCCATTACACGTGCCTTGTAGTTACATATAATATGTGTAATTACTGTAGTTATATTGATGACGTAATCGTTAGCTGCAGCTATAAAGCTGAATATAGTGTCCTACTTACTTCGGTACTTCCTACTACAATCTATATAAAATTATACCTAAATGCGAAAGTTTACGACATTTTCATTAAATAAACTAGCTATAATAATCTTTACTAATAAGTAGATAGGTTAGGTGCACGAGTTTTTATAGAGTTACGTGGACGGAGCTCTAAGTTAGTATAAATAACATTAGCCCCGATTTTACTAAACTTCTTTATTTACGGATTTATTATATCCGTATATTTGCATCTCTCTCTCTCATTCAATGTTTGTACGGGACATAGAGATCATAAGCTGTAGCTAAGAGAACGTTGGTGCAATGGGCACTTAAAGTGGATTGGTAGGTTCAGTTAAGTAAAATATAACGAAAACAAAGAAAATCAGACCCATTGCAAATATAGTCTGGATATGATACAATAGAGCACCAATACAGATGCACCTGGTCTCCTTAAACTAAAATACGTAGTACTTTTTAACCGACTTCAAAAAAAAAAAGAGGTTCTGTATTCGATCCGTATGTATGTATGTATGTCACCTTTTTATGTTCGCGATTTTCTCGGAAACTACTGATCCGATTTGAATGCGGTTTTCGGTATTTTAATCCTTGTGTTTCAAGGAAGGTTTTAGTATATAATTTATCAGAATCTGATGAAGATCTTTGGAGACAGGCAACGGAACTCTTCAAAAACGAATAGCTAATGAACCACGTTTTGTGCAATCGTGTATCTATGTATTGTTTTTACCACTACATAACATAACATCATGCCTGTGTATGCTTTGAAGGGTAAGCAGAGACAGCCTACTTACCTACCCTTAAAGTACTGAAAGCTCTGCTTAGGTTTGGACGGGGCTTACGTTTCAGCACATTTGTTATTAACGTAGTGATTACTTATGATCATGAAGATCTCAGAAAGAATTTTTTGATTATTTTGATTGTTTCTATTGTGTTTCATGCGTAATGATGCCTTAGTATTTCTTCCTCACCCCATCGTTAAATCTAAAAAACTAAGACACTAAAAAGCTTTAAATAAAAAAATAAAATAAAAAAAACTAATTAAAAAAAAAAAAAAACTAATTAAAAAAAAGAATATTCTTTCCTCGAGCGTATTCTAAATATTATAATTATGTATGTTATGTACTAATTTTTTTCAAAGAAAAAGGAACCGCCTTCAAAAACTCAAAAGTAAAAAATAAAATATTCGCTAAACTTTGCTTACCTTTATATTAATTTGTTTAAAACAATAAACCCAAATAATTATGTAATACCAATTAATTATATTTTTTTGAAGTCGGCGCCAAATTACAAAATCAAATACCAATTCAATTGGTATTTGATTTTGTGATTTTTTCAACAATTATTTCGGTAAATACGGTTATAATTGGTATTTGATTTTATGATTTTTTCAACAATTATTTCGGTAAATACGGTTTTAATTGGTATTTGATTTTGTAATTTGGCGCCGACTTCAAAAAAATATAATTAATTGGTATTACATAATTATTTGGGTTTATTGTTTTAAACAAATTAAAATAAAGGTAAGCAAAGTTTAGCGAATATTTTATTTTTTACTTTTGAGTTTTTGTTAATGGATGAAATTACTATAAGCTCAGCCACCAGATGTCGCTCTGATGATGAGCCAAAATGCATGGAACGAGGGCTATAGTTTTTTGTCTTACCTGGTGGCGCCACTGTAGAGTAAGAAAAAAAATGTTGTCTTCACGAAGCCCTAAATAACTGTGCCTCTATAGACACTTATAAACAAATCAATGACCGCATCGCCAGCCAAACCGCAAATAGTAGTAGTAGTATTTGACATTTCTAAGACGCTAGCGACCAATTCATACGTGATAGCCCTCACTGAACTGAGTATGTTTGTTTATAGAACCATGACAATAAAATTCTCTATGGATAGTAATTTGATGATTTTCACAACGATACTATTTATATTGTAGCTGAACCCATACTCCCAAACCCATAGCTACATTTTAGAAGTTGGTCAGTTAGACTATATTCACGATAATATAACATGGTGGTTGTGTCAGGTTTCCCTATCTACAGCTTCCTAGTATTGAAGTCATTGTTTTAACCCAAAGCATTGCGATGGGCACTATCATTACGCTGATTCATTCTAGTAGGTAGACAGATAGGTTTATTTCTAACTGTTATAATTATCCACAACAATACTTTATTTAGAACTATTTGTCATATTGTGCGTAGCTCGTACGTAACGAGCCTGTATTCCACCGGATTGAAAGTTTGAACCACAGCTCATCAACATTTGCTTTACATTGTCACAGCATTAAACCTACTTGACGACCGGATGGCGGAGTAGGTAGTGTAGTCGCGAGTTCGATTCCCGCTTAAGACAAATCTTTGTGCGCGTGAACATGAGGGTTTGTCTAAGTCTGGGTGTTTCTATGTATAATAAGTATGTATTTACAAAAGAAAAGTATATATTATGTATTAGTATCAGTCATTCTAGTAACCATAGTACAAGCTCTGCTTAGTTTGGGTCTAGAGTGCGTTGTGTGTAAGTTGCGAAATATTTATTTATTTATTACTTATATATTCTAGCCATATTGGGCTTAAGCCCGAGGTCTTTGCCAAGATCAATGTCCCTGCAGCCTGCCTAGGTACTCTGGACGGACAGTGAACTTGATGAAGGCCGTCAAAGCGATGACAGTCAGATCATTAGTACAGGAGATGCTGGTAGTTTAACTGCCTGGTCTTCTCATCGAAGTGGAACACAGTAGGTGTTCAAACATAAAACTTAATTGACCCTTTAAGGTCCGATGCGAGATTCACAAAGCAATTTCCTTGCCATCGTTAATTGTCTTTTTTAACGCGACAAACAAACTGTGTGTGTATATGGGGTTCGTGAAAAGCAATACCATTTGTTATCAAGACATTCACGAAAAAGCTTACATTTAGAACTTACTTAAAAATCTTTTCAACTTCAAACATCAAAATCTTGAATCCTGGTGCAAAACACAAAAGCTCACCTTAACACCTACTAACTAACAATAGACAATAGGTGCGAACTTGGTAAGAATTGGTAACAAAATCATTTAATAACGAATTCACTGCAAGCAATTCCAACGACTAGATATGACTAAAAACAAAACACCTGTTGAGATGAGCTTTTATACCTATAATCTTACTAATTAAACTTAACACAATATTAAACTCTCTTTAATTAGCAATGATTATGATTATGATGATTACGATTCTGATTATCTTAAATGTTCAAATAAAGTAGAACCTTGCAAAATAACGAAGAACTTTCCACGGAGATGGCGATGCGATGAGACTTAGCAACCTTTTTGTATGAATGGGATGCTGTGATTGGTCTTTTAAATCCGGGCGTCCCCTTATAATTCCCTTCCCGGAATTGTCTTTTTTTGCGAGTAGGTAGTGCCGATTTACCAAATTTAAAGCTGCCTTAGCATGGCATTTGGCACTTTGATATGAAAATTCCTTTTTTTTAAGGCAATCAGCCGATACTTTCAGTAACTTTTGCCATTGTCACAACGCCAAGCATAAAATGCATTTAATCTAATGACGTTTCTGTATTGATAACAACGTCACTTTATCACAATGCATAATGTCAAGAGTTTACAATTATTGGCCTCTTGCCATCGTTTGGCAACAATTGTCATCTGCCAGGGGCAACCCGGCATTAAGCCCCAATTTCACAGGTGTAAGATGGTTTATCTTAATATTATTGGCAGGATAAGCACAGAAATGAAAGTGACAGCTGTGTTCTTTTTTCAAGTGTAACTCGTGTCACTTTTTAATTCAGTCAGGTTATATTTTATGGGTCGGATAAGAACTATCCGGCACCTCAGCAACTGGCCCTAAATCTATAGAATCTGCTGAATTATAGAGTGTTTCAATTACCTACATTACAAGAAGCTACAAAACTTTATTTACCTAATCAATAGATGAAATTCTAATTTTCGATATTTTAATCGTCAATAGATGAGAAATTCAAGAAAGTGGATGGCAGTTTGAGAGTTAGGACTATCGATGTACCTTCAGACTCTATCATCAGACCACCTTTTAGGGTACAATTAGTATTGAATTATCACCCATAGGTTTACACATAATGTAGGTATGTTTAAATTGAGACCGATATACGTTAGGAAAGGATTTAAGTATAAATCTAGCTTCAAAGATTTAATGCACACACGCTTACAAAGAAAAAATAAGGTTGCAAAAAACATATAAATAGGTAGAAAATAAAAAGTAAACTTACATGAGAATTATCTTCCAAAGTGTTCAATTTAACACCCTCACGGCACTAGCAGTCAAAAGGAATGACTATTTGTTGTTCCCGGACCTTTATATACAGGCAGAAATGTTGAGGGTGAATTGCGCACAATGAAGCAACGTGGTGAAGTATCTACTTATATAAAGAGGAGGAGTCACCGGACAGTCAGCCACATAATATTTAGGTAGTGTACGTAGGTAGGTATTGTCACTTTTCCGCAGAATAATAGTCTAGTCATCACAAGGTGTACAAGACTACTATGAGGAAGCCAGTACCCTTTCTCTAGCTCGAAAGGAGAATCTAATTAACTTTACCCAAACAGCAGCGTACACGTTTGTCTTTGGGTAAGTTCCTACCTATAAAAGGTTCAAGATTCCTAGATTCCTGCTATCTTCTGTGATTCTGTCAGACTTTAGGTATACTTATGACATAGAGCGATGTTAAGTAAATAATTTTGTTTATTGGCCGCGGCCATAACCGACTTAACGTTTTTTACGTTCTTTACTTTACACGTGCTCCCTTGTTAATTTTGTAAGAAGCTACGCAGTTTTTAAATAAGATTTACCATTTTCTTCGGAAACACTATAAGGCCTATGTGCCGCCCAGGGCTTCCACTATAGCTGCCTTTGGTGAATTATTTTATATTTTTGTTGGACATACAATTTTTTTTTTTAAAGAAGCTTATTTTGATGCTGACTGTCAAATAGGCGGGGCCTATATCTACCTGACTTTTATTGCACCACAATTTTTGCCTATTTACTGAGCATCATATACTAAGTACGTGATACATATAACTATCCTTGTCTATCTCAGGCCTTTTAAGTGTGCGCGAAAGAGACCTGCTTTAAATATATCAGTTACTACTGGTAGTCTCTCTAAGTATATATGTTGAAATTACTTGTAACCGGGGAAGTCCCTCAAAAATATAGGCCGTTGGAATACTTGTTCGTCACATATTATTACTGGATTTCAACGTTTGAAAACCACCAATTGCCTTAAAGAATTAAAAGAGTTATTTACAACCAGAGAGGCATATATCAAGAAAGCTTACACCTATAAATGTCAAAATTACCTATTAATATCAAAAATATCCAATACCTACGTGTAAATATGATCTAAACATATTATGAAATATGGTTAATGTAGCTTTGAAGTCTAGATCTAGGAATGAATTTTAATTTATAGTATCATAATGTATCTGTTGTCTATCTTTTGTAAATATTTTAAACTGTAACCTCCTATGGGGGATGACATGATCATTTTTGATCAAATCCCTCTAATAAAAAAGATTAAAAAGAACAAAAATGCATAATACATAATTTCTGTATTTAATTGTGTGGGTGGCGACTGGAGACACGCTGACGTTTATTCAGTGGCGTAGCTAAGTGGGCAAGGGCCCCGGTGCATAGAGAAAGAATCGGGCCCTCACCCCCTTTTTCACGTAGCTTGACCTTTTATTGTCCTTTAAATTTATAGATAGGAATAATTATGGTATACAGGATAAATAGTAAAGATTATGCAGCAAGTTCAACAAAAAAAAACCACAGAATGACAGAACAGCGTAGGTCTTCACTCGTCAATTTAAACTAGAGTCTAGAAAAACATTCTCTGCTCTAAACTCTGTTAAATTACTAAATAACAATATTAAACAGCACATGCTTATCGAGGAAGTTCGGCGAATGTGTTGAAAGTCTTAATCGGGAGTTCTCTTATTGTTGATGTTATGTTCACCTAAAATCATTAAATTAAAAAAAAAATCTTGTGAGCAGGGTCGAGGTTTCCTAGCTTCAGGAGCTGGCGAGTTGGCTGACCCGCTCTTTTCAAAGCTTAGGTTAATGGGCAAAGGGCCCCCCTGAGGTCCGGGGCCCTGGTGCACTGCACCGCCGGGCCCTACGATAGCTACGCCACTGCGTTTATTATAAAATAGACAACTAAGCCGTTCTATCTACTTGTACTTTTCTCTGGCACCTGGCTCATTACCCGACAGCTGAACAAGTAAGAATACTAACCGAACAAAGCTGTGCACTGAGTGATTCATACCACTGAGTGATTCATACCAACTATTACCAACACTTGAGTGTTGCCTACCATAGAGTACCTAAGCATATCGAAATCACAATAACATAAACACAAATTAGCATGAACATTTCTACCAACAATCAATTTCAATTAAAAACTAATAATATTGACCAAACCGATTCTAATATAACATACCCATCACTGCTGACCTACTTAAATATCCGCATTTAAGCGCCGATTTCACCACCGTGTTAAATCAAACGCTAAACTATAGATTTCGATCTCTGTCCCATACAAACTTTGTATGAGGGAACTACGGATTAATTAAAACCGTAGATTAAGAAGTTTGGTGAAGTTGGGGCTAAGTATATCAATCTAAACAATTTATCTCAACAATAGATTCCCTCCGGTTTAGATTTATTTGCTAAAGCCAATATGACAAACGTTATTTACACAGATTTCAACCTTCTTGCATATGACTTAAGAAACACTCCGACCGCAACGCCCAACGTGTCAGATTTACTGGGTAATCCCTAACCATAAACAACGATATTGAAAGCTCATGCCTCTTAGAGTTGTCTATGGTAAGATAAGATAAGATAAGATAAGATCATTTATTTTGCTAAAACATGGTACAACAAGGTCTTACAATTAAATATGTTCAACATGTTTTTATCACACTTACATGACATGCAAAAATTATTAATTTCAAATCAATTTAACATTATAAAGTCCGATAATAAATAGAATCAGCAAAATATTACAATTAATGTCATAAAATTAGGATCAATAATAAAGAATACAAAATGTCAACAGGTAAAATGTCCAATAATTAGTGAATAACAAATTAATGAAAAATTAATAAAAATATATTAATGGTCGGGGATATTTTGAAAATTATCTGTGAATTATATTTTGTAAGTAATAATAATATGATGAAATCTTGAGGGATGGGGGAATGGAGAGGAATTTAAACTTTATATAATTATATACTTGGTACAACTTATTTGCGTTGCTTAACAGCACCATCTATTATTTAATATTGTTAACTTCTCAATATAATATGTTTTGGGCAGATGAAAATATAATTGTGGCGCAATACTGCATCTTTGTTTCTAGAGAAGCGATCACGTCTACAGTTATTAGAATAAATAAAACCCAACATAGTAAACTATAAAATGTATTACTCATAGGTACAAAACTATGGAAATATGTCATAAATCTTTGTGACAATTTCATTATAAATGCTCTAATCTAAATTAATACAAGAGAAATAACGTGATCATGCATTTTACACCTTAATTTAAAGTTATAAAAAGTAAAGTTAACTATCAAATAGTAATGCATGTTTTAACCTAATATGTATAATTGGTTTCATGAGATTAGCCCCAGAAAAGATATACAATACAATATTCATTTATTTTCTCTTCACATATTGTTGGAAGTATCTGTAATCATTTTATGAATGTTCAAAGGCAGAGCAGCCATTATTAATTCAGTTTTCTTCATTAAATAACTTGTAGTGATGGTAATGCTAATGATCGCCTTAACTCTCCCGTTATATTTAGAGTAATAATATAAACATATAAACGCATTTCAATTTGAGTCTCTTTAGGTGGTTTTATACCGGCGAGTCGTGGATGGGCAGGGTGTGAATTTACAATGCGCTGAACCTTTTACACCACGCCAACATCCGGCTCGCGATGTAAAGCGTAAAAAGGAAATACATACTCTATATCTAATGCAATAAAATTCAGTATCATACCAACAAATATTTGTATTCCTGCCAGAAAAAACTTACTACAGTATTTTGGACTACATAAATGATAGTATTTGTAAAAGAATTGCTCTTCTTATGTGACTTTTAATATGCATAATACCAATGATATTATATAAAAACAAAAGCAGATATGTTATAAGCGCTCGCGCTGTGAATACTCAAATACGTCCCAATTGGGACGTCTTGTGTTTAGTTTGCGTGTGGCCTGCGTCGAGCGCAGTCACGTGCCAGACGCCATGCGCCATGTTCAAGTTAAGAAAGAGAAAGCGATATTGTTTTGACGTTAGAGCGATAAGGATGCGTGCGCTGCGGACATTTGTCAATGTGTGCAATTTGGAATAGCTCGGAACGGATTTAAATCGTAATTTCTATGAACGTAACATATCTATAGTTCTATAATATCATTGCATAATACTAATTGTTATATTTTGCATCTGAAAAGATGGTGTACAGGAGCTGGTGCTTAGATTGATTTTAATCTGATTCTAAACAATTGTATTAAAATGAATCTAAGCCCCGGTTGTAATTAGTATTACATATAATTTATTTTTGTATTATTGTTTCTAATGTTTTGACGTGTTCAAGCACCCCTAGGGCCTATGAAAATAAATTATTTAAATCTTGAATCTTGTGACGTCACGCATTCTAAATTAATACATCTCTATTTTTGAAGCAATAAAGTTCAATATTTCGCGCACATCCACGACTCGCTAGGCCTTTTTGCACCAAAGATTGGCAGGACGAGGATGGAAAGTTTGCCATACAAATTTCAATTCCCGCTCTGCTCGCACTGCACGCTTTTCATAGGTGTTTATTTTTATAAATAGTTAGAGAGACGTTTATAACTAGGGGCTTAATATCTAATATAAAATAAAATGGTTATCTATAATCATTAAACACCAGTATAACATCATGATCAGTGCCGTTCGCGGTGCAGGCGCGGGCGAGGCGCGCGGGGGCGGAGGCGCAGAGGCGCGCGGGCAGCGCCGGGTCGCGGAACAACAGCTTGTCGCGGCTGAAGCCTACCACTAACACGTAGTGACCGGAGTAGGCGCCGCCGAAGCAACGTCTGAGGATGAAAAGAAACTTTTACTGCTGTGCATGTATAATTTTATAATTATTTTTTTTGGGCACCTGGGCGCACAGGTATAATAATAGAGATAGATAACTTAAGGCCGTCCAACTGTATGGATACCAAGCATGGCAATTTTTACCACCAATCAAACAAATAATAATGTCATGCGTATGTTTGTTGTAGTACTGGTAAAGTTAGTGCCTAGCAAAACATTGGCATGTAACACTCATTTACCATATCTATCTCTAATATACCTACATGTCTGTGCAATTCCCTCCTCCAGACAAAGTTTTGTGTGTTAAGTCTATTGGCAATGATAGATTAAATGTCAAATTTGTATAGAGTTAACCATACAAATTTGACAGTTACTTCATGAAACGATTGATTAAATTCAGACTACTGAATGCCACTCTTACTGACTAAGCTATCTACTACCACTTCAATGTTATTTATTTGTCCTTCTTTTAAGATTAGCTAGGCTTAGCTTTAATAAGCTTTTAAATTATACTTGTAAAGTTGCAAAATTATAACCAACCTGAATTCAGCCTTCAATTTATTATGCTTGCAGAGATCGCACACCATGAGCCCCGCATCCACCAGTACCACCGCAGGCCCGTGGTGCTTCAGGTGATTTATTAATTCTTTGTGAGTTAGAGAATGTCGGTGCACTTCTATGCCTGAAGATATGGCAGTGTCGAAGCGCCGGAGGACGCGGTTGCGGTCCTGAACAAAATGGAAACAACATTTTAGAACAGATTAAAGTTATACAAAGAAACAGTTAAAAAAATATTGGACCAGCAGGATTTGAACCTGCAACCTTCTGCACACAGACAGTCGCTTTAACCAACCAGCTACGGTCGCCTTTTGCAAGGACTCAACTCTCAACTGTATATTACGTAATTTTGTGGCGTCACATACATCCATTTGCACCAATCTTAAGTACCTAGATTAAAGATAAACATAATAGGACAAGTATGGTAGGCACACCTCTGCCACACCCTTACGGTCTATACTACTGCTGCATTAAAAATAATGAAAGAATTATATTAATTCCATAATTACAATTTTTAAACTTAACTGCAACCACAGAAGGTTAATTTTTTAATAACATTGACAATTTAAAATGTCAAAAGTTAAAATGAATGCAATGTCAAATATTATTATTTTATTTCTATTGAAGTTTCTTAAGACAAAATATTTTTATTCTTTCTTTATTTTGATATTAAAGACTTTCTAAATAGAATAACTCAAAGGGAGAAAGCAATATTAATATTTAATTCCTTTCTTATTACTTTATCTCTTTCTTTCTTTATTATCAACACTGATTCTGAGTACTGGTTTAACTTTACTTACAACTTTACTTACAAGATCTAATATTTTCTCATAATAGCCATCTCTCTTGTAGTTTTCATTGACACCTAGCATGGTTGTGTACATGACGTGTTTGATACCAAATCTGTGAAAACAATAAAATAATAATATTTGAAAATAAATCCAATAGGTATATTTTTCAAAAATGAGCAGACATGTCTAAATCGCAACTTTTCGAAATGACTTGCATCATTCATGGTCACAAGCTGACTGATTTATTTACCTTTATAATAATTACGCGATTTAAACCCATAGACTATTTTTTTTAAATGTTCTCATATTGCGAAACTCAATGGTCATAGTTAACTTACTCTTTTTATTTAAATCAAAATAATGAAAAAACTGTAGAATAGGTCTCTGTCTTACCTTCCATCCATCTTTTCCATCTTTAGCTTAACTTTTATTGATGAAAAAATTTATTAAAAGCCCTTTCATTACATGCAAAAATACAATTGTTTATAATATTAGTATTATGGATTAAGAATACCTTTTCAACAAATAGCACAGATCAATAGTCCAAGTAGACTGTTTGAATCCCTGCTCCTCACAGATCTGTTCCAGGTTGCTAATCATCTCCTTTCTCTGGTCTTTGGGCAGCAGCATTATGATGCAAGAGACACCACAGTCCCAGTTGTAGCGCTGCTGGTAGTGATCTACCGTGTGCTCCACATAGCCTGGAAAATTAACAAGTTATAATTCATAATTCATAATTCATTTATTTTCATAAGATCATAGGTTGGTACATACAAGCATTCATTATACAGATGTTCTTAAAAACTAAGTTCAGCTATGTCTCGCCCTTAAGGCATAATGAGTTAGCTTTAACACTGACCTACATTAAGACTTGTGTAAGAAAGTGTCAATACTGAAATAAACCTTTTGGATATATAGACAAACTAAAAATTTATGGCAATAATTTAAAAAACGCAAGCAAATAACAGATCTCAGATCTCAGATTAACTTTTTATTTTATGGTGGGTAGCAAGCGTTTGCCCACGATCTATCGTGATGGTAAGGTAACTTTGTATGGAATCAGTAATTTTAAAGATAATATTGTAAGTTGTGTTAAAACTTGCCTTATTACATTGTATCGATAATTCGATAGCAAAAGTAAAGAGTACTAAACAGTTTTTAGACAATAATATAACTAAAGATGATATATATAGAAAACAAGCAATACCACTAGATGAAGGCAAATACGTATTATTTATAAAAGTATGTTTTATAAATGTTCAAAGAAATAACTTACAAGTGCCCGACATAATGCCGGATATAGGTATGCTACTGGCTAACAGCTTATCTAATCATATCTGTGAATTTCTCTCATGTTTTCATACACATTTTATCAACAGTTTTCATACAAATTCTGAAGTTATCAACCAACATTGCTGGCTTCAAAAGTTTGTTTTGACACTTTTGACTTTTCCTTTATTTAGGGATGCGATGCGCATTTTTTAAACGAATCAACACGCCACGCTCCATACATGTTTGGTCTAAATTCAAAACTTAAAATAATCTATTAGAACTGAACTTTTTCAGAATTTTTTATAATAGCACCATAACTATGGGACCATTATTCTCGGTTTTATAGAGAATTAAAACCCACCATTTTAGGAACATTTTCGGTAATATGTACTGTAAAAACAAAGGGCTTTAGCTTGATTTGATTAGAAACTTATAGATAGAAGTTGTTTACCACAATACGATATGGTACCTTTACTGTGCCATGGAATTACCTTGGCCATTAAAAATAAACCATTGAAAGTTTTGGTTTTACATATTTATATTCAGGCATTTTCTCTGTCTTCATAAACTCCAGTTAAAAGTTTTTACTTCGCATTACCATCACTATGCACACGATCTGCAGCCTTACCGGCACTTGAAAATATAATTACGAGCTTTACGAAACTGTGACGGCCATCAATAATGATCTTGAAAATATAAGTAGTAGTCTTTTGGCTTATTTGTAAATCCCAGTAAGTCTTAGGCTCTCATTAACGTTGGCAGATACATGTTCAATGCCTTAGATCACCAATCACTCCCTCCCGTGATGTACGAGTCGGTTCGTAACCCGTACATTAAAAGTGTTAAGAATCTAGGTGTACGGCTAGAGTCTATTTTTTCGTGGTACTTTCACATTGCAGAGATAAGCAGGAGAATGTTCTGTTCTTTTTAATCTCTCAAGCGCAAAAATCTAAACGTTAAATGTTAAAGACTTACTGACTAACTACACATTTTCGTGAAAAATTTGTTGGGTTTAAATCAATCTTTGGGATGTCCGTCATTTAACAAAATTCTTTTGGCTACTATAAATGGGCCAACCTGTATAACGAGCTTACAAGATTTTGATCTCAATGTAATAATAGTTCGATACTTCATGGTGATCTAAACCACAGGTTCTCTTAAATCAGACACCAGTCTCTGTTTGTACAACATTCCAATGTTTTTTGTTTACCAATTTGTGAAAGAGAAAATAAATATTTTTTAATTTATTTATTAGATATTACTTTGTATTAGTACAACTGGACATCACTATGGACGTCAATTTTTAATAAGCGTCGCTCGTTTCATTTTACATCAATTTACGTAGAAAGAATATTTTGAATCATTTTGCCGGTTACAAATTAAGACAATATTATTATTTCTATAATTTTTGCAATGGCATAATTATCATAATTTTTTTTTTTGTATTTCATAAAAAAAACAGCTGCTCGATGTATATTCTTGTGTTTTTGAAATAAAATTGATTTATGAACACTTCTGAATATCTGCGAAAACGGAATGAAAAACCTTTGACAGTTGACAATCAGCTGAGGAAATTGTAATTTTTATTGAAAATACACGAACGAATTACGAATTCTCGCAGATTAGCAAGATTTACAAGGAACGTTAATCATGGCATTTAGAAATGTATTATTTAGATCGATTAGCTTAAAATGCGTGGCCCAGCAAAGTGTTGCAAAAAGATCCATGAGCACCCAGGCCGAAAAAATGAAACCCGGCCAGACTCACTTCGGATTTCAAGTTGTTGATGAACAGGATAAGACTCAAAAAGGTAAGTGAATAATTATTAAAATTACTTGACAACCTGTTACTGTACCTATAATTTATTCACCTTGTTGTTTAGGTAATGTTTTAGGTTAGGTACATTCTACAAACAATTTAAATAGTTTTAATTATCACAAAGAAATTATTTTTAAAGTTATTAGATACTTTCCCACAGAAATAAATGCTGCTTAAAATAGTACAAGACACACTGATCCATGTTTTCAGTTCATGAAGTATTTGAAACAGTAGCAGAGAAATATGACCTGATGAATGATGTGATGTCAGCTGGTGTCCACCGGTTGTGGAAGGACATCTTTATGCAGAGGCTCGCTCCTATGCCTGAGACTAAACTCCTAGATATGGCAGGAGGCACTGGTGAGTGGTGGAATTATATCAAAATTAGGTAAATTGCTGATTCCTTGACAAGCACTACCAAATAGGGCACCTGAAATGAACACAACACTTTTGACTTTTACAATTAGACAATACCAGACTATTTAACAGACAATCATAGACCATAATATTATTATCTTTATAACAGGTCACAGAGGGTGCAGTTTTAAGTACACTTTATAAATTTCAGGTGATATTACATTCCGTTACATTCAGTACCTAAAGAATTTGAAGAATGTGGAGGGTGGCCGAAGCAGTGTGACTGTTTGTGATATCAACCAACACATGCTTGATGTGGGCAAAGCCAGGGCTAAAAGGTAAGTGCCACTTATGCTGTCTACCAAACAGGTTATTTGTAACTAGCTTTTATCTGCATGGTAGGTTAATAAGGAAGTAGGCCATGTTCTTCTCTATGCCTTCAGCGAAATAAATATATTTTTTTATAAAGACAGGTTGAGTGGTTTAAGTGCAGTTATAGCCTCTGTCTTAGTCACTTAACATAAATTTATAAACATTTTATTATTCATAACTATTCATAAGCATTAAGTATCATTATATATCATTTTATTACACAATTATACATTTGCATTTCAAATTAAAATTTTATAATTAGAGATTGTCTGGTTGACATATTACTATAATTGTATATTGAGGTCATTTTTACAAAGAATTTGTAAATTGTAAAAAATGTACATATAAAATGTATTTTCAGACTAGGGTACACACATGAGGCAAGTGGAGTAGACATAGACTGGGTGTGTGCTAATGCAGAGAATTTGTCATTCCCCGATGAGAGCTACAATGCATATACCATAGCGTTTGGCATTAGAAACTGTACTCACATTGATAAGGTGAGCTTAAAAGTCTTGTTTAATCATCACATTGCTTACCTTGGCATTGGGTCATGGATTAGTGACCATCACATAATGAGTTTTCCTCAATGACTTAAAGCGCACATTTAAATGCAGCCCTAAGGTGTTGTTTAAAGATTCACCATCCAGCCCGGTTTCCACCAAACCAGCAGCGTGTGAGTAACCAATCAGGTTTTGTTTCCAAAGATTGGCGCAGGCAGATATGGAAATAACTAAACCAAATTGGTTATTCAAAGACATCTCTGCTTTGGTAGAAACAAGGCCTTATAGTTAGCCAGTTAGCTAAAATATCAAATTTGAAAGGAAATTTTAAGAATTAACATAATTGTTTCACAATGCAGGTGCTAGAAGAAGCTTACAGAGTGCTGACGCCCGGCGGAAGATTCATATGCCTGGAGTTCAGTCAACTACCCAACAGCACGCTGCAGTGGTACGTAGAACCTTCGACGATTACATGATTCATGAACTAACGGGTGATTTGTCACTCGGCTCACCATTAAATGAAGCTACGTCCATTTGCGTGTCGTACAGAGTAATTACTATGCGAATCAAATAAGAATATTTTTTTTTTGTTACATTAATGCCTAAATATGAACAAAATTTTCGATCATAAACCTGTTCCTTGAAACTGATTCAAAATGGCTGAGAAATCTGTTCTAATTTAATTAGTACTTGGATTGATTTTAATTCAAATCTCTAAGTTAAATTAAAGTCAATCTAAGCTCCGGTGTCAAATCATTTTATTACAATAAGTATTATAATTTAGTTAGCTAAGTTTTATTTTAATTTTATATTTTTTGTATTTTGATGTTTGTTTGACGTGTTCAAGCGCCCCTTGGGGCCCATGGAAATAAATGATTTGATTTGATTTGATAAATAAAAACCTTGCTATAATATAATAAGCCATTATTAATGACTACGTCAACGTGCCACGTCGATGTCATGTGATGTCCGTGGGTTTGCAATCAGTAGGTACAGTGGTTTAGCTGTAATGTAGTGTGTAAAATAAACAGACAAGCGCTTCTGCGCAGTAGAAGTTATTAGGTATGTATGTTACGCTTCCATGCCTGAACCACTGAACCTTGATGAAATGGTCATTATATCCCAGGAAGGACATTGTTTAGACAGTTTTTATCTCGATTTAATTATCTTGGCAGGGTTTACGACCAGTATTCGTTTCAAGTGATACCAGTCCTGGGCCAGCTGTTTGTGGGACAATGGAAGCCTTACCAGTATTTAGTAGAGAGCATCAGAAACTTCCCTAACCAGGTATGTGAATACTGACATTACACTCATGATATTGCAGTGGACTTTTTATACGATAAACCTTCAAAAGTTGAACATTCATATTCCACAAAAGCAGATTGTAGACGCGTCAGTGTTAGGCGCGGGACTAACAGAAATACTTTCACATATACCCAAAGTAGCACAAAACTGCATTGTAAGATGTCACAAGAGGTAACATCGGTAACTTTAGCACTTATGAAGAGTTATTACAGTACACTCGACCTGCAATAGGTGAAAAGTGAGCTTTCACCTGAATAAGAAAGTTATTATGCGTCACGGAGACCACACTGTAACGCTTGCAGCGTTAATATAGTAACATCAACAGTATTATACAGCATTAAGCAGTTTAAAGGAAACCTTTTTGTGAACTTTAACTAAGCTATATTCTAAATTGAAGACCACAAGTATACCCTTAGATCACTTGCATTTTAAGAAAGAACACGTGAGCTACTATAATGTAATCAGTTATTTTGTGGCTTCAAATAACAAAGATATTAATGCCTTTTGTTGCACAAAGTGGATTTTGTGTAATGTTAATCAGCTTGTTACAAGCAATCGTATAATAGCTCTTATAAAGCCCACATGATCACTATGGGTGAACATTATATAAGTATGCTAAGTTAAAGCAAACTGCTCTATATTAGCTCACATATTACCCATAACCTCCGTGAGAGCTGAATACTTGTACTATCGTTGACAATTACTCTACTAGTGCCGTTAAATTAGACCTTGAAGACTTCTTTATTCAGTGCTTCGTAGGTAGTACGTACTATACTAATCGCATCGTTTAATAAAATATTGTGATATGTGGAAATATAAAAAAAGGACTGGCGGAATAGCTACGCCGAAAAATTAATGCAGAATATTTAAGGATTCTGAACAGAAATACAGATGATTCAGTGAACATTGAACAGGCTACACGTTTTATACTACAAAACGACCCTACAAAGCAAAATATTAAACAATTAGAAGAAATAAGCATGAATTCATTTATTTTTACTTGGTGTAAAGACACAAATAAAATATTGACTGGTCCAGATTTTTTGACTAAATTTTTAGGTGTCAAAAAATGTATTTTCAATATTGTAAAAAACGGTTGAAGAATAAATAATATAATAATATGTAAACAATATAATTTACAGTTTGTTTTTGTTTAGTCAACGAAGATAACAACAGAATTTGAATAGAAAATGTAATGATTTTATACGTAAACAGCTCATTGTCAAATTACAAAGGAAAAAAAAGACTTATTTTTCTATAATTATATCATCAACCTATTTTAAACTAAGTATAATTTTCGAGTAAACAGTGATATTTTGAGAGCGCGTCAAAATGTTCGTCTATAATTATATAGTATTTGACAATAAACTATCTTTCTCGTTCGAATTTCATGGATATGGAGGAAAAACAAAGTTTTACTTCCCGTTAACATTTAGCCTAATATTTCCCACAAACACTTTACAAAATGGTTCACACGAAACATATCAAAATATTAATAAGTAATAGGGTGAAAATTATTCACAATTTTGCCACTTGTGAATTGTCAGTCAATACGTGTTATCATTTATTTTTCAAAAGCTAATGGTAAGACTGGTGTTGCTGCCCTCCCTTTATTGCCCGTGTGATAACCGAATGTGATGAACTTTCTGATGTGTGATGATTCAACTTTTCACTTGAACATTTATTTTCATAGTTTTGTTGTATTTCAGGAGAAATTCAAATCCATGATCGAAGATGCAGGCTTCAGACAGGTCACGTACGAGAATCTCACCTTTGGCACCTGCGCCATACATTCAGGATTCAAGATATAATTACAGTGTATTAGTGTAGTGTTAAAGACTTGTTAATGGAGTTATTTATAATGTGTGTACCTGTCGATAGAATTCGTGTCTTTCTATTTGACAGGCGTTGTTGTATGTAAATATAGGATTTTATGAAGTGCCCAAATTGTAGTTTTTATAGTAGCTATTAGTATGAGGGAGCGTTCAAGTATTACGTAACGCAATTTTTGAACTCCCCTCCCCCTCCCCTTGTAACGTACCGTAACGTTTTTCTGTACGTTCCTCTTTGAAACGTTACGTGTAACAAACGTGTAACACTCAAGTAATAATTTTTACCCTAAAGTCGTAAACAGTTATGTAATACTATTTACACTTGGTTATAGTTTTAATCTAATATGTAAAACAATAGAATTTTAATTCGCAACACCTGCAAATTTTGTTTATTTTTCATAAATTTTTGGCTTTATCTACACACATTTTTTTAGAAACAATGTTACGTAACGTGTTATAAGAAAGACCCCTCCCGCCCCTGTAACGCATCGTAACGTTTTACGTGTCCCCCTCCCCCCAAAATTGCGTTACGAATTACTTGAACGCTCCCTGATGTCTTGGAGGAAATAAGTTATAGTTGCCACCAGAATTTCAGCGGTCCCGAAGTTAGCCGTACTAAGTGTGAATAAAAATCGAGCGTCTGAGACAGCAGCTATTCGCAGCCTACAGGGGCCGCCATGATACTAGCCGACTACTATATTCCTAAAACCAGGATTCAAGAAATAAAAGGCGGGTAATATTTTGTAAGGAATTTAATAAGTCCATCAAACTGTGTTGGTCTTTGGAATGCAAATCCATAACTAAATTACAATGTCCAGTCATTACATCTACGATATCGTCACGTTAATACAATACAATCCATTAGCCGTCCGTCTGACTGAAGACCTCTCATTCGTCCCGAGCACTCTCGTCCACGCAGGTAGGTTGTATGAAAGCTCATAAAGCATGCTAATTATTCTTATGACACTGAATTGTTAGGTCTAACACACTAATGAGCAAAGCTAATAGAAAATGTGAAACTTTCAGTATCTCTGACCGTCCTACGTCTAGGAAATAAAGGGCAGACATCGAGAAGCAAATAAAGAGTGAGTTAAGGATTCCAAACAAACATTATTACTCTTTACCGAGCGTGCACTCAACATAAGTTATTTTGCAATAATTTGAAATCATACCCGAGGGTCCTGAGATCCGATCCTTGAGGGTCCAGCGCGGAATCCATGATCCGATACGATCCGATCCGAAATGAACATAACGTCCGAGAGAAAAGCAAATGCGTCCGTCCAACGTGCGATCCTTAGCGATCCGATTCCTACCGACTAACGCCATCCATCACTCCAGTCACATCCGATCCAATCCACAGTGGATGAAACAAAAGAAAACGCTTTTATTATAACAGTCACGGCAGACGAGTACTGCTACACTTACATTACATCTAACACTGCATGGCGAATTGCTTCTAAATAATATGCCTCAAGTAACAGCCACTAATCAAGTCAGACTAGTGTTACACTTTGTAGAGTTGAATCATAATGGACCGATTACACTGGTGACACAGCACACTTTACCGAGTGGTTCTTAGTTCCATCATTAACGCAATTAAATAGTAACATTGAAGTAAGATTTTACTGTTTATCCAGAGCAATCGATCCATTAAAGCCTACAAAATGTAAGAGTAAACCATCATGATGATTAGATATAATATTTTACAACTACACATTTAATTCAATAACAATTTACATCCATATTCCTCCAAGTGTACCTAAAACTTACATCTGCTATTTTAAAATATTATTTACTTTGAAATTTTCTATATCAATTATAATATACAGCAGAAAGCTCTAATATATTTCTTGTCAATAAAAATAGGAAATTAAAACCTCATTTAAGAATTAAATAAAACAGTTTGACACTCTTCATAAATTCATAATTAATAAACTTTAAAAGATAAAACGAGTATTAGAGCTTGGAGCTATGGAACGTCGGCCAAATTATAAGACAGCGTAACTCTACGAGCGTATGCGTCGAGGTGGAGTTACGCAGTCTGATATTTTGGCCGTTGATAAAACATCTTGATGGAATCTAGCTTCAGTTTCCTAGATTACAAATGTGATAGATTAGGCATTTATTTAGAAGCAATGGGATGACAAGCGAGCCTTGCCGCCGCCGCCGCGCCGCGCCGTCCGCTCCGCTGTAGAACACATCGAGCTTCAATCATCAGCGAATTACCACCGACTCATCGAAAAACACTCCATACATAAGTACAATTCCAACACAACGTTATGCTTTAATGACTTGATTATACATCTCGTTATAGGACATCTTTATCTTCATTACATTTACATCTTAAAATGACCACAGTCTTTGTAAATAGTTATTATTGCCATATTTAATATTAGTCTATGTACAGATTGTAATTTAACTCACAAAATAGTATTTTTAATTAGTTAACTAGTCAAAGCATGGGTACCACAATCCCACAAACCTGATTGGGATCCTGTCCTTAGATTTTGTCCAATAAGGGGTCCTTAAGTCCTTAATCCAGATGTCGAAATTTTCCAAAGTGTGTCCTTCCATTCCAATATGAATATATCAAACAATCCAAAATTATAACATAAATATACTGTACATTTTTCCATTTTAAAACAATTTGAGTTAATTGAGCAATGATATACGCAATCTCGTTAAAATGTTAACTTCATTGCGACATTGAAGTACTTAAGCAAATAAAATCCTAGCTTAACTAAATGCAACCTTTACCAATAAGTGAAGGGTTGTAGAGTATCTCCTACTCGTCATTACCTATCTAGGACGGTTCTAAACTCTATGGAAATAGAGAAGAGCATATTTTATTAAGTTAATCAAGCAAAATTGTAATATTATTATGCAGTATGGACTTTGATATTAGAGACTGAGGGTGAATTGTGGATCTAGAAATGATGATTTGGTTATTAAGACTTCCAAGTTAAATGACAAAAAAACTGTTGGTTGGTTATTATTCGTTAATTTATAGCAAATATCATCTGGAATGCTATGTGACATTTAAATGCATAGTTTTAAATTGCCGTCAATTTTAACTGATTCGATATCTGTCTTTTCTGCTTCAGATTAGTATATATATTAGATATTGCCGATTTATTATGATCGTGGCACAAAAGTCACACATTAGTACATCCACAGTCCACCTCCGAGTACAACGTAGCTAGAGGTCGTGGCGCAGAGTACACACCTCAGGTCAGTAGTTGTGCGAGCGCGAGCGGCTGCGCGAGCGCGAGTACGAGCGCCGCACCGGCGAGTACGTGGGCGAGCCGCGCCGCCGCGGCGAGTACGAGCGGGACCTGCGGACCAACCAACCGACACATTACCTCATAACATAACATCATGCCTATATTCAAATCAAATCTAATCATTTATTTCCATGGGCCCCAAGCGACGCTTGAATACGTCAAAATAACACTAATTAAATTATAATACTTATTGCTGAAATGATTTGACACCGAATCTTAGATTGACTTTAATTCAACTTTGAGGTTTGAATTAAAATCAATCCAAGTACCAGCTCCGATGGGTATTGCATCATGAGAAGAGCTGGTGAGAAACTCATGTGCACCATCTTTTCAAATAATTCATACAATATTTGTTGGTTTTCTTGTCAATAATTCTATTACTCAGAAGAGCGTGGCAGAGGCGTATGACACCCACATATCACCTGAGAAGTTAAGGTCCAATGTGAAAGGGGAAATCCAACTCCTTGCTGCTGTTGAGTATTTAATGACTGAAAAATCACAAATAATACTTTTGCTCGACCCGGGCATCGAACCCGGTATGACTTCTTATACTAGATCCTGTCACGCCCGCCGCTCACCTGTCACCACCGCCACCACCGCCGCCGCCTCCGCCACCGCCGCCACTACCGCCGTAGTCCTCTTTGACGCGAATGTATGACACCTCGCCCTGAAACAACAATATATCAACATATTACATCTACTAAAATAATACTAGGTAGATTGAGATTTACAATTTGGAACATCTTCAGCGGGAATAAACCTGATTGATAAGAAAATTGCGTAGGTTTTCACAACGTGATATAAAGTGAGTTTCATGGAACTGATAAGTAGGGAAATGTAGTAGTCATTAACTAAGGCCATTAAAGTCGAAACTCGTTTAGATAATGGCACAAACAGTGTTTCTTGCATTTACTATTGTTATCTATGAATAATAAGTACTGCTTGTGCGATAAGACCTAGCAATTCAAGTTTATCATAGGTTTAAATTGAAAGGCTCACCCACTATTACACGGGACCTAACCACAACAGGTAGAACTGAAGTGTGGGTGTTATACACCCTTCTGGGTGATATAGCCATGGTGTGATCTTATGTTAAATGAACAGTACTTAGATCTGCTGATATAGTACATTAACTTGGTACAGCCATTAATAAACTACATGAGAAACAAAGTCATTTTATGTCGTCATCGCGATTTGAAAGAGCTGCATAAAAAGTAATTAACCCTTGATCAAATGAATAATCAGTATAATTTAATGAGAACCGTACCACATGAATTTCAATACATTACCAGGTAAACGAATTAAATACTGAACTGCAGGTCAAAGTCCAATAGCATAATCATCACACATTTAATTTACATTCAATGGCCATTATTGCCTGACTATTGTTGGTGTCAGATACCCACCAGTCATTTATCAAAATACATATCTATGTATTTATAGCTTATCTATACTATATCATACCCCTGCTGCTATGTTCAATCGATATAAAAGCGATGTTTAAGCGTTACCTTGACGCCATGTGTATTTACGATCGATACTTGTTGTTCACGATAGAATCGATTATGTTTTCAACCCTATCATCATGTTTAAAACGTTGAAATACAGGCATGCGGTCTAGATTATATTTAGTTGTTACAGTCGCTTGATTATTCTACAGATAAGGGTTGATGTATTGCTACAATATTTTATTACGTCCAAATGAAATTATCACAAATATAAGAATATAAAAAATAATCGGAATACATAGCGATAGGTTGATCCCTAAACTTTTTCAGTAGTTGTTTACTCCAAGATGCGGTTTAGAAATAATATTAATACCTGACACAGGAGGCTTAGAGGCGGGACAAACAGAGATGTAGGACGAAGACACATCGCGGACAGGGCACAGAGACGTTGCGGGTAGAGTATATAACAAGTGCGTGTCGGGCCACGCGCAATGGCTACTTCGCTGTTTGACACCATGAATTTTTGACACCACGGTGTCAATCGCAGAAGAACGTTTTTTGAATTGGCTGTTTGGGACCACGGTGTCAATCGACGAATACCTTATTTGGCTTCGTTGATTGACACCATGATGTAAAACAGCAAAGGACGGCCCATTGGCATTTTTATTATAACATAACAATCATGCACAAAAGTGTTTACACGATTTTTATTTAAATTATACATTTTTTCTTAAAGTGCTTGGAATGGCAAAACTGTTTAGTTACCCATAAAAAAATTTTACTACTACATCTCTTGAAATTTAATTTTGATGTTCAAAATATCAGCAGGCAAAAAATAATTAAATAGAAATGATTATTACTTACATGCCCTTAAAAATGTTGGTAATAACGTTTAAAAAAGGGTAGAAGTACCTGAGTTAAAACAAACAAAAATCTCAGGTAAAAGCAACCCTTTTGTAAAAAATTAGCCAATCAGCGATCAATATGTCAACCATCCGTAAACAATACGTTCCTGATTGGCTAATGCTAACTGTATGGTTATTTGCATGTCGTTGAGTTACGAATCTTAAGGTCACAGTAGGACGTTCGTGCGTTGAAAGTGGTACAGTGTATGTGAGGTGTTGTTCTTGTTATAAGTATTTGGTAAGTACATTTCGCAATATTTTGTTCATTATCTTCTCATATTATTTGTATGAGTAGTGTTAAGTAATTATTAGACTTAGGAGTTGTCGGGGCAAAAGCTAGTGATAAGATAACCTTATTGACAAATGCATACTTATCGATAATTACAGTGGTGTATATTGAACACTTATTATTTCAAGTTCAAGAGTCATTTGTGGATATACTAATACCTTAGGCAATACGTGTTTTTACTCATAGTACAAGGCATTCTAATTATATCCCTAGTTCGTGCCCCGACAACTCCTAGGTCTGGTAATTATACCAAGTTTAAGTTAATAAAGTAATTCATTTAACTTAAACTTGGTATTTACAACTGGTTAGGTATGTCTTTTAATTGATACTAAGCATTTTTAAATGATAATTTGTAACATTAAAATTGCTCACTTCAAAATGGATGGTTTGGATTTGTTTTCACATTGAAATTATTAGTTTTAATCTTAAGGCCTTGAAACTTCCAGGTAATAATATAAAATCAGTTAATTTAAAAGGTGAATTAAAGTTTACTTATTCCTATTTCGAAGATAATGTTAATTGTATTTTATTGTAGGGCACATTCATTTGCATTTCATATATCATAAAGTGCAAATGTAAATAAATATAAAGGCGGTGTTTCAGAAATGTATAGAACCTGGGCTAGGTCTTGTACAATACATTTTTATGTGTTTTTTGTCTGAAAACATTGTGGATGCTAATATCATAAAATTATAATATAATTGACGAACCAAACATACTGTAAGATTATTCCACGAAACTAAAAACGACCACTTTTGGCTTTTGTTTTTGGTCTGTTGAAATTTCGAACTGCATTCGTTCAGAAACTCCAACTGCACTTACGTAGCCGGAGCGGGCCCTGTCACGTCGTGGCGTCCCATCGCTTCATTAAGCGCCAACACAGTAATTCATTATGAATATCTGTAGTTTATTATTATAACTAATGTCACAGGGGGAACACTCCATAGAAACGACGCGGTATAATTAACTATTACAACTAAACTGAAGAAATGACGTTTGTACACGCTGCGAATGTGTGCGTGAACATTATGGATGAATGAATAGGTCACCCATGCTTCTCTCATGCATGCGTGTTGATGATGTTGCCTGGCGGTATCGCGGATCGGTGGGGGGCGGAGAGTGGCCCTTCTGTACGTTAGTACTATATAAATTCTTTGCTAATGTTCTAAAATGATAAAATACTGTGAGTCTGTAGTCATTTCATTAAGTCATTATTTCAATGTATGAACAGTATTGCACATAAAATTGTGTTGCTAATCAAATTTTTTAATTTTATTTTGCGCTGGCGATTCCGCAAATGAAAAATAAAACTGTAGTTTTCCAAGAACTACCGATTTTTTCTCTATATTTCTGAATGGTGTACAAGACCTAGTCCAAAATGAAACAAATTTACATGTTACGAAAGCTGAAATTTTAACGCTTACTTTTTTATTTTAAGGATTGGTGTTAAAATGTCTGAACACCCGTCAACCTCACATGGTTTTGACAACTTAGAATTTCAAAGAACCAAGAGAGGACACCGAATGCTTTGTCGAGGTGGATACGATTATATTTGGAAACTAAATAACAAAGATGGCTCAGAGATATGGAGATGTACAAAGAAAAAGACCAAGTGTAATGCAATACTCAAAGTGAGCCCGCCCCCTTTTACAATATTACATGAAACTATCCATAACCATAGTTCAAAGGATCATGCAGTGATTGAAATAGAAAGGCAGATGCAATTGTGTACTGAAGCTGTTAAAAACAATATCAATAAGCCTGTACCGAAAATTTTCGAAGAATCAATGGAAGCTCTTGCCGATAAAGGAATCAATTTATTGAGTCCATTACCTAAATTTAATAACATCAAGAACAAACTATACAATCAAAGAAACAAAGCACTAGGTGCTAAAAAACTTAACTTCAAAAACGCCACAATTCTAGAACTACCTAAAAAATACGAAGATTTATTATTCGCTGACTATACATACAAAAATAAGCGCATAATAATTTTTGCAAAAAAAGAAATGACCAAATATCTAAAAGAATCAAAACGATTTTTAGTTGACGGCACTTTTAAAATTTGTCCCAATGGTTTCCATCAAGTATATACTTTTCATGCGGATATAGGCAGCAATGAAGAATACGTCAACATAGTTCCCGTGCTGTATGCTTTACTTCCTGATAGAAAACAGGTCACTTACGAGATTTTATTTGAAATGATAAAAAGTCAAGTCCAAGAATGGGAGCCCACACACATTTCAATGGACTTTGAAATGACTGCGATATTGGCTATAAAAGGTCTATTTCCAGAAGTGAAAATAGTTGGCTGTTTTTTCCATTTTAGCCGCAGCTTGTGGCGTAAAGCCAAGCAGCTTGGAGTAATAAAATCTAGACTGGGCAGGATCCATGTGAAATTATGCACAGTTTTGTCACATTTGCCGCTCAATTTATTAGATGACGGCTGGCTGTATGTGATGGGAGAAAGTCCAAATAACGCTGAAATCACGAAATTCAATGACTATTTTGTCCAAACATGGCTCCAACACCCTGTTCTATCTAAAGTATGGAACACTTTTAACGAAAGTCATAGAACCAACAATATGGTAGAGTCGTGGAATGGAAGAGTAAAAAAAATAATGCCCTTAAAACCAAATATTGGTCAATTTCTTAGTGGAGTGGAAAAAGACGCCAAATTTTACTATAATAAAATTAACCAATCAGGACCTATTCAAATTTCTAAAAGAAAAAAAGAGAGCATGCAAATCAATGATAGAATTAATAACACCATCCAAGAATTATTGACTGGTCAAATAAGTATTGGTCATTGCTTAGAAAAATTAAGATAAAAATTTTAAATAGTAATATAGTCTAAGCAATTACCAATTATTGGATGATGATAATGATGATTGTGATCTTTAATTTTAAGTTATATATAGAGAAAAATATTTACCCAAAATCATGTTTTAAATCATTATTCATGTTTTATATCTTTATTTGTTATTAGTAAAGAGGTAATTTACCTTTCCTATCTGTGATTTTTTATTGTTTATTAGAACTTTTTATATTTAAGGCAAGATGATTATGTGATTTTTAGTACTTAGTTATTAGTAAAAAGATTATTTACCTTTCCTATCTGTGATTTTTTATTGTTTATTAGAACTTTTTATGTATATTATGTGATTTTTAGTAGTTAGTTTTTAGTAAAAAGGTAATTTACCTTTCCTATCTGTGATTTTTTATTGTTTATTAGAACTTTTTATATTTAAGGCAAGATGATTATGTGATTTTTAGTACTTAGTTATTAGTAAAAAGATTATTTATCTTTTCTATCTGTGATTTTTTATTGTTTATTAGAACTTTTTATGTATATTATGTGATTTTTAGTAGTTAGTTTTTAGTAAAAAGGTAATTTACCTTTTCTATCTGTGATTTTTTATTGTTTAGTAGAACTTTTTATATATAAGATAAGATGATTAAGTATGTGATTTTTAGTACTTAGTTATTAGTAAAAAAAATAATTTACCTTTTCTATCTGTGATTTTTTATTGTTTATTAGAACTTTTTATGTATATTATGTGATTTTTAGTAGTTAGTTTTTAGTAAAAAGGTAATTTACCTTTTCTATCTGTGATTTTTTATTGTTTAGTAGAACTTTTTATATATAAGATAAGATGATTAAGTATGTGATTTTTAGTACTTAGTTATTAGTAAAAAAAATAATTTACCTTTTCTATCTGTGATTTTTTGTTGTTTGTTAGAACTTTTTATTCATATACAAGATTTATTCATACAAGATTCCATTAAAAATTTGATTGTAATTTTTGTTTTAATAACCGTTTTCTTTTCGCCAGTACACAAATCACAGTTGACCTTTAAATTGTTGAAAGTGGTCCAAATCAACAGTTTTATACCATGGTGTCAATCGACGAAAACAAAATAAGATATTCGCAGTTTGACACCACGGTCGCAAATTATTATGGAAATGGTCCTAAACAGCCAATTCAAAAAACGTTCTTCTGCGATTGACACCGTGGTGTCAAAAATTCATGGTGTCAAACAGCGAAGTAGCCCGCGCGGCTACTTCGCTGTTTGACACCATGAATTTTTGACACCACGGTGTCAATCGCAGAAGAACGTTTTTTGAATTGGCTGTTTGGGACCACGGTGTCAATCGACGAATACCTTATTTGGCTTCGTTGATTGACACCATGATGTAAAACAGCAAAGGACGGCCCATTGGCATTTTTATTATAACATAACAATCATGCACAAAAGTGTTTACACGATTTTTATTTAAATTATACATTTTTTCTTAAAGTGCTTGGAATGGCAAAACTGTTTAGTTACCCATAAAAAAAATTCCGATAGTAACTACTACGTTTTACTACTACATCTCTTGAAATTTAATTTTGATGTTCAAAATATCAGCAGGCAAAAAATAATTAAATAGAAATGATTATTACTTACATGCCCTTAAAAATGTTGGTAATAACGTTTAAAAAAGGGTAGAAGTACCTGAGTTAAAACAAACAAAAATCTCAGGTAAAAGCAACCCTTTTGTAAAAAATTAGCCAATCAGCGATCAATATGTCAACCATCCGTAAACAATACGTTCCTGATTGGCTAATGCTAACTGTATGGTTATTTGCATGTCGTTGAGTTACGAATCTTAAGGTCACAGTAGGACGTTCGTGCGTTGAAAGTGGTACAGTGTATGTGAGGTGTTGTTCTTGTTATAAGTATTTGGTAAGTACATTTCGCAATATTTTGTTCATTATCTTCTCATATTATTTGTATGAGTAGTGTTAAGTAATTATTAGACTTAGGAGTTGTCGGGGCAAAAGCTAGTGATAAGATAACCTTATTGACAAATGCATACTTATCGATAATTACAGTGGTGTATATTGAACACTTATTATTTCAAGTTCAAGAGTCATTTGTGGATATACTAATACCTTAGGCAATACGTGTTTTTACTCATAGTACAAGGCATTCTAATTATATCCCTAGTTCGTGCCCCGACAACTCCTAGGTCTGGTAATTATACCAAGTTTAAGTTAATAAAGTAATTCATTTAACTTAAACTTGGTATTTACAACTGGTTAGGTATGTCTTTTAATTGATACTAAGCATTTTTAAATGATAATTTGTAACATTAAAATTGCTCACTTCAAAATGGATGGTTTGGATTTGTTTTCACATTGAAATTATTAGTTTTAATCTTAAGGCCTTGAAACTTCCAGGTAATAATATAAAATCAGTTAATTTAAAAGGTGAATTAAAGTTTACTTATTCCTATTTCGAAGATAATGTTAATTGTATTTTATTGTAGGGCACATTCATTTGCATTTCATATATCATAAAGTGCAAATGTAAATAAATATAAAGGCGGTGTTTCAGAAATGTATAGAACCTGGGCTAGGTCTTGTACAATACATTTTTATGTGTTTTTTGTCTGAAAACATTGTGGATGCTAATATCATAAAATTATAATATAATTGACGAACCAAACATACTGTAAGATTATTCCACGAAACTAAAAACGACCACTTTTGGCTTTTGTTTTTGGTCTGTTGAAATTTCGAACTGCATTCGTTCAGAAACTCCAACTGCACTTACGTAGCCGGAGCGGGCCCTGTCACGTCGTGGCGTCCCATCGCTTCATTAAGCGCCAACACAGTAATTCATTATGAATATCTGTAGTTTATTATTATAACTAATGTCACAGGGGGAACACTCCATAGAAACGACGCGGTATAATTAACTATTACAACTAAACTGAAGAAATGACGTTTGTACACGCTGCGAATGTGTGCGTGAACATTATGGATGAATGAATAGGTCACCCATGCTTCTCTCATGCATGCGTGTTGATGATGTTGCCTGGCGGTATCGCGGATCGGTGGGGGGCGGAGAGTGGCCCTTCTGTACGTTAGTACTATATAAATTCTTTGCTAATGTTCTAAAATGATAAAATACTGTGAGTCTGTAGTCATTTCATTAAGTCATTATTTCAATGTATGAACAGTATTGCACATAAAATTGTGTTGCTAATCAAATTTTTTAATTTTATTTTGCGCTGGCGATTCCGCAAATGAAAAATAAAACTGTAGTTTTCCAAGAACTACCGATTTTTTCTCTATATTTCTGAATGGTGTACAAGACCTAGTCCAAAATGAAACAAATTTACATGTTACGAAAGCTGAAATTTTAACGCTTACTTTTTTATTTTAAGGATTGGTGTTAAAATGTCTGAACACCCGTCAACCTCACATGGTTTTGACAACTTAGAATTTCAAAGAACCAAGAGAGGACACCGAATGCTTTGTCGAGGTGGATACGATTATATTTGGAAACTAAATAACAAAGATGGCTCAGAGATATGGAGATGTACAAAGAAAAAGACCAAGTGTAATGCAATACTCAAAGTGAGCCCGCCCCCTTTTACAATATTACATGAAACTATCCATAACCATAGTTCAAAGGATCATGCAGTGATTGAAATAGAAAGGCAGATGCAATTGTGTACTGAAGCTGTTAAAAACAATATCAATAAGCCTGTACCGAAAATTTTCGAAGAATCAATGGAAGCTCTTGCCGATAAAGGAATCAATTTATTGAGTCCATTACCTAAATTTAATAACATCAAGAACAAACTATACAATCAAAGAAACAAAGCACTAGGTGCTAAAAAACTTAACTTCAAAAACGCCACAATTCTAGAACTACCTAAAAAATACGAAGATTTATTATTCGCTGACTATACATACAAAAATAAGCGCATAATAATTTTTGCAAAAAAAGAAATGACCAAATATCTAAAAGAATCAAAACGATTTTTAGTTGACGGCACTTTTAAAATTTGTCCCAATGGTTTCCATCAAGTATATACTTTTCATGCGGATATAGGCAGCAATGAAGAATACGTCAACATAGTTCCCGTGCTGTATGCTTTACTTCCTGATAGAAAACAGGTCACTTACGAGATTTTATTTGAAATGATAAAAAGTCAAGTCCAAGAATGGGAGCCCACACACATTTCAATGGACTTTGAAATGACTGCGATATTGGCTATAAAAGGTCTATTTCCAGAAGTGAAAATAGTTGGCTGTTTTTTCCATTTTAGCCGCAGCTTGTGGCGTAAAGCCAAGCAGCTTGGAGTAATAAAATCTAGACTGGGCAGGATCCATGTGAAATTATGCACAGTTTTGTCACATTTGCCGCTCAATTTATTAGATGACGGCTGGCTGTATGTGATGGGAGAAAGTCCAAATAACGCTGAAATCACGAAATTCAATGACTATTTTGTCCAAACATGGCTCCAACACCCTGTTCTATCTAAAGTATGGAACACTTTTAACGAAAGTCATAGAACCAACAATATGGTAGAGTCGTGGAATGGAAGAGTAAAAAAAATAATGCCCTTAAAACCAAATATTGGTCAATTTCTTAGTGGAGTGGAAAAAGACGCCAAATTTTACTATAATAAAATTAACCAATCAGGACCTATTCAAATTTCTAAAAGAAAAAAAGAGAGCATGCAAATCAATGATAGAATTAATAACACCATCCAAGAATTATTGACTGGTCAAATAAGTATTGGTCATTGCTTAGAAAAATTAAGATAAAAATTTTAAATAGTAATATAGTCTAAGCAATTACCAATTATTGGATGATGATAATGATGATTGTGATCTTTAATTTTAAGTTATAATATAGAGAAAAATATTTACCCAAAATCATGTTTTAAATCATTATTCATGTTTTATATCTTTATTTGTTATTAGTAAAGAGGTAATTTACCTTTCCTATCTGTGATTTTTTATTGTTTATTAGAACTTTTTATATTTAAGGCAAGATGATTATGTGATTTTTAGTACTTAGTTATTAGTAAAAAGATTATTTATCTTTTCTATCTGTGATTTTTTATTGTTTATTAGAACTTTTTATGTATATTATGTGATTTTTAGTAGTTAGTTTTTAGTAAAAAGGTAATTTACCTTTCCTATCTGTGATTTTTTATTGTTTATTAGAACTTTTTATATTTAAGGCAAGATGATTATGTGATTTTTAGTACTTAGTTATTAGTAAAAAGATTATTTATCTTTTCTATCTGTGATTTTTTATTGTTTATTAGAACTTTTTATGTATATTATGTGATTTTTAGTAGTTAGTTTTTAGTAAAAAGGTAATTTACCTTTCCTATCTGTGATTTTTTATTGTTTATTAGAACTTTTTATATTTAAGGCAAGATGATTATGTGATTTTTAGTACTTAGTTATTAGTAAAAAGATTATTTATCTTTTCTATCTGTGATTTTTTATTGTTTATTAGAACTTTTTATGTATATTATGTGATTTTTAGTAGTTAGTTTTTAGTAAAAAGGTAATTTACCTTTTCTATCTGTGATTTTTTATTGTTTAGTAGAACTTTTTATATATAAGATAAGATGATTAAGTATGTGATTTTTAGTACTTAGTTATTAGTAAAAAAAATAATTTACCTTTTCTATCTGTGATTTTTTGTTGTTTGTTAGAACTTTTTATTCATATACAAGATTTATTCATACAAGATTCCATTAAAAATTTGATTGTAATTTTTGTTTTAATAACCGTTTTCTTTTCGCCAGTACACAAATCACAGTTGACCTTTAAATTGTTGAAAGTGGTCCAAATCAACAGTTTTATACCATGGTGTCAATCGACGAAAACAAAATAAGATATTCGCAGTTTGACACCACGGTCGCAAATTATTATGGAAATGGTCCTAAACAGCCAATTCAAAAAACGTTCTTCTGCGATTGACACCGTGGTGTCAAAAATTCATGGTGTCAAACAGCGAAGTAGCCCGCGCAATAGGGTTCCGTAGCTAGTCGTAACAACATTAAACGTACCGATTACCGACAAATAGCCAGAATACCAACATTTTTTCGCCAGCAAAAATAACTTTGTTTTTCATAGTGTTTTATAGAATTTGTATCAATAACAATTATATTTGCGGTTTCTGAAAAAGTGCTATATCTCAAAAACTGCTGACTATATCTCATTCAAAATAATTTTGGTTGAAAGTTTTTATTAAGATCTATAATATATATTTTTTTTAGATTTTTCACTCCTGTGGTTTAAAATTTAGAGGGGGGGGGGGGACACTCATTTTAGCACTTTGAAAGTGTCCATCTTTGGAACGATTGACATTGAAAAAAAATGGTTCTAGAAACCTCAATGTAATTTTTAAAGACCTATCTATAGACACCCACACGTATAGGTAGAATGAAAAAAAAAAAAAATTGTTTCAGTTCAATGTATGGGGTGCCCCCCTCTAATATTAATATTTATTTTTTTTTGTGTAAAAATCGTAAAGCGGTTAACAGAATACATCTACCTAACTACTTAGTTTCAGTTATGTAGTCCTAATAGTTTCGGAATAAAGTGGCTGTGACATACGGACGGACGGACAGACAGACAGACATGACGAATTTATAAGGGTTCCGTTTTTTGCCATTCGGCTACGGAACCCTAATAAAAATGACAGGGCGCGGACTGGACGCGAAAAACTGGGGCGCGGGTGCCACGTGTTTAAAGCACCCTTTTCTGCCACGTGTTGTCTGCGCCTCAACTATTTTGTAAGTTTGTAATGAGTGTAGTCATCGAAGCGACTTTATAGGTTTCGTCCGTGCTCCGTCTTTTTTCTGTTTATTTTGTGTCGCGTCGCTTGTATACTTTGAGTGAAAATTAATTGAACAACTCCTCGTCTTAGGTATTTTCTGTTTTTATCGACCCTTAGCAATTACAATAATGATATCCAGTAATATATCAGCAGTCAATCACTTGTACGAGTTTCGTATACAAATCTTGAAAGGTCGACAACCTAATTCTTACCCTTTGATTATATCGTAGACACCGATATTCCCGGTCGGCACACCCCTCGAGGAGGTAAACAGATCCAATTTATTACATAGCATGTTTGAGGCTTCGTTTACCAAAAGTTTTGGTGGGACTACAAATGAATGTCGTTTAAAGTTGAAAGACAACTTCATTTCGTGAGCTATGTATTGGGCGTCATTTTGTGACACTTGCCGTGACTATCATTTATAACTTTAAATTGTAGGGGCTGGCGAAAATGATTTTATGCTATGGAATATTATGATAATATATAGATTTCTAAAGGGAGACAAGTGACAACAGCACCCTTTTAGTTAGACTTCTCCTCTCGTCCATTTGTCTATGTGTCAGCGACCTCTATCTCAAGAACTGTACTAGTCACACAGTTGTACTTTTCAGAGAACCTTACCTATCCCGATTTTCGCTATATAAAAAGAAAAGAAAAAGAAGAGAAAAGTCAGTTAGAGCAGACGCTCGTAACCTGGGGATCTACAAAATAATACTGTAATGAAATTGAGTAAATCAAATCCTCACCTCATGACTCCTGAACCTAGAATCGTCAAGCTTCTTAACAGCATACTTCATATCCTCATGGCGGAGGAACTCCACAACACCTGTTCCATCCTTAAACGTATCAGCAAAGCAGACATCTCCAGCCTCTCTCATATGGTCCTTCAAGTCTTGCCAAGATCCAGAAGGCGGAAGGCCGGTGACCAGTACACGGTACTCAGAGCGCCTTGCCGGCGGGCCTCGGGTCGCTGTTCGGGCTCCAAAGCGTTCCGAAGCGCCTCTTCCACCTCGGCCTCCGCCCCCGCCGCCACCGCGTGGGAATTCCACGCGGAGACGGTAGCCATCGTAGTCGTAGCCGTCGCGGGCGCGTACGGCGTCGTCAGCGTCTCTGAAGAGAAGAAATGGATGGTTATATGACTGGTGATGTCTGTGGGCTGGAATACTATCTATAGCCTTGTGATGATTGAACTAAATTAGATGTTACAACAATTAGATATAGTTCAGCAAAAACGTTTCAACATACAAGTTGCACAAGATTGAGCTAAAGTACTTTAAACTAATCTACTCATTTATACCACTAAAACAGATAATTGAATCTCAAATTGCAGTTATTGTGGAATGGAATGTTTTCGCTTAACTATGTCCCACTTTAAAGTATAATTAAAATATGTGTGAATCCAGTAAATATTTGCCTTTTAGTTAACAGTTAAATTAACATAAGAATGTATTATACCCACTTAGTATTTATTTATTTTGGCAAATGTAAATCGCCATTTTATGAATAGTAAATACCAGTAACTACACTGAAGATAACAGCTTGTATGTACTGAAGTATTTATTGTATTCAAGTTACATTCGTTTTCATAACATGAATATTTTCTACAATCATGATCGCTTGAAAATTCCAAACCTTGAACAAAATTATTAAAATAACAACATTTAGTTCTGCCATTGATAACACTAACATTGAACATAATAATATGGTTATTACAGCTCTATCAAAATGATATTAATTTCAACCTTAACATTGAAATATTCCACAAATTGAACCACAGTACAAATCAACCTAAATACTTTGTGAAAAGCATTTGTTATTTAAAATGGGGGCATAATTAACATTATGATGTAATGGCCTTAATTAAATATAAAATTTCATACTTTGGTAATTAATTTTGGTCTACCTTTATCTGTCACAAATACCAAGATTTAATGTTTGAAATTTTAAGAATGGGATAGAATTTTTGTTAAGTTATGTAGAAGTAGAAGCATTGCATGTGTTAGTTTGGTGATGGGGTTCGACAGGAAGTATAGCTAGTGGGAGAAAGCTTAAGATAAGGGTGTCATACACCTCTGACACAACCTTTTTCGTAATAAAGGGGGTGTGATGTTATGTACCAAGTTTTGTTTAAGTCAAGTAAAGTAAATACAAAAAAGATGTCCTCCGTCACAATACTTTCATATCTTGTCATACAAAAACAGATTTACAACTATAAATATTGTGTTATATTATGAAGCTTCGAACAACAAATTCACAAATTAAAAGATAATAATACCACAACTCTACTATCAGTTATTTGCTTATCAATTCTGATAAATATTTCATTATTGTAGTTAGCATTATAAACAACAAAAATTATTTACTATTGTGTTAAATTTTGTTCATTTTGAATTGGCCAAATTGTATGTCTAATGTGGGGATGCCTTATACTATGTGGTGATAGTGATAACCTTTTATATGTACAAGGATAGCACTTGTTTCTGAAAAACACAACCCAGCAAAGATTAAGCAATTTCTGTAAATAAAATTCTGTTGAAATGAAATTACAATCTCATATTGAAACAGGAAAAAAATTGGCTTATTAAGTCCTATTTTTATATTATACCCTTCAGCTTCAGTTTAGCCTATTTACACAATGCAAGTTTTGCAAGCCAATTCTATTGCCATCTCTGTCTTTTTAATTGTTATATACAAAGCAAGCATTAAACCGGTTTTCATGACCATACTGAAGCAATTGAATTGATATAAATTAGTTTGAAGATAGTTCTAGACCCCAAAGGCAAAGCCACAGGTGGAAGTAAGTTAGCTATAAACTTAAAAACAATAATGACATTTTAAATTAAGAAGTTATAACAGCATGTTTAATAGCGTAATTTTAGGTATAAGCCACCAAAATATAATATACCGCCATATACATTACAGTATTGTATGCATTAATTAACATCACAATGCCTGTATTTTCTGCTAATTGTAAGTCTGCTTTGTTGGAAAATATTTGTATTTAATAAAGTAGTCCTTGAAAGTGAAGTCTTAACATGTTTTGCACACAACATTACAGTTTTAAGTATGGGTAATCATTTTTACATTTCTATCTAGAACAAAACAAGTTTCATGAACCTTACGAGTCCCAATTTCATGAACCTTACAAAACCACAGTTTTCTTAAGCCCGTATCTCAATCTGTCTCTCACTCTCCCTCTCATTCACTATTTGAACAGTACAGAATGTTTGAAAACTGTAGCTGAGTGTTAAATATCAGTTAAATTGGTAAAATAGGGGCTAAATAAAAAAGGAAAGAACAGCAGGCATCAAACAATAAGCTGAGCAGGGACGGACATAAATTAACATTCAATTAGAACCAGCCACATTTAAAAGGAAGCTGCACAAAAAGTGATTAATCAAAAAACTCTACACATTTTACTTTCTTAAAGAAATAACTGTTGTATAGAAGGAACTAAATGTATAGAATAATCATTAGCAATCAATACAAATACTGAACATCTGTTCACAAAATCAACCTTTTTGGTAATTGACAGTAACCTGCAGGTGTAATTATAGATTTTTTTTATCCATAATAAATTTATTACAGTAATGAATTATGCAAGCAATTCAATTGAATTTAGATTTCTAGCTGATCTGAATATTAGAAGATAGAAAATAACACTGGAATGCACAGGTGTTTCAGTATATTATGTATTAGTAAAAAGGCTGCTAGTCATAAGATGATTGATATATGTGATAATGTTTGCGTTTCAGTACAATTACGATAGCTTTGTAGATTATCGGACTGCACACGCACAAATAACAACAGGTTTATCAAAATTAACTACATCATGGCCGCTTTGTTTAGTTATGGCATCAGTAACCAATGAAATGTGTGGAAAAAGTTTTTAATAATGCTAAGTAACAGTTGTCTTTAAGAATATAGGCCAAATTTAACATAGCTATATCCAACTGTGGCTACAATCTACAGAAACAAATACACCTAAGTAGTACACTTATCTGGCGCCCAAGGTGTTACACGACGACATAAAAAGGTAATCGATAAGTCTTACCTCGGGTCCTCGAACTCCACAAACGCGAATGGTGGTCCTTTCCTGTTTTTCAGATCAACGAACGTAACTTTGCCGAATTTGTAAAATAGATCTTGAATGTCCTTTGTTCTTATGTCCGGAGGCAAGTTTCCGACGTATATTCTGCACTCATTTCTATTGCTACTACTTCCACCAGACATTTTAACTGTTTTGAGAGGGAAATTAATATTGTTTCACTCAAATTTTCTACATTCATAGAGTACGCTTTAACCTTCGGCGTTTCTCGTTGAGAACAAATTAAACATGGCGACAGTGCAGTGTTGCAAGTGTCGGCTTAAAATTTTTGGTAGACATTGCAGTTAAAATTGAAAGAATGAAATAAAAAGTTAATTTGAATACATACGGTCAACTCGGGTAACTTTGAATTGGTCTAGCTTTGAACAAACTTCTTTTAACTCTCCCAAGCACTTAAAATAATGCTGCATGAGCGCTACACCTCTACATCTATTACCACGATCTAATATTTAAATTAATCAATTAGTACTCGCAAAATGGTTACGGAATAAAAATCCTATAAAGAAAGAGTAGTCTTGGCCAAAGGTATGTTAAGAAGATCGGTTCATAAAGTAAATTCTGAAGGCACACGGAATTCAGTACTGCTCAGTAGCTCGGGGACGTCCATCAAACCATTCTTGACCGCTTAACAGTGTTAAATCGGCAATTTTCCTTCAATCCTAATTCTCCTCTTCCTACCTGAGTGAACGCTTTGAGCACTTAGTGCCCAAGGGTAAACCCTGCCGTTCTTCCTCCTCTCTTCTTCTTCGCCCTCTATTACAATATTCTAGCTGTTATGACGGATCCTTCTCCATTCAAGCAGTACGGTTATGAAATAGTCTTCCTCATAGAATACGCTATAAATGTGTTTAAGAAAAAAGGTTAAATAGCATTTTCATTTTATGATAACTTAAACCAATTTGAAATGATATTGATAATGATATATTTTATATTTTAATTTAATTTACCTATTTCTCTTTTTTTATTATCTATATATATATAAAAATGAAACCCGTTTTCCGTTGTCACGACATAGCATGAAAACGGCTTGACCGATTTGGCAATTTTTTTTTTGTAGTTTTCTAATACTCTGTACAAGGTTCTTACGGAAAAAAATATTAAGAATGTCAACGTCATTCAATTTAAAACAAAAAACTCTGCGGTGATCTATGACACCACAGACATAACCGCGAGCTGTGAAAATATATATTTTGTTTTTTATTTAATAAAATTAGTAAAGTCCTTCTCAGGTATGACGAGACCAGGGAAATAGGTATTCATTTTTATATGGAGGATATTATAGATTCCAGTTCAAATTGAATATACATAAGATAGGTCAGCTATACAAAATAAAGTAGAGCATCAAATTTACGCTAAGGCGGTACGAAGTTCGCCGAGTCAGCTAGTTATTTAATAAATATATTATGTTACGTAATATAATTTTAATAATTCTTATAATAATATATATTATTTATTTATGAATCATATTATGTCTGTTTTATATGAATATGATGTTTATGTAATGTATTATATAATTACTAGGGAATAAGTAAATATGTATGCGGATTTAGTTATATTTATTTTTAGAATTTTGGAATGGAACGTCACTTCAAGGTCTTTGATGACCATCACACGGGATATAGAAGTGTTTGATAACTTGTAGTCGTGCCATAACATTTAGAGACATTTAAATTTGAAGAGTTGTTAATGCAATAACTCTGGAAACCATTTAATTCTGAAGAGCGCAAGCATCCTCCAGGGTTGCCTCCTGCTTCATTATTTTCATATCGTCAGCATATTGAATAATTTTCAAGCTTCGGCATCATAAAGATACAACGTTAATGAATATATTGAATAACAGGGGCCCCAATAAAGATCCCTGGGGAACTCCCTAAGGGGATCAAAACAGCTCTAAAAGTAAAACTATTAAGCACAACTATTTGACATATATTTTGCACGTAAAATGTCTAATCTAATTCCCTCTAATACCTATCAAAACATTTTGCGCAATAACAAAACATGATCAATACGATTAAAACATTTTCTGAAGCTAGTGTATATAACATTGACTTATTACTTACTTACTACTAGAAAATTACTACAAACCACAAGATTGGATGTGATAGATCGACCTTTCAAGAATCCATATTGATTTAAAAAATATGTTAAAACTAAATTATGTCAAAAAGCTTACTATAGTATTTCAGACTACATAAATGATAATAGTATTTGGAAATGAATTGCTCTTCTTATGTGATTTTTTTATGTACTTTTATATTGTTATATTTTTCATTTTAATAGATGGTGCACATGAGTTTCTCACCAGCTCTTCTCATAATGCAATACCCATCGGAGCTGGTACTTGGATTGATTTTAATTCGATTCTAAACAGTTTGATTAAAATTAATCTGAGCCCCGGTTATTCAAATCATTGTAATTAGTATAATTTAGTATTATTTATTATTTACTTTTATATCATTTTTTGTAATGTTTTGACGTGTTCAAGCGCCTCCTGGGGCCTATGAAAATAAATGATTTGAATTTGAATTTGAATTTGAATTTGAATTTGAATTTATTGTATTTTTCTATTAGTAGGCTTGGTAGTTTATATTAATATTTTTCTTATTATAAATTGTTCTATGCTGTAACAATAATTATTAAAATAAAAAGATAATATATGTTAATTTGAACGTCAGAACTGCCAGAATATGTTGTACTTAGCTCATATTAATACATCTGTTTTTGACCATGTTCAACAAAAAAATCATAAAAGGAGCCTCCCCGAGTAACGTACACAACGATTCTCTACGTCCGGCGCACCCTGAGCAATTCGCGAGTTCTCCAAAGCGAATCGGCTAATCCTTTCACCACGATGGCAAGTCAAAATAAAATTTGACTCAGCCATCGACACCACGAAGAAGAAGAAGAACAAAAGAAGCAACTTTGACTTTGACTTTACCGAAAAATATAAATTTAACGTTGTGTATTATTAACAATCTTTCCATAATTTAGGCGAACCTTTTTACTATAAAATCAGTAATTGAAATCAATGTATATCAAAAATACTATAAACCATCTCATCGTTTTCTAAAAGTTTAGTGGTTTGTGACATTTACATTACAGACTTAAGCAACTCGGCGCTAGTTTCAGCAGTTTCGTATATAAAGACAATGCTCACGTACAGGACACTTAAATTAAAGCTCGTTTCTCAACTAATAAAATACTATGAAAGTTCTAAAATATTAACTCAGTTTTTGTATGAATGTAATGAGGAAAAGGCCGGAAGAATAATGATGATTCCATTATAATTTTCATATCAATAAGCCTGTAAAGCATATTGCACACTTTTTGGAATAACACGTGCAGTATACATTTTCAAATAAATGTTTTTTTACGTTTTCTTACTGCTAAAATCAGTTTACTTTCCATAAACGTATAAATTATTGCAACACTGTAAACGTCAGAGAAACTCAAAGGAAACGGAAATGACGGTGGTTTCTAGTGACAGCTGTGCTACCAGTTGCCAAAGAGAAAAATCTAATCTTTGGGTAGAAGTTTGACAGCTTCAGTAAAACGCCAAACCTAGATATCTCGACCAATCTGGTAATTTTACATGAAACAACATGGGGGGCCTGAGGGTGCACTACGAGTGCATTCAGCATCCGAGTCAAAGAGTATACTAATATTCCCCTGTGCTTCTACGAAATCAGATTTTGATGATTTGAAGTATATCAAAAATATATCTGGTCATTGGAATCATTTTTTTTTATGATGAATAGGCACGCGTTTACCACGATTTCACTTGATGGTAAGTAATAATGCGGTTTTACGATGGAGCACGCTTACCTATGAGATACCTATTAACTCTTGCTTTGAAGAGATCCAAGTTGTACTCATGCGAAAACAGACTCGGGCAAGGCGTTTCATTCTTTGGCAGTTCGCTTAAGAAGTGTAGAGGCGAAACGCTTAATGCGTATTAGTGGCATATCTACCGTGAAGCAGTGCCTGAGTGCCGTTTGTCATTGAGGGCTTCAGGGTAGCCAGTTTTGTCACGCTGGTCTTACTTGACTGGCTTGTTTAATGCGTGATGTTCCTTGCTTACTATACGTGCTGAAAGCACATATGTAATTGTTGGTTAAGCGGTCGACTCACCGCTCTCCACAAAGCTGGTGTTGTAGAGCCCATACGGGACAAATCTTTGTGTGCTAAGCAAAGATTTGTTTTGAGACAAAGATTTGTTCTGGGTGTGCTTGTGCGAGTTAATGTGTGTATTTGACCATGTCTTTGGGACCCATTAGATAGTGTTATTGCTTCTAGCGTCATACCTAATGTAAAATACCCATATTGTTTTTAAAAAAAATAATAATGTATTTGTTAATCTTGTAGGTTCTTTCTTTTTGGTTTAGATTGATCATGTTGCATAGATCTCAACTCTTTCAGGCTTTGAGACTCAAAATAATCAATATTTTTTTAAAAAAAATGTTTTTTAAGCTTATAAAAAAAAATATTGGCCATTCAGAAAAATATGAAACCCAAAAAACTTCATTTTTAGAACTTTATTCGAATTTGGAACGCCCTCTGCCGCAATTTTGAGTAAATTTTGTTGAAAGAAGCCTGTGAAAGAATCCTCTGGAAGTAGGCATTGAATCAGAATCTCCGGTAATCAAAATCTTTACGTGAGAAATTTGTTCTTATCCCGAAGCAAAAGTGAGTATTGCTGCATAATTGTGTATATTTAAAATAATTTACAGTGAAATTAATGTTGAAATATAGTGCCCGTTCTCAATATCTGTGACTATCACAAAATGGTGTGCGAGAAATCGAGGCGGAACAATTTTCGAACTTTAAATATTCGCGAAAATGTGCATCTAAATGGGTATTATTGATTAAACTTTGCGGTTCCTATAGTGATTATCTGCATTATGAGGTATTATCCAAGTCTAAACGAGCCCTGAGCCGAATTACATGACTGCACCTCATTTCTAATATTCTGTTCGGTTTTTGATGACGGGCATTAGTGCTAGTGCTTCTATTAGAATCACCACTAAAAGGCCTTCGGAGACAGTTAAAGAGGTCAGGTAAGGTAGAGTACGTTGTTAATTAGGCCAGCATAGTCACTTGTGAGTTTTCGTAATGCGATTTTTCAATGCGGGTGATATGGCACACATTTTTGTAAAGGGCGCGCATTGGTACCCGGATTCCGCGCTTGACCTTTCCTGGAGGTTATAAATAGCATCCTTATTGATATAAACAATCAATGAATATCCCTAGCTAGACCGTATATGTCTTTGTATTTTAGCGATATCGCAAGGAACCGATAACCTTTCGATTTTCCGCTATCAGTCATCGATTGCAACAAGTGCTGTCAACGATGATAAATTGCATGAATATTGTCTTCCCAAGCTACTACGTTGTGTAAATCTTGTTTTCTATAAGCCATGGGTCGATATCTTATCAGACTTCGTTAGTCGCATATTATAAAATCGCAGTTATGACTCGCTAGCGCATAAGGTAAGTGGCACATTGGCGCCTGTTTGGAATATAAAACAGTGTCGTAACTGCTTACTATCAGATAGTGCGCGCCAAATTGATACTCTCAAAATGTTCTTAGGATAGACTTCAGTTATAAACTTAGAAGTAATGTCATATCTGTCAGAAATCTTTTTTAGAATTTTCAGATCTATGGTTCATGTTGTGATACTGAGGGTAGATATTATTTCTCCACAAGTTCATGTTATGTATGCCTGACAATGTGGAAATGTCCGCAGGCTGATGACTAAATTGCTTCCATGTAACTGGTTAATGATAGAAAAGACCTTGAATCCAACTTGTAACACTACAGATATTTTTTGAGCTGTATAGAATTATAAAAAAAATATTTCTGCTTGCATGATATTCATGAATCAATGTTTATTTATAGCTATTCTACTATAGCTCAAGCTCTGACATTTGAAACAAATCAATACTTTGATGGTCATGTAATAGAGCTACTCATCCCCTTAGTATTTTAGCCTTCATGCAAGGCACTGGATATTAAACATAAATTATAATTTATTCTTGACATAAAATCATTGTGGTTCTATATTAAGAAACAGTCTAAATTTACTCTTATAGTTAACAGACCTGACTTCATAACTAAATCGGTACTTATGAGACTTGATTGTATAAAAAAGAATAAAGAAACAGTTGTGTTAGAAGCAAAATTAAACAGTGTTGTTTCCTTATCTTCATTCAGACACATAGCCGACAAGATGTGCGACCGCAAAGCGGTGATTAAGAATGCTGACATGAGCGAGGAGATGCAACAAGATGCAGTTGACTGTGCAACACAAGCATTAGAGAAGTTTAACATTGAAAAGGTGAGTCCTTACATATTTATACTGACGTCAGGTTGGACAAGGAGCACTTACAATTTTATAACTAAATGAATTATTTAAAAATATCTAGTTATTTTTACCCAAAATTTACATATTTTTAAACTCGCAGCATTGTAGTGCTTGAGTCAATGCATGCTCTTTAAATCATGAGATTGTAATGTTTGTTTGCTAAACACTTAGTCATGTAGAAAAAGGTAGTTTCCATACACCATTTTAATCACAATATAGATTAACTGTCATATTATTATCTTAACACAATAACTTGTAGTAAGTTGCATTGATAAGTTGCTGTCAGTTAAAGATCATATTTTATCTCTCATTTGTCACGTTTTTGTAATAACATGAATATTTATAGTCTTATGTTTAAATCTAGGAAAATCTTTGTATTTACTTACTTTCTGATTTATGGTATTTGTAGATTATTAATTTGATAAGAAACGGTAGTAGTGAAAACAAGTTAAATGTGTTGCCAGCCATGTGTATGAGGTGAATGCAACTAAATAAATGTTTCATAATTGAGTGATGTTCCCACAGCTGATAAATTTGAGGTTTTCCTGTGGTTAGTTTATTGTACAAATAATTTGTATGAATAACTACTTTTAATTGATTAGTCCTTCTATTGTCCATTGATGCCTCTCAGGAATGTATGTATCTGTTAAGAGTATTATTTGTAACTATTTCTTACATCCATTTTAGCATACATGCACCCCGTTCAGGTTCAGCTTACAAAACATTTAAACTAGAGATGAAATTGTTATCTGGCCACTATCCGTTATCTGGCCTCCAAAACACAATCCGGCCGGATACCGTATAGCGAATATCCGGTCAGTTGCACTTTATCCGATAAAATTATTAATTAAATCCATCTGCTATGGGGCTAGGCAGCTGATATTGGTACTATTTTCATAATACAGTAACGAGTAGTATAATTAAGCACCAGCACCTTTATATTTTACGGGATATAATCCCACCCACGCCCACCACTGTGACTCCTGTGACGCCAGGATCTACAGCGGTACCCAACTGAAAGGCACCGTGCATGACACACGGGTAATCCCAGGAAGAGTTAAAATTGTCTTGGAACGTGCAACGAATTTAATCAGAAGTATATAGTTGGAGTTGGAAAGTATGTGTGCTCTTAGAGACTGATTAAGAAAAAAGTTGATGGAAAATTCTTGTTTGTATTAAAGAATATTCATAATATGCTCACTAATTATCACCGATATTTATATTTACAACACACGCTAGTCACTAACTGGTGGGCTCCCATTATCGCCGACATACTTCGTCCTGCAAACAATGCAGGATAAAGTCAACGTTTTTAGGGTTCCGTAGTACCTACAAGGAACCCTTATAGTTTCGCCATGTCCGTCTGTCCGTCCGTCTGTCCAAGGCATAGCGACGAAACCGTTGGTGCTAGAAAACTGAAATTTTGCATAAACATGTATGTTAACTATACAAAGAAAGTCTTAGAATAAAATTTGGAAAAATATTTTTTTTTCGGGTAGCTCCCCTACATGTAAAGTAGGGATGTTTTTTTTTTTCTCGCCTACCCCATATTGTGGGGTATTGTTAGATAGGACGTTTAGGGCTTGCTATCGTTGTCAAATAGACATTCTGAAAAATGTTACTAGTTGAGAATAAAAATTCGCATCGAATGACGCTGCTACTCCATGCGATTTGGTTTTCCGAACGAGTAACACTACTCGTGTACTAGTGTTACTAGATGAGAATAAAAATTCGCATTGAGTCACACTGTTACTCCATGCGAATATTTTTCTCAACCAGTCACACGGTGACACGATTTAGTGTGACTCGTTGCGAACAAAGGGATAATTAACTTTAAAGAGCAAATTTTTGTTCGAGTAGAGCGTCCCCCCCCCCTCTAAAAGCTAAACTACTGGATCCCAAAATCTGAAAAAAATTGTGTCGGTAGTACATGTAATGAACTTTAAAGGAAAACTATAGCGGATAAGTTCACTTCATTAGTTCAAGAGGAATAGGGGTCCAAAGTGTAAAATGCAGTTACTTAAAATAATTCGTGCAAATTACAAAAACCTTTGAAAGTAATGACTTGTATGAAGATGTTACTTGTTTAATACAGATAGTAAATCCCTTTTAAGTCGAAATATGTTGTTACGACTAGTTATTTTTTTTAAACCTCCAATAGATCTGAAATCTGTCCCTGCACAAATTCATTTATAAACGAATATTTCAACTAAATGTACTTAGTAAAATGTATTTTTGGATCAATATTTATGCTACTTTTTATCACGTAGCATTCGAGCGGACCTTATGCTCTGTATGTCGTGGGTCGATGAATAGAGTCTAGTAAATCAACACCAAAACTTAAAAACTCTGCAAATACGTAAAAAATGCCAAGTTTTCCATACAAATTTTCAATTAAACACAGAACATAGAACATTTCCGGAACATAGAACATTTATCCGGAAACCAGTGTTTTTTTTGTATTTTTTTTTGTAAAATTCTGGTGGAATGGATTATAATTAGATTATCCGATATCCAGCTAAACGGGTTATGCGCACTTCGTCCCATTCGCGCTTCGTCCTCCGTTCGCAAATCGTCCCATTCGCAGTTAGTCCCATTAGCAGTTGGTCCCATTCGCGGTTGGTCCCATTCGCAGTTGGTCTCATTCGCGGTTGGTCCCATTCGCGGTTGGTCCCATTCGCAGTTGGTCCCATATAAGTAGTTTGTAAGGAAGAGGTAGGTTTAAGGGCCGAAGTTGCAGAGATGAATAAAATGTCATTAATTATGCATTGTAATATAATAATTAAACACTTCTAAATCAAATCAAATCAATAAACAGAAAACAAATAACAAACATTAGTAGATTTAATATGAGGACGAAATAACTTAATACATACTCATCGAAAGAGCGTGACATTTCTTTCGGAGTGCCTCAAGGCGGTATTTTGGGTCCGTTATTTTTCATTATATATATTAATGACCTGCCTAGAGCAATAAAACATCCAATAACACTCTTTGCAGATGACAGCACTGTGGCAATAGCTTGTGATAACGTAGAAACTTATGAAAAAGACATAAACGACACTATAAGCTCAATAATATCATGGCTGGACCACAATAATCTGAAAGTAAATTTAAAAAAAACCCAGATTATGCATTTCAATCAAAGACCATCTACTGATTTCGAAATGAATATTATGTACAATAATGACAAAATTCTCGAGACAAATGAAGCAAAGTTTCTTGGCATAATCATCGATAGGCAGTTAAATTGGAAGGCGCACATTGAATTTCTATGCAAGAGAGTGAGCAGTTCTGCCTATGCCCTTTTAAAGCTTGCCTCAGTTGTCAATACCGATGCACTACTTACTGCCTATCATGGTATCGTGGCATCCGTATTACGGTACGGTATTATCTTCTGGGGAAATTCCACAAATAAAGACATTGCATTTAAGTCCCAAAAAAGGTGCATTCGAGCTATGTTTGGCATAAAAGTAACTGATAGCTGTAGACCCTTTTTTATCAAATATAATATTCAATGGCAATATTTGTGAAATCAAATCAACATTTATTTACCAAATTGTCCGATGATGTTACTCGCAATAGACGTAAGAATAACCTACGCATATGTAGAGCAAACACAGCTCTTAAATGGAAAAGCATATTCTGCTTAGCGCCAAAAATGTATACCAAGCTTCCTGACACCCTTAAGGGGCTAAATGTTAATTTATTTAAAAAGAAATTGAAATCTCTACTGTGTGAAAAATGTTATTATTCGATTGCTGATTATCTCAATGACACATTATAACAATATTATGCTAATTGTATTATGATTATCGAATTATTATATTTTAAATTTTGATATTGACATTTCGCATACAATTTTTACAATTTTACAATTATATTTTTATTTATTTTTTTTGACATTAATATAATATCTAAATAATGTTGCATTGAGAAATCTGCATGTGGAATTTTTTATTATTTTCATTGTTTGTTACGTTAGGAAAAACTGCATGTTGAAGAGGCTCACATTGTTTTGTGTAGCTTATAAATAATAATAATAATTTAAATTTTAATTTTATGTATTAATATTTGCACGCCGTGATTGGCAGAATATGACGATACGTTGTTATTAGTTTAAGTCACCTTATGTACCATATTCATCCAAATAAATACTTACTTACTTACTTACTTACTTACAACCAAAATAGTATACAATTAGTGTTATCAATCAAACAACAATGTTATAAGAGTATGTCACAATCGGAAGTATTTAAGTTACACTTAGTTACTTAAGTAATTGCAAAAATGTAACTTTTTTCATGAAGTCACCTATAGATAAAGAACCCTGCTGTAGATTATTTAAGAGTTTATTATATTTTCGATCAAAATTAATATCTAGAGCCTTTCTGTTCTTCCTTTTCCTATACTATTTTGGTTGATTTAGAAGTGTTTAATTATTATATTACAATGCATAATTAATGACATTTTATTCATCTCTGCAACTTCGGCCCTTAAACCTACCTCTTCCCTTACAAACTACTTATATGGGACCAACTGCGAATGGGACCAACCGCAAATGGGACCAACCGCAAATGGGACCAACCGCGAATGGGACCAACCGCGAATGGGACCAACCGCGAATGGGACCAACCGCGAATGGGACCAACCGCGAATGGGACCAACTGCGAATGGGACAATTTGCGAACGGAGGACGAAGCGCGAATGGGACGAAGTGCGCATAACCCAGCTAAACCACCATCCGTTTAAACTATTCTTGAATATTGTGTTTGTTATTCAGTTCATAACAACCCATGATGCAAATTGCATTGGACTTGAGTCAGCTAAACGTTTAATTGACGTCACATGTATACTGTTATGCCTCGTTGCAGTTTATTGAGTTAGCGCCTTTGTTACAGGACATCGCGGCGTACATAAAGAAAGAGTTCGACAAGAAATACAACCCCACGTGGCACTGCATCGTGGGGCGGAACTTCGGCTCATACGTGACGCATGAGACCCGCCATTTTATCTACTTCTACCTCGGCCAGGTGGCCATTCTCCTGTTCAAGAGCGGCTAGGCGCACTCGCCACTTCCAAATTTTATGTTGTTAGCACAGATGCAGTGTCGGGGCTTGCCCCGGGTGGACGAGCGTGTGTGTGTGACCGATATGCGTGTGGCGCGACTGCCGGCTAGCCTCTGCCACTTATGTTTTCGATGCTGGACATTTGCGTCGACTCTTTTCACTCCTTAGTACCCGGCGCACTCGATGTATGTTTGTACTGCGTTAGCTATAACTTAAGAATCGATATTGACTCGGTAAAACATTCACTTCTAGTGTATTTATATTAAAAAAAATTTTAGTTAATTATTCCTAGACTTATTACCTAGCATAGAGTAAAAGTCATATGTTAGTATATAACTAAATTTATTGTTTAATTTTCTTTGTTAATACACCCTGTGAAAATATTTTTCAATACTTCTTTATTAAACTTTCTTACAAACCAAAAACTTTTTCTTTGTATGGCGCTACCCATGATTGCCCTTTATTTTTAAGTACACGCAAATATTATCTACACAAACATTGGACAACTGGATCCTTTTGCTTAGCTTAGTCGCTGGCTATTTTTGACAAGTCGCTGGTTCCCTATAACGGCTTCAGCTCAGAATGCCAACTTCGCGAAATGACAACCGGTCGCAAAAAGTCAACTTCTCAAAATGCCAACTTCGCGAAATGCCAATTTCTCGAAATGACAACTTCTCAAAATGACAACTTCGCGAAATGCCAATTTCTCGAAATGACAACTTCTCATAATGACAACTTAAAATTATAATACATAATGAAATGCAAGAGCGGTGAATGCTACCATAAATAATAAAAATCATTAAAAAGTCCATTTTTTAAAATACCGTAATATTTTTATTTGTTGCAACAGGAAGGTTAGTAAATTCAGTTAGAATAGAGATCTTCGTTCTTCTAATAATCTTCTCCTTCTAGTTCCCTCTCATACTTCTGGATTTGTAAATTCATCTTTTCCCGTTCAATCAGTCCTTCTCTGGAATGCCCTCCCTCTTGAGATCAGGACGGCTACGAGCCGTTATGCGTTTAAACTGAAAGTTCGCGAACTTTTAATTAAGAATAAGGCAGAATAATTACCACATACTGTGATATAATTTGTATTTATGTATCGTTTCAAGTATATTATATATATATATATATATATATATATATATATATATATATATATATATATTTATATTTATATTTTTATGTATGTATATTGTAACTTGCATCTATTCATATTTTAATGTATTTATATTTTTTGTTTTAAATTAATTTATTGTTCTACTCTCTCTGCACTATGTCATGACTTCGCCTACCTTGTTATCTCTGCACCACCTGAAGGTAGACTGGTAGAGAATGCCCTAGGCATTAAGTCCGCCAATATACACGTGTGTATGAAGTTTTATAAATAAATAAATAAATAAATTATAATATGGCAAAAACAAATCAACTCACATAAATTAACTATAAGTAAACACAAAAATAATCAAAAATTATTAATCTTTATACATATCGCACCCCGGCAAAAAAAGTGTCATAATACATAAATACCTGTTTTGAGAAAATAACAACGTTTTCCCCCCGAAGGGTAGAAAACGAATATTTGGGTTCCAGCGTAGCTCGACCCACTTGAGATTACCCCTTGGATTTTCACGTGTGACAACACTAATTCCCTACCTAAATGGCCCCACTTCGCGCGTTACGTCACGTGACGCGCGCGCCGCCGCCATGTTGCGCCGGGCGATCTCGCTTGTCAGTACTCTCATTGATAGCCGGCAAGGCTTGAAAATATAGTGGGTCGAGCTACGCTGGAACCCAAATATTCGTTTTCTACCCTTCGGGGGGAAAACGTTGTTATTTGGGTGTCCGAGCTACGCTCGACCCACTTGAGACATGTTTATTCTCTGCCGGCGTTGCATGGCGAGACGTACTGTGATAAGTCGAAAGATAGGGATGAAATAAAGACAAAGTCTTTATGACTTCATTTAATATTCTTAGTTCCAAAAATACAAAAGTATAAAAATACTAAACATAAATAACACTTTCCTAATTTTTATTCATTACATTGAAAAAGTATTTATAAATCACAGCCTTTTGAGTAATTAGTTAGGCAATCAGTCTTCTGAATAATAACTTAAATATCAGTCTTCTGAATAATTAAGCTAGGAACTTTTAATTCTTATAGGATAACCAAATTATAATTAAGTATGTTTTAAACGGGAGCAAACAATTCTGTTAATGTATTGTTCACCCTATTAGCTCTGATAACAGGATTTTGAATTTGTTTGCAATAGTGTTTAAGAAACGTATCTTTACTTTGCCAATTCGCCCTACTCAATATTTCATCAATATTAGCATTGCCATTAATCCACATATCTGAGTTTACTGCAGCCCGACAACTACCAGGTGAACTTTGAATATTTGCTTCTCTGAACAATGTTTTGATCCAGCCCGCAATTACTGTTCTGGATGCTGCATTCACTTTGCCTCTTGTTGTTATAAATAGATTGCTCAAATCGATTCTTGCTTTTCTACGACCATGTGACACATCGATAAGTCTTTTGATCCATGTGACGGGATTAAGTTTATCCAGACCATGATTTGCCAGCTGCCAGCCTGCTTGCCGATAGGTTTTTGAATCTGTTTTTGATCCAAATTTCGGCCATAAAATTATGTACTCCTCAGCACTTTCAAAATTAGCGGGACTTAAATCGAGCAAAGTCAGGTCATGTATCCTTCTTCCTGAACACAAGAGAAGCAAAGCGGCTACATGGCGTGATACTTGAAATAAACTATCAACATTCACACTGTAGTGTTGTAGATATTCAATAAGATGCCCGACATCCCAAATGGAAGGCTTCCTTGAGGGTGGTTTGGTTAAACTTATTGCCTTCAAAGATTGTTTGATTAAAGGATGTTCGCCTAAGGAAGTAGATTTTAAAGGATTTGCAAACGTTAAAACGACGGATTTATGGACAGCTATCGTCGATGGGGCTAATTTTTTATGTTTGTGTAAATAAATCAAAAACTTAGCTACAGATTCAGGCGTTGGGTCATCGACAGGGCATTTCCCTCTCGACCATAAACACCATCTTTCCCAAGCTGACTTATAGGTTTTCAGAGTTGATTTGCGCCATGCGGATTCAAGCAAAGTTTTATCATCTTGATCCCAAGACTTTAATAAATTGGTCCAGCCTGAACCCTCCAAACCTGCAAATGAATCTTTTCTACCGTTGGCGGTGGTTGGCCGGTCTGAAGATCTATTAGGTGTTTGCGCAGATTCCAAATTCTGAACGGGGGACTTATTGCTCTCTGCTTCAACTCTGATTTCCAAAACGTTTTCTCCCATTTCGGTAAAACCAGCAGGTAGACACCTGAGCTCTTCTGTAGATGTCGAAGAACGCGAGGTATTAACGAAGGTGGGGGAAATATCCATCCCAGCTTGTACTTCCAGGGTCTGCTGAACGCGTTCAGAAACGCGCACGCCGGGTCGCGTGCGTCCTCGCTGGCATAGCATTCCACTACTGCCGACCGATAGCTGGCAAACAGATCTATAGACGGGGTGCCCCATTTTCTGAATATTGCCCTGGTTACAGATACCGACAGTGTCCACTCTGGTATTAGGCGATCTCGGGACAGGCAGTCTGCCGTAAGATTGTATCTTCCTGGAAGATAGCGAGCTATCATATTGATCTGGAATCTTTGGGCTATTTTGAAGATTTCCTTTGTTAGTTTTAGAAGCTGTTGCGACCTCGTTCCTCCCTCTTTGACGATGTAAGCTGCCACGGACTTGTTGTCCGTTTGAATTAAAATCGTTCTTTGACTGAACTTGGGAGCTACTTGTTGCATGACTTCTTTTACTGTCCAAAGCTCTTTGCGGTTGCTGTGCCATAATTGTTGTGACAGAGTCCAGGTGCCGCTCATTTTTTTGTTGTTGACCATGGCACCCCAACCTTGATCCGAAGCATCGGTCGTTATGTAAACTGTCGGATCTTTGTGATGAAGTGGGGAATGTCAATGCAAGTGATTTTTTCACCAATTGAGTTCTTGTACAACCGCGATGGGCAAGGGAAACTTTCGATGTCGATTGTTTTCCGGAAGGCGATTTGCTTCGATTTGTATTGTACGACAGTGAAGTCTGCCGAGAGGGACGACAAAAGCAGCAAAGTTTAGATGACCCAATATTATCTTTGCTGTATTCCAGCTCCATTTGTTTCTCTTTAATATGATGGTTAAATGCATCATTATTCTTTGAATCTTGGGTTCTGGAAGGCTTTTGATGTTTCTCTCGGTGTCCCACACAAGACCTAGATATTCTATTGTTTTTGTTGGGATGGTTACAGATTTTTCGGTATTGACATTCCATCCTAAGCTTGCAAGGCTTGTCATGACAAATAGCGTCTGTTGTTGTAATGTTTGCGGGTTTGTATGCATTAATAGAAAATCGTCTAAGTAGACAACGATGCGAATGCCTTCTTGCCTGAAATAATTAGCAATCCAATTTGAGATATTAGCAAAAACACACGGGGCTGTGGCTAAACCGAAAGGCAAACAAGTCATTTCATATACAACGTTGTTGTATACCAATGCTAAAAAGCGCCTATGTGCCTCAGCAATTGGGATATGAAAATATGCTTGTGATAAATCAATCTTTGTCATAAAATCTGATTCATTTAAACAATATGGAATTTTGTAGTGATTGAGGAGTCTAAATTTGGGTGGTTTTAAAAATTCATTCAGCTTACGTAAATCAAAAATAGGCCGATTGGAGCCATCAGACTTTTGTCTTAAAAACATTGGAGAAAGAATACCGGTCTTACTTTTACATGGTTGAATAGCACCGATTTTTAGCATGTTTTGGATTTCTTTATCCATTTCTTGTGAACGGGCAGTTTGATAACGGCAACTAGTGTTACTGTCAAACCTATAAAGTGGAGGGCGGTTCACAAAGGGTATCCTAAACCCTGATATCGTAGAAAGGATGTTCTTTGGTGCCCCTAGTGTTTCCCAAAAGTGAAGTTTGTTACTCACTTGCCCAGCTTGAAATTTATTTTTTGGTATGGTTATTTGATTGTTTTGCAGGTGCGCGTCTGTTCGTGTATCGCGACCGGTCTTGTTTCCGGTTGAAAGAACTCCTATAGTTATTGGTTGACTTGTTCCTAGTTTCTGGCGCTGCAATTGTCCTTTTAGTGGTATTTGTACTGGAGGCATTGCGGTTAAATTGACCTGTTGGCGCATTGGTTGTTGGTTTTCGAAACCTTCCAGGAAAAAGCTTCGCTATTCCTCCTTGTTCCTTTACCAAATCTGATAGCTGCGGTTCAGCAAAAAGGTGGGTTTCTGACGGAGGGATGCTATGGAGCAATTCGTTAAGAGTTTTATTGGAAGGTTTATAAATATGCCTTCTTTGCTGGATGGTTTCGGAACGTTTGCCACATGTATATTGCAGGAGAGAGTCCGAAGTTTTGCGAAATGGTGTGTCCGTTTTCAAAAAATTGTTGCTTATGTAGGATTTGACTTCTGTCGGAGCTTTCTGATAAGCCTCTTGAAATAACTGACGTTGTTGCAGCAGGCCATGTGTTATTGCGCCGAGACACAAGTCCATTTTTTCCAGTAACGCCACCGTGTTCCAATTTGGAGTCACGGTGGCTAAGTTGCCATTTACTTTAAGGGAGGTAAAAGCGGGCGAGGCTTGAAACATTTTTTGTACCTCAGCATAACGAATATTTTGCCATCCATCCGAGTTAAACCTTTGACAATTCACACATTGTTTAACTAAGGCATTTTCAGCTTTCATTATTTTGGCCTCTGTCTCTTTTGTACCCGGAGCAAAGTCTTCAAATTGTTCTTCACACTGATTAATTTCATGTTGAGGTTCACTTACTATAGAGGGAGCTACCCAGATGCTGCCTTCAACATTATCTTTGGGTACTCCAAGGTTACTATTGCCTTGCGATCCACTTTTTTGTGAGCCGTTGGATGTGCACGATTTGTTGCCATAATTATTAATCATGAGATTAACATTTTCATTCGTAGATTGTATCATCTGACACAATTTCTCAAACATTTCATTTTGTTGTGCGACGTAATCGCTCAACCTTGGTTCTTTGGGGTTCACCGGCGGATCTCGGCTATGAGATCGCTTTGAGCTAGTTTTACTGTGGGAAGAAGATGCCTTTTCTTCCGAATTCGTAGCAGATGACAAGATCCTTGCAGCTTCCTGTCTCGAATGTAAGTGGTTTCTTATTGCTTGCACAGTGTTGTCAAATTTGCTATAACTTTCCACTGGGTGTATTTTTGCAGCAACATTTAAGGGTGCATAGATAAGGGCACGCCCTAAAGGCCAGGATATTAGCACTCCTTTAATATGCCGATAGCGACGCTCGCTTAGCGATGGGTTCGGATCATAGGCCCTTGCCAATCCAACAGTCGGTATTGCAAATCTTAGCCTGCATTCTAAGTCTGGGGAAATAGAGGGTCCAAATAAATCTTCATAAGTCTTGACATTCACCGTCCAATGTCGCCAGTCACTGGGGTAAACTTCATCCAGGATCTTTAAAATGTTTGTAAAGAAATTCGCTTCCTTATCTGGTGGAAGCCATTCGGCTAGGTCACCCATGGTTGCCTGCGCCATCTGGAAGTAACATGGCGTGTTTGTATTTGCACAAAGCCAGTAAAAATCTGCACGAAACAAGCGGATGTCGTCTGCCAAAAACATTCGTCATCTGCACAGACGACGCACGTGGTGAGGCGACAGGCAAGCGTAGGCTGCGAAGGATCATAACAGACGACGTCGTCTGCGCGCTTAGCCGACACTGTCGCCTGCGCAAGGTACGACGTGTTCTAAGCAAATTTTTGTTTTCATTCAAATAAAACATATTTATATCATTAGCAAAAATAGCACAAACAGTGAGTTTGCCGTCCGAAGAGCGGGCAATCACTATGCTAAGATAAAAAGCAGTGAATTTGTCGTAAAATGTGAGCAATCACTGCACAACAAAAAGTATGGATTTATTTCACCATACTATTAATTTACTTACCTTAAAAGGGATTTTTAGTCCAACTTTGAACTTTACTGTATATAAAACAGAAGTAATTCGAAAATTATTTCTACTTTACTGTTTTACTTGTGATCACTTGAAAAATCCAAGACGTACTGACAAGCGAGATCGCCCGGCGCAACATGGCGGCGGCGCGCGCGTCACGTGACGTAACGCGCGAAGTGGGGCCATTTAGGTAGGGAATTAGTGTTGTCACACGTGAAAATCCAAGGGGTAATCTCAAGTGGGTCGAGCGTAGCTCGGACACCCAAATGTAACTTTTATAGATTTTAGTTCATTTATGCGTCAATAACTCAAAAACTATAATAGATTACTGGTTTTTTATGTGTAAATAGGTTATATAAATGTTTATTAGAAGGTTTTAAATTCAACAGCAAAATCGTATTTTTTTTAAAGTAACTTTCAAGAAACTTTAGATGTATGTTATGACTCTTTTTTCGATTGAAATGTGTGTAATTTTTAAAATAATACACCTTTTTATGTGTGCATCATAATTACTTTAATTATTAAAGGTAATCAATATTCATTAAACATAAAGAGAACAACAAAATTATAAACTTCTTATTGTAAATTACTAGTTTTGGCCTAAATAACAATCACTTACTTCAGTCTTATTTCAGTCTTTGGCCGACAAAAATATAAAAAAATAATCTTAGAGCTAACATGAAATTATATACTTTAAAATACGTCTAAATATAATCATCATTATTATTTTTATTGGTGAACAGATAGGTGTAGTTTAGGTGAACAATTTAAAAAACGTATCTATGGTACAATCAAAAAAAGATAAGCAAAGTTAGTATCTTCTATCATCAGTCCAATCATGTTTTTTAAATAAAAAAGTTACAAAACATAGTTCTTTATAATTAATAGTAATATTTTTGACGTGAACTTACAATCAACTGTGAAAAGGTAAATAACTTACTTAAGTGATTTATAAAAAGACTCGTAAAAGTTGGGAATGTGATTTTTTAGTTATAAATTTGTAAGATCCCTTAATTTTGTTTCTTTAAGTTTTGGTTTAAACCTATACGCTGGTTTGAGAGAAACTGAATTAAGATTTTTTTTTCGCGTTAAAACTGTTTCGGAGAACTGATCATCTTTATAAGAAGTTTTAAACAACAGCTTCGTGGGGTCATCCTGTACGAGTTTGAAAATCTTCACCTCAGAAATTTTAAAAGATTTGGTTGTGGTTAACCCAATATCCTCAGACAGACGTTTCAACGAATAAAAATCACTGGATGACATTTCTCTCACGATCCTTCGTTAGGCAGTTGTACTATCAATGCAGCTCGACTATTTTTATTCATGTTGAACCTATAAAAAATATATACTGTTATTAAAGACTTATACTTCATTTTACAAAAAAATCATATTAAGGTTACTCACAATAACATCTATTTAAAAAGCCAATCATAAAAAGTACAAAAGTACAATATAGTGATAATACTGTTTTAGTTCAATTTTATACAGAAACAAAGACCGAACACAACATAATGACCCATAATTATTGAAACATTTAAGAACAAAAAGACATTACATGTATTAGGTCTTTATAATTTGCCTTAAAACACGAATATAAATCAGAAATATTCAAAAAAAGCGACCCTTTACAGGTTATGTCTGTTTTTTATATATCACGTGGAAATATTTACAATTATTTTCGTCAATAATACAGTCATAACACAGATTGTGTCTACTTTTTTCGTAAAAAACTATTATTTTAACATAAAACTTACCAATAAAAAGTCACATCACACGATAAAACTCTTTTCTGGCGACACAATACACGTCTTCTCCGTACTAACACAAATGTGACACTGTTCACGCCAATGATCGGAGCGAAACGGCTCCGTGAAAAAGAGTACCTACTTAGCCCCATCTAGCGGTAACCATGCGCCGTATAAAATTGACGTTTTTGCAGCCGAACAAATGACGTGCGCGCTATTTAATGTTGTGATTATGTCATTTTGTACACAATATGTGATGTGACACTTTTCTTGCCGGGGTGCGATATAGTCTACTCGATAAGTTGAAAATGGTACAAAATAGAGATACTGGTCTTAAAATTATGTGCGATACCTCATTGGATTCGGAATGACGCCTAGAAAAATGTGCCAAAAGAGAGTATTAGCACATAAAAAATTGCAAAAGTTATAAACAATTAAAGATGAAAAAAAAATGGCATTTTGTTTTTGCCAATATTTCTTTAACGATTAATATTTAGGAAATTTCAAAATAAGATTCTGAAAGAAGAGGAAATTTCCAACGAAAAACTCATAACTTTTGAAACTCTATCTCCATTATTTATAATTTTAATTTAACGCTGGACATTTTAAGGTTGCACGCGTGGCGTCAAAAGCGAGTACGGCACATGAATTTATTTATTTAAGGTATTGAATATATTTCTTTTAATTTGAAAAAAAATATGGTATGTTTTGAATACTATAAATAATTTATTCCCGTTGGAATTTCTACTTGAAAGTTAATTTTTCAACAAGTTAAACAATTATTAACTAACGAAATTTTCTCGAACTACTGTCTTAATTGTAAGTGAAAAAAAATGCTTAAATAATGGTCGTAAAAAAATTTCGCTTCGTAGAGCCTTTCTTACATACATAATAAACAAGATCGTGCCATAAAAGTTAAAAAAATATTTATACTTCGTTTTCTAACAATTTTTCTACTTTAACAAAAACTTAAAAATCCTAGTAATGTTGTTCAAGTAAAAAAACTGTTATAAACAAAGTATAAATATTTTTTTAACTTTTATGACACGATCTTGTTTATTATGTATGTAAGAAAGGCTCTACGAAGCGAAATTTTTTTACGACCATTATTTAAGCATTTTTTTCACTTACAATTAAGACAGTAGTTCGAGAAAGTTTCGTTTGTTAATAATTGTTTAACTTGTTGAAAAATTAACTTTAAGTAGAAATTCCAACAGGAATAAATTATTTATAGTATTCAAAACATACCATATTTTTTTCAAATTAAAAGAAATATATTCAATACCTTAAATAAATTAATTCATGTGCCGTACTCGCTTTTGACGCCACGCGTGCAATCTAAAAATGTCGCGCGCAGACCTATTTTCAGCGTTAAATTAAAATTATAAATAAGGCACTTGTCTCACCGGCAACGATTAACGAGTAACGAGTAGAGCTAGAACTAGAAACGAGTTAGCGAGACACGGGGAGCGAGAGCGTAGTTCCGATAATTTGTGTAGCTCGGCTATAAGCGAGTGTGCGAGTGAGGCGGATACAGATACGCACTGTAGAGAAATGACCACTGGTTGCTCTCTCAGCGTGAGTTCTAATCGCTTGGCGAGTATCGCCGAGCGAGTGTTATCCCTCATAGCTCTTGTCGCTCAGCGACAAACTAGTGAAGCGAGTGCTCGCCGGCGGCAGTGTGAACAGTCAGCGATCAACTGTTTGTATATGCATCTCTTTTGTTCACACGAAAAGTATATCTATTGTACGTTTCTTGAGCGAGAAAATAGCCGATAGTTAGTCGTTTTCTCGTCGTTGGTGGGACAACTGCCTAATGGAGATAGAGTTTCAAAAGTTATGAGTTTTTTGTTGGAAATTTCCTCTTCTTTCAGAATCTTATTTTGAAATTTCCTAAATATTAATCGTTAAAGAAATATTGGCAAAAACAAAATGCCATTTTTTTTTCATCTTTAATTGTTTATAACTTTTGCAATTTTTTATGTGCTAATACACTCTTTTGGCACATTTTTCTAGGCGTCATTCCGAATCCAATGAGGTATCGCACATAATTTTAAGACCAGTATCTCTATTTTGTACCATTTTCAACTTATCGAGTAGACTAATAGAAAGCCTTAGGTAAATAATTTTTCTAAAAAATTGTGGTAGATCCAATTCATAATTCATAATTCATAATTCATTTATTACTTTGCGAACACAGGTACAATAAAAGGTCTTAAAAAAATTGATACAGATGCTTTCCATGTCCAACCGTATGGCGTGCAAAGTGGGTAAGGTTATAGTTAGGTACATCAATTACATGTCATTTTAATTTTCCAATAATTAATTAATTGTAAATTCAAAAACAAACAAAATACAAACAAAATAATAATAATAAACATACATGCATTCAATGAATATCTGAATTTTACAAATTAGATTTAAACAAAAGAGAAAAAACATAAAATTACAAATTATTAATGTCTAGATTATAAATGTCAAAGTTACCAGATCTCAAAAATACAGATGTCAAGATTACAGATGTCAAAATTACGGTTGTCAAAATTACAGATGTCAAAATTATAGATGTCAAAATTATAGATGTCAAAATTACACATTTCAAAATACAGTCAAAATTAATAATATTAATATAATGCTTTAATTTGTCTTATCATTTAAATATTCACTTACAGAATAGTAGCATTTACTAACCAAAAATACATATAGCTTTCTTTTAAATGTCTGCAGCTCGTTCAGACAACGTAAATCATTCGGTAGTTTGTTGAAGATCCTTGGGGCCATACCCAAGATACTCTTATCAAACAAAGCTGACCTGTGCAGTGCATTGCATATGGTATTTTGATGTCGTTTAGACCTCAGAGTTTCGTACATATCAATATTACTTTTAACAAATACTGCTACTTCATATATATACATTGATGGTAGAGGAAGTATCTTTAATTCCTTAAAATATGGCTTACAGCTATCAGTAGATTGGAGCTTGCAAAAGGACCTTATGCATTTCTTCTGAGCTCTAAAAGCGCGATCGTTATCAGTAGAATTGCCCCAAAATATAATACCGTATCGTATATTTGAAGCCACATATGCATTGTATGCAATCAATACACTCGATCTATCAGTGTATTTTGATAGTCTATACAGAGCAAAGGCAAATTGGTGAAGTTTTTTACAAAGCATTTCAATATGGTCTTTCCATGATAAATTACTATCAAGGTGTAGACCTAGGAATTTTGCAGAAGTGGTTTCCGCTATAGGTTTATTTTCATATTGTATGTTCAATTTGGTTTGATCAGCTCTCTGGGAGAATGCCATTAATTTAGTTTTTTCTATATTTATTTTTAAGTTATTATTATTCAGCCAATTGATTACATTTTTAATAGCACAATTTATGTCATGTTCATAGACATCCTTATTATTGCCAGTATAGATTAACGTGCTATCATCGGCAAATAAAACAATATGATGTCCAATATATTATTTTCCAATTGGTTTAAATATCTTCCATATTTCTTATCAAAAATAACATCTCTAAGTCTTCTTTTATTTCGTAGTTTTTTAAATAACGAGTCTGAAATCCTTTGATCAAAATATTTGGCTTCTTTTTTTAATTTGGATATAAAATCATACAAACTGTGGCTTTTTCCCATTCGTAAATTTATACGTCGGTGCCATCCTTCTAAACAATTTGTGGTCCGATGCCGTTGACCCGCACAGCTTATAATGGATGCTGGCAACTTTGGAAACCATTGTTTCTCGAAATATTGACGAAAACGAGTCATTTCTTCACTGTTTGGGGCGTTATCCAATATGTGACGCCATGCTACGGATATAAAATTCTCAGGTAACAACGGAAACATCGCCGCCATCCTTGTAACATTTCGCCCCTCTGAAGTAGAATTCAGTTTAATTTTTTTGGAATATTTCCACACCGCGTGGTTAAAATGGTAGTAACATCCACTGATTTTGGCATTTGGAAAAATATTAGATACAGCATTCATCTGCGCGATTTCGTAATCGCATTTAAAACTATATCAATTTCAAAATTTTGTTTGATTAATGAAAATAATCTATTATATTATATCTGCTCAGTTTTGTTAGGTAGCAACGCATATATTCTAGGTATAATGTTTGAGGCATTTTTGTCAGAACTGAGATCTAGATGGACAACATAAAATTGGTAAAAAGGTTTCGGGGTGACTCTGAACGTACCATCACCAAAAAATGATCCCTTAGATCTTTTTATAATGTTGCGAGATGTTTTTGTTGAAAAAATAATAATTTTCTCCTGATCACCGTCTTCACATACCAAAAATTTTTTAGTCAAAACTTCTGGGATAGTTATACTTTGTGTAGTGGCGTGGCATGAGCCAATAGATTAGTATTTAAAAATCTTTTGCGCGCTCTATATAATGAATCCTTCATTGTATTGAAAGTAGGTATTAAATCGGAATCATGTTTACTATCTTTTCTTAACTTTTTCATTACCTTTTCTACTATTTTTGGCAATGGTCCCAAATCTTCACATACAGCACGTTTCAAGTCTTCTCTTTTCTTCACAACTTCATTCATGATGATAGACGGCTCGCAAACATGGGCAGATTCTCGTAATATATTTTGATTATCCTTAGCAAGTGTAACTGAGGCACTGCAAATACGGTTAACACACCGCCACAATGTAGTACCATTTGCATTGGTTTTATTTTTAGTATATCGATGTCCATTATCAAGTATCAACAATAACCCACCTTTTTGATTCTTGATAATTTGTAGCTCACGGTTCATTTTGTTCTATTAAAACACAATTACTGTACTTGATTTATAATAATTCACCGATTTCCTTCCTCTTTGCAATAGTAAAACAATAATTTAATTATACATAAATGAAGACACCACGGCGAATAGTTTTGTAATTGTACTTGTCTATTTTTTACAACTACCCTCACGTAATCTAACATAAAATTTTGCGTTTAATTTTTACTGTCATTGTATAAAAATACGAAAGCATGAATATTTTTTGTTTGATAATTTATTTAGATTAAAAAATTCTAATGAAATGACAACTTCTCATAATGACAACTTAAAATTATAAAACAATAAATAAATGCAAGAGCGGTGAATGCTAGCTACCATAAATAATAAACAACTGTCTAACAATACTTTTTTAGAAAAAAAATATTAACGTAAGGAGAATAATAATTTTTATTATTTTTGTGTTGACTTATAGTTAATTTATGTGAGTTGATTTGTTTTTGCCATATTATAATTTACTAACCTTCCTGTTGCAACAAATAAAAATATTACGGTATTATATAAAATGGACTTTTTAATGATTTTATTATTTATGGTAGCATTCACCGCTCTTGCATTTCATTATGTATTATAATTTTAAGTTGTCATTATGAGAAGTTGTCATTTCGAGAAATTGGCATTTCGCGAAGTTGTCATTTTGAGAAGTTGTCATTTCGAGAAATTGGCATTTCCCGAAGTTGGCATTTTGAGAAGTTGACTTTTTGCGACCGGTTGTCATTTCGCGAAGTTGGCATTCTGAGCTGAAGCCCCTATAACAATTCGCTGTACCCTTTTCACAAAGTACTGGGTTCTATAATTTACAAATGTTCCAAATGGGAGCTGAAGAGGGGGAGGGGGAGGGCACTTGATGGTCAGATTTCATACAATATGACATTGATAATTCATGCTTATCAATTATGTCATATTGTGTGTGCTGTGGTGTTGTGCGTAGACAACTACGCACAACCTTCGAAATTTCCAAACGGCTGAATATAGAGCTATCCCTCTTTGTCAAATTAAAATGTAAGGCTATATTGGGTTGACTTGAGGTTGACTTGCATTTTTTACACGGTTGCTTAAATTCTATGCTTTTGACATGCTACTGGATCCTTGGCAAGTCGCTGGAGCCTTTTGACAACCCGCTGGAACCATTTGACAATCTTTTTGACACGTCACTGTATCCTCTTCACAAGTCATGATCCTTTTAGTGAAAACCAGTTTTATTTTTTATTTTTGAGAGTATTGTAGGATCTAGCCTTAAGGCCCATTTCCATTTACACGATGCTAGTTTTACAAGGTAATTCTAATATCGCTTTTAAAAAGACAGCTGGCAATTTAATAGCCTAGCTAAAACTTGCATCGTGTAGGTAAATGGTCCTTCAATATCAACTATGGCTGTGGGTAGAGCTGGTCCTCCCAAAACCTTGTTCTGAAAGGCTTTTAATCACCTTTGGCTTTACCACCTCACATAAAAATATCAAGATTTGTGAATCTTTAAAATGGTTAATTAAATGATTCGTGTCACATTTCTATGGCGTACATATCTTAGTTATTGATTGTCTATTATATTTAGCGCTAGACTAATCAATAACAGAGTTAAATAGCAACATGTATGCGTTTAGCTCGCGTAGGTGGTATATTATTTAGATCGCAAATAATATAATATTTTTGGTATTTACAGTGTTTTGGTCTAGATTAGATAACTAATAAACAGCAGTTCTGAATAACTAGAACTTTAGGGACATAATTAACGCTACGCTTGCGGGCTTGCTATGTCACCCGAATGGTGAGGCTCAGAGGAGGAGATATACCTATATAATCAAAGGGTGAAAGTGTTTAATACCCACACAACATCTGCTATATTTAAGTAACATGTGATAAGGTTGGTTATCGCCATTACCTGCACAGATCTAGAAATTGCACTGGAAATCCCTTGATCGAAAATTCTCAGTCTAAATAACAATGAAAAATAATAATTAAGGCATTAACTCCGCCATTGAACAATTATATGCATAAAGTTTTAAATAAATAAATAATAATAAAATACCTTATCAATATGATATTCTTGGTATCCGACTTCTAGACAAGGCAAGGGTAAAATAATAATATGTTACTATGCATACTTAATTAATATGCAAAGTATAGGTAATAGATATTTCTAGCTCAAAGGTCGCTGACCTCACAAAAGGCCTTGGATTTCAGTCCCATACACGCGACTCAACTCAACTATGCGTAGGAAACTATTAGCACAGTATGTATAATTATTTATAGGTTATAAAATAAATCGCTACTTTTTTATCAGGTTGAACAAACTTTGAAAAGGTGGTGGTAGAGCTCTTGTGAACGAACTCGAGGGCGAAGCACCAGCGTCTCATCTATTGTATAGTATGTTATGATATTATGACTGGTAATAGACATGATAATAATTTTACTTTAGTTTGTATGAAAGATTTTAATTCGATTCTAAACAGTTTGATTAAAATTAATCTGAGCCCCGGTTATTCAAATCATTGTAATAAGTATAATTTATTATTATTTATTATTTACTTTTATATCATTTTTTGTAATGTTTTGACGTGTTCAAGCGCCTCCTGGGGCCTATGAAAATAAATGATTTGAATTTGAATTTTGAATTTGAATTTGAATTAATGATAGGTATATTAGGTAAAATGTGATATTACAAAAAAGAGTTATAGCAATAGTCATTTCTAAGAATGTTAATAGACGCGTTTTACCTGAAATAAAACGCATATTAAACTACTTACCTTATTAGAAGCTTAAAATAATGAGATAGGCACGTCCGTTTTCCGTTGTATTTTACCTCTCTTTCTACCATATATATCCATCTCTTTCGCACCCTCTCCTGTCACCTGGCGTGGTGGGGTTGGTTACCTGCTGGTATCTGAGCCCGCCATTCTTCATTGCGTCGAAATTAAACCAGGCAGAGATTAAAATTAAGCTTCTAATAAGGTAAGTAGTTTAATATGCGTTTTATTTCAGGTAAAACGCGTCTATTAAACAACTTGACCGTTATTAGAAGCTTAAAATAATGAGACCTGTTTGTTATCGCCTGGTGAAAGGGCCAATGTGACTTAGGGAAATATAAAATATAAACAATATGTGCGAAAGAAATTATTTGTATTTATAACAAAAAGCAATACACATCTTGCTAAAATAACAAATCAATAACATTCATATTAATATCAAATCAATATCCAAAACAAGATGTAAGTCTACAAAAAATATTATCACTGTACAGGATCGAACAAAGTAGTAATGGATGAATTATTATTACTAGAAATAATTTCACGGTTATAAAATTTTTGGAAAGTTTTCACAGATTTCCAATTGCCTCTAGCTAGGATTTCATCAAGAGAAAAATTGTCAATCCAATTCCTAGATGCTACTGCGGAACGAACACTACCTGGAGCTGCTGTTATACCAGCATCTCTCATAAGTGTTTTGATCCACCCCGCCACCACAGTGCGAGATGCAGGCTTTGGCGGTCCGCGTAAAGTAATGAATAAATTTGATGAACCTGACTCACTACGTCTTTTATTTAGTAAAGTGATGGTTTTATTTATCCAGTAGACAGGATTTAGATTTTGTCGCTCCGAATTAAACGAAAGCTTCCAACCTGACTGTCTATAATCACTACGATCTGTTTTTGACCCGAATAGAGGCCAAAAAATTATAGAATCATCTTTAACTACACAATGTTTATTACTAACATCCAACAAAGTCAGGTCGTGAATTCTGCGACCTGAACATAATATTAGTAATGTTGCCGTATGACGAACGGTCTGAAAAATATTATTACCATCTAAAGAATAATCAGAAAGGTAGTCTGCAAGAATATTAATATCCCAGATAGAAGCTTTTGACGCAGGTTTAGGATTTTTTAGAGATATCGATTTTAAAATATTATTATGCTTAACTAAAATATCTTCACTTAATTTACCAGATAATTCTGTATTGCACAATGTAGACACTACCGATTTGTGAAGAAGAATAGTATTGTACGAAAGGTTAAATTTAAGGTACAAATCTGCCAGGAACTGAGCCAATTGGGAACCATCGGGGCTCACTGAACTAATGTTATGTTGCTTAGACCATAGCAACCAACGATTCCAGGCAACTTTATATGTCTTCCAGGTAGATGCTCGCCAGGACGTTTTAAGCAAGGATATTTGATTAGGGTTCCACAACTTTACTCTCTCTGACCACCCCCACACTTCCAGACTTCCAGAACCATGTCTTGGACTTTTGGAGGCGGTAAGCCTGTTTTCGTGTCGACTAGAAATCGCTTCAGATTCGTCAGTGTGAAAGGTGGTGCTATGGCTCGAGACTTGAGGTCGGGCCTCCAGAACACTTTCTCCCAGCGTGGTGCTATGATTAGATAAACTCCTGCGGCGTGGTTCAGGTGTCTTAAGACTTGAGGCATCATGAAAGGCGGCGGAAACACCCACGCTATTGGAAAATTCCAAGGGATGCTGAACGCATCGTGAATCATCGCTTCCTGATCGTGGAGGTCTAATGTTGCGTAGTTGGCTACTACTCGAGCAGTTTTGGACGCAAAAAGATCGATTACGGGGCTCCCCATCTTTCTGAAGATCATTTCCGTGCAATTCGGCAGCAGGTGCCACTCTGGCGGCTGACGGTGTCTGGATAAGCAATCCGCGTCGTTGTTGAATCTCCCCGGGATGTGATAAATCCGAAATTGAATCTGATGATCGTCTAGGATATGGAGGATTTGATGAGCTAAGTCCGTCATCGGTTGAGATTTTGTCCCTCCTTCTCTGCGAAGATAGGCTACTGCAGTATGGTTGTCTGATTGGATCAGGAGAGAGCCGTAGGCTAGACTCGGCGCGTAAATTTTCAGAACCTTCTCTATGGTTAACAACTCCTTCATGTTGGAGTGAAAGAGCTGTTCTTCCGAGTTCCAAGTCCCTGATATCGCAAGACTGTCCAGTTGAGCCCCCCATGCTATATCTGACGCATCTGTAGTCAGAAAATTTGTTGGGGCTGGAACATGGATTTGCATCGGCAGATCGCGATTCCGTAGCCACCAAAACAATTCCTTTACAACAACGAGCGGCAGATTGTGTTTGGTTGAGGCTGCCGACTCTAATATGGTGTTGAGGAAACTGAGAGTCGCTCGGTGGTGTAACCTGCCCCGAGGAACGGCAAAGCTGGCAAAATTTAACAGGCCCACTAGGCTCTGTAGTTCCTTCAATGTGGCGTTGCCGGAGCTTATGAACTGAATCACCTTCTTTTCTACAGCAGCAGACTTTTCTGCTGGTAGGTACTTGTGATTGATCCAGGGGTCCCAAACAATGCCTAGAAAGGTTATGTTTTGTTGTGGTACAAGAACTGACTTGTCGTAATTGATTTGGAAGCCTAGAAACTGAAGAGTGTTCAATAATTGATTGACATGATCGATTAGAACCTTCTGGTTTTGATGTGCTAGCAGAAAGTCGTCTAAGTATACGATGATCCTTAAGCCTTTTTCTCGAAGAATTTGTGCTACCCAATTCGTAAGGCACGCAAAAACTTTCGGGGCTGTACTTAGGCCAAATGGTAGGCAAGTCATTTCCAATAATTCTTTGTCGTAAATCAAACGCAGAAACCGCCTGTGGGATTCGGCAATCGGCAAATTGAAATAGGCTTGCGACAAATCCGCTTTGCACAGCCAATCCTGGGGTTGCAGAAAATCCGGCACACGGTGCATGTTTATTAAACGGAAACGATCCGTTAGAACATACTGATTTAATAATCTTAGGTTGAAAATTGGGCGCTGACTCCCATCGTTTTTCGGTACCAGAAAAAGGGTCGAGACAAAGCTTGGCGAGGGAGCGACCACTTTCAGTACACCTTGCTGTTTCATTTGACGGATGATTGTTGACATTGCCGCCGATTCTTGTGTGCAATGTCGATCGCTTTTTAAATTTGGTGTTCTCATCGGTGGCTTTTGTCGAAAAGGTATGCGATACCCTGTTATTATTTTTAAAATCAATTTTGGAGCTCCCAATACTCGCCAGGCACCGATGTAATGTGCTAATCGCCCCGCGAGAAACTGCGGACAGTCATTGTCTTTGTCTTTTGTTGCCCTTATTGTAAGAGGGCGAAAAAGAACGCTTTGTACCTCTTTGGGTGTGATGTCGCGATCTCGAACCGCGGGCTCGAAAGGAACCACCTCTATTACTATGATTGTAATGAGTATGTTCCATATTATTGTGATTATGTCCCGTCGGAGGACAGTGATGACCACCCTGCGAGGGTTGGTTTTGGTGGCCATGCATGTATGCCGCTGGAGCGGGCTCACAACAGTTGTAGGCGGAGGTACCACGCGATGGTACATTGTGAGAGGCTTGTCCCTGCGAGGGATGCCGTGCAGTACTTGTAGGCTTTGCTCGCGAAGCAATACCGTTATTAGACTGCTTTACAGGCCAGAATGCTCTTTTAACACCACCTGATTTTTCTAAGGCATTGGTAAATGCTTCAGAAGAAAAAATATGATTTTTGGATGGGGGTATTTTCTTTAATACAGCTTTAAATAATGGGTCTCGAGCATACTTGAGAACTCCATCCCTCCTCATTTCTATGGCTTCAGCCCTGTGACCACAAGCCATTTGAAGCAGATCCGTAGACACTTTATGAAATTCACCCTTTACAAAAAGTTCATCAATTTTGCTATTGATATTAACTAATGATGCCTCAGGTGTCTGAGACCATATTATTAAATTTTTAAGGCTGCTGAGGACAACCTCTTTTTGTTTCAAAATACAGAAGGTAATTGCCGCATATGATTTATCAGAGTAGGCTAGGTGGCGTAAGTTATCATACGCCTTGACCTCTTCGTTTGTTTCCAGCTCTGTAAATCCAGGCGAATAAGTATATAACTTTTGAGTGTCGGCATATCTTACATCCGACCATGTACTACTACCAAACCGTTGAACCTCATCCAACATTTTTAAATATTCCTGAGGCGTTTTTGGTACCGCAGGATCTTTAAGTTTAGTCTCGAAATCAAACCTCAGATTTGGTAATACATTATCTGTTATATTACAAGATGGCGACGCCTGCGAGGCGTCGACACAATAGTTATCGTAAAGATCACGACTGACATCGGATATACACGAAATATTATCATTACTTTCCAAATAGTTCCTACTATCGTAACTAGCAAAGTTTTTCCTTAATTCACCCACTTCTTTAGATAATTTTTCCAAAAGACGACGATCATTCTTATGTTTTTTGGATCGACGACGACTCGTTTTTCTTTTCTTATTCTTAGAATCTCGCGAAGATTGTGAAGAACAAGATGAACTAGATGAACTTGAACTACTACTACTGCTTGAACGGCGACGGTTAACTTTACGTTTAACGCCCGATGTAGTAGCCGTTTCCAGTTCGTTAGGGTGAATATTGTGGTTGTTATCCATTATAGAAACACTTATTCTAAATGGAAAAGAAAAATAACAATTCACAAAAAATAAAAAATTGAAGGTAGTAAAATAATTATGCGAACGGTAAAACCGTTAAGGTAAAAAGTACTTGTGCAACTTACGTGTGATATTTATTTCACTTTTTTAACACTGAAGCTGAATATTATAATTAAGATTTATTATATTGATAATTCAGGAAATAAATTTTAACACTAGCCGTGCACAAGTTAACACAACGGAAATTTTCAAGCCAATGAAGAATGGCGGGCTCAGATACCAGCAGGTAACCAACCCCACCACGCCAGGTGACAGGAGAGGGTGCGAAAGAGATGGATATATATGGTAGAAAGAGAGGTAAAATACAACGGAAAACGGACGTGCCTATCTCATTATTTTAAGCTTCTAATAACGGTCAAGTTGCTTAATCAGGTCTATTAGTAATCCAATTCAATTTATTATATTCATTTAGATTTTCTTATCTATTGCACTAGGTTTAAGTTCCCAAAAATATCTATAGATTAAGTGTGGTAAATAAATAAATAAATAATCATTAACCTGCAGATTTTTTTTAGATTATAATTTGATGACCAATTCTTCCAAATCGATCATCCTAACCGTTTTGTTAATAAAAACAATTATTTGTCTGGTATGCGTATTTTTATTCTTGCTGTAATTTGCTGACCTTTTATTTTAGCGATCATTCTTCAATTTTGCACGTGCTACTCGCCGTATATATTCAGTACATAGGTGAGTAAAACAAAACTGAAAACATGAAATATTTCATGAATATGCATAATGGTGAATGTAAGGTGTTTCTAAAAACGTAACCAAACAAAGAAACGCTTTCTTCATTTGAATAATTAAATATGCAAAGCAGCTAAGTAATGGCTTGTTATTTAAGTTGATATGTAAGGATTGTAATTACACAAATATTTCAATTTCAGACTTCAGGGTCATTTTATTAAAGCAAAATTTTGTCATAACATACTGTTGGAACTGCCTCGTTGGTCTAGTGGTTATCGTAACATGTATCACCGCGATGTCTCGGGTTCGATTACCAGGTAAAAGTGAAATTTGGGATTTCCGTCTGGAAATTCTATATAGAAGCACGGAGTTGGAGGGCAATAGGCTCACTCACGCCCTATCACATGGGAATGTTGAAGGATAAGATAGGGAGGTGTATAAAAACTGAAAATGGTGAAAATGCCCAGCCGCCGCCGTGAAGTCACTGATATGGTACTTGCCACGAAAACTTGGCCGAAAACTCGCCGAAAGAAATACTTTATTCTACCACTTTCCTATCGTGTCTTGACTGCGGCTTTCATTTTCATGTGACTTAAGTTTAAAATGTAGCATCGATCCAAATGTCGCATAAATTCTACACATCGCGTGATTTTAAACATTGCCACTCGTTTTCTTTGGCTACTTTATTGCACTACTAAAGTAGTGGTCGTTTTTAATCTAGGTTTTAGTACCTAGATATTTTAAAACACTAGATGCCACGCTCGTCTCTTTGTGTGCGTTATTGGTACCTACATCAATAAAAAGTAGGTATTTGGTCTTTATGTTAATCCAGGATGTCAGCTAACTACATGCTAAATTAAATCAAAATCGGTCCATCAGTTTGATCAAAACAAACACACACACAAACTCAAAATAATTGCCTTTATTAATATATTATTAAGTGTGATTCAAGATAAGTAGAGGTATGCCTAAAAGGTATAAAAAGTTTATGGTCAATTATAAATACAAAAAAATATTTTTCACCTCAGCAGTTCGGAAAGTCTTTCTTTGTTGCATGAAAACAGTGAGCAAAATTTGATTTTGCTTCGAGTTTTGATCTTACTCGAAGCAAAGTTGAGTTTTGCTCACAGCTCGCCTTTTAGAGCTGCTGAGGTGAAAAGTTGTATGTGCGACACGAGATCAAAGTTATTTACATCACGTGCTTTTAAATCCCTCGATAAGTTCAAGATTCTAAAAAAGATTCACTCGCTACACTCGTGATTCTAAATACGAACTTTCATCTCTTGTTGCAAAAATAACTGTTCATAGGCTATGCGAAGGTTTTTTGTATTGTTAACTGACATTGAAAAGGGTCGGCGGTTCTAAAATCGAAACAGCTCAATCAACATTTTGGTAGAATGTTATGTTTGGAAGAATTACAGTATTTTTCATGGTATAAATTATGTACCCTAACCACTAGACTAACTTGCCTGGGTCGGACATAAGTTTTATTTGGGATTTTCGGCAATAAATTCTCAATAGCAGTACGGAGTTGTGCCCGGTGGATGGCAATGGGCTTAGGTACTATACACAGGACTATATACTACATAGGACCTAAACATAGCAGGTGAAGTGTGGATATTATACACCTCTGCCTTCTGGGTAACTAATATAGGTGATGTTATTCATTTTTATGGTATAGAAAATTGCGAGTATATTTTTATACTTTATATTACCATGCGACAGACAGCACCGATAAACGATCCGAAAACACGACACGTCTACTTTATAACATGAAACATGTCGTGTATATCAGTAGCTATTAGTATTCAGCGTCTAGGAGATGCAGATATCCTAACAGCCAAGGCTTACTGTTATCCGATTTTAATTAAACAAAAAAGATTTAAAGTTTTTTTTAACTAAACTTTCTCTTTAAAAAGACTTTCAGACACCTTTAACATATCAAATTAAAATCATTTATTTCCATGGGCCCCAAGGGGCGCTTGAACACGTCAAAACAAACATCAAAACACAAAAAATATAAAATTAAAATAAAACTTAGCTAACTAAATTATAATACTTATTGTAATAAAATGATTTGACACCGGAGCTTAGATTGACTGTAATTCAACTTAGAGAATTGAATTAAAATCAATCCAAGTACCAGCTCCGATGGGTATTGCATCATGAGAAGAGCTGGTGAGAAACTCATGTGCACCATCTTTTCAAATAATTCATACAATATTTGTTTGTTTTTTGACAATAATTCTATGTGTAAGTTACAGCAACCAAAACAACATTATAGCTAAATATGGTTATAAAGAGAAAATAAACTTAAATATAGAAATGCAATTAAATTATTATAAATAAATCCATAGTATATAAGGTTGCAATATCTTACACTTCAAGCAGAAAATAAAGGAGTAAAAACAATGTGTGTAATACTACTGTATATATATAAGGGTTTCAGAACAGACAAAAAATATTTATATAGGTACTAATAACAAAAACTATTTATACTACAAAAATATAAAAATTAAAAAATGTACACACAGATTGCCTTTACTTAACTAACAATATTTGAAATAACATGAAATGAGGTTATACAAATCAAATTTAGTGAGTTAATAAAGAAACTATATAATTATGAATTAATTTTCATTAATCATCATATTAAATAATAAAAATAATGTATCAATTGATATTCATTATAATGTCAAAAGTTGAAACTTAAGTCAATAATATGATAATATGATGTCAAAAATAAATTATGTCAATCTCAATATAGAATATAATATGTCAAAATAATCATAATCTGTAAATAATAATAACACTGTAGTCGTCAGATATAGCAACGAACCTTAAAACTACCTTTGTTGATGATCAGGGACTGAATTTATACCACCAGGTGGATTGTTCCTGCTTATGCCCTCGCAAAATGTACCTAGCAAGACAGCAAAAAATAAGACCGCTTTCATTACGACTTTTTAATTGACTTCAAAAAAAAGGAGGAGGATCTTAATTTGACTGATTTCTTCAAGTTTGTTCGCCGTTTATCTAAGACGCCTAGACCGATTTCAGAAATTATTTTTTGTCTGAAAAGTATACTTGTCATGTGGTCCCTTTTCATCAGGCACGCTGATAATGGAATCCTAGAGAAATCGAGGGCAACCTTCAAATTTTAAATTACTTCTATTAAAGTATTGTTTTTCGTATATTATCTAGAGCTACTCGGATATTTGCATCTAGTAGTAAGCATTTTGGGGTTGATGCTGGCTCAACGGATAGGAGTACGAGGATATTTTTTTTAAATAAAGGCACCCTAAGGGCGTCAACTGTATTCTTTTACAGATGAGGCGAGACGTTGAATATTACTTAAGTATTTCTTACTTTTTAGTGCATTTTTTTGTAATTGAAGTCGGTTTGCTTTTTTGTAAAATTATTAATTTTACTATTTGGCACCAAATAAGGTTTTGCTTGGTGCAAAATGACACGATGTCGTGTGTAACACCCGTCTGCCTTATGTCTAGCTGATGAATAGAACATAATATATACCTAACTTTATGTATAGAAAATACTATAACACCTAACGTGACTGGCAGGTCAAGGCTGACTTGTGTTGCAATTGCATTGTCTAAGTCGTTTAGTTCTGCGGGGAATTGAATTAGAATTGACATGCAAAATGTATTGCAGATAGAGTTGAGTAGGTTTTCCAAGTGCTATGGAAATCCATGGCAGCAACAAAAATGCGTCGACTTTTTAACCGACTTCCGAAAAGAAGAGCTTTTTCTATTCAATTGCTTTTTTATGTTTGTTCGGCGATTACTCAAAGACGCCTGGACCGATTTGAGAAATTCTTTTTTTTGCTTGAAAGGGTATTCTTGTCATGTGGTCCCATTGCCATCTGGTCACGATCTGATGATAGGATCCTAGAGGAACCGAGAGTAACCCCAAATTTTAAAGTTATATTACCTAAAGCTAATCGGATATTTGCACCTTATGCATTTAAAGTTAAACACAGATGAGGCGAGACGTTTAATATTACTTAAGTAGGTATATCCATCTAAGAAGTTAAGAGGAACAAAATAATAACGGAACACAGCACTACTATTTGGTGGTAGGTAAAATCTGAGACGGTAGTGCCTTCGCCCTCTAGCTCGTTCACAAGAACTCTACCACCATCACTAGATACTTAAAACATAAGAAAATTGTTTTGATAACATTTAGACCATGACGAGCTTGAGTGACCAATGGTTATAATTTGCAACTTTAGGTTATATATGGGCAAATGATGCAACAGCCAAATCGTGAAAGTTAAAGCCATAGAATGGATGTTAGTTCTCCAACGAACTGCGAAAAACTGCTAAATGAATATAGATGCAATTTGGCATACAGATAGCTCATAGGTTAGATTTACATAGGCTAGTTATTGGGCTAGATAACAATGCGGGCGGAACAAAGACGCCACCCATAGGCTGAGTACACGAATCATCAGGCAGACTGCAAAGGCAATTTAAACAAAACGTACGTTGATGACTGCAATCATGCATTCAGCATCATTATTTTGCATCAAAAATATTATACACTCTAATGAGAGAGCCAGTAGGTAGTAACCTACCCAACTAATTTTTTCACGATAAAATCATATTCGCGGTCAACATTCTGCGGTAACCATAGATAACCAGAAACCATACATGCATCCTGAACTTATCAAATTCGTCTTTGCACACGATCCATATGACCGGGTGCAATACTTTTAAAAGTATAAAAGCTGAACGTGGTGTTCCTCTGCCATACTCGAGCCGTGGCTTCACGGCTTGATAGAAAAAAAACGTTATTTTTAAATTTAGTTTTTTAAAAATTATTTTTTGTTTTGTGTAGTGTGTGAAAAGTCTAGTGGTAAGTTAATTTTAAATATAGTTATTTTGATTTATGTCATTAAATTCAAAAAGCCCTGTTAATCAAAATAGAGGAGTACGTACATACCAGTACTTCAGACAAATACAATTTTCATGTCTGTTTTGGTCTGTGTATCATATTGTAGGCAGTGCATCAGTTATATCACCCTAGTAGCTTCGGTACCCTTTATAATAATGTTTCTTCATCCAAGAAAGGCAAAGAAAAAGTACAGACTAGTACGTTCTTACTGTGCTAGTACAGTATAGTCACATACTGGGCACCTACTGTAATACTTTGTATTATGTGTATCAAAAGCAGAAGCGGCGATAGCCGAATGGGAGACCGTAGGACTGCTAACTCAAAGGCCTCGGGTTCGAACCCACGGCACACACCCCTGTCAATAAATCGTTAAGATTCGTCTGATCGAAGATATTTGTGCATTTGCCATATAAATTATCGCTAACGGTGAAGGAAAACATCGTGAGGAAACCTACATGACTGAGAGTGCCTAAAGGTGGTCGATGGTGTGTGAAGTCTACCAATCCGCACTTGGCCAGCGTGGTGAACTATGGTCTAACCCTTCTCATCATGAGAAGAGGCCCGGGCTCAGCAGTGGGACATGTATTAGGTACAGGGCTGCTATTTAATATTATTATTATAAGTGTATCAATATGAACTGAGATTGAAGTAAAAGTTACAGTAATCAAAAAGTTATAATATAACTTTTTTTATGTAAATTTTAATTTGTTTTTTTTTAAGTCAGCTACATAATAAATAATACAAGCCTAGATATAATTAAGTTGTATACCTATATCTAAATGTATAGATCGATAATATTGTTTACACATACTGATATAGCTACTATTGTGTCCTTTTATTGTTACATTATTGTAATTGTTACATATTAGTCCTTCATACTCGTCACGCTTCGTACCTATTAGGCAGTAGTGTACATTACAGTTAGGTACCTACATACCTATTTATCGTCCTGTAGAGCTATCGAATACCATCAATTATTACATATTTGCATAGGAAGAACGTAGATAAACTGTTATACAATACATACTATTTGAGCAATCATTTTAGAATCATCTGTTGGTTCAGTAACATTTACCGGGGTCGATCCACAGATGGGTGATCCTTCATTTTGCCTATGTTAAGAGAACTCAACCTAGAAAGAGTCTTGGTTCAATGTATGGTGTAATAAAACAAGACCCATGGTAGCGGCCATGGGCTATTATACTTCTTATGTTAAAAATAAAAAGTTTAATTAAAGGGAAATTCGATGTTGTACAATTTTGACCGCTAGCTAATATCATATGTGAAGAAGTTTTATAGTATAAAAATAAATTGTTTTTTCTACGTCTTTGATGAAAATGATACAGTGATCTAGGTCCAAATTCACCGACCAAACTTGTGTTTTCCACAGAGCCAAGATGACTGACGCCAAAAAGAACCTTTTGCTGTTCTTCGACCGTCCCTCAGAGCCATGCTTCATGCAGAAGGGGGATGATCGTGCCATCTTCGAATTACCCGAGCATTACTACGTGAGTATAATGATTATGAAGAATTGCATTACGCGTTAAACCATACTGCTCCGTTCTTGTAGGTTAAAGCGTGATATTTAATAGCCTAACCTTCCTGAAAAACTAATAAATCGAACTCTAAAACAATTATCCGAATTCAATTCTTGAGATTAGCGGGAGCAAACATACAAGTTTATTATATTTGTATCTAAACACGTAAAATAATATCACGCATATATTGCCCAGGAGGATGTGACAGAGGTGTTGAACATTTTACCGGTTATGTTTAGGTTATCGTCATCCACCGGGCACAATTGAATTGAGTGCACGGTTGGCGTAGCGGTTAAAGCGGTCGCCTCGCCGCTTTCAACTACGCTGGTGTTGTGGGTTCGATCCCCTCATGGGACAAATCTTTGTGTGATTCGCAAAGATTTGTTCTGACTCTGGGTGTCCTTTGTGTGTGTGAAATGTATGTTTGTGAACACCCCCGCGACACAGGAGTTATTCCTAGTGCGGCGTCGTTTTTTAAAAAAAAGAAAAAAAAAAAGAAAAAGAAAGAATTCTAAATACGAGTTGCTGGTTAAAATTTCTTAACGGAAAAATTCCAAATATTATGTTATATTGTATATTATTTTATATGTTGTTATGCTCTGCGCTAGACCAACGAGGAAGTTTCTATGCATTATCGCTAAGATTCTATTTCCAGCCGGACAAATACAAATCTGTGACCAGCACGATCGCGAACCGTTTCGGCGAGGATGCAGGCCGCGCCATCCCGGTCCGTAACATCGCTCTGCCAAACCTGGATTTGCCCATGCAACTGCCGTACAATGAGCAGTTCTCTCTCTTCGTGCCTAAGCATAGGGTGATGGCAGGAAAACTCATTGATATCTTCATGGGTAAGTCATTTCTCTGTCCAACTAGGGATGTCAAAGTGAGAAAAATATCGATTTATCGTTGTATCGAGATTTATAAAAATATCAATATCGGCGTCGATATATCGAGGAAAAATATGGAGGGAAAACTCATTGACATCTTTATGATCATGGGTAAGTCATTCCTCTGCACCTATCTCTACTCGTGCAACTGACTTACAACGACCAGTTCGTCTTGGTGTTCGTAACATAGCATAGTGTAATGGCAGTGAAACTCATAGATATTTTCATTATTTTATTTTTTTTATTTTATTTTATTTATTTGGGTAAACAAAACAGTAACACAATACTTATTAATCTATGGTATGCTTACATATTATTTAACAATTGTGTCACCAACACCATTTACCACAGCTTACTAATAAAAACAAATTATAAGGTAAGAGTCATGCACGAGTATGAAATATAGAAAGTATATAAAATTATTAATTATTAATTAATTATTGGAAAGTCATTCATCTGTCCAACCTACCTGCTCATGCAACTGCTGTACTATGAGCAGTTCTCTCTTCGTGCCTAATAGGGCTATGGCAGGGAAACTCATCGACATATTCATGGGTACAACGACTCGTTCTTGCTTTCGTACCTAAGCATAGGGTAATGGGATGGCAACTCATTGAAATCTTCATGGGTTAGTGAATTTTTTGGCCATGCAACTGCTAGATATATTTTTTCATAATTTCTGGCTATTCAGTGTCTGTATCTTCTATTTGCAGGCATGCGAGACGTTGAGGACCTAACATCAGTGTGTTCATTCTGTCAGCTGCGCATCAACCCTTACATGTTCAACTATTGTCTCTCTGTCGCCATCTTGCACAGGTATGATTTATTAATTTTAAATATCTAAGGTATATATAGCTACAAGAAGTGAACATTTTAACATTTTTTATGTAAGGATGGAAATAAATAAATTTTCGTATTGTATGCCATCCTAGTATATCAAAAATATGCAGGTAACGCTGTTTCGTTAATTAAGCTGTTTAATGTCACAGGTGTTAGATAATACTTATTGGCAGGATAAGTATATAAAACACATAAATGAAAGTGGCAGCTGTGTTCTATTTTCAAGTGTAAATTGTGTCACTTTTGAATTCGGTCAGGTTATATTTTATGGGTCAAATAAGATCTATCCGGAACCTCAGAAACTGGATCTAAGCCAAATATGATGATTATCGATTGTTGTGTATAAATCTAAATGGTCCCCATTTTTCTACATTCATCTTCAAACTTTGCTTCTGTTTACAGAGAAGACACCAAGGGCGTGGGCATCCCCACGTTTGTAGAAACCTTCCCTGACAAGTTCATGGACCCTAAGGTTTTCCGTCGCGCCAGGGAGGTCACCAACGTTGTACTTTCAGGAGCAAGGGTAACTACCTATCACATAGCTTAGGGTAAGCGGGTAAGGGTCACGTTTTTGAAGACTATCCCTGTCTGACAGCCCATATTTTAATGATGAAATAAACGAGCCTTCCTTCCACTTCGTGTAGAGTCTATTTACCACCAAATTCATCTTCAATTCAACCAACTCCAAAATAAAAAAAAATTTATTCTTCTTCACCAGATGCCAGTAATTATCCCAGTGAACTATACAGCCTCGGATATCGAGCCGGAACAGCGTATCGCTTACTTCCGCGAAGACATCGGCGTCAACCTTCATCACTGGCACTGGCACTTGGTGTACCCATTCGATGCTGCGGATAGAAACATTGTCAACAAAGACAGGAGGGGAGAGCTCTTCTACTACATGCACCAGCAGATTGTAGCCAGGTAGTAAAAAAGATAAGGATAATGTTTACACCGGTGTTGTTAATCAAAGAGAAAAACTAAATTAAGTTATTAAAACGGAAAAATCCAGTGTAATCAACACTTGGTTGAGCTTGGGAAATATATTCAATCTAATGATTAGATTCGTAATTCGATATTCTTGGCCTATACGTTTCATTTTTTGATTTCTCGATCCCAGAATGCTATCCCTAAAATGTAATACTTGCCTACCCCTCAGCATACCCCGTTAGATAACAAAAAGCGTGATGTTTCAGATACGACATGGAGCGCCTGTGCAACGGTCTGGGTCGCGTGAAGCGTTACAATGACTTCCGCAAGCCCATCGAGGAGGCTTACTTCCCCAAGATGGACTCGCAGGTTGCCAGTAAATCCTGGCCTCCTAGGTAAGCATAAAGCACCTAAATACTTTTTTTTTTATTTAAAAAATAATGCTCACTAGTAATTTGACAATACAAGTCACTAGTATTCTTATTAACCTTCTCAAGCTAAGCTTAGTTCGCTTTTGTTAGAAGGAAATTCACGTCCGTGGTCTAATGACCAGGATTCGAACCCATGACCTCTCGATCGTAAGACTGATGCCTTATCCATTGCGCCACGGCCGCTTACAAAAGTGTAATTTATTTGAGTTTTGCCCGTCAAGAAGTTCTTCTTGGTACATGGCAAATGAACCTGTCGCTTCGGCTTTGATCTCAAAATGTGAAGTGTGGGCGTCCAACACCTCTACCACACAGTTCTGATAAATATAGACGTGATGTCATGTTTATGTTACAGGTTTGCAGGCACCACCATCAGGGATATTGACCGTCCGGTAGATGCCATCAGGAGTGATGTGTCACAGCTGGAGACCTGGAGGGAACGATTCATCCAAGCCATCGAGACACTGTCTGTTACCCTGGTGAGTAATTAAAGTATTGCCAAATTATACGTCATGATTCGTTAACGTTGATAAAAAAGACGTCAAGAAAGTTTGTCGGCTGCTTGTAGGATCTACGATTTAGTATCAGATAATAAGTAATACAGGTTATGTAATTGAGACCTATATCAAGAGTGCCAAACGCACCTTTTTAACTGGTTTCCAAGAACCCATTTTTTTTCTTAATATGACGTTTTTAGCAAACAGACGTGTACTTAACCTGATGGTAAGTGGTAACTATAGCTTATCGAAATCAACGATCCACATGTAGATGCATCGCTTCATCTTATGCCTCTTGTGAATTTCAGAGCCTGATCTCACCACCAAATCGGAACATAGTAATGCAAGCACTACTACTATTAAAGGTTAAAAGTGAGACGGTGGGGCTTCCGCCCTCGACTCATTCACAATAGCTCTACCACCTTTTACTGCAGTCTCTTCGAAATACCTGGAAAGAAAGAAGTTCATTACCATTCTGTCTCTTATTCCATTTGTTGTGTCTTTCAGCCCAACGGTCGTCAAGCGCCGTTGGACGAGGAGCGCGGTATCGACACCCTGGGTAACATGATGGAATCGTCCATCATTAGCCCCAATCGCAACTACTACGGTGATCTTCACAACATGGGACACGTCTTCATTTCTTATGCCCACGACCCTGATCATAGGCATCTGGTAAGTGAAGGAATTACCAGTACTGAACTTAATATAAATCTAATGTGTTTTTTAAACAGTAACGTACGAGAATATTTTTTTATTATTTGTCTTTCTATTGTTGAAAACTGTCACTGTGACTACGAATCGTAAAATTATAGAATGGTTTGCATAAATATGTTGACTATAAGTAAATTATTAATATCTAAGTTTGCTGTCAAGTTGACTGTGGTTGGTTTGTTAGAGAAAGTTGTCACGATTGACACTTTTACCTGAGATTAACTAACCCAAGACACCAAGATCTCTCGTTTCGGAGTCGTGTGAAGTCTAGACCAGCTTTTAAGTTTCTATTTGATATATATTTATCTTGTGTTCTATTTAGGAACAATTCGGTGTGATGGGAGACTCTGCCACAGCCATGAGAGACCCTGTGTTCTACCGCTGGCATTCATACATCGACGATATCTTCCAGCTATACAAATACAAACTAACGCCTTATGGAGATGATTTGGTAAGTAGTGGTAATTGTTTTAATGATAATAATATGTTCTGTGACAGCAGCGATAGCCGAGTGGGGACCGTAGGACTGCGAAGTTAAAGGTCTCGGGTTCGTACCCACGGCACACACCTCTGTCAATAAATCGTTAAGATTAGAATCGTTAAGAAGAGTGTTTCGAAGATATATGTATGTGTATTTATCATATAAATTATCGCTCGTTAACGGTGAAGGAAAAACATCGTGAGGAAATCTGCGTGCCTGAGACTGTCTTATAAGTACATGAGGTCGTGTGAAGTCTACCAATCCGCACATGGCCAGCGTGGTGGACTATGGCCCAACCTTTCCCACCATAAGAAGAGGCCCGAGCCCAGCAGTGGGACACGTATTACATACAGGGTTGCTATTATAATATGCTCTGGTTGCATATAATTGTATGAAAGTTCCTGTCTCAATCTTAAAATGATCACGTAGTAAACTAGTTACTCTACTCCTTTGAAAAAAATATGCTTAATGTGACTTCTTCGTGCTTTAATTACCACATTCTGTGTTGTCAGTTGGACTTCCCCGGCATCCGCGTATCGGGCGTGAGCATCGAAGGCCAGGCCGGTAACAACACTATCGGTACTCGCTGGGAGGAGAGCTCCGTGGAGCTCGCTAGGGGACTCGACTTCACACCCCGTGGCTCCGTGCTCGCCAGGTTCACGCATCTGCAGCATGAAGAGTTCAACTATGTGTGAGTTGTGTTCGAAATACAATCTTAAATCAGATAAATGGCCATGGTGGTAAAGCTTTTTAGAACAAGCTTTAGGGAGAAAGTACCACTTTTCACTATACTATTTTTCCTTGCCCCTATATAGTTAGAGTCATTTACTAAGAATAAGGAGTATGTACAATTTGTCATCTAGCTAATCATTGCCATTTATGTCCCCAGAATCGAAGTAAACAACACCTCAAGTCAATCAGCGATGGGCACAGTGCGCATATTCTTCGCTCCCGTCAACAACGAACAAGGGAAACCTGTTACCTTTGATGAACAGCGCAGAGGCATGGTCGAACTTGACAAGTTTACTACTGCATGTGAGTAACGAGAGTAATATATTTGCACACAGCATAAACTATGTTAAAAACTCAAAATATATAAATAATGTATAGAAGTAATAGTAATACGGACGCTATAATAATTAATATAAAAACAAAAATGCCTCAAATGTTTGCACTGAAGGGACTGTATGAAGGATGTCTTTGATCTGCCTGCACTGCGTCTGCCTGCTGGTGAGCAGTCACGTTGTGTTGTCACGTGTCGACCGTACCCTGTGCTGTGAACCCTTTGCATTTCTACCAGCGAAACACTAAATATATCGTTTCTAATGTTTTACATTAGGTCACTATGATCACATTACATTTTCTTTAATAGCAATTATTTACAGAATGATATATAGGTACAAGTTAGATCTAAATTAAACTACTATACCTAATAAAATAACCTTCGTGAATATTGGTCACCTTGACTTATTATTTCACTATCAGTAAGCCTCGTACCTAAAACGCTCAGCAACGTTACCACGTTCAAATACTAAATTGCTGTAAGAAAGAATATTTCTTGTTCATGAAGTAGTTGCTCTTATTTTTAGACTCAAACCTACACACTACAAGAACAACCAATATCCGCGATTGCGATAACTATATTTATTTCGTGTAATTTTGTGATTTGACAATATAGATGTCTTTTTTTAACCGACTTTGAGAAATAGAGGATGTTTGTTCGCTGATTACTCGAAAACACCTGGGTTGATTTGAGAAATTATTTTTTTTGCATGTAAGAGTATACTTGTCAGGAGGCCCCATTTTTGTTTGGAAAATTATTTGAGTAATTCAACAAAAGAGTATTGTAATTTCCAGTGAAGCCCGGTAACAACACCATCCGTCGTCGCAGTTTGGACTCCTCAGTCACCATTCCCTACGAGAGGACCTTCCGCGATCAGGTACGTAAAGATTAGGGATATTTCTTTTGTAGAACATCTTTCTATACTAATATTATAAAGATATTTTGTTTGTACCCAATAAGCTCGGGAGCCTATTAATCTGTCCAGTAGATTCGAGAATCTAATGACATGTACCGATCTTAACGACAATCTTTTTTGTTGCAGACTGCCCGCCCCGGCGACCCGGGCACCGCGGCGGCTGCCGAATTCGATTTCTGCGGCTGTGGCTGGCCGCATCACATGCTCGTGGCGAAGGGCAACCCGCAAGGATACCCCGTCGTGCTGTTCGTCATGGTGTCCAACTGGGCACAGGATAGGGTAACATGCTTATTTATGCTTTTTTTTCGACTTACGTAGCAGGAAAAATAATCGTATTAGAGAGATTGCACATCGAGGTCTCGGGTTCGATGCCCGGATCAGGCAAAAGTGTTATTAGGGATTCTTACGTCATGAAATTCTTAAGAGCAGCACCGATTTGGAATTGTGTTCGGTGGATGGCGATAGGCCCACCCCCTATTACATGGGACCTAATCATAACAGATGAAGTGTGGGTGTCATGCACCTCTGCCACACTCTTCTGGGTAATGTAGGCGTGATGTCCATGTTATTCCAATAATATTTCTAGGAATATTTTTATGCTACTGGTGTCACCATCTATGGTTACATTTTGTTAACAATATGAGTTGATGTGGATGGTAAAGGAAATTGCTTCAATATTCTACAGTGTAACTTACTTTGTTTCGTTATTTAGCTACTTACCGTTAGATGGCGTAGCTTGTTTCTCAAAAAGGTTAAACATGGTTAAGAAATTAAAGTTTCAAATTATTAGATAAAGTATTTTTGGGGTCATAAATAAATAAATGATAATTATTTACTTTTCTGATGTTGTTAGTTTTTATTTAAAACTGAACTTTTATTTATCTTTTGCATTTAATTAAATTTAGGGCGACTATACAGGGTAAAATTTATTTTAAATTATTTTAATAAAATATGATAGTTAATGATATAAATCAATAGAAATACTTTTTAACGGGGTTCATTATAATGATTTAGTATCAATGTCACCAAACGTTCGATCTCTCTGTCCACCCTGTGGTTCCACCCATTCGATCATTGAAAATGTATTAAATTGGGTTCAACCTTGAACTCGGCTGAGTGTGTTCAATGAAATTCGCCTTCTTAAAACTGATTTTTTAATTCAACTTTATCTATCAAGATCTACCTTTCCCCCACAGATCGACCAAGACTTGGTAGGCACATGCAACGACGCAGCCTCATACTGCGGCATCCGCGACCGTCTCTACCCGGACCGCCGCGCCATGGGTTTCCCCTTCGACCGCCCCGCGCCCTCCGCCAAGAACCTCAGCGACTTCCTGCGCCCCAACATGAACGTGCGACAGTGCCAAATTCGATTCCGGGACGTTGTCGTGCCGAGGGGACAACAGGGGTAAATGTTTGGGGGGGTAAAGCGGAACGGGGTAGGCAAAAGCGGAACGAAATTAAGTCTATACTATTACTCTACTATTATTTGAATAAGTTTTCTAGTCAATTTTATAACAGCATTACTTTTTGGTTACACTACCAAGTCTTCTGTAAGATTTGAAAATAGTTAACTACCTAATTCAGAAGTAAACATGACAAGTGTTAGTGCTATGCACCTCTGCCTCTCCACGGCCTTCTAAGTAATATAAGCGAGATATTATGACTTAAAAGACCAACTAAAAGAAAACATCCCAGTCCTTAAAAAGTACCCCTTCCTTTATAGTAACTTATATTTAACTCCAAATATATATTTAATTTCAGAAAATAGGTATATTTCAGCTCATTACTTTATAATATTTTTATTTAATTTACCTTTTACACTTCACGCATATAAAGTAAATAACTCAGTGCGTTCGGTGCATAGGTTTGGCACAGCGCCGTCCCGGCCTTGTCGCTGCACTTGTAAAGACTCGTATACACCAGCCGAGATAGACGCCATGATCAGAAAACCTTACTATTACATCAAATGTGACCATAAACAACACATTTTTTAAACTTCATTCATAGACAAGATGGCAATAGAACTGCGTAGTTCTTAAACAAATTTGCAGAGCAAATTTTTAATATTTGCCAGTTTAAAATTAAATTCATGTTATATGCTTTTCTTTTCTGATCAATTCAATAAATTAATGGCAAAAAAACAAATACATGTCCTTTACAAATAACTCACTATAATGGAAGTTATTAAGACATCGGTAGCTATAATTAAGAAAAAAATATTTTGGGATTCAATAATATTTTCAATTGTTGCCATGGGCGCGTAATTAATTTGTTGATTTGTTTTTAATTACTAATAATATTGACACTAAATATAGCAATCGAATATTTTGATTAAGTTTATTAAGGTTGCCTGGAAGAGATCACTTTATAGTGATAAGGCCGCCCATTGTGCATATTTCAATTAGACTGTGTATCACAATTATGTACTTCTTCTTTGTGTACAATAAAGAATTCTCTATCTATTATAATTTTTGATCAATTGTAACGAGAATACTTGTTTTACAAACCAAAAAATAATATCCTATTTTATATGTATATAACTTAATTTTTCGAAATGATTTCACGCAATTCACATGAACAAAATATTATATATTACATAGTTCCTTATTTTAATTCATCTCTTATTATTATATATCCATAAATAATATATATTTATTGTTACTATATCAACGACCTTGGCTATGTTAAACGGATTGATTGTTTTAGTTTTAAGTTAATATCTAAGTTAAGTAAACGGGTCTGTATATAGTTCGTATAGTAGTAAATATTATTGTACATATAGTTAAGCACTTGATTTTTAAGACTGAATAAATTTGCCTTACAACAAACTTGTGTATTTTTATATTAAATCTACCAACTTACTAATATCTTGCTGAGATTTACATACAGCGTATTTAGACTTAGCTAAGCGGAGAAGTACAGCTAAGCTGTAAGTGGAAATTACTTTATTACTACTACTATTGGTTATTCAAGACACAGCAGCTTTCCGCTTTGTGTCCAAAGACATAAGCAGTGTTTTGCTTACAGTAAGTCTGATCAAAGTCTAACTACTTTCTATGCCTAGATCGCAGCCTAACATTCATCCAGCTTCAGATACCCGTATCTTATTTCTTTTTAACTATGTAATAAATTCTAAAGCTGGGTACTCACTTACTGAAGCACTAACCGTAACCGTTGCAGATACTGTAACTAAAAAACCGGGCAAGTGCGAGTCGGACTCGCGCACGAAGGGTTCCGTATCATTATCTATGAAAACGGCGAAAAAAAATGTCTGTTGAATGGTAGCCCCTCTTAAATATTTATTTCATTATAATTTTACTATTTATTTTTAAAGTAAATATATTACTAAATATTTTGTAAATATTTCAATCGTCTACCTATTACCGTTATGAATATTGAGCTGAAACGAGCAAAAAAATCACGTCTGTTGTCGTTTTTGTAAATATTAGCTATAAGACTTATTTCAATTTTTATTTTTATACACCAACTGCCCTATATATTGCCTGCAACACAAACTATCTGTTTATCCATCCAAAGGTTGCCTGAAATAAATTGCTTTTTAGCGATAAGGCCGCCCATTGTGCATTTGAAAATATTTTTAAGTTGTATTTTTATTGTCAAACTGTATATTTTTGGTGTACAATAAAGAATACTCTACTCTACTCTATGTTGAAACGTTATTCTGAATTTCAAAGCCTATATCGAATTGATTGAAATACAATTCTTTATTAGGCTATTTGTCAGACTTTCTGAGTTCTTGACTACTTGTTAACGATTGCAGTTGTTTATATGATATTCTTGGTTGGTACATAAATATAAATGCTGTTACGAAAAATACAAAGAGCACAGGAAACCGAGGCCACACGTAGTGTGTGTAAGTTATATTGAGACTGGTTTCTGCAGTGTTGGCATAATAGATATTACAGTCAGAGATGGTACGAAGAACTTGATAGCTTAACATCACGCCTATATTACCCAGGAGGGTGAGTCACAGGTGTACAACACCCACATTATACCTGTTATGTTAAGGTCCCATGGGATATGGGGTGAGCCTTCCTACCTAGCCCATCCATCGGACACAATTCCAACTCCGTGCTGCTATTGTTAATTTCCTGACGGAAAGTTCACAAATAACACTTTCGGCTCGGGAATCGAACTCAAGACCTAGCGGTGAGAAGCGCATACGCTAACCACTAAACCATCGAGGCTTAGCTTATTACAACGTCTTCAACATATGTTAAAACGAGTACAGTATGTAACCCGCCAAAGGATACTTTCTTTTATAACAAGGCTGGAAACTACTATTCTTAAGAAGTCTTTTTGAAGAATATACTGGGGAGGTTGCCAGGCAGACCATACTCTGATAGCTCTTATCAGCCCCAATCTAAGTTCAATCAAGAACCAAAGACTGAACCATAGAACCGGCCGAAGTCTGCGGCGAGGGACCAATTAACAACATATTAAATAGACATTTACTCACCTAATTGTACAAATAACTGTAAATCGTAATTTATCTGCCATTGACGACTTTCTTTAAATGCCTGAGCTCGCCGACAGACGGGCAGAGCAACAGCAGCCATGGCGAGGCCTGGGCAGGTAAGCACTTCTTTGTATTTGCTTATGTTTAGTGTAGAACGTGCTCAATAATAAGTAAAGAAAAGTCTTAAGTGGATTAAAGTCAGTGTCTTGTGTCTTAAAACAAAAGTGTTCCTAGTTACCACTCCTAACTAATTAGTTAACTAATAGTGTTGAAATAACTAATTAGTAAATTCTAAAGGGTGGTTGGATTAATTATATTCATACTAAGAAATAGTTGAATTACTTGTATCCTACATAAGATAAGAACAAATGTATGAACGTGACGTCACAAAATGACGTAACATACAGTTGGGAAGTTAAGGGTCATGGCAAGAGGCGACCGTAGCTGGTTGGCTAAAACGTCTGCCCGGTGTGCAGAAGGTCGCAGGTTGAAATCCTGCCGGTCCCATAATTTTTTCAATTGTTTCTTATTATAATTTGCTAAGCATAGCTACGAGTAAATGCTGTAAAGTCAATAATTATAGTCAATAAGTAAGTTCGATCGAAGAAGCCTCGAGTCTGTCTCGAAACTCTTGAGGTAATCTTGAGCCTCTCGAGTCGCAGCAATGCTAGTTAATCCATCTTGATTATAAGACTGATATCTTGTTTAGTTAATGTTATCTAAATGATTTAACAACATTAAAATGCAACACATTTAATGTTACAAATAGAGTTGTCTATATAATTGCGTTTAAATTAAAAATCACATACTTAATCTATCAAGAGATGATGATGATTGTAACGTAAAAATAATAAAATATAGCAATTTCTATTTCAGCCAAAAATAAATGTTGTAAAATTTAATAAGATTTTTAGATTAACATTTGGCGCCAACCTCTACCTCATATCCAATGGATGAAATATAACCCTACTACTGGTCGATTTTCATCTCTCATCAATAAATATAGTACAAACAAAGCTCGTCCCAGATAGCTTCGGATGAAATAATCTATATTTCATAGGATAGCCGCGGCGATGCTTCATATAAAATGTATGAGATACCGACCGCGGACTCAGCGGATTGCGAGCCCATTCTCTTGTATACATAATGCCTGCTGAATTGTGTAGACGAAATTATGAGCATGAGGAAATTTTCAGAATCATGGCTTATTTTGTTAAAACTTAGGAACTAGGTAACATGTTACCTTTGCCATTTAAGAAATAATTCTAAAATAGTTTTTAGATTTTATGTGATAACATAAATAATAAATAATGATGTTTGTTAGTAAGAATGCCCACCTAATCTTAATCTTATATATAAAATTCTCGTGTCACAATGTTACTGATTTTTACCAATTTTTATAAACATATTCAGTAGGTCTGAGAATCGGCTACTATCTATTTATCATACCCCTAAGTGATAAGGGTTGTTCACCCTTAACATTTATGTAATTTTTATTTTTTTATTTTTTTAATGTGATATTAAAAAATACATACAACCATAAATTTTTCAAATTCAAATTTCAAATTCAAATCATTTATTTTCATAGGCCCCAGGAGGCGCTTGAACACGTCGAAATATTACAAACAAATGATATAAAAATAAATTATAAGTAAAACTAAATTAAACTAATTACAATGATTTGAATAACCGGGGCTTAGATTAATTTTAATCCAACTGTTTAGAATCAGATTAAAATCAAACTAAGTACCAGCTCCGATGGGTATTGCATTATGAGAAGATCTGGTGAGAAACTCATGTGCACCATCTTTTCAAATGAAATGAATAATATATAACAATTATCATACATATTGAAAGTCACATAAAAAGAGCATTTCATTTCCAAATACTATTATCATTTATGTAGTCTAAAATACAGTAATAAGCTTTTTGAGATAATCTGATTTTAATATATATTTCTTAAATTTACCTATCGATAATTCCACTGCGTCTAATGGAAGTTTATTGTAGAAGCGTATACATTGACCTGGAAACGAGTTAGAGATTTTATGGAGCCTAGTAGTGGGCACAGCCAGTTTGTTTTTGTTCCTTAGATTTACTTTATGGAGATCACTATTTTTCTTAAATTTTGATTGATTCTTGTGGACGTACAATATATTTTCATAAATGTATTGAGAATGTAACGTCATAATATTTATCTCTTTAAATTTATTTCTTAGTGTCTCCTTTGGACTCATCATATAGATAGCTCGAATAGCTCGTTTCTGGAGCACAAAGATTGAATCTACATCCGTGGCACTACCCCAAAGCAATAAACCATATGACATTATACTATGAAAATAGCTAAAATAAACTAAACGTGCAGTGTCAACATCGGTCAGTTGACGAATTGTTTTTACGGCGTAAGCTGCTGAGCTGAGTCTACCAGATAACGTTTCTATATGTGGGCCCAATTGTAATTTAGAATCTAATGTTATACCAAGAAAGACAACTTTATTGACCATTTCCAATTCCTCATTGTCCATCAACACACTAGTTTTGACTTGTTTAACATTTCTTGTAAAAAATCTAACATATTTTGTTTTATTACCATTTAAAAGCAAGTTATTAACACTAAACCAGTTTACTATCTTTGATAGAGCATTGTTTACATCGTCAATTACTGTTTGTTGTCTATTTACCTTAAAAACTAAAGAAGCAAACAATACTATCTCATGATTGTCCGTAACGAGATGAGGTAAATCATTAATGTACAAGAGGAACAGGAAAGGGCCCAAAATAGAGCTTGTGGCACCCCTACTGCTACAGCTGATCCATGCGATCGCTTTCCATTGACATCTACTCTCTGAATCCTATCACCTAGATAAGAAGTAAGAAGTTCCAGAGCGATGCCTCTTATACCGTAGTGGTGTAATTTTCTGACTAGAGTTTCATGCTGCACACAATCAAAAGCCTTAGATAAGTCACAAAACACCCCATAGGCGTCCCGCGACTCCTCCCAAGCCTCAAATATATATTCAAGTAATCTAACCCCAGCATCACATGTTGACCGTCCGCGAGTGAAACCGAATTGTTTAGTGTGCAACAGGTTGTTTTCATTAAAATATTTAAGTAACTGCGCGAGAATTATTTTTCAAAAATTTTACTAAACGTAGGTAGCACTGATATTGGTCTGAAGTTTGTGGGGTCTAATGTACTACCTGATTTAAACAATGGAATTACTTTACTTAATTTCATTAAGTCAGGAAACACACCACAATCAATACATCTATTAAATATCATTATTAAATCAGGTGCAATAATATCAATCAACGATTTTATAATATGTACAGAAATGCCCCATAGATCAGCCGTTTTCTAAATATTAATTGATTTAAACGCGGCTTTAAAATCAGATCCATTAACATGACGAAATGCGAAATTATTATAAAACTCAGGCAAATTATCTTTAAGTAACGACTCGGCAACGGAGGAGGAAGAGCCTAAAGCACTAGTTAGAGAGACAGGAAAAACAGTAAAAAATCCTTCAAAAGCAACTTCTAAATCTGACTTGGTTACTTGACCATCGATACTTAACATAAAATCTGAATCTTTTGTTCTACCCTTCCCAGTCTCTTCATTAATAACTTTCCATGTGGCTTTAATTTTATTACTATTGTTTTTTACCCTTTTATCACCAACCCATATTTCTTAATAGCCATTTTAACCTTAGCGCTTTTGACAATATGAACTTTTTGAATGTACCTTTATGGGGTTTGACATAACATTGACATAATGCGTGCTGCAAATATCGTCAAAGATAATAAACTGACTTAAATAGAATAACACATTGTTTAATTTTATATTTAATATTTTCTCATTATTTCCAGTTCCTTCTCCTGTTGCTGGTGGCAGCGTTTGTGGCGCACGCTCACGGCCGCCGCAACCATGGTAGGTATTACGGCCGCCACCACGATCCTAACGATTACCACAGACCTCGAGGACACCACCATCACCACCAGTCCAGCTCAACTGTTCCCTCAACCACACCATCAACAACGTATTTTCCAGTCTACGATGGCACTGCTAACTATCCTTTGACACAATATAAAGATGAAACAGATGTACCAAAGGCTGATCAAGTTCCTAACGTAAATGCAGAAGCAGAAACCAGTGATAAACTTGATAATGGAAATAATATTCATATAAATGCGCTGACAGTGGAAGACAAAAGCAATTATGATAATAATAAAAATGGACCTGTAGACGTCAATGAAGTTAACAATAGTTTAACAGACCAATCAATTGGAGTAGACAACAACAACCCTGATAGCGGTAACCCTGATAGAGGTTACCTTGATAGTGGTAATCCTAGCAGTGGTAACTCTATCAATATAGATGAAATAACACCTATTAATAAAGACCTAAATAATGAGATGGATGTCGGTAACGGTAATCTTCCAAATAATCCAAACGGTGGAGATAAAACATTTAATGATAATGGTCTGACGTCTAATAGCATTGATATTGGATCGATCACTACTCCAGGTACTATTTTTATTAACGGCTCAACACCGCCGCCCGACCCCCCAAGACATAATATCAACAAACTTAGCTGTATCATAAATGAAAATGGACGATGTGAAGATGAAAAACCGAATATTAATAAGGGTGGCTTGTCCTCAGGTGGTGGTGCCACACACCAAGACCCAGACATTGGTGAAGGCGGGGATTTAGGTAAGCCATCTCATGGGTCAAATGATATAGGTGGCCTAGAGCCAAGTCATGTACAAGATTCTAATTATAATGGATTATTCTCAGGTGGTGATGTTGCAAGCAATCTACCCGATGAGATCATACCTTCAGAAAATGGAAAACTTACAGAAAAACCAAAAGAGCATGGACATCACAACAATAAAAACAAAACTGTTGTTTTACCCGTCTACTTGCCCGGTCTCGGCAGCCACGTCATGTATCCAGGAGGTCCTGTAGTGGCTCAAAATGACAAGATTCCAGCATTCTACGTTGTGCTTATTAATGGTCAGGCTACACTTGTCAAGAATCCAGCAGCTGTTGTTGGTGGAACTGGAAATAATATTAATCAAGGTTCTGTAGTTTTAGGTGACAGCAACATTTCATTAGGCGACCTTACAGGGATCAATTCTGGTTCGTTTCAACTTCCTTGGATAAATGTTGGCACTGGTGGTAGCAACGTTGGTGGTAATATTGGGGTGCTACCACAACAACCAATTTGGATAGGATCTCAATATCCCAATATTGGTGGTTTAAATATTGGAGGTGGATTTCCTGGTGCTGCTATTATCACGGAACCATTAGCAGTTCCTGTTCCAGAGCCAGTTCCAACTGGTTCATTTATTTATCCAAATATAGGATATGGCAATGCATATTGGCCTTCTATGTGGCCTGGAATGAATACACAGCTGCCCAACGTCAATGTCAATCTGACAAATCCCTGGTATACTAATCCTGCCCAAAATGTTAACTGGCCTAGTATTCTTAACTTACTACTTAATCTCTTGTCACAAGTACCAAATGTACAGCCTCCCAATCCAGTTCCAGGTGTGACTGAAACTAATCCAACTCCCAATCATCCAGGGGGCAGCAATAATCTAACTCCTACTCCGCGTCCATTTGTGCCTATACCTAATTTTAAACCAGATAATCCAGAAGGAAACAATTATGCCACACCTACCCCAAGCCCATTTGTGACAATTCCTAGTGATCCTGAGAAAATACCTGGTGGTAATAATTTCAAGCTAGGTGGTCCTGATATAAATCCTGAACTTAACGATTACGTAACGCCTACTCAAAGCCCGTTTGTAACAATTCCTAACATTCCCGAGAAAATACCTAATGGTAATCATTTTAAACCAGGTGGTCCTGATAATAATCCTGTAGAAGACGATTATGTTACACCTTCCCCAAGCAAGTTTGTGACAATTCCAAGTGTTCCTGAGAAAATACCTGGTGGTAATCATTTTAATCCAGGAGATCCTGATAGTAAACCTGTAAAAAATGACAATGATATACCTACCCCAAGCCCGTTTGAGACAAATCCTAACATTCCTGAGAAAAAACCTGGTGGTAATCATTTCATTCCAGGTGGTCCAGATAGAGATTCTGATGAAAACAATCATGTTACGACTACACGAAGCCCGTTTGTGACAATTCCGTATGTTCCAGAGAAAATACCTGGTAGTAATCATTTAAATCCAGGTGGTTCTGATGGAAATCTTGAAGAAAAAGATCATGTAACCCCTACACCAAGCCCGTTTGTGACAATTCCTTATGTTCCAGAGAAAATACCTGGTGGTAATCATTTTAATCCAGGTGGTTCTGATGGAAATCTTGAAGAAAAAGATCATGTTACCCCTACACCAAGCCCGTTTGTGACAATTCCTTATGTTCCAGAGAAAATACCTGGTGGTAATCATTTTAATCCAGGTGGTTCTGATGGAAATCCTAAAGAAAAAGATCATGTAACCCCTACACCTAGCCCGTTTGTGACAATTCCTAATGTTCCAGAGAAAATACCTGGTGGTAATCATGTTAACTCAAATGGTCCTGATGGAAATCCTGGAAGAAACGATAACTATGCTACACCTACACCAAGACCGTTTGTGACTATTCCTGATATTCTTGATAAAAAACCTGGTGGTACCAATATTAATCCAGGTCGTCCTGATGCAGATGTTTCACCTAATGGGAGAGCTACTCCTGGCCCAGACGTAATGCGTACGCCTGACTATGATAACGATATGACCTCAAGATCGACACCTACTTTTACTGAGCTTGTTATTCCATTAACTACACCTAAACCAGGTCTCAACCACCCTAAACTTAATCACCCAAGACCTGGGCCTCATGAACATGACCCCGCTATAATCAATCTGCTTAATATTCTTTTGAAAGTACCACCTACCACCAGTGGCAGCAACAGCAGGGTACCCCAGCCTAATACTAAGCCATCGCCACATCAACATCCAAAAGATAATGATCAATTGACCAAACTGCTTCTTGAAGTTCTCAAAAAGGAGGGTGGCAATACTGGTAATAAGGTCCACAAAGAAAAGGTCCCCCCTCATCCCAAGCCTAATGTTCATCCAAACTCGGATAATTTAGCCCACCTCCTGGCTCACCTTCTCGAAGGCCACAATCAACCAAATCTGAACATTCTTCTTGAACCAGGTATGGACGAGAGTCGGTCAAATTTGATGCTCATCCAAAGCCTTTTGGCCAGTCAAATGGGAAGTAATTTCGCCCCAGGAATGAATTATTACCAACAGTACCCACCTTTGCGTTCTGAGAATCCTCTACTTTATTTCCTTGGTCACTTCCCTTGTGAACAATCTGCCAACTATGGAAGTGGCCAGTCTGGTATCCAGCGAGGGCTCTGGCAATTGCTGTCAAACATGTATGGCATGAATTCCATTAGGTTCGACCGGTCTGCTGAGGAGACGGATGATGAGAAAACCCCTGAGTCTCAATCATCACCGGTAAATGTAGATAAGAAATAAAAAAAATAGGTAGATTAAGAAGAATAGCGTTAAATGTTTAATTAATTTTAATATATGAAACGAATAAATGAATTGACTTGTACGAAATGTTTTATTTTATTCAGTACAGTTCCATCACTACCATTCAGCCTGCTAAATTAAACCTCATGACATAAATATGTTAGTCAACATTCCATCTGGTATGACCAATGCGTCTTTTGGACGATTTAAAAACATTCGTTTCAGAAATCAGAAATAAAATCATTTATAGCCATTGCCGCTTGAACACGTCAAAATACAAATATATATATATATATATATATATATATATATATATATATAAAATTAAAATAAAACTTAACTAAATCAATTATAATACTTATTGCATTAAAATTATTTGATACCGGAGCTTAGATTGACTTTAATTCAACTTAGAAATTTGAATTTAAATCATTCCAAGTACCAGCTCCGAAGGGTATTGCATCATGAGAAGAGCTGGTGAGAAACTCATGTGCACCATCTTTTACAATTCATACAATATTTGTTTGTTCTTTCACAATAATTCTTTGTGTAAGTTATTACAACTAATGGCTAAAGATGGTTTGGAGTGAAAAATAAACTTAATTATTGTTCTGGAATTAAATTGATACCTAATAATCAAATTAGTCTATAGTATAAAAGGTTGCAATATCTTACACTCCAAGCAGAAAAAAGGAGTAAAGGCAATGTGTATATACTACTGTTGTCATAATGTACTGGTTCAAGAACAGACAAATTATATATATGCTAATAACAAATACTATTTAAACTCGAAAAAAAATGTACACATAGATTGCCTACTACACATAGATTAACTTAACAATATTTGAAATAGAATGAAATTAATTTATACAAATAAAATTTGAATGAGTAAAAACAAAAAAAAAACACTTAATGAATTTTCATTAGTCTTGTAAAATAAATATTAACACTTGTTATAAAAAAAATATTGATAAATAGAATAGATTCAAATGTAAATAATAGTTTATGTCGAATAATAATTAAGAATGTCAATATAAACTATAATTATTAAATTCAAATTCAAACTCAACACGTTAAAACATTACAAAAAAAGATATAAAAATAAATTATAAATAATACTAAATTATACTAATTACAATGATTTGAATAACCGGGCCTTAGATTACTTTTAATCAAACTTGTTTAGAATGAAATTAAAATCATGTGAAAATAACCATTTGTGAATACGCTGTACGCTCGTAATGCTACTGTAGAATCTTTTGCTATTCGGGACTCAAAATTTGAATTCGAAGCAAATACGTACTTTGTTGTCTTGCTGTAAGTTGTAATTATAATGTAAACATTTTTACACGATTAAGGGCCCGTGTCACATTTTCCTTTGGACGGATAAAATGTCTAATTTGTATTGAGTTATCCGGCGGTTAACTCTCTAAATCGTTACCAGAAACTGGTAAAATCAGCCCTAAGCTTTTAGAAACAAAATTTTAACAATTGATTTTAGACTACGATAATTATTAAAATCAGTCCAACTGTACCAATTTATAAATACTAGTGGTTCAATTTTAACCGAAAATTGTAATATTTTCTCGATTAAACCTTATTTAACGCGTAACATTATTCCTACATGGTTTGTCGGCTAAAAATGATGCCTACGAAACTATGTACTTCTAAATCGAATCTGATCGTATCGGTTTATTGAGCGATCTCCATTAAAATGTACCTTTATATTACCTAACTTTAAGGGCATTTCCGTTAAGTTTCTTTCAAAATATATTATAGTTGGATGGCAGGTTTAAAATAACTTTAAAATAGTAAGAAAAGTAATAAAGGCATGAACCTAGTTCATTTAATATTTTATACTATGTCACCAAAGCTCATGTAATAATATTGATAAAACTTACTCTATATTACCTAGTCTGAGGCGCATAAAAAGAACGACTGCTGTCCAAATAACATGTTCTAGTTACAGAAAGCTACTGAAAACCTTCACTGAAATAATTAAAAAAAAAAGCTAGTAGTAGCTTTTTTTGCGAAATTATTACCGGAGCCGACTTGCAGCTTTAACAGGCGTCGTTGTAAAAAGAAACCACATCGATATCGATAATAGCTGGCACTGCTGGCAGCAAATAAAAATTAGATTGCCACTGAATAATATTAAATACCAGCTTTTGCTATTTTTTATATATTCGCGGCTACAGCAGCGTGGTACAGCGTCACCCTTTACCTAGCGGTATAAAAAATAGCTTACCTCCTATTCTCAGACCTACCAGCCAATTCAGAGGATCCTACTTAAGATAGGAACAAATGGATGAACGTGACATCACGAAATGACGTAACATACAGTTGAGAAATTAGAGTCTTGGCAAAAGGTTACCGTAGCTGGTTGATTAAAGCGGCTGCACGGTGTGTAGAAGGTCGCAGATTCAAATCCTGCCGGTCCCATATTTTTTCAAGCGATTCTTAGTACAATTCAGAGGAGTACAATTACCAACACCGTGACACGACGACTTTTATATATTAGAAGATGTAATCTCACTTCGTTTGTATGAAGCGCGCGAACGCAAATGCTCCTTAACATTTACATTTCACGAATTCATTGTAGAACTTACACAGACCATAAATATTTAGGCAATAAAATTTAAATAGGACCTGCAAAATGTTAATTCAACGTGCACACAGATGAGATTGAATTGATTAACCTTTCTGAAATAGGTAAATGCTAAAATGTTTTTGTAAATATGTATAAATTATATTTATGTGTAGTTTATTTAGATTTAAAGTAATGTTTGACTGTATACATTTAGGTATATTTATTAGGTTAGTAAGTTTAAATTGTATTTGTATTTTCCAATTACCTTCTGTGTTTATACACTTTACATACCCATTTATATTATTTTTCCGTCTAAAGTAAAGGTTTGCTGTTAGAAAATTGAGTTATAAATTAAGCTCACCTTTGTATGTACAGTAAACGCTCAGAAGTCCATAGGCACGCTTAGGATTACATTGCTATGAACGGTACGAGCCCGATACAGCCAGTACATACACTAACGAAGTCGCTTGCGTGTTTAGCAGTTTATAAGATAACACACACTAATTAAATGTTGTCGCATTCGTACTAAACGCGTCACAGTGGCGACCGGTTCTTTGAATTCGCATCTATCTATCATGAGCAGGTAGCTATATCGGGAAAACATTGGGATCACTATCAACTAAGTCTGAGTTTGAAGCTTAGTTGATTTGTGGTTGTATTTTGTTTTTACGAAATCATAATAATATTTGTAACATTTTAAGCACAAACTTGTTAGGTATTCATGCTTAAATTGCGATACAATACATGTATACAATACATAAATAATTACATATTGATATAATAACTAATAAGTTAAATATGTTATTATTATTTAACTATTTACGTATTTTTTTATTTTTATTTTCATTTTTGTAAGGTAGAAATAAAAAAAGTCACGCTGAATGATGATAACAATGTTTATTCGTTTTATTTATTTATACAATTAATAAACTTTTAAGAGCATTGTGACGTCACATTCCTACCTAAATTAAAAAAAGTGCCCTTGTAACCGTTTACAAGATTTTTGATTAATATAATAACTAATAAATTAAATATGTTATTATTATTAAACTACTTACGTTTTTTTTTATTGTCATTGTGGTAAGGTAGAAATAAAAAAGTTATGTTGAATGATGGTAAAAATGCTTATTCGTTTTATTTATTTATACAATTAATACATTTTAAAGAGAATTGTGACGTCACATTCCTACCTAAATAAAAAAGTTCCCTTGTAACCGTTTATAAGATTTTTTATTGTAACCCACTTAGTCAATTCATAACATTGATAATACCTACAAATATTACTAAATTGATTCACAATGACAACAAGGACAGGATGTTCTAATAACAAAAATATAATTGTTGATACCCACTTATAATAGGTATTGGTATACAGCAGCGTTTATTGAAGACTAATATTATGATTTACACTTTATGACGATGTTTTTTTTTAATGTAACGTCACAATAAATGTATTGAAGTTACAGCTTGTCTTGACGAAAAGAAGAAGGAAACTAAACCTCCATTGAAGATCATTAAATATTTACTGAAGTGCTAATATTCAGTTACAGCGTCTTATTAGTAAAACCAAAACATCTTAAATTAATCTTAAATAATTATAACACTATTAATATTTCGTATAACCCCCATTATTTTCAATGCAGTCAAGTAGACGTTTGCGCATGGACCTTACAATATTAGCACATATTAAGTTTTCCCACACTTCCATGCAATGGGTTTTTAACTGTTGTATACACCTTTCATCCCGTGACTCCCACCTTTGCACCATCAAACCCCATACATTTTCTATATATATTTACAAATGTGTGAACAAAGTGAACAAGATAAAGAATACTATATCCCATTCCTTCTAATCGAGTAAAAACTTCAAAAAGTATAAAAGTAACCAAGTGAGATTTGGACCTGCGGTGAATTGGTAATCGCATCTATTCTAACTGCATGCCTTAACCGCTCGGCCATGTTGTCACTTACATTGTGGATGAAATTATGAAATACAATTATTTGTTAACAACATGTGTCTATTTCTTGGAAATAGAAGGTCGTAAGTCAAACTACACTTCAAACTATTGCCTTTTGAGATTGCTTATGGACTTTTGGTCGCGACTGTACATGCTAATATTTGTGTTTAATTATATTGTTTATGTAATTTTCGCGTGTGTAATAAATAATACTCTAATAGTGTGGAACTACAGCTTAAAAATAAGTATCGAGTCGTATTTTAAATGAACAATTACACAGATTATTTTTCTTGTGTATTTTCTAACTAGAATCAGAATCATTTTATTCGCATAAAATGTAGGTAGCAAAGATGGTAAGTAATTAAAATTAATTGATCCTTTGCCATTTTACAGGAAATAAAACGTATATTATGAAACGTATATAATATAATATTATCAAGAGGAAAGATTTCAGGTATGTTTGTACCCAATAGGCTAAAAACTAGTGAAACTTGTATATCACCTAGTCTACGAAAACTTCAATTTTTTTTTCTATATTCATGTCGTAGTAATTTCAGTATACTATACTTACCACATTGGCTTACATCGTGCATCTAAGTTATTTTGTGAAAAATAGAACTAAAACAAACATATCCATTCCCAAATAAATGTAAATCCCGAAATAAAAATACTTTCTTTTCTCACACAACCAGTAAATGTTCTCGTACTGTGTAAATCCGAGCTCATCTTTTCAATAAAACATGGTGTAGTTTCGGCTCACTGTTTCGTGAATTTGCATCCTCGACCACATTCGTCACGAGTTTTCCTCAGGGAAATTATACGATACCCCGATTTTATATCTCCACTATGATAAAACTATAGAGTTGTTGGATTGTTTGTTTGGTTGAACGCGCTAATCTCAGGAACTCCTCCAGAAAGTCCAGATTAAAAAAAAAAAAATAGCCAATTAACAGTAGTGTAGCAGCAATGAAATATGTTGCAAAAACGGGCTTTATCACGCTCAATGCGACAGCAGCAGAGCCAGATATGTCTAACGTGGGTAAAACCAAGGTTAATTCCAAGCCGACGAAGGCCCCGGCAACAGCTAATTAAATATAATAATACACCACAGAGTTATAAAATGAAATGCCTATCATGTAATTAATTTGTTGTGCTAACAAACTTTCATAATTTTCATTTAATATTTACTCAGGGTCGCGGGAGCTATCGAAAACAGAATAAATATAAAAGTAAATATTACGTGTGGTTTATTATAGAGTTTATAATGGAAACAGGCTTAAGGCAGACACTATCGCCTCTCTTTTAATTATGTTCTAAAAAAAATAACTTACTCCTACGTAGTACAAATTGAAGTAATTCTTTATTGATATATTATTGTTAACTATTCTTATCCTTCACCTTCTAGTGGACACTTCCACTGTCGACATTCTCCGAGCCTTTTCCAAATTACATTAGGGTCGGCTTGTAGTCTAACGGATTCATTTAAATATCAGTATTTTACATTAAGCAACCGCCATCAGACATATACTACCCAGTACGAAGTGATACCTTAATTTTTTTTAGGTTAAGCATTGCTAACCGCGTAGCAATGCTTAACCTGTAGATCGATCAGTCCACGCGGCTTCTCTGACTGGACAGTTCTATTTTATGGCCTGAATAAACGGTAGTTAAGGGTAGACTCCTGAGCGCCGTGTTATCATACTAACGTGGTTTAACTTTAATATTATCAAGTTTTTATCAAATCAAATCAAATCATTTATTTTGCAAGAATGTAGTACAAATACAGGTGTTAATAATTAAACAATGGTTCAATACATTCTACCATATCAATTTTTTATGGGATAAGGTGTGAGCTTTATCGCCATCTACCGGGTACAATTCCAACTCCGTGCTGCTACTGTGAATTTCCAAACGGATTCAAAGATTCAAAGAACATTTGCATAAAACACGGTTACAATTTTTTTTTGCATAAAACACGCATAAAACTTTACCCGACCCGGGAATCGAACCCGAGACCTCGCGGTAGCATACGCTAACCACTATACCATCAAAGCAGTTCCAGAACTTAATAATATTAGAGTTAAACCCATATTACTTTTGTATGGTAAACTGCCAAGCAATTGTTCCCTCTTAAGTTAAGTCTCCGCTCGGTTCCGCATACATTTTTATAGTAAAGCGCATTATGTCACGTTTCCCTCGGGAAATTAGACAGTATGCTGAAATGTGTTCTCACGGCTACATGGCAATCTATACATTGCTAGTATGAGATGGTCTTTCATTGTTTTAGCTGACCGTGCTATGCGAGACCAGCTTTTACTGGCAATGCAATAGCTTAATGTGTGTCCGTTTGTAGCTTAATGTGTAACGGAATAGCAGGCTCTGGACAGCTAACGACTGTGGTATAATTATGTTCTTGGGTATAACTATCTAGATAGGTTATACGAATAATTAATACTAACATTATAGTCTACTAATTATTCAAAGTGTGACACTTTGAATAATTAGTAACTAGTACTTAGTAACTCCACCTATACAGGGTTGATACGATTACGACATGGCGACAATTGTTGAAAATACAGATGATAGACGTGGTTAGTGTTCACATTTGCACCAAAAATAAAATGCGTTTTTTTGTGAGAAAAAAAGTAAAAATTTTCATTCAGGATTTTCATTCACCACTTTTTGGGTATTTTTTTTATTTAATTTATTTTATAACTTTATGCAAATCGCAAATACAATGGCGGACTTAATGGCTAAGGCATTCTCTACCAGTCAACCATAAGGTGGTATTTGACCAAACTTAAAAAAAAACATTATCTAAAACCACTGATCCTAGAATATTTTGACTCAGACATTTGTTTTATGATTCAGCCACGAAGTAAGAAAGGACATTCCGATCTTCAACCCCTACGGGTGTTAAAAGGCGTCTAATTCCAAAATCTGATCGTCTCTTTTAGTGTCTCCTCCCTACAATGTTGGGACACTTCACCCTTAGTGAATAATTTATTTGTGAGTAACTGAATTGTGTACTAGATTGTTTGACAAGAAATGTTTGTTTGCTTGAGACGGCTAGCCGGTTTTATCCGGTTTTAGCGGTTCATTTGTAAGCTGCTAGACTTTGTTTAATTGAGAAGACGTGTAGGATGTTTCTGTGAATTTGAGATGAATCGAACGTGAAGTAGTTGTACCTTTTCTGGCTTGTAAACTTATTTGTAATTTCTGTGATTGTATGGCTTAATACTAGAAACGAATTGACTTAATACTTGATACTGATTCATTGTTTATTGAACAAAAAATACTTCCGCATAAATATCATAATTTGACATTGATGCGGCAGTATTTTGACGCATAACTTAGTACATTTTTATTTCTATTTCTCTTTCAACTTTCATTAATATTAGGTTGTAAATTTTAATTTAAGATTTTTTTAGCAAAATTATATATATAGGTTATAGTTTGAAGTACTTACTTCATTATTTGTTTCTACCTTAAGAGCCTATACAACCTCAGCTCAAATTCAAATTTCGCCCCCACTTCCCCGCGCCTCCTCACTCTCTATCTCGCTCGCACAATACTACTCGCGGTGACGCGGGCACACAAGCGATTTTGTAAACTATTATCGGACGAGTACTAACCAAGCACTGCATAAATTCTACTGCCACAAAAAACTAGTCAAGCGCGAGCCACCATTGCGCTGAGGGTTTTGTAGTTACAATGGCTTGGTAGTAAGTTTACAATTTGCTATTTTACAATCTTATAATATTTTATAGTTTTCGCCTTGTATTATCCTACTATTATATTATTATTCTTGTACTACTTTCTTAGTTATTATGCATCTATATAAAAATGAATTGCCCAAATGTATGTACGCGCATAAGTTCCGAAGGACTGCACCACATTGGATAATTCTTTTTTGTTGTGTTCGTGATTCTCATTATAAGGTTTGTATAAATACAAGATAGATAACTATAGGTAGGATAGGTAGGTAAGTAGATAAGTATGTGAGTAGGTAGGTAGGATAGGTGGTACGTAGATAGGTAAGTATGTAGGTAGGTAGGTAGGTAGGAAGGTAGGTAAGTACGTATACGTACGTAGGTAGGTGGGTAGGGTAGGGTAGGTAGCTGGAGGATGTATGGTATATAGTAGAGATGCCACGAATAGTGAATTGGCCGAATACCGAATATTCGGCAACGCTGTCGGCCAATGCGCCGAATATTCGGGCCGCCGAATATTCGGCGACGAGAGTGGGATAGTGACTTTTAACGCGAGTAAAACCGCGCGGATCAGCAAGCGGCATTGTTATTGTTTTTCTCACTAAAATGCACTTGAGCACTTGATACAAGTATTTACCTAACTAATGTTCTAATTACCTAGCCTACTTACGATACATTATTTATAAAAGCTATTTACAATATAAATGTGAGGTACACGGTCGTGAATCGGCGCGAAATTCAAAAGACCGTCCGTCCACTAAGAAACAGCACCAAAACAGTAATGAAAATAATTTGGTAATCAAACTTTATTTCCAAAATTACGATAAATAAATTAGTAGGACACGTGTATCGGTCTATCTATTCGCCTAGATCGGAAGGCCGATCCTTACAAGTGGTGGTCAGCAAACGAAAAACAATACCCGAACCTTTCGAAATTTGCAAAAGTTTATCTTTCTTTGCCTGGAAGTAGCGTTTATAGTGAGAGGTTATTTTCTGAGGCTGGTAACGTTTACGATGAAAAGCGATCTCGATCTTTGCTACCAAAAAATGCTGAAAAGCTCGTTTTTATCGATCACAACTTACCACGATTGGTTTGATTAGTTTTAAGTACTAAAATGTTGTAATTTGGAAATAAATACATAATTTTGAGTAAAATAACGTGTCTTTTTTTACATGATTTGCTATTCGGTATTCGGCCGAATAGTACGCACGATTCGGCCGAATACCGAATAGCAAAAAAAGTGGCCGATTAGGCCGAATACCGAATAGTTGCCGAATATTCGTGGCATCTTTAGTATATAGGTACCATACATTTTTGAAAGTAATTAAACATTGTCAAAATTATACAACAATCATTTTAATTCGCTTATATCTCTAATTGGCATATTTCGAACATGCCTGGGATCGCATAACTCAGGCAACATGCATGTTATATAAAAATGTTATATAAACCTATTTGTTGTAGGTATGTTGTCAAAATAAAAACAAATAACTTTTTTTTTTTTAAGTTGTCCCACCTGAATTTCTTCTGAATCGTGGACGGCGGTTTACGGACACAAATCACATGCAGAAACACCTGCGACTCGTAGCGCAGCAGCCAACCGCTTAGCCACTGCACCAAACTTATGCTATCTAACTACTAATCACTAACTTTGTACTAATGTTTGTAATCACTAATATTGTAGTAAATAGGTCGGTAGATACTTACTTCATAACGTTTATCATATGTTTACCTGTTTCTTTACGCCAACCCAGACGCTTCTTATTTTTATTACGCTTATTTCCCATTGCGCCAACACTAGAAACCTAAGTACCTACTTCAATTTTACGTAGCCCTGTTGCGTATTGTGTGTTCTGAGCGCATGCGACACAGCTATCCCGTCCGAAAGCCGAAGCGAGACTGAACGGGGGTGTCGGGCGGAAGGGAATGAGCTTCAAGACGCCGATAGTATAGGTATTTTTTTTTTAAAGTGAAAATAATGGTAATTTTAAAAATGTACATTACATAAGACCTGCTTTATAGTTAGTTCAGTAAGTATGCAAAGTTTCATGATTCAATTTGACGTATTTTTTTAATTACAGCAGTTTTTTTTATCGTTTTGGAGGTAACTTTGGGATTTTTTTCTATCGAGAAAATTTTATGGAATCGTGTTTTCGGCTCACATAGTACCTAACATTAATCCTCAACTTTACCATATATTTATTTCAAAATTAATGCTGCAGTATTTTCGACGTAACGAAGGATCATGCTAAGCCATTTGAGATAGTATAGGCTCTTAATACGGTGATGCCGAAAGGAAGGGTCATGATTTTTGCAGTCCATATTTGAATCAAATCATTTTTTTTATTGCAGGCATCAAAGGCTTGCCTAAATACCTTAGACTAACATACATAACATTTAATTATTATTATTTGAATGTTTGTTTGTTCCTTCATAGCGCTTTTAATGAATGTGGTGTCAAAAGATTCGTAAGAATAGCTCGAGACGGAAATTAGAAGTCAGGAAAAATAATGGACTTGCAGCGGGATTTGAACCCGCGACTATATTGGTAAGCATGACTAAATGCTATATATACATCAATTAGAAATTAAATGTCAACTTCCAACCTCGAAAAAAATAGTTTAATTTTATGACATGTTTGGTATCAAATAAAAGGTTTTGGCAACCACAATACAAATATGTATAATAAATATATTAAAGTATAAGTAAACATGTACGTATAAAATGCGGTCAAACAGTTGTCGGGTTTTTACTTTTTTTAAATGCTAACATCTTGTTATTCCTTTTGAATACTCAAAATGGCCGTAAAATATTACGAAGTCATCCCATCCATGATAATGTAAGGGCCCTTTGTAAATAATTTATTTGTGAGAAACAGAATTGTGTATGAGATTGTTTGTCGAGGAATGATTGTTTGAGGCGGTTAACTGGTTTTATCCGGTTGTAGCAGTAAATGCCCGGCTTTGTCGTAATCTGTTGGACTTTGTTTGGTTTGGGACGCGTGTAGGATGTTTCTGTGAATTAGAGATGTTAACAACGGTGATGCCCCAAAGCAAAAATTGCCCTAAATGGGAATTGGTTCAGCATATGCCAAACTAAAGCTTGGCGCTGGTTTTCAACCAATCCCCCAGTGACTACACGGATGACAATCCGTTACTTAAATAATAAATAAATTTAACAAACATAATAAAAGAAACAATGATAAAACACAAATACAATTATGGCGTGCATGTACAACATAAAATAAAACATAAAAATAAAATCATAGCAGTTGCGCATATGCATTAAATAAAAGATGAATTTATAATTGACATGCCCATCTCTCGCTGAGCATTGAATATGTATCGTTTTAAGCATAACCTAAATCGTTATATCTGTGAAATTAATTGAACAATTGAACTGTATATTTGTGTAATTTAGTGTGCTTACAACCTGCAAGCTATCCTAGAAGAATCGAGGTAAGTCTTAGCTGTGTAACCTATTTACTGAGAAGCTGTCTTTTTAATCGTGTGGGATTCGCGGTTAGGTTCTAGCTGGGACTGCCAAAATACAATACATTATTTAAAATGAGGTTATCTATATCGGAACAAGATATAATTTCGATAATTGTAAGGACTATTTGGCGATAAAAATACTTGTATAGCTTCAGAAGCTGGTAATTTTTAATACTGCGATGATTTGGCGTCATTTTTACATGGTAAATTACATTCTGACCTGACCAAAAAAAAGAAAAAAAAAATCTACACATAAAATTAATTTCTGTTTTATTTGTATAATTATTGTCTCAGTGGATATTATCAAAAAAAAAATGAATTTACAACATTAATGTCACACTGTTTTACTCACGATCAGCGCGCACCAGAATACCAGCGCTGTGATGCAAATTTGCTGCAGTATTATGCTGAGGTGCGTACTCTTTTTGGCACATGTACTTATGTTATGTACTTATTTAAAACATAAATAAGTAGTTTTAAAACTGTTCATATCATATAGAAACCGGTCGGCAAAATTCCGACATAAAATCCGTGAGTAACCCGTTTGTTTCTCTCGTAATGATGTCTTCTCACGTTAGTTTAAATAGTATTGTTCATATCAATTTGCCGGTATAAATGTATCTTATTCTTAATTATTACACCTTTAACAACACGCATGCTAAGTGACGTCGCTTTGATTATGGTACGACTCGTACGCACAAATCATATTTATTCTTGTGTGCGTATGGGTGCTATAGGCCAAGAAGCAGCGCGGTATAAATTTCACGCACGAGACTATTTATTTTTTGCGTCACTGTAGATGAAGCGATTGTATACATCTTTATTAATCCATATAACCACAATAACAATCAACGTGCTTATCAAATGATGTTTCTAACGGAAAGAGAACTCGAATTGGTAAGACATACATTTTATCGTTTCCACTACATGACGCATCTCTCGAAACAAATTAAATACGAATTAGAGGCACATCATTACCGATACAGCCATTAACAGATGGTTTTTCCATTTCTAGTACATTTAAATTATCAATTTTGATATTATGTTATCATTTGGTGTTTCGTTATGGCGAGTGGCATACGGGTAAGTAGTATTTTTTTACATTTGCTAATACTGAGTAATATTTAATACATATGTAAACGAAATTTGCAAGTTCTAGTAAGAAAATAATTAATGCCGCAATTCTAATAATGAAATCGTAAAGTTTTTTAATTATTTGAAATTACAAATAATTACAGTAAATGTGAACCAAGAAAATATAAATATAGTAAAAAGCCAAGTATATGATATTAAATATTTTTCTTTTATTAGGTGCTTTGTTTTTGATTTAAAAAAATATTTTCAGAAACTTTTGCCTGTTACAGCTAGATATGAATAACGGTAACAGGTAGACGCTTGAAATATTTACCGAATATTAAGATATAATATTACTTTAAAAATAAATATTTAAGGGGAGCTTCCACACAACAGACATTAATTTGTGGCCTTTTCTATAACCCCTTCGTGCGCGAGTCTGACTCGCACATGGCTGAATTTTTTACTTTAAAGCAAGATCATTTAACCAGTTTTTAAAACTTTAGCTTTAATTATTCGAAAGAACTTGAAGTAATTTATTGTTGGACTATTAACACTAATGAAAACAAAACACAAGTGCTAAAACACTTGTGGTTTTTAATTAACTAATGGATATGGTCATTAGCTGCTGGTTTGTTCGCATTACTATAACCTAATAACTACGCAATGATTATTTTTTTACATTTTATTGCATTCCAGATTGTTCTGCCAGTACTCTACTTGGTGTTAGTAGAGGGCCATGTCATAGATCCGTTGAGGACACATTTTAAAGTACCCACTCCAAGATTACCGCACTTCCCGAAAAGACCAACAGGTGAAGAAATCCATGGCAAAAAAAATGCGGATCAGGATGAAAACCATAGACCTATAAACGGTGATGTATACTCATACAATTCTCAACATTACGATCGATACTACCATGACGGCTATCCCATGGGGATGAATCCATATGGAGGATACCCTGAACCATTCGGCCTGCAAAACTTCGATAACATGCCTGGCGTCAACTTTGGCTGGCCTGGCATGAACAATGAATTTAACTTCCCTGGTCCATGGAATAACCGTCCAGGAAATGGCGAAGACAAAAAATCTGATGAGAAACCAAATGACCAAGTTTCTGGTGTCGGAAAAGGTGACGACATTAACGATAAGCCAAAAAAAGATGACATTAATGACAAGAACAAGGAATGTGGACCCGAAAAAGATAATGCTAAATGCGACCCTATCAAAAACCTTGAAGCACTTCCTCCAAAAACAAATGAGATCACAAATGATAAGCCAGAAAACAATACCGACCTTAACGCGAAAAAAGATTATCTTTTAGTGGACAATAATGGCAATAGTGTATATCTTTTACATGAAAATGTACCTAATACAAATGGTATGGTACCAAACATAAATCAGCCAGGTGGTAATAATGTTTTGTACTTGCAGCAACCAGGCAACCAAGGGTACCAACTGGTTAATGGACAACCTCAAGTGAACTTACCACTTAATGAAAACAAACTTGATTTAAATGGATATAATAATGTTGTGCAGAACCCTGTCCCAAATAATTCACCAAACTCTAACAGCTATGTCTTAATCTACGCCAATGGACAACTGATTCAGGTCCCGGGTACGGTAGTAAATTCACAACAGAACAATTTGCCCATTCAAAATGGAAATCAGGGCTCGAATATCATTGTGAATAATCCAGCACCAAATAATAACATAAATGCTCCTATCTATCAAAATCCTAATAATGTTTATACTGCTGTACCTACTCAAGGCAATCAACCAAGTTCAAATGTGGCTGTTTGGCCAAATTCAAACAACATTGTTTATACTAATGTAGCAAATCAAGGCATGCCTAATTCTAATGTACCTGTTATTCAAAATCCAAATAATGCAGTTTATGCCGTACCAAATCAAGGAACCCCCAATATCAACAACCCTAACAATGTAGTTTATTCTAACGTACAAAATCAAGGAGTGACGAATTCAAATGTACCTGTTATACAAAATCGAAATAATGTGGTTTATGCCGTACCAAATCAAGGAATCCCGAACACCAACAACCCTAACAATGTAGTTTATTCTAACATACCAAATCAAGGAGTATCCAATTTAAATCTGCCCGTATTGCAAAATCCTAGCAATGTTGTTTATTCAAACATTCCTAATCAAGGAATACCCAACTCAAATGTCGCTATACAAAACCCCAACAATGTAATTTATTCCAATGCCCCTGTTCAAGGCAACCAACCAAATCCAATGTATGTTCAAGTTCAAAATCCAAATAACGGTTTTGCAGTCCAAAACCCTTCAAATGTAGCGAATTCTTATCCAAATAATAACTTAGGATCCTACGCAGTTGCACCACAACCATCAGCAGCACTTCCTAATAATCCAGTAAATGAATATGTACCGTCAAATAATGGCAATCAAGAGCATATAATAAACAATTTAAATGGAGGTATCAATAATCCTGGCATTTCAGTACAGCCAGCAGTATCATCAAATAACAACGCAAATATATACCAACCTTTACCAGCTCATGAGAAAGATGCTAACGCTCCTGTGCAGAACGGACTAATAGTAAATGGCAATCCACAACCAGCTGTTGAACCTAGTAATGCTTCTATAGGAATACAACCTGCGATCATGGTCTCGGGGTTTAAGGAAACAGATGGCGAAAAAAAAGACCAAGACAAAGACAAAGATGACAAAAAGGAAAAGAAAGACAAGAAAGATAAGAGCAAGAAGAAGGACAAAAAAAGGAAGTAGGATCTTAGATAATATATACAAAGTTGAGATAAACGTTCAAAATTCAATGTATTGATTTCAATTGTGAGTTCATTCGATAATATTGTAATAGGTGCAAGGTGCAAATAAGCATTTTACTGGTATTGTTGTCCTGTATATACTCGTAATGACAAAAATACATAATTAAATAAAATACGTTAATACTCCTTTACTTTTTTATCTTTTCCCGATGTCATTTATTCTTTTTCAGGAAAATTATATCAAAGGCAGAAAAACGTTTACAAAGGGCCATTCATTTAAATTTAATTGCCTTGAGGACTGTGGCTCGTGGGCCCAGCGAGGCTGTGACAGACGTTTGGTACGAGCTGACATATCTACTAGGCTCTGTATAGATTATTTAACTTTGTGAAGATGAATTTTCTCATTTTTGCATTTGCTATCTGCTGTTAATAGATTTATAACATATTTTGACACAGGACCCATAACAGGTGAAGTGTGGGTGATATACACCTCTACTATAACCTTGTAGGTAATATACCTATGGTTTAGAAGTTATGTTATGTTATAATTTGAAATTAATCCGTCATTTGTGAAAACGTCATTTGGCAAAATAAGCATTGAAATAATAAAGAATATCTTCATTTCACAATTTACGTGATTTATCCAAATAAGAATAAAATATATCTGTTTTTACTGTTCTGCTTGTATCTGGATACCAGAAGAGTTCGTAACTAAAAATAAGCAGGAGTTTAAAATTAAATAATCACACCCTATTAGTCAGCCACCATTTTAGTTTAATATCGACTGAACGATAACAATGAAAGTCGTTTGTACACCAATTGGCAGTCTCTCACGGGCGAGCACAGTTGAGCGATCATTGGGGTCGATCGCGTGCCGCCGGCTGGAAGCGGTACGCTGTACCGCATGACGCGACAATGTGAATCCAGGGAAACTCGCTAGCGACTACGTCAACCAATTTGATACTATTCTTACTGATGAGTAAGAATAGTATCAAATTGGTCATCATTAACTAATTTGTGTTCGCCAGCCAAATGTTTAATGCTTTTATCTGATAAATGCCACCCTATACGTAGCTGCTACCCATATGGTAGTAACTAGATCTGAAGATCATGTACGTAAGCGAAAAAAAAAAGTTTTTTTTCTCATCTTCTTTCTTTCTTTATGAATTAACTATTTTAATTACCAAAGGGGAAACTATGTACAATAAAAGTAAAAAAAAAAACTATAACAAATACCTATTTACAAATTGATAGGTAATGAGTCATAGAATTCCTCCGCATCGACCTCGACTGCAGGGAACGTGTTCAGAAGGCTGACGGCACTGCCACGTTGAATGGCAATGCTGATTCTTTGAGCCAAGTAAAAGCCAGCCTTCTGATCATGCGAAGCGTCGATTAACTGCTTTCAAATATCTTAAAATAATAAGCGGGCACTCGGAACCCATTTTTATTTTTTTTACTAAGGATTATATTTATTCAATTAGTGAAGTTTTTTTTTAATTTTATATTTTTTGGATTTTGATGTTTGTTTTGACGTGTTAAAGCGCCCCTTGGGGCCCATGGAAATAAATGATTTGATTTATTATTATAATATCAGTCTTTTAAGGATCTGACAATGCCACCATAGTGAAACATAGTTGTTCAAACATTAATATTTGGCCGTCCACGAAAACTTAGGATGAGTTCCTTCAACGCGATCGTTCATAAGAACTGTAGTTTCTATTTGCATATATTTCATGGTCGAGGTATTATGCAAACACTTTGAGGATATATTAAATAACCACATACTAACACGTAATAACAACGCAATTTTCTTGATCAAGTGATTGTCACAACAATGACATTTATTGAGATGTTTAAATATTAATGATGTTTATTTATTGCCTGTTCTGTTTCTGTATCACCTTAGGTTTACTGAAAAGGGATAGAGATATCATATCTCTATCTCTTTTCAGTAAACCTAAGAATGTGAATTTTTTTTATAATTCAATTTGCTTACCATAATGGTAAGCAAATTGAATTATAAAAAAATCTCACATTCTTTGGCTAAACATATTCATAAGTGGAAAAGATTGATGGCGATAGGATCACTCCCGCTCACATGGGACCTAAACTTAACAGGTGAAGTGTGGATGATATACACCTATATATATACTGTCTGGGTAAAAATGGGGGTTATGTTATAGTATGTTTATCATGTTATATTCAAATGTTAACTTTTAATTCCGAGACGTCCTATAAACAAGTATTCGCTCTTATGAAAGAGAAAAATATTTTTTGTTGTGAATAAATTCAAAACTCACACAACATTGCCTAGGTATTTTTAAAAATACCAATAAAACTGAAAAAAAATTTCTTTCTATGGAAAAAGTAGGTAAATGAAAAATAAGCTGTGTAGTATCGCACTTCCAAATATTAAAAAAAAAACACAACAGCGATTATTTAATATTTTTTTCAAATCTGGATGCACGGTACATAAACTTTAATTTTACATATTTATTTCTATAGGACGAATAGTTTTTGAGTTATGTAGTGCTTTATAAAATATACCTAGACAACGTTGATGTGTATACGTTTACTAGCATTAACCAAAAGTTTAGTGTTAAATTGAGTGCAAGTTTGGCGTAGTGGTTAAAGCAGTTGCCTCACCGCTTTCAACTGCGCTGGTGTTGTGGGTTCGATCCCCACACGAGACAAATCTTTGTGTGATCCGCAAAAAAATGTTCTGACTCTGGGTGTGCTTTGTGCGTGTGAAAATATATGTTGGTGAACACCCCTGCGACACACGAGTTATCCCACAGCGAACGAACGTGTAGTCTACCTGATGGTAAGTGGAGTACAGCCCATGGACATCAACAATTTACAAAAGCAGATTAAAGATGCGTCGCTGCAGCTGTGGACTACGGTGTTATGCCTCATGTGCCAGTAATTTTAGGGCCTGATCTCACCACCGAACCGGAACACAGTAATGGAAGCACTACTATTTGGCGGCAGGTTAAAGGGTGAGACGGTGGTGCTGCCGCCCTCGAGCTCATTCACAACAGCTCTACCACCAAGTGCGGGCGTCGTATAAAAATAATAAGAAAAGTTCTAAATAAAAAAAAAAGATAAAATAGTGTTTAAATAAGTTTTACTAGATCTAAAACTAAACTATCCCGTATAAACCACGAATCATCAATAAGAATGCCGCTGGTATCGGTATTCGATCGAGCGAGCGATATTAAATGCATTGGATGGCAAATGCCTGCGTTCAGCCTACAATTGATTGCTGTAAGCGACGTGACTGTGAGGTTCTTAATATGCTAAGCCAAAGTTAAACGATTATTAATAATAAAAAAATATTCGTTGGTCGTCGTTAACGCATGCAGTCTTTCACTAACCAAGGATGCGATTCCCAGGTCGGGAAAGTTTCATTAGGGATTTTTTAATAACAGCACGGAATTGTAATTGTGCCCGGTAGATGGTGATAAGCTCACCCCCTACTCCATGGGACTAAAACAAAACAAGTGGATTTTTTTATTTTATTTATTTATTAAATGCACAAAACACATCACAATCGATGAAAAAGCGATGTGAGTGTTGGACACCTCTGCCACACCCTTCTGAGTAAAAAATGCGTGATGCTACGTGCTGACGTTATTCTAAAACCTCTTACTTTACTCGTAAGAGAATAAACAAATGGAAGACAGACCAATAAAGATAAAATAGCACTCAACAAGGACTACCATTAATATAAGGACAACAGCAACACGCACTCATTATATTACTAATTTCTATGGTCTTCCGAAATGCATATTATCTAATAAAGCATAATAATACACTTACTTAAACCTTGTCACAGAATAAATACACAAATTGTATCAAGATTGCTATTGAAATTGAAACTAAATAGCTGCTTGAATTTGCCAAAACTTGCCGAATTATACGATCTACATCCGAATGCTACCAAATACTGCCAAACTACTAATCTGTTATGCCAATGTATTCAAATTGTATGCATGTATACATACAAACTCGATTCATGTTGACGCTACCAGGCGTGTTTCGCTGCCCGAGTAGGCATCGAAAGCATACCTACGCGCGGCCGGTATCCCGGGTACTCCAATCATTAAAGGACTCGCATGCGAGCGGAGACGCATACGCACTGATGGAACCGACAATTCGTATTGCGGTGCTACGATTGGCAATAGTAAACGCTAGTGCGGTAAACTAGATGGCGATAGTATCCTCTTAGCGCTTGATGACCCTGTGGCGACACACGTGCAACGCTCGATGAATAGGTTTACAGTATTTTGAACCGTAATTCAGAGCAATAAGAATGAAATTTGATTATCATGGTATTGTGTAGGTAACTAAAGATAAAGATGTATACTTTGTGGTGAGCACCATATTTTTAACACCATTAAGTTGATATTTCTTCAAATACTTTTGCTAAGACGTCCTTCTTCTCCTCTTTATTCTATGACGTTACAGTATTCGAACCGCTACGCAGCTACGAGTGCTACGCTTGTAGCAGTTGGCTACGAGCCGGCTACGTTTTTTTGTGTGTTCTTGATATCCAAGCTTCGTCGTTGAGCCTTTTCCTTGTGAAACGGATTTACTGAATATCAGTATTTTACGTGGAGCGACTGCCACCAGGCCTCCACACGAACCCAGTACGTAGCGATACGATATTCTTTGTTAGAATAGCTGTGAGATTGCCATGCCTCTGACTACCCGTAATGACTACGAATGATCTGGCATACCACTGATTTTTCAGCGTAGTTGGTTAAATAAATTAATCCATGTCGTAGGCGTATTTATGAAAAAACTAACTAAAATAAAATGTTTCGAAAATAAAATCTTCTTATTTACGAAGTGTCAATTGCAAATGCAAACAATTAATTACTTTGAGAATAGTTGAACAAGGTTTACTGGAATCCACGCAGCATGGATTGTACAGAATTGTTTTTACTAATTTTCTATTTCTAATAAAATCTTTTATTTAATGAAAGACGATGACGACGATTTATATCGTTCTATTGAACTCCCTCGTGACTTGGCAGTATCATTTAATCCCGCTCACTGTGAGGTCTTGGGTGCGATACGTGGGTCAGGCAAAAGTTTGGGATTTTCATAGGTAGTTTCGGTAGCAGAGTCTGGAGTGGTGCCCGGTATATGGCGATAGGCTCTTACCATATCACATAAGACTTAAACATTACAGGTGAAGTGTGGATGTAATTCGACCTTTGTGGGTAATAAGGGCGTGACGTTATGTTGTATATTATTATATTTTACCACATAGGCAGAACCGCAGAAACAAACTAGTAATGCATTAAATCATCACTTCTTGTTCTAAACGGTTAAAATGTATGCTCTTAGCGATACGATATCCTTTTTTTACTATATCCAAATTCTAAAAACCGCAATAAACTTTCTAAATAATCACCTATCTACCACAGTATCAAATTAACCTATAAACTGCCTCACAAAGAGCCTCAGTAAATGACATAATGGTTAATGAATCAATTACAAGGAAGAATGCCTGCACTGCACCACTGTTCGACCTACATTACTGGCTCACAACTACTCCCATATATCTCGAGACTAACATGCCTTTGGAAGTGATAGAGTAATACTAAAATCGTTGGCAGAGTAGTAGTGTAGGTCCCAGCTTCGATATCCAGGTCGGAAAAAGTGCTATTTGGGTTTTACCTTTTAGAAAACGCTCACGAACAGCAGGAATTGTGTCTGGCAACCTTCAGAAGATGTTCTCAAGGTCAAAATCTGAAGCTTTAATGTTAAGAACTTTTAGATCATAATCGTTGATAAATCTCATAGGCTCTCGACTGTTATTATTTGACAAACGGAACAAGTAGCAATTAATTCTTATAATGCAGCAGGCAACAATTCTTTTAACAAGTTACATCATCATGAAAAAATTTAACGAATACGCAAATTCTGTAAGACATAAATTCAATGTTAGGTTGATAACCAGCGTAGACACTATTCTCGGTAAATTCTAAGTACATTGTAAATTATGTTAATTAAGAACAAGCCACTCTAGGCCGTATGCTTTCATGAGAGAGTAATTCTCGGTAAGTAATTCTGTTTAGCACTTCATTTTATGTATAGTGGATGTTTGCAAATATTCTTAGATTCCCGGTATAATGCGGTGTGTAATTCACACCGCATTATACCGGGAATCTAAAATGTATAGCAAATTTAATGTTATATAACATTAAAGATATAACATACAAGATTTTTCATATCGATATGGTCATTATTTTATTAAAATGATTGTACCAATAAATCCTTACTAATATTATAAAGGCGAAAGTTTGTATGTATGGATGTATGGATGGATGTTTGTTACTCTTTCACGCCAAAACTACCGGGTCGATTTCGATGAAATTTTGCACACATGTAGCTTATAGTCTGGATTAACATATAGGCTACTTTTAATTGACATACCACGCGGGCGGAGCCGCGGGCGGAAGCTTGTAATATATATTTGCATGTCTTACGGCAGGATCACTTGAGACATGTTTATTAAATAACAGCATTGTAAGAGTGTTTTTTGCAAAATAAATGATTTAATTTGAAAAATCCCTAATATCATTAAACTGGGCATTGAACTCATGAGTGATATACAAATTATACTGCTAGACCAACAAAGCAATTACAAATAAACGAGATGTTTGTCAAATTGAATGTTTCTACTGTTCAATAATGGACTTATAAATCAGATGTCATGTCACATTATTCCAACATGCACAAAATACAAAAATATCGTCTCTATTCAGGTACATTTTACGCACAATCTTTTCCATAACATTGTAATAAGCCCACAGGGTGAATTACCTACATCCAGTAACATGTCGCTATAGCTCTTAGGTACATGGCAGTAATATGTGAGTAACGAAGGTTTTTGTGCGTGACCGTGCTACCAAAATGGTGAATTATTACTATTTGTTATTCTGGACAGCCGTAAGATATATTGTTTCATTATCTTGTAATATTATCTGCCTTTATTGTGAAGTAAATGTGCTTGTAGTTTATCGAACCAACTGGAACAAGTTGTATTTGTTCTAGCGTAATATCTTTTTTAGGTATCCGTTCTCAACGGGTAAAAACGAGATCCTATTACTAAGACTATGCTGTCCGTCTGTCTACCACGAGGCTGTATATCATAGCAATCTAGCTACGAGAACTTCCTTTAAATTTTAATTTCAATATAATTTCATTAATTTTAAAGTAAATATATAATTAAATATTCTGTAAATATGTCAAGCGTCAATCTGTCTTTATCAATATCGATCAACAACAAGCAAAATAAATACGTTTTTGAATCCTCCTTAAATAAATAATTCTATTTAGTTTTAAATATTTGTTATTACAACGGCAATAGTTATATATCATCAATGATAATATAAATTTGTCTAAATTTGATAATTTAAGGGGGCTAACATTAAAAAAACGTGTTTTTTTTGCTCGTTATTGTTCGATATTGATAAAGGCAACAGGTAAGTATAATATAATATACGGTGAATATTTTTAAGTGTCACTTAAAAATATTCACCGAATGTTTAATTATATTTAGTTTAAAAATTATTAATTATATTAAAATTTATATTTAAGTAGGGCCTCTTGTGATCAAAAGACATGATTTTATTCTGTTTTTATGGATCATGTAAGTTTCTTAAAATCTTGATTTTTATTTCTCTTATACACGGCAAGTGGAGATGTTTTATTTTCTGATGCCTACCGTATAGTGTGAGGTATGGTCCCCTCCGTTCTAAAAACTAAACCATTGGCGCGAAAAATCTTCAGTTTGTTAGTTCACGAGTAGGTAATAGGGGCCTACTACAGGGCATTATACAAAAAACTTTAAAAATAATGACTTCTATGAAGATGCTACCTGTTTAATATAGATAGTAGATCTCTTTTAACTCCAAATTTGTTGTAACGGCTAACTACGGAACACTATTGCGCATGGTCCGAGACGCAATTGGCCGGTTTTTTTCCAGCTAACCATTTAACAGAAATAAACGCGCAAATACGAACCAAATTTGCGTTTTTCGTGCGCTATTTGATTTCAGTAATAATTTTTTCGGCGACTTCGTTAGTATTAAATTTGATAAAATATACGCTATGTAACTAATTCTAAAATCCTGATTCATAGAATTACTAATTCTAAACATGTCCAAATATATTTTTTTATAGTTCAGAAGGTTTTCGGTTATTCACAAATAATAATACAAAAACTTTCCTCTCTACAATAATTTAATAGAATAGATTCACAATATAGACAATACAACTTTCTATAATGGAATAATAGGGATTACTCGAGGACCTTTGTGAAATAAGAACCGTCCGACAAAATCCTCTTGTAATTTGAGGACTAAAGGTATTAAGGTCATGTACCCTAATCATGTGGGACTAGGAAGGTATCAAGTGGGATTATGACACCTTTTATGTTTTGGAGTACGAAAATGTGTAGAAAATATAGTTACCTGGAAAACGTAAATCTTTTTTTTCAATTACTAGCCTTTTCTAGTGAGATAGTGGTAGAGCTTGTGCTCAAGCACAAGGTCGATTTTCACCTTTAACCTGCCGCCAAAAACTAGTTGTTTGCACTGTGTGCCGGTATGGTGGCGAGATTTGGCCATTACTGGCGCATGAGACGTAACATCGTGCTATCTTACCGTACCACTTTATGAGCAAAAAATATTACTCAAATAAAATAATGACGGACGAGTTGATAAATAAAATTAATTACGTGTTAAATATTTTTGCATGTTGACGAGTCAATGTTTCTCAACATTACCTACATTAATAATAGTTTGAACAAAACACTTTTAACGTTTATTGAATAACATAGATTATATCTATATGAAATTTAGTTTAAAATACACGAAAAGGCCTTTAATTGATATAATTTCGGTTAAATAAAAATTGATCATTGCGATCATCCAATTGGTTAGGCAAACGTATTTGTTTTTCTTGTAAAAAAACACGGGAGCCAGTGTAAATAAACATTGACCAAATATTGCTAATTCACATCAACCCTGTATAAAATTAGGATGTAACGAAACGATAGAGATTCAATACTGTTTTCCATATTCAAATAAATAAGTTTATTTTTAAGCGGTTAAATTTATATTTATAATTTTGAGAGTCTTCATAAAAACCCTTCAACAGATATACTAAATATCATTAATACAGCTTTAAAACGATAATCCTTTGTCATTTACAATAACGTATATTCAATTATTGATCAATGCTTAAAATGAATGTAACAAATTCGTTTTAAGCCTTTTTATAGCGTATTTGTGTGAATTAATACTGAAATGAAAATTGACGTTTTATATCCTTTAGATGTAAAAACAATTTGGGATGTTCAAAAGAGAATTGGTAACGAGTTAGTTATTGTATTTTACATTTCAAAGTGCGGGCGCTTTTGAGTGTTTTGCCTTTACGAAGTTTTCTCTACATTTTTTTCGGTTTCATTGAACTACACTAACTGTGTTTTTAAATGTTTTTTATGTCTTTCTGTCACCACACCTCTATTTAATTTAGTATTATAATAGACCAAACAACGGTACGTTCAGCTTTGGTGTGCCCAAATTAACCGGTGGTAGGTTTTAAAGAGATAGTTATTCGAGAATAAGTTGCCCTTTCAAGAGCATTACCACCTCTATAACGCGCTAGCGACAGGACCAACGACGCAGCTAAAGTTATAACTAATATTCATAACGTTATCACAATCCTACACGCCTTACTTGCGTATACAGTGTAACGTAGTCTACTGATGACTAGTTAGGTAGGCAGAATAAATAGAAACAATCGATAGATTAACAAAGGTATTATTATTCTATATATTTATATCTATTAAATACAAGGTAGTCTCAAGGCGTAGGTTGGTAGGTAGGTAAGTGGTTTGGTAAAGTCCTGGCGCAGCGAAGTGAGGAACACTTAACTCGGCGCTGGTGACCGCAGGCAAGAAGGCCGCGTCGCGCACGCAGGTCCTTTATATACCCCACAGGGGTCTGCAGTGGGGGGCGCATCTTGAGGTAGCGGTGGCCGTGCGGTTGCGACGTCACACACCCCCTCCGTTAGGGCAGAATTTTTCTTAAAAAATTCGGCTCCTGGCTGACATGGAAGACCTCAGGAAGCAGTTCTTAAGCAGCACCGGCAGCTCGATCCGGCTTTACTGAAATCAGAACAATAAGTGTATATAAAAAAAATAACTAGAAAAAATATGAAGTTACGATACCTAAATAAAATTGAAAAGAACCGGAGTGATCGAGCCCCACGTTGGGCGCCACTGTAACGTAGTCTACTGATGACTAGTTAGGTAGGCAGAATAAATAGAAACAATCGATAGATTAACAAAGGTATTATTATTCTATATATTTATATCTATTAAATACAAGGTAGTCTCAAGGCGTAGGTTGGTAGGTAGGTAAGTGGTTTGGTAAAGTCCTGGCGCAGCGAAGTGAGGAACACTTAACTCGGCGCTGGTGACCGCAGGCAAGAAGGCCGCGTCGCGCACGCAGGTCCTTTATATACACCACAGGGGTCTGCAGTGGGGGGCGCATCTTGAGGTAGCGGTGGCCGTGCGGTTGCGACGTCACAACAGGATGGATACGTATTTCGACATTTCTTAAAACGAAAGTTTCTAGACGTAATCAGTGTTTATCTCCAGCGGCTATTTTTTTACGTAAAAATATCACGTTCTTCAAACAAATTTTAAGATTTAAATGTTTAATTTGTTCGGAAAATATCTTTTTTTCGTAATTAGATTTTTGACCAGTGAAAATCAACTCGAATCACGTCTAAAAGCCGTGGTTTTAATAAATGTCGCTATGTCGTATCCACCCTGTATAATATCACGTTAACTTAGCCATAATCCTTCGATTACTCTCACGTTTAAGCAGAACTTAAGACAACCCATCTCAATAATGTCTTAGTCGTATAACCCTTACATATGCTAACGTGATGAGAGAGGATTAAGAACTTTGATCATACCATGAACCAACTTACCATAACATCACGCTTATATTACCCAGAAGGGTGTGGCAGAGGTGTACAACATCCACACTTCACCTGTTATGTTTAGGTCCCATGGGATAGGAGATGAGCCTATCGCCTTCTACCAGGCACAACTGCAACACCGTGCTGCTATTGTGAATTGCCTGACGGAATGTTCACAAATAACACTTTGCCCGATCCGGGAATCACACCCGAGACCTCGCGGTGAAAGTTATGTAACTTAACCACTAAAGAGTAAATACTGGTTTTGTAAAACTGTAGACTAAGAAGTTTTGCGAAATCGGGATCAAGACATACTGATAGACTCGTATAATAAAAAGTGTACGTTATATTGGTTTGAAGATACTTAAATTAAAAAAGTACCAATCTGCGTACGTTATGATTAAAATTCATAATATTAACGAACTGAATTAAATTAAAATATAAAACAAACAGACGCGGCCCAAGGACACAGAGACAACATTTACAAAATATTTTTAAAGAAAATTACTTTGTAGGAATTAAATTATATACTGTTATGATTAGAGGGTAGACGGATAAGATACCATCTGCCAGTCCAAGGTCGAAATTCTGCAATTTAAAATGATTCTTATACAAATATTTGTAATTAAAATTTCATCAAAATTTAATAATAATAATAATAAAATCTTTTTATTTCTCTCTTACACAGAATGGTTACAAAATCATATCTTAAAACTAGATGCTACATTAATTAGTGGGTGAATCTGTGTAAGAGACTGGTATCTATACTAGGAGAACCTGTATGACAGATTACCAGCCTCTTCCGTCTCGAGGTATGTCGGATGTTTAGAAAGGTGTTACCATATAGATTGATTTTGAGTAGTGAGAAAGAGACTTATCAAATATAAACAGAGTAATGTATGTGGGTGTGTGTGTTCTGTGTTGAGTGTGTGTGTGTGTGTGTGTGTGTGTGTGTGTGTGTGTGTGTGTGTGTGTGTGTGTGTGTGTGTGTGTGAGTGTGTGTGTGTGTGTGTGTGTGTGAGTGCTTTGGCTTATCCTATAAGCAAGCTTTAGGTAGAAACTACAATAAATTTTTCTGTATCCTGATAATCAAGGGATTGCAACCAAGAAGATATGTTCTTTTTGCAAAGGTGCCTGGGTAGTGAGTGAATGTTTAATCTTTCATTCACTTTATTATACAAAAATCTACCCAAGAACCCAAAAAATTTGCCAGAGAAAGCGGTCGACCATTGGCTGTTATTTGTGGGATCAATTTTGTAATGTAACCGTTTTTTAGGGCGAAGAGGGTTATAAGGAAGCAGCGAATGCTGTCATAATACCGTGTTTAGTATAAACAATTGGCGTACCGTCAGGACTTCAGCTAAATGGTACAGATCCTTAGTTGAATTATTATTTAATTATTAATTGAATAAACGTAAGTAACTTGTGGAGTACTCATGAAGTAAAAATCTCCACAATTAGAAAGATGTGATTTAGGTACTAGCTAAATTATAAGTGAGTCACTAAACGGTTAGTAACAAACAAGGTACGGTTTCTATTAGATTACTTGTGCCTTAGTAAAAATTCCTAGGATCAATATTAAGGTTGAAAAATTAAGAATCCAGCAGGATTTGAACCTGCAACCCCCGGGTAAACGCCCTTGGTACTTTGCCAATCCAGCCATGGATTCGTATGCTGCTAGATTCAAAAATGTTTAACCCTTTCTGTGCCAGCGATATAGGTATATATATACCTTAGCTAGACAAACCTCACTTGGTTTTAAAGGCATAGCAAAGTTCTAATTTGATATAAAATAACTTTTGCATAAAAAGTAATTTGGCTTTCATTTACTAACCCATTGGTGACAAGTTATCTGTCTGTCGATGTTTTATGGCACGTACATTAGAACGTTTACTCTGTTTATAAAGTCAGAAGTATAATAATGATTTTCGATTTCATCATTATTGAATAAGAAAACCATAAATTGCCCTCTTGAACCCTCAGCATTTCAGTAAATGTCCAAAATACCTGCGTCCGGATATTACAGCCCTTTCATAAACAATTCAAATTACAGCTTTAGCAGGGAAATAACATATTTACCAGGTTATTTCGGCAGGTGGCGCTAAACGACAAGATAAGTTAGTTTGGCAATAAAGTAATCTGGCAGATAGAGGAGTGAATTTATTAAATATGAATCGCTTGTTTGTAGGTTAACAGAGATGATTGAATTTTGTGATTAAGTAAAATGAAAATCTATATTCTATTCTATACATGTAATAAAATTGTAAATTTGCTATGTTTCTACATTGAAGATATTTAAGAAAAAAAAAATACGAAACTTTATAACAGCAGTATTAGCTAAAACATATTCGTCTGCTTGTCTGTATGTTCCTACGCGCATCACGCGAAAATGTATGCTTGAAATTAAATGCTGTTCTTAAGTTTATGTAGCTGGAGGTATTACTTAAAAACTAGTTTATCTTTTTATTTTATATCTAAGGGGGATAAATTAGGGGGTATACATTTATTTGACAGGTTTGCCTATTATAAAGGAAAATACATAACATTCTGCAAATAGGTTCCTTACATGACGTAAATTAATTGTTATATAGATTTTTTGCCAATATTACTACCTCGGGGGGTGAATTAGGATTTGTAAATTTATATGGAAAGTCAGTAAATTTTAAAGAAAATTGCACGAAATTCTGCTCTTAGGCTCCCTACAAGACATAAATTAACTATAAAAATAGATTTTTTAGAAATTACACTCCCCTAGGGTTAAATTTAGGGTGGAAAGTGTATGAGGGAAGATCCTTCATTTTGTAGGAAATAGCATGGAAATATCACTTTCCACGTGGACGAAGTCACGGGTAACCACAAGATGCCGTATTTTCTATAAAGCATCTTGACCATGCTGTGAACTAAAGAGATTGCAGATAGTCTTTCTTCCTATCTGGACTATGAGCCTTTTAACCAACATACAATTTATGAAACACTGTCTTTAAACTACAAGTCTAATATCAGCAGCAAATTTTTTTAATCATCATAAAGATAATAAATTAATAGTACTATCTTACTTATGCATTAATTTTCCCGAGTCGGTCTAGCCTCTGTTATCCGACTCTAACCAATTTAGTCTGGAATACTTTATGAACTTCGCAATTTCACCGCAGGCCTTATTAACCTAAAAAGCAGCCGCATACTGAACTACCTCTCAGTTCAGTTTATTTAGTCACGGGAGTGTTCATAAACATACATTTCACACACACAAACCACACCCAAAGTCAAAACAAATCTTTGCGGATCACACACCGATTTGTCCCGTGTGGTGATCGAACCCACAACACCAGCACAGTTGAAAGCGACTGGACGACCGCTTTTACCACTACACCAACCGTGCATTCTACATACGTGGCTGACTCGGCCTCCTCAAAACATAGTAGTACTTCTTCTCGTGAGCTCGATCACAAAAGCTCTACCATCACTATGTTATCAATAAGTTTTTTCCGCAGAAATTTGTTCTTAAACACATTTATTATTTATTTTAACAATTTAGCTCCAAGTCTAAATGCCGCAAAGTGGGTCGGCTACATGACTTTTTGTTTATTTACCTGCATCCTTCCGTTGTACAAGCACTGTTTACGAATTCATACAAGTACATCAGAGGTGAAACAATTTAGTATTCACTGATACAGCCTCCGACCCACGTAAATAGTAATACTTTAATATTGTAATTTTTACTTTGAATAATGGAGTTAAACGTTTAATGTAGTGGCTGGATGTCGGTGTTACGTTTTGAAAAAAGTCATTATATGTGAATATGAGTATTGAGTAAGCAATAAACATTTTTCTAAATTGTCTTTAAATATATACTTTAACGTCTTAAAGAAGCTAAGGCAAAGGCTTATTAAATACAACACACATTAGTACCTTGTTTTCATTTGATGTTAAAATTGACTGAAAGTTACTGGCAAGCGAAAGAAGCGTAAATATGCTTCTTTCGTTTGCCAGTAACTTTCAGTCAATTACATATACATCTAATGACAGGTACCTTTTAAGGCATATAAGAACTTTGTCATTAGCGGCCTTTACACACACACTCTATCGCGCGTGCTTTGGAACGTACAGGATTGCGCGCAGGAAAGCCTGCACGCTCATTCGCACGCGATTATATTTGTAAGGTTTACGCTTCCCCGTTCTTTCGCGCGCGATTACTCGTGTTTGTTTTCCTCAACGGAATGAGCGGTCGTGTAAAGGATAATCACGCGGGATAGATCGCACGAAACTGGCGCGTGTTGGAATGTGTGCAGTTCACACAGTTTTACTGAAGAACGCGGGTGTTGCGGTGAAATATGGATAGAAAATATCGTGTGGCGCAAGTTATGATGCTCGCTTAGTTATTAAGTTATGATGTTGGTCCTTAGTAAAGAGCATGTAGTCAAAGTACCAGAGGGGGAGGGGGGAGGGGGATTTGTACACGTCGTCTGTTCCTTTACCACTACGCTGGCTGTCTGTAAATTTCTTAAGCTTTTTTCGGAACGAGCCCCTTAAGCTTTGTAATTTCTTAACCACAAAATCACGATTGGCGTCAGGAAAACCTTTTTCTTTACAAAAGTCAATTATTTTTTTATAAGCTTCGTCTTTAAGTTTTTTGTTTTTATATTCTTCGGACTTGATTTTCCAGAGGCAAGAAAAAGACTTGTGTAGTGTAAATCAACTCCCATATTAACTCTTTACTCCACGTACGTATGTCCGCCATCTTGTCATGCGCGAAAGAATTATAATAAAATTAACAGGCCACCAAAGGAAACGCGATTACGCGCACGCCTGCTGAGCGCGGCGAATGGTCTTTTCCTCTCTTTCACTTACTTTATACGCGCGCTCTTTCGCGCACGATTGCTGTTTCACGCGCGATAGAGTGTGTGTGTAAAGGCCGCTAATGTCCGCGTGAGTTATATGCAACTGTTAAACTGTCCTCAGTCAAAAGCTGTTGACCCAAATCAACAGATTATCTCTGGGATAAGATTTCTATGTACAGAGGCCCACTAAGTACTAAAAACTACAAAACAGGCGTGCGCATTTCCACCAAAATTCCTGTTTAATCAGTAGAAAATTGGAGTGGAGTAGCTGTATAGTAACAGTTTATACGCGTGTAAAGTCGGCAGTTTACGACAGGCTTAGCTTATTTTATTTCCACCTTTTTATGGCGTTAGAGTTTATGTCAATAAACTCGAGAGATTTTTTCTCTTAGGGCTCTCGCACATGACCGAGTCGGTGGCCGATTACTTTTAGGAGATAAATAGAACTACACAAAACTGGTTGGAAATAGTATGAAAATCTAGCCCTCTGTGGCTTTATTATCGGTCTCACGAAAACTCAGTCGTAGATGAGGGCCCTTACTCTAGCCTACATACTAACCATCTTTCATGTAATCCGGGTCTAGTGGTTTTCACTGTGAGATCTGAGGTTCAATATCCTGGTCGATCAAAAGTATTATTTAGGCTTTTGATATCAGGAAAATGCGTTGGAAATGTGACCCACTTGATGATGATAGGCTCACTATCTATCACATGAGCCCTGAACAACGCAGGAGCAATGCGTTAGTATGTATACGTATTTAGTGTTATACACATTTTCCACACTCTTCAAGGCGTGATGACGTTATATTCATTGGTTGTAGTTACCATTTACCGTAGTCTAAGATATGAATTATAGAATTATATATGTTCACTAATAAGAACAACAGCAGAACCCCGCTCTATTTACCATGAAATGGTATATTAAGTGTAATACACCGGTACATTTACGCATTTGAGTAGTAAAACGCTGCCCCATCAATATTAACCGTCGGCACACTACGGTCGTAAAAAAGCACTAAACAAAGTACAGGTTAAGATTTAACTGTCTGATAAATTAAATCTATTGAGCGTTTTAAAAGGGACCGCCTAAGAAATCTGTTTTTGCTCTTTTTGGTGTTCACAAACAAACATTTCACACACAAAAAGCACACTCAAAGTCAGAACAAGTCTTTGCGGATCACACTAAGATTTGTTCCATGTGGGGATTGAACCCGTGTAGTTGAAAGCGGCGAGGCGACCGTTTTAACCACTACGCCAACCGTGCACTCACTCTCACAAATTAAGTAGCTCTCTTATTTATCCCGAGAAAAAACGTTTTTATAAAGGTTGTAATTAGCTGCACGTGGACAGACGAGTGTCAAGATCGCGGGGACTCGTTGGTTTCAGTCGGCACAAAACCACGTGCTGTGGAAATCGATTGGTGAGGCCCATATCCTGCAGTGGACGTCTCTAGCCTGATGATGATGTGGTGTAGTGGTTTAAGCGGTTGCCTCGCTGCACTGGGGTTGTCAAAAAAAAGTAAGTGATGGCACCCTAAACTGAAATCGTCTCGCAGTTGGTGCCTTTCTCACGGTGTTAGTTTGCTTATTCACTTAAATAAAGAGAGCGGGTACTGAATTTTTTAAGATGCTATTATAATAATTTCCTTGTAGACTCACCCCTATCACATGGGACCTAAACATAACAGGCAAAATGTGGCTGTTATGTACCTCTGCGACACCCTTCTGGGTAGTTTATAGGCGTAAAGTAAAGCTGTTGAAACATTATTTTCTAGACAAATCTCTGCGCTTGTAATAAACACAGACAATGTACGACATGTAATGAAACACCGCACTGCGCGGCTGTCCGAATTTTCCTACGTCACCTTGATAGTACAGTCACGTACACAGTGAGCACACGCTATGTTACCAAAATAAAGCAGTTTATATATGAAGAGAAAAGGAAAATAAAATACACCTTATCATTTTCAGGTATAAAGTTTTACTTACAGCATTTCTTTTTTCCATTCTCTAGGATAACTTATGTTGAGTATTTTATTTATTAAAAAAATAACGTTTTATTATGAATTTTGAGGATATACAACACAAGGCAATTTTTGGATTTAGATAGATTTTTATCTATTCTACTTTGTTTTATTTTTAGTCACTTCATATTTCTTTTAAATAGGACAAGAGCCCGTGGTAAAATAATGGCAACAAACTGTAGTATAATTCTATCTTTGTTGTAACTGAACGTAAATTCCTCTTAATAAAGGAATGCAAGGTTTCAAATAAAATGACAATTAATTCCCGAAGTGTTTTATTAAATGTTGAAATATGAAATGTTATTCAGAAACAGATGTATCGGTTCAAAATTCTTATGTTGGGCATTAGCATTGTGCGATTAGTAATAGAGGTATATATTAAATATTACAGAGATAAACGCTATCAATGGTCAAAACAAAGAAGCATAAAAGGGCACCGCACACACGCTACTTTTAGTCACTAAAACGCGCGACGCTGCGACCAAACTGCTTTAAATGAAACAGTCAATTGTTTTGCCGGGTACCTACCGGCAAGCCGTAAGCGTAACCGTTACATCTACTGTCACCGTAACATGATAGTGTATGTGGTTTGCGATCAGCACACTACACCGTGCTTTTTCTGGTTACAGTAGATGCAACAGTTACGGTAACGGCTTTCATTGAGTACTCGACTTTTAAACAGTCTACAGATCGCTATAAAGTATCGCTATAAGATCGCGGTAAAGTACTGTGTGTGATCTAGCCTTTAATTATTTGAATGATGGCAACATAAAACATAATTAATTCTTCGTGGAAATAATTATTTGGAAGCTACATACAATGCTTATTTATAAAAAATTGTTTGATGAGAATAACGTTTGGAGATATCTTCAATTTTTTGTATGAATGACAGCGTTTATGATCTGTACATTTTTATTGAAGACAAATGTATTTTTTAATAGTAAAAATGCAATTTTGAGCTCAGAGGTGTTACAAAATAAATATAAAAAATGCTATTGCGTGTATTAACATAAACCGAACATGTTATTAAAATCTACAATTATTATACTAAGATAAATTTAAAAAATCTCTTTTATAATATTTAAAATCTGAGAGATAATATTTTAAAATGTTAAAATCCTTATGTACATTATAGACTATGTTAGAATATAAGCATTCTTCTCCTAGACTATCACAACATTCAAAGGCATTATAAGTTTGGACCATCGCTTGCAAAGCATAAAGGTTGTTCTCTGACTCTTGGACTAAGACAAAAGACTTGCGTATACCGGGCAACTTTCTGTTGCGCAGTGTTGCGGGCAATTAGATTACCACGTTGTTTGTAGATTTGGAAAGCTTTTAACTTTGTTTTTAAGCTTTGAAAACAAAATCTTATGTCTTGAACAAATTGCCGAGTACACACAAGTAATTATGATGATATGTGCACTCAGTAACTTGTGGTGCTTAGAGTTAATACTTAATTAAAATAATAATTCAGCAATTTAAGTCAAACAATTAAACATAATTCCTGAAATTTATACTATTCGATTTATTTAATCACCAAAGTCAATAAAACTATTTGTTTAAAACAATTTCAATAGCTGCCATTAGCAACCACAAATTTCTGAGTGTGCACAAGGTTTAATTTATTGTTGAACATTATTTAACAAATTGTATTAATAAGTATTTCATATATAAAAATTGAAAAGCTTGTTAGTCATTTATCATTGAAGTCGCTTATGATTGCAGTATGCAATAATTAATCACTTGGCAAAGTTATTATGTGGTTTTTTAAAATGTTGCCATTTATCAATTTATTGTTTAGTGCAACCGACATGATTTTCGATTTGGGTAATTTATTAACTTATTTGTTGGAACTGTAAGGCTTTTTACATTGACATAAATATCATAAAAATATTATAATCATTAAATCATAAGGCATTTAGACACACACACACATTTCTGATAATATTTTTTTATAAATGAATATCGTTTACATTACTTATGATTGAAAGGCTACCTGCAAATATCAAAATTATGATAATAAATTAACTGTAGAGTTAGTAATATGGTCTGCATAAATGCTTCAAGGGGTTGTCAGAGAACATTGCAGCAAAACGTGGACAATAAAAATCCTCTCACCTAATTTCTAAGCTTGGACAAATTGTTAATTAAATATTAATAAAAATCTCTTTATTTTACTTAATTTACGCAAAAATCGTAAGTACTTCGGTGATCGGGACCCTGTACACTAACATGCACCTTATCTATGATTTATCGTTTATAATCTGTGCATTGTTTTGACAGTTATAACAGATCCTTAATTGGATTAATAAAACAATTAAGGCAATCATATTTTCGGTAATTAAGCTTCTCCACATTAATGAAATGGTACTGGAAGCCGATTAAGAACGAAAATTAACATAATATGAAAATATCTGCATTTGTTTACCTGAAACACATTTCGCGTCAATTCACCTTGACAGCTGTCAAAAATGTCACTATAATGCACAGAGTATAAATACTCTCTCACGATACACACTTAATCATTATTAGAAATAATTTGACAGTGAAAATTGGTCAATCTCTTAAAGTAGCTGCTCGCTATTTACATACGCTTAAGACCTATTAATCAGGACTAAGTGTCTAGAGGTCAAAGATAAGCATAAAATGAAAATGTCAAGAAGAATCGATCACGGAATAAAATATTTATATATCTATACTTTTTATTAACGAAAGACGGCTAAGGGTAGAGCTATGTATCTGATGTTTCAGATATCTTGATAAAATTAAAAAGAACAATATTCTGTCTAATCATAAAAACAATCGGTTCTTTGCTACCGATAGCAGCAAATCACTAATAAAATTGAGTCATTATTTTCTAAATGAATTTTAATATAGGAAAATGTTGCCATAATAAAAAAAGATCAAATTAAAATAAAACTTTTTTTATAACCAAATCGAAATAAATAAATTGCTTAGGTCTTGATTGCTTACATCGCGCGGGGTGCATTTACAATTCATATTAAATTTAATGCCACCGTTGCGTTGATTTTAATAACAATAATTTATTTTTAAATTTAATCTGTCAAATGTCTGACGACAAAAATACCTGACGACCTCTAGACTTAAAATTTTAAAAAAAATCTAGTTTCATAAAAATACAGAATGTCGATTAAGATACATTTCATTTTTTTAAATGTCGTAGATAGGTTCATTTTTTCATCGGATCACGGACAAAACTAATTGTTCATCGCTGAATCATTAATAAAAAAGGATCAATCTATTTAAAATTGATAGCAAGGAATTATAGGCCTTATTTGTATTGATGTAAGGATGCACTCATATTTCGAAATCGACCGTCGCATTGACAGAATCACCACGGGTCAGTGTACATTTATAACAATTTATGAATATTTCTTGTAAAATTAATAAGTAATTAAACTGAAAGAGTTAAGTTGTATTTTAGTTCAGCCATCCATTTAAGTGAAATATAAACCTCAACTTCTTTTAAAATCAATGCATTTAACAAGTTATCAGACTGTGAAATAAACTCAACCATCTTCTCGAGTGGAAATATAACTATTTTCAAGATAGATTGAAGTTCTTTCTTAATTTATATTAACTGAACCGAATATATGAAAGCGGATATTAGTAGTTATTATATACGTTTCGTATATAATAAGCTAAAAACATTTTGTATCTTTATGAAACAATCTTATATCTAGAAATTTACTAAATGATTACGATTTGAGACTGGCCGGTTCTAAGAATAAGGTCCCATATAGTCATCGACAAGTATAGATAAAATCAAAAATCTTGGCGATAATAAAGTTGACTGCAGCTGTGCTGCTGTTTATCGACCAATCGACGAACTTTACGCTCAAGCGTGACCAATGACAGCGAGTGTCGTTACATTTTGTTGCCGGCCAACTAGATCTTTGATTTTATTGTATAAACAGAAAGTAATTAGCTTTAGTAGTATATAGCTTTTTTTCACCTAACGGTTTATTTATAGTTTACTTGATGAAAAATAATTTTAACTTTACGATGATGAAACAAACCTTACTTTTACCATAACATTGTTTTAGGGTGTTATAACTCCAATAAGTCGACCGAATGTCAGAAGAGTCGACTACACCAATCGATCGACGTCGTTCGATTTCGGTGTAAAAGCACCCTTAATTGTTTCGGCAGCCAATTGTTTTTTTTGTTTTGGCTATTATATTAATAAACGAGTAATGAAATCACCGCACTTGTGTCTCATATCGTATCATCGTAGTACATAATAATATTATTATATACATGATAATTTTATAAAAACAAGCATTGAGCAATCTTTTACGAATTAATATTAGAAATATGCTAAAATATTTACAGTATATGGCCGTTGTAAAAATTTGCTGTGGAGCTGGAGGCTTATTCTGTATGGTAAATGTTAAACGTAACACACTGTCTAATGTTTTAAGCTCTATGCTCCGATGCTTTACCCATCGGAGATGGTACTTAGATGAGTTTTAATAAGACTCTAAGTAGGATTAAAATTAATCTAAGCTCTGGTTTCAAATTAAATCATCATCAACAATTTTTTTAAACGTATTTGACGTTTTCGAGCGCCCTCTGGGGCCTATAATAATAAATAATTTGAATCTATGTATAAATCAATCACGCATCACTGTTCTTACAAATTATGCAATGCACTGTTTCGAGAAGTAGTTTTGAATATCAATACCCCGGCTTAGGAAATGGCTACAAAAAGCGTATAGGCTGTTGTAAAAGAGACAGAAGTATATCTTTTATTTTGACTAGGTTACCTAGTGACTCACATAGTTAAATAACGTAGTAAAGCCAATGAAACGCAATGTACCTTACCTCTCTTACCTTATCTAATAATACTCCTTGTCATACAGTCATGTGATCAATGCTGATAGAACTTGGGTTTTGTTTCATAACACGGCTTGTTACGTTTGTCATGCCATACAGAATAAGACTTCTGTAAGAGGCTGTCTCGCGAAGCATCCATGTTAACAATACATTCACTCTCAAGCATATAAATATAAATATAGATGATATTTTATACCAGCCTTTTCATAAGAGATTATTATTTTAATTTTCTGAAGAGACATGTCATTCACACGGAGGATGACGATAGACTCACCCACTATTCCATGGGACCGAAACAACAGGGGAAATGTGGGTGTTGTACACCTCTGCCACACCCTTCTAGGTAATTAATATAGGCGTGATATTACGTCATTTTAAATTGAATCATTTCTTCATTTAATAAATTGAGTTTTAACTGCATAATCCCGGGTTTGTTAGTTGGGAAAATTAATTATTTTCCCTCAATGCGTGATGCGTGTCGAGACAGCCTCACAATATACCTAGTTACAATTGTTAAAAATATTAAGTGCTTTTTAAGTTAAAAGGACAAATGTTACATTCAAAATATTTACATATTAAGGGAAAGACTAGCGATGAATGAAGTAAGTAATTGTCGATCAAATTTGATGCTGACATTTAATTTAATATTTTCTTCTTTTGGCTTAAGGGCCATTTTTCTACAAATTCCAACGACAATGCTTAAAATTATTAAAAAAATATAAATTCTTGACTAAATGAACCTTGACGCTATAAGTCCCGAAAATTGCTTTTACGATGGAACCTTGTGGCAGTTCACCGTCCCTCGAAAAAAAGTACAGTTAACACAAGAAGTCCAATAATTATTTTTATCTCATATGCAACATATAACTTTATCGCAGTGTTATTTTGCCACATTTCGCTGTCAAATTATGTGAAGTTCAAAAGAAAATACCTTTATCGGGTAAAAAAAGTTTGTTAATAGTAACAAAATATCATGCTAACGGTACTCTCACATAAATGTCACAAACGTCAAAATTAACTGTGCCAATGTAAATTATAGCAATTCGCGAGAACTATAACACTTGTATTGACGCTTGAATGTAATTAGCTAATCAAATTCGAACAGGATTCGAATGGTAATCAGCCATTGGTTTGCGGCGGACGGCGCCGCGGGTGTGTTGTATCACCGCGAGGACTCTTTCTCCACCTTTGGAGGGGCAGGAGGGGGCACATCCTTGGAAACGTCCTGGCTTTGATCTCTGCTCTCCTGGACTGATTCCAGGCCCATGTCGAAGGAAGCTTGCCTGTAGGAAATAAGGTCACGTTAAAAATGATTACAGATGAATTAAGAAATACGTTTATTTGTCAATATAGATAAAGATATCGATTATATAAAATATATAATTTGAGATCATTTCCGGTGGCAGTTCGGTCAGACGGTTTTTTTAAAAAAACGTTGCCCGCATTCACAAACATTCATTTCACACACATGAAGCACACCCAGAGTCAGAATTTTTTTTTGCAGATTACACAAAGATTTGTCCCATGTGGACCCAAAACACGAGCGCAGTTGAAAGCGGCGAGGCACCCGCTTTAACCACTACGCCAACCGTGCACTCAAGTAGGCATCTACTAAGTGTTTTCATTACTCCGTTTATCCAGAACAGTGTCCGCGGTCAGCATTGCTTTACCTGCAGGATCGATCGGTCCGCACAACTCATTAAAATAAGAGAATCTGTAAATAAGATTCATAAAATCAATCAATCACCTATATCATTACCATTAAATGAGATCGTGACGTAAGAGATCGGAACAAGAACAAAGAAACGCTCGAATAGAATTACTTGAAGATCAAATAAATTATGTACAATCGAAATTGTTCGCTCGTTAAACTGTACTTTGTGAATGTCCTTTTGATTCTATTTTAAATAAATGCTTTATCTGTCGAAATGTAGGGATTTTCATTTATTTAAAGAGCAGCAAAGACAAAGACAAAACGAAATTGCCATCTTGACTATTATAATCTGCTACGCTTCAATGAAGATAAGCCTAGAAAATAATGATAACTTTTTTGGACGTACTACGCGAACAATGTTGTTTAGGTGGTAGTTAATATTAACAAAATTTACACAATTTTTTTCAACTATAAAAATCAAATTGCTATTAAAAGTTTTAAAAGCTGTAAATTATACTCATCATTGTTTTCACAATGGACGAATTCTTAAGAGGTTTTGTTATTATAAGTAGGATCGACTTAAAATTAGTCTAAAAACTTGTCAAAAGTATTATTTCTTAAAGATAATATTCGTTTTCTCAACACAATTTAAACCACAGCCAGCTTAAATCATTTGTAATAAATAAATGCAGTTAACTTTAGTTCTTAAAAACTTTTATTAAACTGAAAAGTACTAAAACTCGTGCAATAAATTGCCACAAAACTTCTTTCATTCATGCAGTTAACTTTAGTTCTTAAAAACTTTTATTAAACTGAAAAGTACTAAAACTCGTGCAATAAATTGCCACAAAACTTCTTTCATTCATTTTACATTATGAGGTTTTATCAGTCGTTTTGGTAATAGTTTGTGATTTAAATTAAATAAATTTGTTATACAACTATTAGTTATATTCGTTAAAAAGCAACTACGTGACAAACTAGGGTTCATTTATGTTTAAAGTAAGCTTTTTATGTAATCTTAAGTTATTAAAACAATACAACATTTTGCGGACATGTATGTTATTATTATATTATATTATATGTCTCTCTTAACTTATGGTAACTGTATGGTCTTGGCGCGCAATACGGCTTTTATTCGCGCGACAATTTCGTCGCAAAAAAATTCGAATGGATTTATAGCAAATGCGATAAAAAGATCGAGGCAATTGGTATGATGACAAGTTTTTATTTACGTATGTAATCGAAAAACCTTTCCATATTAAAAAAATCATTAAAATAATTACTTTGATATCACATCAGCTTCTTGAGATAATAAATTCTATTTTAAATCCACATTATTAATAGACTCGCCCAAACGCTTCAAACAAATGGCTACAATGGCGTGACGTCACGCTTAAGTATTTTGTATGTCATATATAATAATAAGTTATGAATTTTGTTTAATAGCTATACGAAATATTACGTTTTATTATAAAAGTTGCTATACATTGTGTGGGTAATTTGATGATAAATTTTTTTAATAATTTCGTACTTTAAAAAAGGACTCGCCCATGAAACTTTGAATGATGATAAATTGAGTTAGATTTATAGTATGGAACATAAAATTCTTGCATTTGGTTTATGTTAACCTATATTTTGATAAGATATCCTATATTTTACTATATATGGATCAGTCACCATGCCTATTATAATAGAAAAACGATACTGCAGTAAATTATCGCGCAATAAACAGTCGTGATGCAACGCCTAGATTAAGTGAAGACCAAAAATAAACAAATGTGTAGTTGACTTTACTAAAAGTGGTTTTATTTTATCAAGACCAATGAAGATTTAGAGCAAATCATTTTTGATTTCATTAATCTTTATCTAAGTGCTCTGGTTTTCATTAAAGTTAGCGAAGTTACAGTCATTGTTCACTTAGCTGAGAGTGAAAATGATTAGGCAACTTTGGCAACCTATGAGTGCAAAATTAAAAATGTTTTGTTTGAATGTCTTTGTTGAAGAATATTATTTTTTGCAGGTATTACATACACGAATTTTGTAACCTTTCAGTTAGAAGGCACAGATAGCAAGCGCACTGCACTCGCCAGGCCCTCGCGAAAAGCTTCTCGTAGCTCTCCTAGCACGGCTTGTCTTTTGACGTTTCTATTTAAGCGCATTTCAATTTCTATATTATTTGGTATGAGATATTTCGGCAATTGTTAGAGTTACCTGTCAGTGAGATAGTTGCCGGGCGCAGACAGTGAGCGGCCGGCCCTCGCTAAGCCAGCTCGTTTGGCGAGGGCCGATACGGAAGGTTTCACGCTGGTGTCATTGGTCTCGCCCCGAGAGCTTGTTGATTCACGCCGGGAGGTGCTGCCTTCGCGGCTGCGGAGGAACGGGTTCTAGCGACAAAAAAAGAGCCATTCATATTTTGTTGATGACTTTAGAAGATAATAATAATATTCTTATTTACTGAGTAATCGAACGAGATTACTATGTAAAGAAAGTTACGTATTCATAGGTTTTGATTCCAAACTATAAGCAAATTTCAGGCTTTATACATTGCGATACCACAAAGGTTCTCGTTAACACGGTGTTCGTAGGCAGAACCCCATCTCTGTTTGTTGGTATCACATATAATTTACATAGATACACTACTACTTTTACTATTGCATATTTTACCTTCTAGGTTAATCATTCACGATCATATATTTTAAAATGAATGAAAGTGCTTAGAGTGTATTTTTCAGGTTCTTCGAAGTTAAAAAAAAATATTTGCTATCTTTTTTTAACCTGAAAAATACACTCTAAGCACTTTCATTCATTTTAAAATATGAACAAAGATAAATTATATTTCTATATAAAGACAATATTTCGTTGTACAAACCTGGAAGCTATGTTTCTTGAGCATGGTCTTGATGAGTATTAGCGTGGATAGGTTGGGGATAGAGGTGACGACCTGCGCCATGTCCTCATCCGTGACCTCCACCAGCCGGCAATTCTCCTGTTCTGAGGGTAAGGGCTCCTTGCCGTTCAAGGTCACCCATTCGTGCTCCTGGGAAGGCAAATATTAGTTGAAATAACATCAAATAAATCCGTGGATTAGAACAGCACATAACAACAGAACGGATCTATCAACTCACGAATTAAATTGATGAGGCATACTAATATTCCTCCATAAAACAAGAAGTATCAGCGGCGGAAGTAGAGAATACTTCATACAAGAATTATATAACGGAATGCAAGCAAGGGGCTTGGTAGTGCTGCATCACCGGATCGCTACCGCAACACGTCACCGCCCGTGCGGACAGCTGGCCTATCTAAATTATGCAAGTCTAAAGACAGTTATCCTACATAAAGTATTGATTGAGCCAAAATATAATAAAAGACTACCCCATTCTTTTGTGGTTTGTTTAATTTTAAAAATCAAATAGACTAAGATGAATGAATGATGAATTTATTTAACTAAGTTTGTAATGCCAAATAGAAATAAAAGCACTGACCTAAATGTTTCATTTCTCCAAAGCTTAATGTTACATTTATTATAATGGTAATGGAAAAACGTTTAACGCAAAATGTCGACCGTTCAAATCCAATACAATTCTTACAATTTTATGTTATTATTTTATTTACTTGGCTTTGAATGTTTGTAATGAATTTTATTTCATAGAACTTGAAATTACCTGTACTTAATTTTTTTACGGAATGACTTAAACTTTGAAACAAAAGATGTAAAATTAAATAGACTTAGAGGTTCCTAAATATAATATTAAGGATAAGAGCTTTTTTGCACATAGTTGTCAGAAGAAAACCTCTAAATATTAGTCTTAATGGGATTTTATCCCGGCGAGGCGAGGAGTGGATGGGCAGGGTGTGAGTTGAAAATACACTACACCTTTTACACCGCGCCGTCATCCAGCTAGCGATGTAACGCGTAAAAAGTAAATTAAAACTCTATTCTTGAAGTAATAAATTGCATTATCGTACTAACAAGTATTTTAATTCCCGCCGGCTAGCACGCGAGGTCATGTATTAAAAGCTGATAAATACACTATATCTTAAGCAACAGTTCAATATTGTACACTCAGGGTAACGATGGCAATTTTGCAATACAAATTCAAATTACTGCTCTGCTCTGCCACGCCACGGCTTGCCGCTGGTATAAAACCACCTTAAAGGTGGTACGTACCTGAGATCTATAGAGCGTCTTTTGACTTTGTTCACATTTGACGTAAAGACAAAAGCAGTGTTTTGCTCAAAGTAAGTCTGGGCAAAATGTATAATAAAATGTGTCAGCAAGGTAGTGAAATGAAACGCCGTGATTTCAAGAATTAAGGATTGCCATAGTTGCCCATGGTTTCTATCTTCAGTATTTCTATCTTGAGGATGAGGCTATCAAAAACAAAAATAACTATCCAAATTTGACCAGGTCAACCCAGGGTCTGGCGCAATCAAAAAAAAAAATACCTTAATATCTTGCATAGTAGCTCTGGAGGCAGGATCTTTATCCAGCATCCTGCTGAGGAGGTGCCTGAGCTGCTTGGAAGGTTGAAACCTCGGAGGGTACGTAAGGGGTTCAGCCAGGACCTTGCGCTGCAGGTCTACGGCCGAATTGCTCACCCAAGGCACCTTGCCCGTCACCATCGCGAATAGAGTGACGCCCAGCGACCAGATGTCTGCGGCCTGGTAGAATTAATAAAGACAAGTTTGACCAAAACAGGAAAATTTTAAAATGGTTTATGATAAGTTAATCAAAACTTTAAAACATATATTTATGTATTAAAAGGCTTTGAGAAATAATCCTAATCTATCCTTATAATATCAAAGAGTGAGTTCTCTGTATTACAATCGAATCATATAGATTTATTTATTATTATGGAGTGCCGATAGTTAATAACTCAGATCAGGGATGACGAATCATTGACAAGCGTGCCACAGATGGCAACCTTTCTTAGTGTAGGTGCCATTATTTTAAAACAAATAATAATGGGACCTCATGTGCCTTTATCAATCAAGTTTTGGCTTTTGCGTGCCATATTTCCAAGCTGCGTGCCATCTATGGCACGGATACCAATGGTTGGCCAACCCCGAGCTAGTATTTTAATTCAAAAAATCAACAAAAGAATTCGATCTACAATGGTTAAATAAAAACCTTCTTACTACATAATACCTACAAGAACTACTCCAATATCCGAGATCGATCAAGTGTTTGCGATGATACACTCGGGAAGCTCAAGTGAATCACTTATCACGTCGCTAAGTTATCGGTTGTTAAGACATATCTCCAGAGATACTTCGAATACAATTGATGCGGAGAAGTCATTGAGGTTCTAATCAATTCGTTTATGCATAAAGGTGCTCCCAGACGCCCAATTGTGTGTAATGTAACGTTACAGATTCGAATACTATACAAGTGTGGGAGCTAGCATTAATAGTGCGCAAACTGTGATACAATACCAAAGAGTATTTATTCTCTATTAAAGAGTATTTACTCTATATGGAGAGGAAATAAAAGCAAATATCTATGCTAAAAGGTCTGCCAAAACTCGCGGGGGAGCAGTAGTGATAGATTGTGCCACGCATCTATGATTTTGCAACAAGTTTTACATGACGTGCAAGAGCGGCGCTCTTCCACATTTGATAGCGGGGGACCCTTGACAATTAAAAGTCCTTAAGGTTGAATTGAATTGTTTAAGTACAATAGGAAATAATAGAAAGGAAAAAAAAACATTTAATTATTAAATAAAATTAAATTACACATACATATTCTGATAAATTAAAATAATCATTTTGACAAAGTGGGCACGAACAAACATAGTGTTTGTACTGACAAAACGATATTTATTGTACTCTCTTAAGCATACAAACGTACTGTATACCTTTTTCTTTTGGAAGAAGGTAGAAAATAGATAATACAGACCTCTCCACTATACTTATCAGCGGGCGCGGCGGCTTCAGGCGCCCTGAACGCTGGGGTCCCCACGGTCCCAGATACGCGCCCTGCCGCCGCCAGCTCCCCGCAGGCCCCCAGATCCGCCACCTGCACCAGCCCTTCACCAAGCAGCAGGTTCGCGGGTTTGATGTCCCGGTGAGCTATGCGCTGGTAGTGCACTGTTGGAAAGGGAGGGTTTTAGACAAAAAATAAAGAAAATCTACTTATTTTGAAACGAATGCAAACTACAGCGAGCATTTTGTTATGTCGGTGTCAAATATATTTTTCATGCCTTTGACATGCACCGATTTTTGATACCATACAACTTTCGAAGCTGACTCGTAGCCAAATATGAAAAGCGTAGCATTCGTAGCCGCGTAGCGCTACACGACCAAAATGCCGTAGCACCAAGACAAATCAAATTCAAAATGTTCGAATGTATAGACGCAGTTTGAATATATTAGCATAACAGATTAATTTGTAGTTTGGAAGCATGGATGTTCTATAGTTTGAATGGTTTTGGTACCATATTCAATTGTTTTCACAGGGTAGATGCGACATAGCGACATTTATTGAAACCGCCACAGATTTTTCAGCGAACAAAGAATGTATGATATGATCTTTAATGTTATTCACATAGTAGTAGTGTACAGATTCCTAGAATCCGTTGAGGTTGACCGTAGCTAAAATTTGAAATTACCCGCGACTTCGTCCGCGAAGGAATCGGGTTATGCCATGTTTTTACCTGCGGCAAACGTTACTGTCCGTTGCCGTAGTGTAAGTTAGAAAATATGCATATCGCCATCTATTAAAACATTTTACGTAAATTTAGCACAAACTTTAACCCCTAAAATCTGCCCTCTTGGGCATCAAATTCAGTAAAACACCTATATAGAAATTCCTTTATTTATATTCAAGATCATACGAAACCCCTTAGGAGTGGAATTTCAAAAAATCCCTTTTTAGGGCGCTAATGCGCCATGTAAAAAACCTTCATACAAAATTTCAAGTTTCTAGACCCAGCGGTTTAGGCTCTGCGTTGATGAATCAGTCAGTCAGTCGAGCGAACAATGATATATGTATGTGTAGATAAAAAAACTCACAGTATTCTACCCCGAGTAGTGCATCTCTGAAGTACTTCCTCGCAAGGTGTTCACTCACAGGGTTGTCCGTGGGGATGTCGATGACTGGTCCTCCTTCCAACAGCTGGAACACCAGGTACAGGTGGTCTTCTGCTGGATCGTCTAACACCTGCAGCAAAATTAAAATTGTTACTTATTTTATAGCTGGCATATTTCAGTTTATGACCAAGGTATGACCTTGGCCAAATGTACCAAGTATAAAGGCCTATTCACACAAAACTTGGTTTGCAAAACTTGAATCGTAAAATTGGGCTGCTAGGCTGAACCAGTATCTACAAACAGACTCTCAAATAAAATTTGACAAAATGGTTTGGATACTTAACACGTATTGTGTATTTTTGTTAAGTAAAATTATTTCCATTTGTTAATTTACACGACAGTGATAACAATGGAAAGCAAATGGTAGGAACTATACTATAGAACCAGCTCTTAGGGCCAAGCAAATAGAGACTGAAAAAAAAGTAGTCTGCATATCTACATAACAATAACCAGGACTAACTTCTCTAAGGTTTCTGAGGTTCCGGATAGTTCTTATCCAACCCATAAAATATAACCTGACCAAATTGAAAAGTGACACAGCTGTTACTTTCACTCAGTGATTTAAATTCAAACAGGTAATAAGTCATTAGAAGTACTTACGTTATGGCGACCCGACTAATAATGTTACTAAAATAAGCTCTCACATCCCACGGTAGGTATTGAGTACTACGTTAATTATATTCAGGTCGTGTCCGTTTTCCACTCACAAGGAAATTACAGCGTAATGTCTTTATTACATGCTAAGCTTGTTCTGAAAGGACCGTCAATTAAAATATGGTGTTCTTACCAACACGTCATTTTATTAACGAAAATTTGATAATATAAAAGTGCTGCAATTGTTCACTCAATAAGTCTCATAATAAATTATAAAAAAAAATGGCACAATCGCTATAAATTCCGCTAGATTTTACTTAATTAATTTAATTTTTAAGACGATCGGATGGCGGAGTGGGTAGCATGCGACGCTAAGGTCGCCGGTTGGATTCCCGCTAAAGACAAATCTTTGTGTGCATGAACATGGGGGTTTGTCTTTTTCTGGGTGTTTCTATGTATAATAAGTATGTATTTACCAAGGAAAAATATATAATATTATAATAGCCAGCTAGCTAGTACCCATAGTACAAACTTAGTTTGTGACGTGATGGCGTTGTGTGTAAGTCGTGAGATATTTATTATATTCATTTATTTTTCGTTTCATTAAACACCTTATTATTGAACCCGATAGCACATAATTTTCACGGATTCACTAATTCATGGATTCCATTATTACTCGACTGCGTCAAAAGCAAGATTATGTTTTTAAGCGTATGTATGTATGTCTACACGAATTGTAATTAAAAGAACTAAGAAATATGAAATAAATTATTATTATAAAACAAAAAACCCGACTGCTTAAAAATAATAAACAGAAAAGATAAAAACAAGTTTAAAAAATTACGCTGCAGGCGGTGGCAAACGTAGTTATAAAGTTGTAACAAAGTATTGTTTACAAAAACTAATGTCCTCGTATTCACAAAATATAACACGCAAGAATCCATAAAAAAATTAAAGAAAAAAATTGCCGATGTTACGACATTTAGAATAATATTCGGCGTCCTAACAAAATAATTAATTAAATGTGAACGTTTTCCTTGTGTCCTTATAATAATGGTGGCTATTGAGTGCTAATTAATCTTCATTTATCTTTGCTACGCTCATAATTACGAGTAAAGAGATTCAGAGCATACAAAAATAGAGACAATTATTTATCTTAATGATTACCGCCTTTTTTGTATTCTTGTAACACTACTGTCCAATCACGTTGTGGAATGATCTCTCTGTCGAACCTCAAGATATTTAGGATTCTAAAATAGTTCTAGCTTAACATAACACCATGCATTTATTACCCTCACACACACACACACACACATACATTTCACGTGTAACATTTAGTTCACTAAATTTATAAATTGTAAATCCATAGTACGGTCTGTCACCAAGATTGTTTTTAAGTCAAAAATTGTTCACAACGAATTTTAAACATGTGTCAAGTCAATGGCAATAGACTCACCCCCTTTAACATGAGACCTAAACATTACTAGTGAAATGTGGGTAGTATTAGGCGTGATGCAAGCAATCGCCTCTTCAAACATTGACACAGCCATGACACGCACAAGCCTTTAATCTCCATCGCACACAAACTTACTGACTGATCAATACAAATATTGTAAGCTAATGTCGACTCAAGATAGATTAAACATACTCTCAACTGAACACCTTATATTTAAATTATTATTAAAAAAAAACGTCGCAATAGGAGGAGGAGGTGTTCACAAACATACATTTCACACACACAAAGCACACCCAGAGTCAGAACAAATCTTTGCGGATCACACAAGGATTTGTCCCGTGTGGGGATCGACCCACGGTTTAACCACTACGCCAACCGTGCACTCATATATTATAATTTAGAAGGTGAGAAAGCTTACTGAAGAAAACAAATATCATTTGCCTGACCCGGGTATCAAACCGAGGCTTAGTAGCAACACGTAGTCGGGAATTGTTGTAGGTAATGATATGCTCACTCACTGTCACATGACACCTAAACAAAACTACTGAAATGTAGGTATTAATATCTGCCATACCTATCAGGATAAGGGTGTTATTTACGTTTAAAGAGCCAATAAGAGTGCACCACTGCGCTGTTCAGCGATCGATCGAATTCGTTGTAATAGCATCCTAATATAAGCGCAATGTAAGCAATCACCCTATTAAATATTGACTTCTAATGGCCGTCACACGGCCGTAATCTCTATCGCACACAAACTTAATGGCTGATCAATACATCTAAGATTAGCTAAGCTTGACTCAAGGTGGTAAATAAAGAGTGTTATTTTAACTGTTAAAAATTCAAAATAATTTGTCTGCAAATTGTTGTTAGCAAAATAATAAATCTTTATTATTAGTTTTTGTCGAACTATATTTTTGGTCTGCAAAAATACGTGAAGTTGAGTTCTGGTAATGGGGTATATGATGACAGTTATCAGAAAAATATTAGAAACATTTCAAGCATCAACCATCATTTGAAAAATTTTCGGCAGACTTTTCGCTCCTATTACTATAGTTAGTATTTTGAGTACAGAAATAAAATAACATACAATAATTAGATGTCAAAAAAATATAATCGGAGTTTGTGTTAGTATTCAAGTATTCAAGTATTCAAGTCTTTATTGCACTCCACAATGTTAAGAAGGTCTTATAAATAGGTACAGTTTCAATTATGGACCCTGACGGGCACGGCAAAAGTAGGAGAGAGGAAGAAAGAGCTCTTTGTGTTTAATAACAAAAAAAAAGTTTACATTTTAAAATAGTATCTTAAAATTGTATATTATTTTATTTATTTTTTGGCTTTAAATACATAAATATCATACTTATTGAATATATATATGAAATAAGAAATCATTTCAGTAATTTATCTAGCTACTAATTGTTGAGGAAGTATAATTAAAATATGGTGTATATGTGTTATGTATTATTATGTTTAATGTTCATGTAGTCTCATTTAAATATTCATTTATGTGGTAGTAGCATTTTTTTAATAAATGTTCCTTTAATTTATTTATGAATGTGCTGTCTTTTTCTTCCTTTTTTATATATTCTGGTAGTTTATTATATATTTTTATAGACATAACATAGGGACCGGTTGAATGTAATTTTAATCGGGAAGTTGGTAAATTTAATCTGTTTCTGTGTCTCAAGTTGTACGGTATGTTTTTGTCTCCTCTTTTTGCGTAAAAATCTTTATATTTCCTGACGAACTTACAAGTTTCCAGTTAGTTAATTTCAATTTGATTTTTTTCCCGGTCTCGGGTTCGATTCCCAGGTCAGAAGTGTAATTTGGGTAATAACTGGCACATAAGGTATAAAACTGTAGTCCTCAGTTGACACATCTAAAAACTGGTTTTGCGTATTAATAATGTTCATGGGCTATAGTCACCACTTACCATCAGGTTGATCAGGTGCAACACGCCCGTTCGCTACAAACGTTGTATAAATAAATCTGACAGAAACTTCGCAGTATGTGATGTCAACTACAATATCATGACTCACTAACAATATCGTTCCTTGTGTATACTACAGAACCCTAAAAAGCCAATATTGGGACCACGAGTACGTAACGTTCTGAATCTGTACACAGCAGTACGTCGACAGACGAATTTCAATTAGCAGTAAACCAACCAGAACAACACCTAATGAAACCTTAAATGTATTATGAGCTACAAATTACACGCACGTGCAAGTCATTAGCTAGCTATTTTCGACATTATCGACCTGCTAATGACAAAATATGTATGGTTTAAAAAAAATGGGACGTTCATAGAACCTCAGAATAAGGGCTAGACCGGCGAACCCCAGGGACTTGGTGGACATGAACCCACAATCTCGGAATACCGAGATCGCTTTACGAACGACGTGCTATTCATTTGCTTAATATGGATTGGTGAAAAAAAAAAAAACTTAGTTGTATATAGGTAAATATTACATAGTTTCAAATCCATATTTTGCCTAACCAACCCTTGCTATATTAAAGACATGCAAATTTTTTGTGACATTTTAAAAGTCAAGTGGATATACTAAAAGTACACAGACTTGGGTACAAGAAAAACTAATAATTATATGCAAACGACGACTAAGAACTAAGATAACTTTACAAAACAAAATATTTAAGATTATGAAAATAATAGTATAAAGTAAATAAAATGATTTAAACAGTAATTGTTTAAAATGCCTTATCACATAGATAATCTTGAACATTATGATAAGTTTTTTCGATTAGAAACGCCTTTAATTTATGCCTTATATATTAGATTGATCAATACTTTTGATACATTAAGTAATGGCGTTGTAAATCTTCGGAGCTATGCAGAATATACGTTCCAGCACTCTACTACTTAAGGTACCAGTTTATACCAATATCCTATCATCTATAGTATAAACAGGGAGATTCAATAATATTGTCTTTTTTCAATTGTCAAAAATGAAACATTATAACTTACCTCAACTAATTTGACGACGTTCGGATGATCCAGTTTCTTGAGCACAGCGATTTCTCTGTAGACCCTTTGTAGCGGGTCAGGAGGAGGTCCAGGGCCTGGTCTCCGGGGGGGGTGCCCTGCCGAACAAACCTGCGCGTCGCATTAACTTGCGTTTTGAGAGGATCTTCATTGCCTGGAAGAATTTATTTGGTTAGAATAGGAACATTAGGTGTTTGAAGGTTTTATTTCAACGAAAATTATAAAGAAGAAAGATAATTTATGTTTTATTTGTTAAAAATGAAAAGGTTAAAAACTACTCAACTGATTGATAATTTATGTTACATTTATCAGGGATATTATGCATATTATATGCGGACGTACTCGTGGTACACAGCTACTTTACTTAAATATAAATAACTTTTAAGCCCATCAGGGTAAAAGAAAATATTTACTTTGAAATTTTCTGCGGATTATGGAAGTAAAATGTTCATCAAACTATATTAAACTAAAACTCGAACTTTAGATCGAAATCCTTACTAATATTATAAATGCGAAAGTTTGTAAGTATGGATGTATGGATGTATGGATGTTTGTTACTCTTTCACGCCAAAACTACCGGGTCGATTTCGATGAAATTTTGCACACATGTAGCTTATAGTCTGGATTAACATATAGGCTACTTTTAAATACATACCACGCGGGCGGAGCCGCGGGCGGAAGCTAGTACTAAATGAATGTAAAAGTTGGTTATCGAATTTGAGGTAGTAATAATAAAGCTATATAATATGTAGCATTTTATATACCCAACTTTTTTCATTCGATCTATTGTAGCTAAATGATCTAGTCTATCTAATTACATTGGTAACTTAAGCCCATGTACATCAATAATTCACTAAAGCAGATTGTAGATGGGTCGATTCATCTGAGGACTACGGTATTATTCTTCATGTGCTAGGAATTATACAGCCTGCCTAAGACAAACGGCAGCACTTTTGTTTGAATAGATAAAGCAACGCTGAGTACGAGCGAGAGGCCCTAATTATTTATCTCTCGCTCACCGCTGAGTGACCTATCACGTGCATACCCTGCGTAGTGTTATCTATTCGAACTAAACCGCTGCTGTTTGTCTAGGCACCCTGATCTCACTACCTAGCCAGAAAGCGGCGGCAGGTTAAAACTGAGAGACGATGGTGCAAACTAACTGATATGATTATTTACTCACGTAATGTGTGTCATCCTCTTCATTGTAGGCTAACTTAACGATGCCATAAGAACCCTGTAACAAAACATACATGTTATTTATCGATCGATATCAAAGAAATATATTTGTACATTTTCATAGACCACATAAATAACTTTAAGAGGATTAAGAATTATAAATAATGAATTTGAATTTCTCTTTCTCAGCCCTTCTTCTCAAACATTAAGATTTTTATCTGATTATGAGTTATTGATGAAAAGCTAGCTGCAAAGCTCACAAAAAGGTCTTACTGTTCTTATACAGGGTGGCCCATTTATAGTAGCCTTGTATTTGCAGACAAATTTTGCAGCAGACTTCACTTTCTTACCCGCTACTTCTATAAATCTAACTAGGCCAATTTTGTACGGCGGCACAAGGCTTCGTGCTATAGGAAATAATGTTATATGAAGGCCAATTAATCCATTAAAGCCTTAGCTAAGGTTAATGCTAGTTAGAATTCAAATTAGCCTGACGAGGCAAGGTTCGTTCACATGGCGGCCTATTGGCAGTTTGGCACCTGATGGAATTTTGGATTAAAATTAAAGAAAAACTTTTGGGTGATATCTGATCGTACCAGAAATGGCCGCGTGTGACTTGTCATTCTCCATTCCGTATTACTTTTTCACCTAAAGTTCCAAATGGCAAGCAGAAAAGATACCAAAAAGACCAAAATACCTAACCACCGCATCTGCTCGTCAAGAAAAATAGCTGAACTAGGTGGTCTGAAGTCTCATCAACAAATACATTTCATTCTCTAGCTCGAACACAAAATGTGTCTATATGTACTCTGGTATTATTTATTAAGACCGTTTAAAATAACGATTATCAATTCCGTCTTAAGTTGTCCAGTGTAAGTTGAGTGACACCAACAATAATATATTTCCACCAACCTGTCCAATTGGCTCCAACAATCTATACTGGTTAAGCTGCACATATCCTGATGCCTGTGCGAGGGACACTCTTCTAGACTCCCTCGGTGCTCTCCTCGGTCGCGGTGACCCCTGGCCGCTGCATTCCGCGGACTTGGCCGCGTGCGACCGCAGCAATGTGGAGCGGTCGCCCGTGGCCGGGTATGTTGTGAGTCTGAGCCAGGCAATGTAAGATTAATATTTAGAGATGGTATTTAAGCAGATCCGGTGTTTAGGCGGTGCGAGCTGTGTGACAGCACCCGCGCCTTCACCAAGAGGGCGCCAAAATAGAAGCGAGCGGTGCCTCTTGGGTTAAGAGTACTGCATGGGTGTCATCAAAATGGGGGCGCCAAATTAGGAGAGAAAGTCTGGACCTGGATGGATAGCAAAACTGTTGAAAATGATAAAAAAAGGTAATGCATCGAAAAAACTTCCATAAAATGTGGGTGTTGTACAACTCTGGTATACCCTTCTGGGTAATATAGGCGTGATGTTATGTTATGTCGTTAACAAAAAGCAACAATTCAATTCAATTCAATTCAATTCAATTCAATTCAATTCAATTCAATTCAATTCAATTCAATTCAATTCAATTCAATTTATTTATTTGCGAATATGGGTTTTACAATGTTGTTACATGATAGATGAGTATCACCATAATCAGCCTGTCAGCATGCAAAATAATATTGATAATTTAAAAAAAAAAAAAAAAAAAAAAAAACATTGAAATACAATCACTACATTCAAGAAAATGTCACAAAATAATAATTAAAGTCATGTCAAGTATAAAAATTGAGAAGTAAAGTATAATATAATAATAATAATAACAATCTATTAAATGCAATAACAATTAAATCAAAGATAATAAAATTTTATTAATATAACAATGAATAAACACCCATATTTCATCAGATATAACATGTCTTCTTATGTGTTACGGAGTGTAGTTTTTACCATCAATGGGCAAAGTTGCAAACTCCATGCTGCTACAAAAAAAAAATAACGGGCAAAACACAAATATCACTTTCGGCTGTCGAATATTACGTATTTAAAGTATTATGTATGTACCATATATGTAGGAATATATGTATTAATATGTATTCAATTGATTTTCAAATCAGCGTATATTTACTATTAGTATTATCGAAACGCACCTACCTTTGTTTATCTGCACCACCCTAGGTTGACTGTTAGAGAATACCACTAGGCATTAAGTCCGCCTATGTACCGTTTTGTGTGCAAAAAGTTAATTAAATAAATAAATAAATATTGAACCCGGAACCAACAGTAGGTGGCCACATACTACCACTAGAACAACGAAACTAGTCTATTCTATTTAAAATGCATTTTAGTCTCGAGATATACGGGCAAACTTGTGATCCAGTAATGTAGGTCGAACAGTGCTGCAGTGCAGGCATTCTTCCTTGTAATTGATTCATTAACCATTATGTCATTTACTGAGGCTCATTGTGAGGCAGTATATAAGTTAATTTGATACTGCAGTGGATAGGCGATTAGTATTGTAATGTTTATTGCCGGTATTTACATAGAATGGTTAAGATATGTTTTGCCAAGTGAAACTTCGAAGCTCAAAAATATGTTTGAAGGTTTTTCAAATATGTATGGTAGCTTTCTAAGGTTCCTGTCCAAGGATTGAATTAATTTATTTCAGTTAAATTAAAACCAAAATCCAAAGCAAACGACATAGTGCGTAAATACAGTCTATTATACAGAATTATAAAATAAACACGACGTTACAAACGAAATTTTCACTCAAGGCTAGAATATATTACATAATTTGGAAACGTAACCGATACAATTATGGAAATATTTCAAAAGATAATAATGCTGATAAACCAGTGAAGGCACTAACGACTGTTCTTGGTAAATTCTAGAAACATTGTAAATTATGTAAGCAAGAGTAGGTACTCCCTCTGTAGGAGCGTGTTTGCTTTCATAAGAGAGTAATTCGAGGTAAGAATAATTGAGTTTAGCACCTAATTTTATGTATTACAGGCACATTGCAAAATTAAATATTCTTAGATTTATGTGTGACTTAACGAAGCAAATTAGAGATATGCAGTGTCGCGATGATAAGTGTTCCCATACGATTACATACTTACAAAATATCAGTCTCAAATGAGAAATCTTTATAAACAGGCAGGTATGGGCCGGTTTTCACCAGAGTAGAGATGAGAGGAAATGTTAAAATAAAAAAACTACTGAGGGGTGTCAAGAGACATCCGGATGGAACGAAGGTCCTTTCGATTAATTAGTAAAGAAATTTTTATTTTTCTAAGTTATAAAAAAATCTTAATGTGGTTCACCGTATACTCACTCTGTGTGTCTGATAATGTAGCACCGTAGCTGTAACGTAGCATGTAATTACTACGCCACTACGAGAATTGCTACGAAATGTGTCGTTACAACTTTTCGTCCCAATTTTTCCGTCTAGCCCCATTTCGCAACGCGCGATAAGGAACTTCGTTCCAAAAAAAACCAATTAGTAGTAATTTAAACACATATCATCTCCTCCTTGCTATACTGTAAAGCGGGCCTATAGTATGATATGGTATGCCTATGGTCTGAGTATAATTAGGTACTAAATTGCAGGCAGCATACTAGATACTAGTCTATTTCTTAAAGCTGGTGATACTTAGTTTTTGTTTATGGCCTTTAAAATTATAGTAACCACTGCTTGGTTTACTCTCTCACCTGTCGCCATCTGGAGTCTGCCAGCGGTTACTTCGCTCGTGGTCTCTGGCACTACCATTCGACACGTCAACTGCTGAATGTCTGAAACAATACAACAGAATATGTTTAAAATAATAAATAGTCACCTATAGAACTTTATTATGTAGGGTAACCACACACATCGGTTTCCAGACACCTAGACGCGTTGATATGATAAATTGTCAATATAATTAATGTTTGGTGCGCGCCGTATCGTGAAGTAACCGCGAACTGTAACGAGGTGTTTGTGGTTAGTCACTATTGTTAACCATTGGCCACATTATGTATCTCATGGTAGACTAACCTTTAACCTACCTAGTAATATCACTACTGTGTTTTGCTTTTGTGATAAGAATAAGCTCTGAATTACCGACATTCCACTTTCATTTTAGTCGGTAAAATAAGAGTTCCATTAAATCATTACTCATAGCTGCCTCGATGGTCTAGTGGTAAGCGTCTCTTACCGCGAGGTCTTTGCTTCGATTTCCTGGTTGGGCAAAGTGTTATAGCAGCACGAAGTTGGAATTGTGTCCGGTGGATGGCGATAGGCTCACCCCCTATCCCATAGGACCTTTACATAACAGGTGAAATGTGGGTGTTGGTATGTACTATATAGGCTCAGAAACTACTGAACTAAGCGTGATGAAAAAGCGTGGAGATAGCCAAGACATAAGGAACAACTGCTAGATTGCTTTTCTCAAAGTACCGAGCGGATGGCGGCTAGTTTATGATGAAAGCAAACCATATTACAAGATAATGAAAATATACACCTTACAGCTAGCTGTACAGAATAAAGTCAATATTTTAGTAGTTTGGTCACGCATCTAATTCTACCACTTATTAACTTCCCTGTAAGGCGACGTGTAACTGAATGTAATAAAGTTTTGGCATAATCTTGAATCAAAAAAATATTGTGACGAAAATGTAGCGAAAATATAAAATATAAATTTTTGTCCGCGTAAAATTCGTTGTTTTAAGTAACAGCTGCTACTGTGCTTTGACTTGCGTTAGGCCTTACTGCTCCGCTCGCACGGTGGTTAGCGTGATGTAAATTATCCTCAAATCCTCCTCAAACAATTGACTAACAAACACAAAAATAATGATTTAATTTTAAGATTGGCGCTATCAAACAAACCAACTAACATTCTCCCGCGCTTTCGTCTGGATAAGAAGTACATTATTATCAGATATGCGCCAATTTCAAAGGTATTAGATAAACCTTATTTGCAAGATAGGCATATAACACACACATAAATTAAAGTGGTGTTATTTTTTCAAGTGTAACTTGTGTCACTATAAATTCGGTCGGGTTATATTTTATCGCTCGGATAAGAATTATCTGGAACCTTAGAAACCGGCTATGGGCCAGGTAGGGTTATTTATTAGATATTTATCTTATTAGATTAATATCTAATTAGATTATTTACTTCAAAAATACAATTAACAGAAAATCTTATAATCAACCAATAATTACCTAACTTTATAACTAGGAGCCTAATCTAAGAGACCGCAGCCGATGGGCAACGTTCTCTAAATGCTGGCAGCATTGCCACGTTGAACGGCAATTCTTATCTGCTGTCCGAAATAAAGGCCAGCATTCTGGAAACGTGTGGCCTCAAAAAGGCGAGAAGAAAATTCTTTATATCCCTGGCCCCTGGCCCCCGAGTCCCAATCGTCTCTACCCAAAATAAATTAAACATTTAAGTTGCATATAGAGTAAGAATCAGCGCAAATACGATTTTTTAATATCACGTTTTTAAAAATGTGCTGTCTTGAAAACTCATCAAAGTATTAAACAGTCGCCATGAAACCGACAAAAAACCTTAACTTTTAAAAGAATTGGCCTATTGTTATTTTTTCTATGACATTATTCCAAAGAGATTTGTCGGCTTCCAAAAGTTCTTTTAATTTCGACGTAAGCACCTATACATTATACCGAAGTTAAAACTTTTCTTATCACACTTTACCCCATTCTATCGGCAGTTTTCCAGAAAACGGTTTTTTGAAAACCAAACAATAATGACAAAGTTGGGAAAATAATAAGATTTTGAAGGCTAATATATATATTTAAAGATCACTCTTCTTTTCTCCGTCTTCTTTGGTATTCTAGTTAATGTATTTAATATCGTGATTGTATTTCAAATAAAACAAGCTGGAACCTAGTTCTGCCGCACGAATACGGGCACTTACTGCACTTATGCATTTTTAGATATTTATAATGCTTACATTACGATCTATAAGAATCAAAAATCCATTTGTTTCTATCTATATTAGACAGAGTAAATATTTAAAAAAATCGCTACCCAAACTGTAAAAAGTTGTTAACTTCTTACAGTACTAACGCATTAATAAAAAAAACCCATATAACTCGCGTTCTAACATCAATGAATTTGTTTCTATACCATAAAACCTTGCTGTTAAAGAAAGGTTTATTTTGCAGGCAATATAAGTTGTTGTCGGTTCAGAGTCCGACGTTGGAATTTGCTTACTCTATGAATCTTCTAAAACGCACGACATCGCCGTGAAAATATCTAACCTTGTCTCAACGTCTTGTAGTGAAAAGAACAGAGTGAAAAAAACTGTAAACTTATTAAACAACGTTAACAGAAGTTATAGACTAAGAGAAAACAAAGAAAATAGAATTATCTGCCGGCTCTTTGTTAGAATTCCTGAGGGTGGGAAATGTCCTGTCCCCCTTTACCAAGCAGTATTCGAGTATTTATTTGAATACTTTACAAAATACTCGCAATCTAATTTGAATGCCCAAAATGTGGTACTCAGATACGGTACTTAATATTCTACTCACTGAAGTACCTAGTGGGTAGCCAGTCATCGTCATATTGCGAGCCTTTTTTATATTACATTTAGCAGAATACATTACATACAGTGCGCAGCCGTAGCTTGTATTCAATAAAATTCAATATTTATATTTTTATATCTTAATAGTAATGAACTACCTATGGATTCCAGTTCTGCTAACAGGTAACTCAAATAAGGTTTTTGGGATTTCGAACCCTTTAGTAAATATCTAAGTGCTCGAGGCTTAAAAAGGATTTCAATTCCTTCAGATTCTGTCCCTGCTTTTCTTGACAAGTATAAAGTATTCGAATACTGAACTAACTCGACACATCTCTACTTTACTGTGATCTAACGAGCTGCCACCGTGCAGGAACTTGCAGAAGTTTGACTTGGTTAATCTCTTCAAAGTTAGTTGTTGTAACTGCGAGAGAATGTAATTTGTGATGTGATTCACTTACAGGGTATGCTATTTCTTTGTTCTAAAGATTTTTAATAATATTCTGAGGTTTTAGTTACATAACCTCACGCTTGCATTTCTCAAAAGAGTTAATCAGAGCTGAACAGTATAGGCTTTCTTGCCTCCTATTTTAATATTTATGGAATAAGGAGTTTAGCCGGCTTACCGAACTTTACTAAAGAATCTAAGCTGCTAATCATATTTTTTACATATCGGAAAATGACTATGATAAACTCAAGTTCAATGGCTTAAATAGAAAATGTTATTTTAACTTTCCGTCAGGAAATTTGTTCAGGAAATTCACAATAGCAGCACAGAGTTGGAATTGTGCCAGGTGATTATATGAATTGTATAGGCTCAACCCCTATTCCATGGGACCTAAACATAACAGGTGAAATGTGGGTGTTGTACACCTCTGCCACACCCTTCTGAGTAATAGAGGCGTGATGATTTGTTTTGTTATTATTTTATAGTATTTTAAGAATCTAATAATAATTAAATAGTGTACAAAATAAAGATATTTGTTTAATAACTTTCGACTTTCTAAACAATAATTAATATACTGAATATATTTTTCATAGTGGTTCATCAAATGTAATTTGCGTATTGTTTGTGAAGCAGTGATGAGTTGACAGAGCCGCTTTTTGTCCGACTTTTGTTTGTCTTGTTTTAGGGGACAAAAGCCTAACGCAATCCCAGGCATGGGTGAAAGGGTACCATTTGTTTTTAGTAAAGAAGCGCTCATGTAAATAAAAAATTAACAGGCTTTTTAATCATTAGTAGTATTAATTAATCCTCTGTAAATGATTCTGTTTAGTGACTCGTCAAACGTAATTTGCGTGTTGTTTGTGAAGCGGTTGTATGAGTTGACGGAGCCGCTTTTTGTCCGGCTTTCGTTTGTCTTCTCTCTGCGAGGACAAAGGACTGACGCGATTACAGCGCGGGGTGAGAGGTACGCCCATTTGTCTTTTGTGAAGGGATGGAAAATTTAAGTTGTCAAATATTTATTCTGAAAAACTTTACTCATGTGAAGCAAGATAAGATCAATTACTGGTCCAGTAATAATTTATTGTTGTGAAATCGTTTTTTAATAGTTCTTGTCATCAGCAATAGGTGAATACATAGTTAATATAAGTGAGACATTATACTACACCCATTTCAATAAAATGTATTTAGAAGAATATAATCACCGCAAGATCTCCGATTCAATTGCCGACTCTGCCATAACTGTTTTTGGGCTATTTCTTTAAACAATTCTCAACTGCAGCACGGAGTTGAAATAGTGCTCAATTAATTGCGATATGCTCAAATTCTATCACATGGAACGTTAAGTTTTAGCTTAACACATAAAACACGTGTGGTAACACTTCAGCATTTTTTTTTAATTAAAAAACGACGCCCTTTCTAGAAATAACTCATGTGTTGCTCAAAAACATACATTTCAACAAAGCACACCTAGAGTCAGAACAAATCTTTTCAAATCACATGAAGATTTTTCCCAAGTGGGATCGAACCCACAACACCAGTGCAATTGAAAGCGGCAAGGGGCGAGCGCTTTAAGCACTATGTCAACCGTTCACTCACACAAAATACTAGTCCTTTTAATCTAACAAGTATTGTACATAATTACAGAGAACAACTCTTTAATTATGTGTATAGCTAGAACAAGTTGAAGACAAAATTAAAAGAATAAGGAAATTAACGTGAGATTCCGGTGAAAGGCACCACTTGCGAGAGCTTTTCTTTTTAGAGCTCCGCCTCTAACTAAAATAGAAAAAAAAAACTATAGTACAAAAATATTTCAGGATTGATGTGACAGTTGTCAAAACAATATGACTAGTGCAGGGAAACAAACCGATCGAGTCAGCAATAAAAAAAACAACATAAACAAAGTTATAATAAATTTATTTATTGAATAGCGTTCGTCCCAAATTTGTACAATCATCTTTACAGTCAGCATCGCTAGGGTAATCCTGCAGGTTAATTTTTATTTCTGGTCACGTATATACATACAAATATAGCGTTCCTAATCTTCTGTAATCGAATTTCGTACATTATTTTCTTGTAAAAAATGGTTGTTATTTATTGTAAACATAATAAATGTTAAATATATTATATAATCGATCAATTTTTCATTGACTGCCTTGTCCTAAATTTATTTTCTTATAAGTAACCTTGTACACACGTCATTCATAATTAGATTTATTTTTATGACTTTATTTTATTTCGATGACAAGTGTGTTTTAAAGCTGATTTTATAAAATATATTCATTTATACGTACTGAAGAATATCAGTAACCAACTGTCATTTAAATCACACTATATTATGGAGTATAAGTAAGTGTGCATTCGCTACATGCATCAGTCTCGTTATATAAGTATTATGCAAATATATTTTTTGAAAAATACGAGTTTGGTCTGTGTTTTGTCTTATAAGTCACCAGATAGAGTTATATAGCTATTATGACACATTGTTCACTTCTATAGGCATAGCAATATTGAACCATTAATACAGGGGATTCTAAACCATGCACTAACTGTGCGCCGTAGAAAATAAACAGGTGCGTTCAAAGTACCTAGTAGCTCAGCTATAAACCTAGAGCTTTCCATGCATCTAAGTACCTAAGTGCATTCCATGACAACAAACATTATTGTACCTAGGCTCTCCACGTCAAAATATCAGAGCTAATGCGCGTTGCAAACGAAACAAGTTTGTGGACGCTCCCTGCGACAACACAAACTTCTTTATTAATCTGAGAATGTGTAGTAAATCTTTCCTCCGTGAGCAAAGATGCAGGAAAACCTAGTTGATAGGAAATAGATAAACCTGAGATTACCTTTGAAAATGCGAACAAAGAACCTATTATAAAACCCCTATAAAAATACTCTCGCTTGAGATGAAAAACTGTTATTTTCTCCAAAGGCACCTTATAAAACGCTCAATAGATTTAATTTATCAGACAGTTAAATCTTAACCTGTACTTTCTGAACGGTTTAGTGCTTTTTTACGATCGCTGTGTGCCGACGGTTAATATTGATGGGACAGCGTTTTACTACTCGAATGCGTAAATGTAATACGTGTTACTCTTTATACACTTAATACATAATGTAACAAGACGCCTTTATTATCCTGATGGGTTTTGTTGAGAAGTATACGTGTATATTGGCCAGCGTGGTAGAGTATGGCCTAACCCTTCTCATCATGAGAAGAGGCCCGAGCCCAGCAGTGGGACATGTATTAGATACAGGGCTGCTATTATTATATATACTCGCACGTGTATAGCAGCGATAGCCACGTGGGAGACCGTAGGACTGCGAAGTCGAAGGTCTCGGGTTCGAACCCACGGCACACACCTCTGTCAATAAATTGTTACTCTTTCATCTTTTCGAATATATGTGGGTATTTATCATATATATTATCGCTCGCTAACAGTGAAGGAAAACATTGTGAGTGCCTGCCTAACAGTGCCTAAAAACAAGTGCTCGAGGGTGTGTGAAGTCTACCAATACACACTTGGCTGGCGTGGTGGACAAAATGACGTAACATATAATAATATGTAGTTGAGAAATTTAAGGTGTTATTAAGAGGCGACCGTAGCTGATTGATTAAAACGGCTGCCCGGTATGTAGAAGGTCGCAGGTTCAAATTCTGCCAGTCCCATATTTTATAGTATTCCAAATTTAGTATAATTTGCTAAGCATAGCTAAATGCTATAAAAATAATCAATAAGAGGTAAGTTAAACATGCCGTAAACTGGCTACTTTACACGCGTATAAACTGTTAGCTTTGCAGTACCTCCACTCCAATTTTCTACTGAATAAACAGGGATTTTGGTGAAAATTCGCAGGCCTGTGATGAGGCTTTCTCTACTTAGGGAGCCTCTTTACATCAGTCTTATCCCACAGTTAATCTGTTGGTTAGGGTCAACAACTTTGGGTACGATTTGGAAGTTTGTCAGCTGTGTATATGTCACTCGGTACCATGTTTTGTGAGTGTAAATTTTAGATGTGTTGATATACACACCTTTTTAACACGCTTATATTAGCTTCACCTGTATGTTTGTTTGTTTGTTTGTTTGTTTGTTTGTTTGTATGTAACCGACTCCTTTGGACTCGATTTTGACCCACTTTAAACGGACAGATTTAATTCAAACTTTCTACACTTGTAAAGAATCAGCGACAATATAATAATTTCATAAATTTATCTCATTATCCTGATTAGGATCGCCAGGATTAAAAAAAAACTAAAAAACACGCTTTTAAATAACATCAAACTAAAAAGTGAAAAATAAATATAGTTTAAAAAAACTAAAAAAACACGCTTTTAAAGCACATCAAACTAAAAAGTGAAAAATAATTAAAATATTAAACGAAAAATACTAGTACTATTGTGAAAAAAAGCGTGGGGCGCTCTGTGCCATATTTTTCGTCTATCGAGCGACCCACGCTTTTTTTCACAATAGTACTAGTATTTTTCGTTTATTATTATTTTCAGGTTATAATAAGAATTATTTTTCACTTTTTAGTTTGATGTGCTTTAAAAGCGTGTTTTTTTAGTTTTTTTAAACTATATTTTTTATAAAGCGTGTTTGCCAAACAGGGCGTGTAATGTGCTAGATGGTTGGTGGCAATCACAGCCTATGGGCATCCATCATCCAGGAGATAGATGCGTCGAAGTGCGAAGTTTCTAAGTTCACTTGTAGTCGAGGAATACGATATTAAGCACCTCCCAGTCATTTTGGTAACCTAACCTAACAGTGCAAAGGTTCTTCGAAACAATATTAACATTCTTTGTCCAATCATTAATTACATTCCTATCAAGAAAAATATTCGAAGAGGCATACTGTCTTTATTTTTTGATAAATGTTTTTTTATCCATGAACTTTGATAAGCAATTTGTAAGATTTCATATTTCCATGTCAAAGATAGAATTCATCTTCGAATATTTTGGGTGAGTTTAATGATTGAGGTAATAAATAATAATTTTTTTCGAAGAAACACCTGCAAACATTAAAGGTAAGACGGGGCAGTGGGTGTTCCTCCCTCAAAGCTCTTAAGCCCTTATTTTGGCTAATTAAGGTATTATTTAAAAATCATGATACAAAAAAAATTGACACATAGGTACATTAGTTGTGCCGTGGGTGATAAAAATGTAATATTCATACATGCCTGAAACAACTTTGAAAGGTATAATTCGTTACGATCTGACCTTATCTTCTTAGATCATGAATTAGATATTATTATGAGTGTTTATTTGGCATGATTCACATTCAGTTGTCTGCTATCAGTCAAAGATCAGTACATATCAGTAAGCAGAGATCGTACAGAGTTTCTTTGTGAGTCAGGCACACGTGCGGACTGCACAAAGAAGCTCTTCATATCATATCAGATGTTGGTTAAGAGTTTATATAGGTCGTATTTTGGTCGGATATATTCACGCGACTAAAGTTCAATGTTATGTGAAGTTTGGACAATAAATGTCACTTTCATATTTGTTAATAGGACCTTAATTTAAAAGGAACTATGGTTTATAGGTTATAATGTACAGTGACTGCCTGCCGATGGTCTAGTGGTTAGCGTATGTGTCTCTCACCGCGAGGTCTCGGGCTCGAATCCCGGGTCGGCCAAAGTGTTATTTGTGAACCTTCACAATAGCAGCACGGAGTTGGAATTGTGCCTGGTGGATGGGGATAGGCTCACCCCCTATCCCATGGGACGTGAACATAATACCAAAGAGGCAGTTACTTAAAATGTCTAAATCTCAATACTTGTTTGTGAGAGGATGGTAAGGTAAATAATTAATTAATTAATATTTGTTTGATAAATATTCAAGCTTATGCATAATGAGTTTCCTCAAACCGATTTTACACCCACACGAAGCCACTACATGAAACATTTAACTTCATGCTACAAAGTAAAAATTCACTTATTTACTTTGTTATTCAGTTATTTAAGCGGGTCGGAGGCTGTATCAGTGAATAATGAATTGTTTCACCTCGGATATACTTATATGAATTCGTAAACAGTGCTTGTACAACGGAAGGATGTAGGTAAATAAACAAAAAGTCATGTAGCCGACCCATTTTGCGGCATTTAGGCTTGGAGCTAAATTGTTAAAATACATAATAAATGTGTTGAAGTAAAACCTCAGCGGAAATTGAAGCAAGATACTGAAAATATTATTATGAGCAGGAGCCAACTTACGGCATTTCATAAAAGCTTAAGTTTCACTCTGTAATATTTGTAGCTTTGTAAATTTATTCATTACAGTACACCTCTGACCATTATGTCTATTTACTTATGGACAGGAGTCCATCCAAAGTTTCCTGGAAGAGATCACTTTATAGTGATAAGGCCGCCCATTGTGCATGTTTAAATTAGACTCTCTCAGAATACAAAAAGCATAGCAAAGCTATGATTTGCTTTAAAATGTACTTTTTCTTTGTGTACAATAAAACATTCTCTATCTATCTATCTAAATATGGGATTTGGATCTTGGTGCCTTTGGGATATGCTACTTGTTTAATGCCAGCTAATAGATCGACAAAGCGACTGATGATAGAACAAATTTTCATTTAAAAATCATTATGTATGCATTTTTCTACATCCGACAGCTCTTTACTTACTTTATTTCAATAGATACATAAGATGTGAACCACATAGAAAGATCACCTACAATCTGCCTCCTTGACCTACCTGTTACACGCAATTAACCAGCCAAGCCAATAAAATTAAATAACGCAAGTCCATACGATAAACAGCAATTTCACTGAAACCACCTTTAAGGGTGAGAGCACCTGTTATCGGTACTAAGTGGAAAATAGTATTAATTACATAACATCTCGGGTATAAAGTATTTATAATATGTGTAGTGTTTGTAGCACTAAATCTGCCAAGCGTTTAGCCCAATTAGATTGGGGTCGGCTTCTTGTCTAATGGATTTAGCTGAATATCAGCATTTTACGTGGAGCGACTGCCATCATAATACGATACTCATTGTCAGACTTTCCGGCCTCTGACCACAGAGTAACGAACAGAGGCTAAACTTTTAAAGAACGTCTAAAATATTTACCTATTTTGCTAGGGTTGGCACTTGGCAGTGTTGGCACAACAGGACAAACCATGTGACTAGTACAATTACTACACTGGCGGCATAGTGGTGTTTTAAACGACGCGGCGACGTGGCGACAACGTTCTCGCATGCAGTGCAGTACGCTGTACTGCGTCAATAAGTGTTGTGTTTGACCTTCACACGGGTCAAACATTTGTGTGGCCCCCAAATGATTGTAAGTAATTCTTTTTTTAAATGTTAAGTTTTAACGTGCGTCGTGATGCACCTAGGAACTTACGGGGCGAGATTTCGTGATACGTGCGTTGTACTTATAACTGGTACTAAAGATTTTATTAAGATAAAATAAAAGTCCAAAATGCTCAAACACCAACTTTAATTTGCGAGAGCGTGCGAGAGCCCTTCGCTAAGGCACTTACGTACGTGATAGGGCCGCAAGTGCTCACGCACACAGACGTCTTATGCTTGTGTGAGTGGACTTATCTGAGCGCGGTTGTATGCAGCTTAGTCTCTGTTCGTTACTCTGTGCTCTGACTACTCGTAACGACTGCCATAGTTCTTTAAATGGCAACCCGGACCGACGGTTTAACGTACTCTCTGAGGCACGGAGGGAAACTCGCTATGTTAAGGCTGGTCACCCATCCACGGCCGACCGCGGTTAGCATTGCTGCGACTTGCGGGCCACGAGATCCTTTTTAAAGCACTAACGGGCAGGTAATGACAGCCATTTAGGTGGAATACGAATGAAATGCGGTTCGTGAACCCTACTGCTAAATACGGCATACTACCCGTTTACTGCCTTGTTTGTCTAGTGGTTAGCATATCCGCCTCTCATCGCGAGGCCTTGGGTTCGATTCCCAGGTCGGGCAAAGTGTGATTTGTGAACTTTCCATCCATTAAAAACAGACACTTTATTTATTTATTTATTTTATTTTACAACTTTTTGCACTTAAAAATTAGTACAACGGCGGACTTTATGCCTTAGGCATTTTCTACCAGTCAACCTTAAGGTGATGCAGAGAGAACAAAGGTAGGTGCATAAATAAATTAAAATAATGTGCTGAAAATGTGAATATATACATAGAATAATGTTATATCAACAATTCAAATACATAAATATGGTAACAAATATACTAATACATACATTAAAATAATATATATTATAATATTTACACAGAAGATATTAAGCTTTTAATGACTCTGCTGTCGTTTCACATTGAAGAAGATGACGTACTTTAATTTTAAAAGTGTCCCGGGTGGTGCACATCCTGATCTCAAGAGGGAGTGCATTCCAAAGAAGAATGGATTGAATGTAGAATGAAGAATGAACTAAAGAAGAGGTATGAGAAGGACAAAAGAGAAGAACTTTAATTTTATTTATTTGTATTGAAGAAAAGTGTCCAGATCTTATTCATCTTTAGTTTTATAAAAACATTTAAGGTGCAGTTGCCACTATAATTAGATGAACAACGAGGACACCACAATCTTTATTTTCTCTACAAACCTCAAGCAGCATTTTTATTTCATTAAACTTGCTCCAACTGTTCTAGAATTTTTTCTTGTTAGTTTCGCTGAGTTTAATAAGTAAAGTTAAAATATATTTTTTAATTAAATTTTGTAAGTTTTCCTGTATTTTATACTAGCTTCCGCCCGCGGCTCCGCGCGCGTGGTATGTCAATTAAAAGTAGCCTATATGTTAATCCAGACTATAAGCTACATGTGTGCAAAATTTCATCGAAATCGACCCGGTAGTTTTGGCGTGAAAGAGTAACAAACATCCATCCATACATCCATACTTACAAACTTTCGCCTTTATAATATTAGTAAGGATAAAGACTGAATAGGAAGGTTATGTAGGTAAAGAAAGATTTTGTGCAGGATCAATGAATTAACTTGCACTGTGCCGCTGTTGAAAAGAGCCGTATAGCAGTTGTAAGAAGTTATTTTTAATTAGAGAGGAATATTTTTTTTAACATACAAAATTTTGCGTCGTTGATCTAGTGGTTAGTATATGCGCCTCTTACCGTGCGGTCTCGGGTTCGACACCCGGGTTGGGCAATTTGTTATTTGTGAACTATCCATCAGGAAATTCTTAATAACGGCACGGAGTTAGAATTGCTAGTGGATGGCCAGGTGAAGTGTGGGTGATGTACACCTCTGCCACACCCTTCCAGGTAATATAGGCGTGATGTTATGTTATGCTGTTATGTTATGTTGTAAGTAAGGTATTGTGCTAGTGAACTGGTGCACATACCCCATACCTGCATACTGGCAATGATGTAGTTATATCATAATTTGCATAGTTATGTTCTATAATCATACACTTATCGGTTGACAAGGGCAAAGTATGAAAATATATTACCGTTTGCTATTAAACTAAGCACTGAAGTATAGAGAATTAAAATCTAAATAATTGTAGCAGATCTTTAAAAAAAAAAGACCGAACTTAGGGCCTCGAACTGAAGAAGGATTTGTTCATTTACCGTCTAATCAGAATAGTAAATAATTAAATAAAATAATCCCCCACAAATTTAATTTCTAAATATAATAATATTATTTTGAAAATTTTGTCCTTGTTGCCCTGGAGTGTAACATTTAATCGGTTCTTCGTTAATATCTAGGGATTTAAAAATTTGTGTGGGTTGCCTTATTTTTAGAATGAACCATGTTTTGAAAGCAAATTCCACCTTTCGCTTTGGGCAAGACAATAAAGGGCTCCAGACCCTCTTTTTTGGTATTGAGAAAATTTTCTCCATAATTTAATTATTTATGAAGATTTAATGCATTCTGTGTCACTAATTTCAGGACCAATAATCTCATCACCAGAGCAAGCACTACTTGACAGCAGGTTAAAGGTAAAACGTGATGCTGCTGCCTTCGTGTTAATTCAAGGAAGCTCTATAATAACTTCTTAATGATTATTTTTATAGCATTTAGCTATGCTTAGCTAATTATTCTTAAAAACAGTTGAAAGAATTATGGGACCGGCAGAATTGAGCCTGCGAACTTCTGCACACCGGGCAGCCGCTTTAACCAACCAGCGACGGTCGCGGTCGCCTTTTGCCAGAACCCCGAATTTCTCAACCGTATGTTGCGTCATTTCGTGACGTCTCGTTCATCCATTGTTTGTGCAGAAGGTCACAGATTCATATCCTGCCGGTCCTATAATTTTTTCAACTGTTTCTTAGTATAAGCTCTATCTTATATATAAAATTCTAGAGTCACAATGTTAGTTACCTGACTCCTCCGAAACGGCTTTACTGATTTTTACCAAATTTTATATGCATATTTAGTAGGTCTGAGAATCAGCTACTATCTATTTTTCATACCTCTAAGTGATAAGGGTTGTTCACCAACATTATTTTAAATTTTTGGACTAAATTTTTTGATTTTATTTTTCTATAATGTGGCATTAAAAATACATACAACCCTAAATTTTTACCCTTTTATCACCAACCCCTATTTTTTAATAGGCATTTTAGCAATTTAATAATTTTTCATCCCGCTCGATAACTGGTCATTAATTTATCGTCTATTTTGTAAATGTTATTCACTCTATTTCGATTAAAATTTCCCTGAGCTTATGGCAAATCTAAAATTTTTGGCAACACAACGTTTGCCGGGTTAGCTAGTAATGTCATAAAAATACTCCAACAGCACGTTTTATTCCGATACGTCACGTTATAAGATAAATATACTCGTAGTTATGCTAGAAAGTAACTCGTGCTTACAACATTTCTTTTTAAAAGGTGCTATATAACTTGACTTGGTATAGTTTACAGTGACATTTCACGCCTGACCGTTAGGGGAGCATAGTTACCTCTCATCAGTGAGCAATTCTTGATACGGATGGGTGAAGACTTGGTGGTACATGTGATCAGCTTGAGGTTATTTAAGTTGATATCTAAGTAAAGGACACGTGGAGCAAGCAAGTGAAGATTGTCACCGCTTCAAGCGTTACTTAGCCTGGATAATAGTAAGGTTTTTCATTATTCTACTCGCTTTTAGTAGTTTCTGCTTGCGTAGTAAATCCAAATAAAGTAGTTTATATGATATGCCGGAGTGTCAGCTACGTACCAATCATGAAAATCGATTTGTTTTTTCAAACGTGAACTAATAAAAAAACAGCATAACAGAACATCTCACCTATATTACTCGGATGGGTGTGGCAGAGGTGTACGACACCTACACTTCACCTGCTATGTTTAAGTCCCGTTAATTTCCTGACGGAAAGTTCACAAATAACACAACAACAATTGCCCAACCCGGATATCGAACCAGAGACCTCGCGGTGCGAGGCGCATACGCCAAACACTAGACCAGACTAGACTTATAAAAGAAATAAACATTTTACTATAAACAACCGTCCTAAATGGTTTAAGTAGTAAAATTTAATTCAGCTGAACAATTCGCTAAGAAAACGCACCCGAAAGTTGTTGAACAGTTTCAAACAAGAAACAACGACCTTTGCAAGTGACAATTAACATTTTATCTGAACCTTCCACCCCTGCACTTATTTCCTCTCACCCCTCCCCCCCTTCACGAGAGTCCCTCACAGACGTAATGTTTGTATACCATGCTCTTCCTAAGGGATTGTTGGTTTTAAAGTAAATAAGACAATTTGACTGTCGTTAGTTCGTCTAGCGAACTGACACGGAGACGTAGAATATTTAATGTCAAAACCTCAGTTAAACATAACAACACGCCTGTGCATATATAACACCCATACTTCACCTGTTATGTTTAGATCTGACGTGAACCTATTCCCATCCACTGGGCACATAACACTCAATATTGTAAACATCGTTTAATTTCGTTTAAGTATTGAATGCTTCAAGTCAAATCCAGTCGCCTGCATGATATCTGCACGTGTAGTGTAGTGGTTGAAGCGGTCGCCTTGCCCCTCTCCACTGCATTGGTGTTGTGGGTTCGATCCCTACATGTGATAAATCTTTGTGTGATTTATATAAAAACAGTGTCCCACCGACATCAGGTGCAGGGACCAAGCTGCCGTTGGTTAGGGCTCCAGAGAGAGATAACTCCTCACAATGCGTGCCGTGTCCAAAAGGACCGCCTTCTATTATTATTATTATGATGAGAATCTGTTTTTTGAACTTTACATTTTCAAACTGTATTTTTAAGTCTTTCCTCATCATTCCAAGTTATTACGTTAAACATTAAACTATATTAATTGCACCGAATCAACAAATAGGTCATCCTCACTACAGTTATCAATCAGTCTGACTACATGTTTCATACGCAGTGGTAAACCACTTTTAATTGCGGTAACGGTACTCATAGCTATAATTGCCAACTGCTCGTTCCCAAAGAACGATAAAATGGCAAAAACAGGTATGCAAACTAAACTTTGGACACAAGACGGTTGCTTTTATGGGTCCCCACATATACACAAAAATTAACAAGGAACTTAATATAGTACCGACAACTAGAACAGTTTGCAAGAAAAAGTAAATTTTTTTTTGTTGGATTTGGACTATAATAACACAGAAAAACTAATTATGATTCACTAACACTCACAAGACACACACAACATTTTCCAAACACTACACTATCACACAATCATTCTTTTCATCACTCAATCTCACTCGATTTAAATAATTCAAATAGTAATAATTAAGATATAATCAATGTTAATTCGATTTTGTAGAACTATAAATATGTTAAAGCAACGAAATAATTTATTGTAATTTAAATAATCTATTATTAAGAATACGAATGCATGCAATTTTTAAATGTTAATACATTAATTTAATAGGATGAAAGAGTCTGAACCCCACAACACAGGGTATCCTAGAGTGGGGCTCAGTGATACTGTCTACCTCAGAACCACTGTATTTATTTACTGTTTTGTATTGTACCAATAAATAAACAAGTTTAAACAAGTTTTTAATTGTAGCTGTAGTCTCTTGTTGGGGGTTGATTAGTCCAGGCTATACAGTGGCTGTGACAGTCGAATAAAGCGATGTTATTTAACAATTATCTTAGTTTTTACCACCGTAAACTACAACTTTTGCTGAAGGAAAACATTTTTTTTTACCTCAGCAGCTCGAAAAATTGTACAACAAAGAACAATGAACTGCTGAGGTGATAAATTTCTTTTCCTTCAGTAAAAGTTGTATTTTAAGATAAAAAAAACCAAGATGATTGTTAAATAATATTGCTTTATTCGACTGAAAATTTCCACCCTGTTCTTCTTCTTCTTCTTTCCACCCTGTATCTACCCATCACACATATTCATAGTTGGTATGTATAACATGTTTCGTGAGGCCGACGCGTACGAGAATGTTTCTTGAGCAAACTGGCGTTATGTGCTGATGTAATGTACGTACTTCTATTAGGTATACGAACAGCAATGCTGGTTCTACGAATCATGAGATGAATAAGATTTGCATAATAAATATAATGTAGGTATACTTTTTTCTTTATCATTATCCTGATGGTAAGTGTCCATAGACATCAACAATCTACAAAATCAGATTGTCGAAGCGTTGCTCCATCTGAGCAGTACGGTATTATGCACGATGCATAATACCGTACTTCTCCATGCTAGTTATTTCAGAGCTTAATCTCACTACTATTTGGCAGCAGGTTAAAGGAAAGGCGATGGTCCGCCCTCGAGCTCGTTTACAAACCAACATGCCTGCGAACTAGACAGAAAGCCAAAAGTTTTGAAGCAAAATCTGCATGCAATCTGTCTTTATACCAATAACTAGGTAGGGCATTTATAATACAACGTGAAACCTATTTCATTTTCAATGAATTGCACCATCTATTTTGTAAAACCCGGCAAGTACTTTTTGAATCAAACACAGACACACTCAAACAGTTTGAAAAATACTGGACGAGACTATAATTATCATGTTCTGCTGAGCTACACTATTTATCTTGGCAAAAATGTAATTTCAAGATACTTTCGCAGCACCAGCGACTGTATTATTCTCGCTCCGTCTTGGGATCTCCGCAGCGCAAGACAAGCAAAATATTAAATTTTAAAAACGCCTACGGAAACTCTCATAGCACTTTCACACACGGACGCAAAAATTATGAAGGTATATTTCAGTGGTAAAAGCTGCAGGCGCTACATTTATAATGAAGAAAAGAATTTCACATTCTCGAGTTAAAGTAAAACAGGCTATAAAATAACGTATTATTATGTTATTAAGGGATATTATGCCGTGTGTGAGTTTTAATTGTTATAATGTAGTAAATGAATTAGTAATGGTTAAGGTACGATTTGTGGTTTATGAAGGACAAGCGCCGCGTATGAATTTGGTTTTCTTTGAATTATGGTATGAATGATAAAGGAGGATGATGTAGGATTATTTGCTTAATCTTTTTATAATGCCGTGAGATTATGAAGGCAGTTAATTAAATGGTAGGGGTATAAATATTATTTTAATTTCGTTTGGTTTTGTAGGGAAATGATAAATAAATTGATGTGTATGTAAATGTTTTCGTATAATATAGGCCATAAAGCTTAATTCATATCGTACCCAAATTTTAATTATTTAATGCCTCGGTAATTAATTTCCTTTCATTATTTTCTCAATAAAAAAAAAGAGATGGAACATAAAATGCATCACTTGTCTGACTTCTGTATAAACTGAAATAAAATGAAATGTATTTATTTGAAATATATTAATGAAATGAAATGAAATATATATTATTTACCAAGAATATGGTTCTCTTGGTTTTGGTTATGGTCACTGACTACAAAATAGAGTAGGTATATACAATACATATACAATGTATTGTATATACCTACTCTATTTTGTAGTCAGTCTTTAGGCACTAGACTGAATAGGCGGTCGATATTAGGTAGGTAAACTCGGTGGGTAAACAAAACTGTAGTAGTGTATAACAAAGGTAATACCAGATCTCTATCTGCTAATATTAAACTAATTTGCTACTGAAAATTGTGTTAATTTGGTTAAACAAACATCGTTTTAGCTTTTCATTAGCAAGCGTTTACCAAGCTCTAGAGAACAATGAGAATATTACAAAAATGCTCCAGCTAAGCTTAATACACTAAACATAGATTCTACTGCTGTTATAAAGTCATCTCGATTTTTTTTTAATATCTTCTATGTTCAGACATGGCAAATTTTTATTTTATTATATGTATAGCAGAAAATTTATGATGGTCACCCAATCGCAGTAGGCATTGTTTAATCAATTGATCGGTCGGCCTTCTTTGATTAGCCCCAAGCGCCATATATATTATACTAGATCTTCATCTGCTAATATATCTGAAAATTAATTAGATTTCCACTACCCAGCGCTTACGTGCCTCAAGGGAACAAAGAAAATGTACCTAAAACGAAAGGGTTCCTAACAAAATAGGCTTTTGTACACATCTAATAACACTGTTTAAACATTGACTGTTTATTTAAGAGCTAGGGTTACCCGACAGCCGAATGTAGGCTTGTGTTTCTTTCTTCCAGTTAGGGCTTTGTCGCATGACATAACATCACGCTTATGTTGTCCAAAAGGTTGTGGCAGAGGTGTATAACACAGGCGGCGGAGCGGATCAGGGAGGACTCACTCCTGGCTGATCCGCTTCGCCGCCGCGCCGGCGAGCTGGGCGGCGAAGGCGCGCGTACGCCGCGAACCTTATGCCGCCCTGAGCGAGGCCGCGGGCGGTGGAGGGGGATTTCTGCCGCCCGCGAATGCCTTCCGCGACGGAGTGACGCCCTGGGTGTGCCCGGGGCGTCGCTACGGGAGTAGGACCAAGTAGGGTCGGGTGCCCGGTCGGAGGTCGGACTGGGCACGGTCGCCGCGGCGAGCCCTGTGGATATAATATCGATCCGGGGCTCGCCGACCCACCATCTTTCGGCGACGTGGGCACACCGCGGGGTTTTAGTGGGTATTCTGTGCCGTTTAACATCGTAGGCACGGGAGTCCCACATAGCCACTCTGCCCGTCCCCCCTCGGGTGGGGTGGTATGCGTAAATGCATTTCCCCGCGAAAAAAAAAAAAAAAAAAAAAAGAGGTGTATAACACCCTTATTTTACCTGTTATGCTTAGGTCGCATTGGAAAGGGGTGAACTTTCTATCGGGTACAATTCCAACTCCGGAGAAAACCTAAAATAACACTTTTGCTCGAACCGAGAATTGAACCTTAGGCCGCGGGTTTAGAGGTTGCATTCATTAATAATTAGAATAGAATAGGAAACGATAGAGACCAGATAAATAAATCCAGTAACTGTTCGCTATTCGGCTCTAAACTAGCTGGCTTACAAGGCTGACTGACCGTCTCAACTATGAAGACATGTCATCCTATTTGACCATGAATCTAGACTTAAGCGGGTGATCCATTGGCGAGCTAAGACCGCTGGCTCGCCACGAGCCTGCGAGCTAAAGGTATAAACCGCCAATGGAGCACCTACAAAACCGCGGTTTTAAAAGTTGACGGTTTGGCTCGTTGGCTCTTCGTGCATGCTTGAAATCCTAAGACCGCGGTAAAATAAACCGTCAATGGATCAGCCGAGCTTTGCGAGCCGGCAGTCTTTTTCACGCTGTGTAGTGAACGCACGTATGCCGCACGACTGTTTTGTTATTACAAAAATAGCAAAATGGATTTACGATCGTATAATCGCGAGTTAGTACTCGAAATGATACAATGTTTTAAGGAACAGGACTGTCTGTGGTTGTACACAAGCAGAGATTATAAAAATAAAGTTTTAAAATTATCTGCCTACGAAAAAATTTTGGAAATCCAACGAAAACATGATACGACCTGCACAATTGCCGATGTTAAAAAGTTTATCCAATCTCTGCGAGCATCTCACAGAAAGGAAAGAAAAAAGGTTCAAGACAGTATGAGCACTGGATCGGGAGCAGATGAAGTTTATAAGCCCAAGCTGTGGTATTACACAGAATTGGAATTTCTAAACGACCAAATAGGAAGTTAGTATCCACTTTCTACTTATTTACACTATCATAATGGGTACGCTTAGATTATTTACCTAATTATTTATATGGGTAGGTATGTTGGTAATCGCGAAGCGCAGAATAGGTAGGTACTTACTTGGCACAACAAAAAAACGCGGCAAATTTAAAAATACTAACTACGAACTCATTTGATACTTTTATAAATTTATCAATTAAAATAGTTTACTTGAATCGTTGGGAATTTACGTTAATTAAATAATGTTGCCTTTTAACATATTTATTATGTTGAAAATAGGTTTGTGCCAAGTTATGCTAGACAGACTATATTTTATTGCGTAGGTATATTAAAAATCATTCTTAGTTATTTTCTTTTTAGTTTTATAAAATAAGTTTTTTTTTTTACTTTTACATATTATTTATTTATATACAAACTGAAAAATATATAACTATAATATTTACAACTATACACTAAGAATTAAAAAAATAATAATAATATTTATATACAATAATATACATAGAAAATGTAAAAGATATTTACAAAACCTTAAACAGCATCAAAAAATTCCTCCGCATCGACGTCGAATGCCGACATCGTGCCCAGAAGGCTGGCAGCATTGCCACGTTGTATGGCAATGCTTATTCTTTGTGCCAAATAGAAACCAGCCCTCTGGTCACGAGTCGTATCGATTAATCTTTTCGATATATCTTTAAAAAGCAGTCGGGCGCTCGGACCCCATGACCCTAAAGTTTCTACCCCAAACGGCTCAAATACATATTCTCCGACGAGATTATTATATTTGCGCCGTTTGAGGTTCTCTGCAGAGGCGGCCGCTGCTCCCACAATATTTTATAATATATTGAACATTGGTTCTACAAAAAACATAATTAAAGACGTCTACACACGGAGTCAGTTTATTATTCATAATTTTCATTTGATATATTAAAAAGGTTGTTGATAATATTAATGATTTTAATTTGACATATTTCAGGTACTTCGTCCGTTTCCACTTTAGATGAAACTGAATACATTGAAAGGAATGATGCAATGTTAACAGAAACAGAGGTATTTATAGTACACATTGAACCTTACACATCCCTTTTACATAATTAACAGTAGGGACTTGAAACTTTGAATACCCGTACGGATATGATAGACGCTTGGTAGGTCTACCATGAAATTGCTGCCACCATCAGGGTTGGCTTCAAACCAGAGAAATATAAAAAAAAAATTAAATTGCAAATTGTAAATTTAAATTTTAATTGCAATGTATATGTAATAGGTATAAATAAAAAAAAAAAAAAATTTGCATTTTTTTAGATTAGATAGATCGCCAGAAGCAATTACACTATCCAATGGTCCCAATGACAAATACACACATTCACTCACACAAGCACAACCAGTCTCAGAACAAATCTTTGCGAATCACACAAAGATTTGTCCTATGTGGGAATCGAACCCACAACACCAGCGTAGTAGAGAGCGGTGAGGCGACCGCTTAAAGCACTACACCACACGTGCAGGTATGTATGTTAACCACAATAAAAGCGTGTTACATAGTCCTCATATCTCCAGCTGCCAAGTAACACGCTTTTATTGTGGTTATGGTTTGAATTATTGGTTAAAGGCTTATTTTCACTTTTTAAGTACAATCAAAAAAAAAACTTTTATTTAATGTTTTTTTATTTATATTTTAATAGATTACAAATTCACCATACGCTCTTGCCATTCGACAGCACCATATGTGTTGAAATATTTTTCGAAGTCTTCTCGAACTTTTTTCGCATTGCTAGGAATATTTCTAGATGAAGATGCCAGTGGAGTAAGATAATTATCCGGTCGAAGCCCTGGTTCAATTGATCCCGTAATGTGATTTTCTCTGTCAAAATCTTCAGGTCTTGCATATGCACCTGTTATCTTGCACCTAAGGTAATTATGAAGTGCACAGCAAGCCAATACCACAACATTTATGTGTTCAGTTTTCATATTTATAGGGGCACGGAATATTTGGAATCTAGAAGCTAATATTCCAAATGCGTTTTCAATTATTCTCCGTGCTCTGCAAATTCGATAGTTATAAATTCTTTTCGAATTGTCTAGATCCCGCTGCGGGTACGGTTTTAAGAAGTCAGTTCTTAAAGCAAAAGCCTCATCGCCTATGTAAACAAAGGGTAATTCTTCTGCCTCTGCGCATGGTTTTTCTGGAGGAGGTATTTTAAGAGTCCCTGCGTCTAAACGTTTAAAAAAATCGGTATGTCGTAATACGCCTCCATCAGAAATCCGTCCTTTATTCCCCACGTCCACGTAAATGAATTCATAGTTTGCATTAGCAATCGCCATCAGAACAACACTGTGGAATCCTTTGTAGTTATAGTAGTCTGATCCAGCATCTGTGGGTGGTATGATGGCAATGTGTTTTCCATCTACCGCACCAAGACAATTTGGAAATTGCCATTTATTTTTGAAATCATTTGCTATTTTTCTCATCTCCTCATCCGTGCTAGGAAACTGTAACAAGCGAAATAACATACGTTTTTGTTAATGTATTTTTCAGATAACAGCACCTTCGTCAGTGTCTTCTACTGAGTCATCTTTGCGATCAACATCACAGCGAAAAAATAAAAAACAACCTGAACAAGAAACTAGAGATCAAGTACTGGTAAAAATATCAAAAAAGCTGGATAATACTGAAGACGAGTTTGATGTTGTGGGCAAAAATATAGCCAACAAATTAAGGCGTATGGACGCTGACCAGAAAATTCACGCAGAGAAGATAATTAATGACGCTCTGTATTTTGGAACACTGAAACATCTCACTTTTGACTCATGTATTACTGGAACTCTTGGCAGAATGACAAATGTTGTAGAAAGACCTAATTTTTGTAGTACTCCCTTTGCCAGTGAGGCTACTTATTCTCAGTCTGTGGTTGGGCCTTCAAACTATACTATTGTACCAAATAATAATAATATTGTGCGAAGTAATAAAAATGTCAGCTACACTCAATTAATGACCCAACCTGAAACAGTAGTCTTAAATGCAGAACGTAGCCTTCAGACTTTTTCTATTTTAGACAATGATGCACATACACAATCACCAACAATTATACAAAACTACCTCCAGACTTTCACAGAATAGTAAAAAATTACGTTTTGATAAAAAGACAAATTATTGATTTAATAATACTTTGATTTAATAAATAAATATAAAATTATATTATAATTGTTTTAATAAATACCTGTAGGTACTCTCGTCTCAATGTTTCATATATAGCTTTACATGTTTCTGGAATGATGCGTCCCAAAGCCTGCCTGGAAATTATTGTAGAGTATTGTAAACTAGTTTGTGTTCCACCAGCTGCCAGGAACCGGAGAGTTGCACATAAGCGTTCATATGGTGAAATCGGTACACGAAAAACTGTATCTTGTCTTTTTATTAAAGGGGAAATCAAATCCAGCAGCTCCTTAAACACATCCTCGGTCATCCTTAAATAATTTCTATAATCATTTGGGTCACCAATAAGTTCTGCTACTAAGTTCAGATGGGACAAGCGTTGTCTCTCTTGCAGCCAGTTTTTGACCCACACTTTGTGGCGTCTTTTTTTTTTCTTTGGTTGTTCTTCTTGTAATAATATTCCTAAGTAACAAAGTAGTTCCGACTGGGAGCACGCCATGACTCCGCCAGCGATGAGAGAAGACTGTTTAGCACGCTAATGGATCACCACCGCGAGTCAACAGTACAACGAGCCTACAGTTTATACCGTTAGCTCGCCGGCTCGCCAATGGATCACCCGCTTTACTCTGAGTATTTGACGATATTTTGCAGCACGCATTCTGTCAATGTCATGTCAAACCCCATTAGGTTACATTAAAAAAGTTTATATTGTCTAAGGCTACATTAGCAAATCATTATACAATTTAATATGGTGTTTAAGTATTCTTAAATTTTCTAATTTTCAGCGCTAACTGTCAATAACCAACCGTAACCAAGTACTGCCGTAACCAAGAGAAATAGTGATTCATTTGAATGTATTTAAATAAAAGCTATACTTATTAAGCTTACGTATAAAAATATCATTGTTCCTACACTGAATAAATACCATTAGTTCTTCTTATCACATGACCAGCTGATCAAAGTTCAAAATATTCAAACGCATACAACTATACTTACACCATATTTCCATGTCCGATAGTTTATGTTTAGGAGTCTTGATTCTGTGGTGAACATTACATGCCGTGTTACGATAACTTCTATTACCTTAATTAAGAAGACGGCTCGTCGTGACGTTTCTGGTTTGAGCGACGGGTTAGAGAAAATAATTTTACGAGATTTTCTGCTAGTTAGAGTACGGGCATTATGCCTAGTAGATGACAATAGGTACAGGCGAAGTGTTGGTATTAAACATACTGAAAACTTCTGAGTAATTTAGATTTAAATTTGTCAATAAAATATGTAATATTTTCATTTCTAATGAAACACGTTATGTTTAGTTACTAGAATCAGGCCGTACAAACCGCTGTTTACACAATATTTTCACGTTTGCTACGTGCGCACGCGCAGACGTCACTAGAGAATTCAGTAACACTCGTATGCAATAACAATGGTCTAAAATATTTGCTCAAACGTTTGGGGAGTGCAATGGTGGTCATTATATTGGAGCAAAGAGATATTTTATAGTGTCTGTCTGTCGGTTTGAAGTTGGTTGGCATGTGATGGGAACAGATGAAAGGAATGTGATTAGAGCAGTGATGAGTTTAAATGTAGATGGATGGACAGGAAGAGGCAGTCCGAAATAAAGATGGGATGGATTGCGAGAAGGAAATTATGAAAGAGAAGGGAGTGAGTGATAGGTTGTCAAAGGAGAATGGAGTCTTCTTGTCGTGTCTATGACTTTTGTAATTCTGTTTAATAATTTCTATTTATATAGTTTTAAACCAATAAGATGCGACTAGGACGCCTTTTTGGTTGGCCTGCATAAGGTCTTTTATGGTACAAGGGGTAGGATGGGCCATATTTTGGGTGTCCCAATCCCAAACACATCCGTGTTTGTGAATCCTCACTTAGCCAGGTTGTCATTGCAGCGACCAACTTAAGTCCGAAAACAGTTTAGGGACTTCCAGATTGGCCACAATAATTTATTTCCAGGTGGCAGACGTTCGGCCGGGTCCAGAAAATCGGGTGGTGCGGGCAGCCTAACCTTCCAAATTTTGCTTCTAAATTTAGCGATATTTTGGTTGGATGAGGTCGACTGCTTCATATATCGTATAGAATGGTCGTGGAGCGGATGACGGCTATCACTCTCTTGATTCCATTTTTCAATACATTTCGCGACGAACAACGAGGTGTTATAAGACGTTTTGCGCCAACTCCAAATAATATGGGATATGGTCAGGATGAAGAAGTATGTTGTTTCGAAGTAGTGTGGTGTAGTGATGTTGCAGACTGAATGTGAATTAGATCTTTGTACTTGAACTATTCAGAAATGAATACTAGCAAAACGTGCTAAAATTATCGCATCGTAAATCAAGAGAACACTTGGACTAAAATGAAAATAACCTCCTTTTTAAAGTCGTTAAATATGTCGATATTTAAAGTCATATTAAGTAAACCACAACAATAGGTACCGTAGTATGAATGGGGTTTCAAGAATTAGTTCTAATTTAGTGTAATTATCTTCTTAGTAATTAATACTAATACATCGCAAGTCGACACTTAAATTGCGAATTAATAATATCTAGCTTAATTATTGTTGATTGATCAACTTGATAGAAAAACAGATACCTTTTATGTACCAATATGTTTCACATCACAAATGTTCTAACCACTTAAGTACATAACACCACGCTTTTATTACACATAACAAAAAAAACTATCTCACAACTTACACAGAACGCCATGTATTTCCGAACTAGAACTGTGGGTGCAAGAATAACTGATACTAATACATATATACTTTTCTTTAGTAAATACACACTTATAATACATATAAACACAGAAGGATGAGGCAGAGTTGTAAAACACCCACATCCATATTTTGTTGACTTAAATCCCTTATGATAGGGGATGAGCCCACTGGACACAATTCCAACTCCATACTGCTTTAAAAAAAAGGCTTTACGTCAATGTAGCGAACGGAAGTATAGCCCAACTGATGGTAAGTGGTAAGTATAGCCCATAGACATCAACATTCCACAAAAGCAGATTGAAGATGCGTGGCTTCATCTGATGACTATGGTTATGCCTCACGTGCCAATAATTCCAAGGTCAAACCAAGCACATTAGTGCAAGCACTACTATTTGGCGGCAGGTCAAAGGTGAGCTCAAACTGAAATGGAATCCCACATAACAGGCTCGTCAGTCAGGGGGGCAGTTAGTAACATTTTGCTTAAAATCGAATCTGCAAAGTAACGTTACATGCGATTTTTTTGCCGGAGCACTTTTATAGACAAAACAAACATTTTTCTCGCGAAAACTTCTCATTTCCACAGACCAATTGAATTTCCTTCACATAAAGTTCCACACATCTTGTACCTCTGACACTCTTATTTAGATAAGGTGGTATATAAATACAAAAACAGAAGGAGAATAGTATCCGTCTTTGTAGTGAAGACTACAATCCTCATTTTGTGGGCCAAATCGAGATGTGATACATTGCTTTTGATTGAGACGGGCAACTTGTTAGCAACTATAATACCTAGTTATTTACTTACGGACAGATACTTCACCTGATGCTATTGTGGTAACTACATGGTACTCGTATATGGACACAGAAAATCTACAAAAGGAGATTGTAAATGCATCGCTCTATCTAAAGTACTTTTTTTAAAGCTTACAAGTAATTTGAAAATAAAAATGATCAGTATTCTTGTTAACCTACTCAAGCTAAGCTTAGTTATCTTGTGGTAGGAGGAAGTTTACGTCCGGGGTGTAATGGCGAGGATTCGAACCCACAACCTCTCAATCGTAAGAACGATGCTTTATCCGCTGCCACAGCCGCTTCTATTTTATCAAATAGCTAAATTCACAATATCGCACAACTTTCGTAATAAAACTAATTATAAAAACGCACTATTTCGTATAGTTATCAAACAAAATTTATAGCTTAGCAAACAAGCTACAAAACGGCGACGTCACGTCTATGTAACCGTTTGTTTGGAGCGTTTGGGCGAGAGAAATTGTATTATCACAGAAAGTTTATGTGATATCAAAGCTATTCTTTCAATAATGTTTCTAATCGAGAGGTGTTTTAATTACATACAAAAAAATAATTAATTAATTATATTTATAACAGGAAATATGTCTGTTTATCAGCTGTTTCTTACATAAAATAATTTTAACTAAGATTGATATAGTACGTTAGATAGTTCAAAGCATTTCATCACCTCGGAATCGCTTGTGAATCGCCCGTCTATCCCAAACCTATTCCCCGAATTACCAGCTTGTTTACAAGACAATTGCTTACTTCCTTCAGAATTAATTGATATGCGAGTTTATCTTTAGACTTCGACGCAAGACTATTTAAAGTCACTCTGTTTTACTAAGATTTTGAGGCTTTATTGCTGTTTAGTAAACGACTTTGTTGATTGCTTAGATGAAGTTTTAGAGAATAAGGAGTCAACTAAATGCCAAAGTAGATATCTGTTTTGGAATATATTGTGTATTAATCAAGATGACATCAGACAATCGCTGTAAATCGCGCATACTTAGCTAACCCAAAGTATACGTGACTTAATTGTTTAATTCGCAGTTAACACTTAACCAGGATTCTATCTCTCTGTCTCATTAAATATATATTTTTTAAGAGCTTACTAGTAATTTGCGAATTCAAATTATAAGTATTCTCATTATTTATACCTCCTGCAGCTTAGTTTAATAAGCTTTTGTTAGGAAAATAAATTTTAACAGGAGAGAGAGGCAAAAAAACGTTCGTTACAGTTAAAGAAATTCATAACATCACGCCTATATTACCCAGAAGGTGTGTTAGAGGTGTTCAACACCCACATTTTACCTATGTTTAGGTCCCATGGGAGCCATGAGCCCTTCGCCATCCACCGGGCACAATTCAAACTCCGTGCTGCTATGCGAATTTCCTGAGGGAAAGTCACAAATAACACTGCGAACCCGAGACCTTGCGGTGAGAGGCGCATACGTTGATCACTAGACCATTAAAGCAGTGACATTTACAGTTTAACACATGTCATGTTAGTAAAAGATGTTATCGTATGAAACTTTATTGTCGGTCGCCACAAATCAGTGTAATGGGGTGCATGAAAGGAGCCTCCCCGAGTGACGCACGCAACGATTCCCTACGTCCGGCGTACCCTGGGCAATTCGCGAGTTCTACAAAGCGAATTGGCTAATCCTTTCACCACGATGGCAAGTCAAAATAAAATTTGACTCAACCATCGACACGACGAAGAAGAAGAAGAAGTGTAATGTGCGCACTCCCGCACCGTAGATCTCATATAATCATCATTAAGAGCTAGACTAAACTATCGACCTACTGAAAGTCTGCGGAGATTGTTTTTGATGGTGAATTTCAATTTAACATGTACTGGCACTGCCTCATCTCGGGTTCGATTCCCGGCTCGGGCAAAAGTGTTGTGTTTTCCTCAAGAAAATTTCTTAATAAGTAGCAAGGAGTTGAATAAAGGGCTCACCCCCTATCACCTGGAACCTAAACATAACAGGTGAACTTTTACTGGTGGTAGAGCTCATGTGAATGAGCTCGAGGGCGGCAGCACCACCGTCTCACCTTTAACCTGCCGCCAAATAGTACTGCTTCCATTACTGTGTTCCGGTTTGGTGGTGAGATCAGACCCTAAAATTACTGGCACATGAGGCATAACACCGTACTCAGCTGCAGCGACGCATCTGTAATCTGCTTTTGTGGATTGTTGATGTCCATGGGCTGTACTTCAGTTACCATCAGGTGGACTACACGTTCGTTCGCTGTGGGCGTAGTATAAAAAAAGGTGAAATGGGTGTAATACATCTCTGCCACACTCTTCTGGGTAATATAGGCGTGATGCTATAGCTCTATTTTGATTCAAAATCGGTTCATAAATTTCATTAAGACACGATCCTGAACAAAGCCTTTAATTGACGTCATCCACATTATTATAGGTTATTTGGAGTGGGTCACCGGAGCCGGTGATTAGACACGTATATAAATCTAAAGGGTCATGAATAATTAAATGTATTGATTTTCCGATCGTCCGAGCTTCAGAGCAATTAAGCTTTGACATCTACTCTGTTTTATGAGAGTTAGTTATGCTTTTGCCAATTATTTTAGGGGATGAAAGTAAACATGGTAATATTTGACGTTTTCGGAACAAACGGACTGATTTTAATGTTTCATTTGTTCATCCAATCAGTCAAAGATAGTCCTCTGCTGTCTGCTGGACTTAAAACTCTCCTGTTTTTTTAAAAAAAAACGTGATGGCATGGAAGGCTATCGTTGGCACCACTGCAGTGCTCCCCAACAAACGATGCCACATCTGCTGAATTGTCCTAATTGCCCTTACAGCAGTCTTTGCATGATCTGTACGACGCTACAGAATTGGTGTGGCCACGCACTGGGCAGGAGTAATATCGACGGTCCCTACGTATATAAAGACATGTCAAAAATGGCAATTTTTTTTATTGCTCAATTGGCTTTAAATTTTCCATATACATAGTCCTGGATATAAATATTTTTTTAATATTACCTATTTAACGTCTTTTGCAAATCGTATAAGAGAACAAGTAATATATTTACAGCGAATAAGTGTCGTAAATACGGATATCTATACGTGTCGTCTTCTACATTGTTTTTTTAATGCGCGCCACTTGCTGCGAAGACGGTCATGTCTGACATAACGTCATTTACGGCGGCGCTTGAGTTCCCCAATAAGTCGTGTCAATACTTGTCCGCGACGTGAAATATTTTTGTTTTGATACAATATTGCAGAATTAGTAGTCTGTTTTTTAGTTATAATTATTTATAATATTAACTGCAACGTTTTAAAAATAAACCAAATTCCACGTGTTCATAAAACATTTTATTTATGTTCTATTTTATAAACCGTGTTCTTCGTTCCGGCGTATAAAAAGCTATCATCGACATGTCTGACATGTTTTTATTTTAATATCGGCGTATAAACAGTCATCTATCAGTTTTTCCAAGAAAATATAAAAAAAGAAAATATGTATTGATACCACTATAAAGTTTCTAAAACTAAAAAATCATTTTAGAAAAAAAACATATACATTGTCGATACAAATTATTTCTAGAGCAGTTTGAACATTAAAAACGCTCTCCTGAAAACCTCGTTTTTAACATGTCTTTATATACGTAGGGACCGTCGATATAAGTTTGTAGTACCATTGATACGAAAGAGGAAGAAGACGACGCCATCCGTGCAGTCATTTTAATAAATTCATGATTTTGATTTTCCGTATTTGTAATGTATCCTCCTGTGCCAACTCTGACAGTACAGGTAAACATTTTGCTTGTTCTTTAGAAGCTTAACATCTTTACGCTTATCTAATCATGTGCTTTTATAATAAAATATTGTATTTATATACGGGACGTCAAAACTTGCACAAACCCAACTTTAATTCCATTATTGTTATTATCTTATTAATCAATTTCAATTATATTTTTATTTTTTCTTAGTCGTGTAATTTAGGTAATGTCAAAATGAAAATAAAAGTAAATTAATTGGGTTTTAATAAATTAGGTTAAGTTTGTATTTGTAATGTAATTTAATGATTGGCATGAAGTTAGTGAATGTTTGTTTTGTGTTTTTAATTTTGATTATTATTATTTATGTTTTTTTTTCGATGTATGAAAAACTATGGACCTAATACTATGTTGTCTTAATAAATAAATAAATTATTAATTATTATTAAATTATTATTTAAACCCTCGCCCGGCGCCCAAGTTACATACAGAAACACGAGGTACTAAGCTGTCTTTTTTTTTTTTTTTTTTTTTTTTTTTCGCGGGGAAATGCTTTTACGCATACCACCCCACCCGTGGGGGGACGGGCAGAGTGGCTATGTGGGACTCCCGTGCCTACGATGTTAAACGGCACAGAATACCCACTAAAACCCCGCGGTGTGCCCTCGTCGCCGAAAGATGGTGGTCGGCGAGCCCCGGATCGATATTATATCCACAGGGCTCGCCGCGGCGACCGTGCCCAGTTCGACCTCTGACCGGGCACCCGACTCTACGCAGTCCTACTCTCGTAGCGACGCCCCGGGCACACCCAGGGCGTCACTCCGTCGCGGAAGGCATCAGCGGGCGGCGGAAAACCCCCTCCACCGCCCGCGGCCTCGCTTAGGGCGGCATTAGGCTCGCGGCGTACGCGCGCCTTCGCCGCCCAGCTCGCCGGCGGCGGAGCGGATCAGCCAGGAGTGAGTCCTCCCTGATCCGCTCCGCCGCCTCCTTCTGCGAGATGACGTCCTCACAGAAGGATGCGACCGCATCCCACGACCTCGCGCTGCTCATTGCTGCGACCACAGCCGGCAGCGAGAGGTCGTTCCCAATGACCGCGGTGAGATCCCGGCGCTGCACCTCCCAAGCAGGACACTGCTCGAGAGTGTGCTGCGCCGAGTCCTCACCGCAGTCGCAGTGGTGGCACATGGGGCTCGCCTCCCTCTTCAGCCTGTGCAGGTACTTCCCGAAGCAACCATGCCCGGTCAGCACCTGCACCAGCCTGAAGGAGAGAGTCCCATGCTGCCGCCCTGCCCACTCCTCAAGAATCGGCCGGAGCGCCTCCACGGTGCGAAAACCAGCCCGTGGAGCCCCCAGCCGATTCCCCCACCGGACCATCAGCGTCCGGTGGGCCTCCTCCCGCCAAGCTCGCAGCTGCTCGGGCATGGGGACAGAACCCTCGGCTCGAGCAGCCGCGCCTCGCTTGTACACTTCGGCGAGCACTTCCGCATCCAAATCCCACGGGGGTGTTCCGGCCAACGCACACGCTGCGTCGGTCGACACCGTGCGGTATCCACGAATGGCCCTGACCGCCAGGACGCGCTGCGGTCTCCATAGCCGCGCCCTGTTCCCGGCGGACAAGGCCTCCGCCCACACGGGTGCGCCGTACAGTGCCATTGACCGTACCACCCCCGCGTAAAGCCGTCGGCTGGCGACGCTGGCGCCGCCCACGTTCGGCAAAAGCCGACCGAGAGCGGCAGCCACGCCTTCCAGCTTGGGCACCAAAATGCGGAAGTGCTCGTCGAAGCTCCACCGCCTGTCTATCACTAGGCCCAGGTATTTAATCTGGGCCTCGATCCGTACGAGGACCGAGCCGACGGTAATCGAGGCGCCAGCAGGTGGCCCGCGACGAGGCCCGTGAAAAACCACGGCCTCAGTCTTGGCAGGGGCCAGGTACTAAGCTGTCTATAACAACCTTGCCACGTAGTTGTAACGTTGTTAGTTACTGTATACAAGGGTGAAACGAAAGAACATCAACATTAGCTTCCACATGGGGTGAGTTAATGTTACGCTTAATGTTATAAAATTATTTTTAATAAACAATTACCACATGATTTGCTAAATGTGATTTTACCGAAGACTACTAAAGACCAAGGTACCGTGTAACGGGGTGTGAGATAGCAATATTTTACTACAGTGTTGTCAGGGTAATCAGATTTCCCTAAAAAGTTGGCAAAAAGGCAGTGCATAATTGTGTCACTAGTTCCTCATAATATAAATATACAGGTTGTTTGGTACATCGTTTGCCAAATTGAATTGGCTTAAAAGTAGTATCCATAACTATAGTTAAATAAAAAGGCGAGTATGTGAAATTTGAAAGTAATTCTCAATTTTATTGAGAAACACAACCGTAAACTTTAAAACAAGTACAAATTTAAAAAAAAAAAAAAAAAAAAAAAAAAAAAAAAAAAAAAAAGTAATAGTGAATATTAAAAATTGAATTTATTGGTATATTGGAAGATTTGCATGATTATTTTTTTTTAGAAAAAAAATCACAAATGCCATGGAATTCTTTGCATTTAAACTACCACATTGTTAGATAAATTTGATCCTTATGATTGATGCCACGGATTAATGCCATAACCATACAGGATGCTATTAATTCGGAATAATAGCTGATGCCCAATTCAGTTTTTTGATCATAAATTAAGTTTCCATTAAATAAAATGTTCTTAGAACATTAAAGGTAGTACTGCATTATTTTATCAAAATTATTTGTCCTATGTATGCTGTTCAAAGAAATGAGACGACTTAATCAAATAATCACGAACGAAATCGTGATTTTTACGTTCAATTAAATAAACTCGACACGAATATTAGATAAAATCAAATGTAATAACACCCTGAGATAATTAATCTTCTGTTGATGTCGTCCTTTTTTTCTGAATAAATTTTAGAACTACATAACTTTTGTTAGCAATAGGTGGTATCAGTTTTGCTGAGTATGACAACCCCAACGATTTGAGGTTATACTTGATTATTTGATTTTTTAATGTACGATTTAATGTTATTTGCTTTAAACCTTAGTTAAAGACAACTTTATTTACATTTGAAACACATCACCACTTGACTTAAGTTTCTAAAACAAAATTAATTGAATTATTTTACCTGTGAAATGTGATACCACTTTGTCCTTACTCGGGTCGGTTTTAACACGTTATAACGGAACATTGGACCATTGTTAATAGTTTCGTAAACACTAATAGCAATACAACGACAAATTTTTGATAAAAATGCCAAAATACTTTAATGTTTAGCTCCAAGCTGTCAAATTTGCTTGGAGCCAACCCGTTACAGCGATAGGGACAGAAAATATCATCGTATTTCTCTTTCTAACTTGAAAGATTTTCATAGCGCCTTTTCATGTATGAGGAAAAGAGACGGTATGTGTGATTTGGTCTATTGGTTTCTCTGTCTACGGATTTTACTAATGATATTTCCACTTATACCGGTAGTTTAATTGTCAATCAAGTCTTTGGCAAGCATTTTGATTCTAGCACTAATCGTAGCAATTACCGTATCCGTAATACAAAATTAGTTAGTCTAGTATATCGACTCCCAATGCATATCGATCTACCGCAGCAAATTGCCCATGGGGCAAAACTTTTAATGCCGCCGACAGTTGTGCCAAAGTTTTGGCTCATGTCGGTAGATCTCCTCAGGGAATATCCTAAGGTCTTCTGTAATGGCGTGTCATACAGGTAGTTTTGTTTGAGGTTGAACATGCTAAAGTCTATTTCTCCACGCGTTTACGCAATTACTTGGGGTCAAATTCTAGTCTAACGGATTCAGCTGAATTGCCGCAACCCAGTATGATACTTATTGTTAGACTGGTAAGTTGTCAAATTTTCTAGCCTCTGACTACCCGTAATGACTGTTATACACAAATAACACTTAATCGCGCCAAAGACCTTAACATGCAACCAAGACAACTCGTTACGTTAAGATGGTCACCCATCCACGGCCGACCACCGACGGATATACATATTGCTTAATCGATTAGCTTGCAATCAGACTTTACTGTGCTAATTAAATGGTCGCATGATGCTGGCTTGGTCCTAAACAGTAGTAAAACAAAACTAATGTACATAAGCAGTAGCCAAAATCGTAAAATACAGCCGGTTAAGCTATTAGCACATAATCACGCCTGCCTCCATCAATATAATCTTAACCATTGTAGCTGCGATTCGATTGAAATAGTGTCAAAACACAAGTACTTAGGACTCATAATAGATGACAGACTAAAGTGGACCGACCATATTAACTATGTTTGCAACAAACTTCGAGCGATTCTGGCAAATTTACACTAATTAAAAATAAAATTCCCTATGACATCTTACTCACACTTTACAAAACACTTTGTGAATCCGTTGTCTCATACGGCTTAAGCAGTTACGGTCGAACTTACAGAACGCATCTAGACCTGATATACCAGTTGCAAATACCACTACTAAAAACCATAGTCCCCCCTAACATAAAAAAACAGTGCCAAAATGACTATTCACTTCTCTTTTCCCTTTGTCATGTAATGCCCGTACATAACAAAGTTACATTTATGCTTTTAACTGAAAATTACTATAATGAACATTTAAAACAATATAATTTTAAACCTAGAATGACATTGAGAAGCAGGCATACAAAGTTAATTAAACCATGTTACAAAAATTTCTACGGACGCCAACGGCTTGTCAATATTATTCCCGACATAATTAATAGATTACCACAATCTCTAAAAACTATTTTAACGGAAAAGAACATAAATTATAAATTAAAACAATACTTTATAAACGACGTAAATAGCAAATAATTTCATTGAATATTCCAAGGAAACTTTATTCAAACACGCTGTATAAATGCATTTTGCTTTGAAGGTGGATAGAAATTTTATTTGTTTACGCGCGCGCTGCGCTGTGTGTAAATCCGATGGAATTTTTTTTACCGTTGACGAATTGGTGTACGGAAAAACCTAAACTGGTTTATGTTACACTATGTTGTTGTAATTTTTGTAAGACTATATTGCAAGTGATTTTAATGAAATAAAAAATAAAAATATTTGCTTGCGGCTTCGATCTCGCCTTGAGCTCCTCATTCGTAACACAAACTGAAGGTTGTCATAGATGGTCTAACTTATGTGATCAAGCTCATGAAAAGACACACCACGGCATATTAACCAGTATAATGTAACTAATCCTATAATGCACGATGAACTGATGACATTAATTTGAAATGATAATAACAGTTTATTTGCACCTTCTCGGCCAAGTGCACTGTTTCAGCCGAGTACATAGTTGGTAGCTGAGACCGAAGCATTATCTTATGGAAATTTTATAACTAATTAGACTGTGTTGAACTGACCATGACCCTGTATTCTATGGAAACTTTAACGACATCCACAATTAGTCGAGAACTCGAGACAGATATGGCTTCAATATTACAGCAGCTTGCTGATTAAATCTCGCTTTACAAGCGTTCTCACAACTTCATTTTAGTATCTTTAGATAGTGGTAGAGCTCTCTGGAACGACCGCGAAAGCGTCAACCATCGTCTTTAACTGGCAGTCCAGTAACCCAGTCTCAGAACAAATCTTTGCGAATCGCACAAAGATTTGCCCCATGTGGGGATCGAACCCACAACACCAGTGCAGTGGAGAGCGGAAAGGCGACCACTTTAACCACTACACCACACGTGCAGAATGAAGCGACGCATCTACAATCAGTTTGGTGTTTTAGATTGTTGATGTTCATGGGCTGCTGATGTTCATGTTTACCACTTACAATCATCTTATCACCATGTCATGTGGCGAACGCACGTGTAGTCCACCCGGACAAGTCCACATCAGTCGTAAAAAAAAGGATCAAGCTTTATTTTGATACAACCCTAAAAATAATAAAGTTGCTAATCTAAAATTAAACCAGACCGTGCAATATATTTTAGGTAACAAAGACAGGAAAATATTTTAGCTACCTATCTTTGGAAATGTATTTATAACGAATCTATTTTGTGTTTGGCTCGCCAATATTAACTTATATTATAAATATTATTTTTGAAGTGAAATATTGTAACGTAAAATTGTACTATTTTGGGTTAAAAGATTGATTAAATTTATAAGAGCATTTCGCTAACAGCTTTTAAATTAATTTTGTTTCGATCAAAACATGAGTGAGAAAACCAATATACACTTCAGCTTTAGAGAATTTTGTTAAAAGAAGTGTTGGAGTTTGTGTATAAAAGGATATTGTACTTTAAACAAGATAGTAGAATATGTGATTGAATCAAATCTTCAGAGCAGTCAACTTTGATTCAGGTTATTCACATTTTGCAAATTTGGGTAATTTTCTACATTAGTTATACGCCAGAAGTACTACAATATTATGTTTCACGGCGCAGAAATTTCCGATCGTTTACTCACCGGAGCACTGTAGTGGCAGGGAAGCTAGCTACAGATGGCTGTTCGACAAATCGTGGCCAACGTTTTATGCATTTCATTCGTGGCCAACTTCACTACTTCTGAGCTTCCTCTCGTAAGTTTGTTAGAATATTATCACACCAATTGATCGATCATAGATCGACATCGATCAGACCGACGGATGATACTACTCTGTATATACGTCGTCGTAACAATACCATAATATTTTCCATGTCGTTTGAGTCTCCATTTTACACTTACCAACAATCACCAAGATTGTTAGCTCTTTATCTTAATCTGCTTACCTAAAACAAAATAGATTTCCATTAGTTTACGAAGCACACAAATATGAATATGAGATTGAACATAACGGGCTTTGTGAACATACGATTCGGCTCAATCGAGAAAGATGACTGAGCGATTTGTACCCCTTTTTGAGCAACACTAGCGAATATTGATATGAATATTATTATGTTCGGCTTAGTGATTTCAGCTTGTCAGCTAGTTGGTTTATTGAAGGTTTTGTATTCTTAACGTGGATTTTCATGTAATATTTGAGTGTCTATTTTCTGTGTTTAAATTAGTATAAATTTGATTTACTTTGTAACTACTAAAGAATAAATGTGATGGCATATCTTCTATCTGCATTGTTTGGATTGAACTAGTAAAATGTATAATACTCGTCCACTTAACCGAATCGGACGAGCAGCAACACTTGGAAGTAATTCGATCTTTTCAATGTGGTAAAATGCCAGTGTTATATTTTGCGATCACCTACATAGTATACTAGCTTCGCGGTACCTCCTCACCAACGAGTTACCTAGAGAAAGGTAAGTAGAATAGTTATTTACAACCTCGGGGTTACCTCATTAAATTAAGTTTATTTATCTTACTAAGGAATAATCTTGCATTCTAATGCTGAAGTATTACTTTTCTCTTATTAATATTACTTTGGATTCAAATTAACTGCCTCGATTGTCTAGTAGTAAGCGTATACGCCTCTCACCGTGACGGGTCGGGACGTTTAGGGTTTGATTATCGGGTCCGGAAAAGTGTCATTTCTGAACTTTCCGTCAGGAAATTCACAATAGCAGCACGGAGCTGGAAAAGTACCCGGTGGATAGACTAACCCCCTATCCCATAGGACTTAAACAAAACAGGTGAAGTGTGGGAGTTGTACACCTCTGCTACACCCTTCTGGGTAATATAGGCGTGATGTTATGCTATGTAGATTTAAATAAAATAAATTAAGTTGAGTTCTCTATAAAATATTTAATTTATCAAAATTACGAAATGTAATCAACATTTCCAAACTCGTAGCTCTTGAAGATCCAATGAAATACGTTATAAGTTTTTCACGTGAAATAAAATCAGTTTAATTGTATTTTTCACCACACCAGCACGAAAAAGATCGTTTGCTTGCCAGAATTCAGTGAGTAAAAACCGTTTTTACTCACTAGTGAGGCAAAGTGATTCAAATTTCGAAACACAAAATCCTTCCAATGAATGGGCGCTGGAAAAAAAACAAACAGCCACCATGTAGGTTAGTAATAAACATTGACATCAATTTTATTAAATAATTTCATACGATACGTTTTAATTATTTTAAATTATATAAAAACGCGCTTATTTAGTATTTTAATGGTTTTATATTCGTGATTGACCATTAAATTAATTAAAATCAGGTACTTAATACTAGACTCTAAATAAATGTTACGGAACGAATTGCCGAACGCACGATTTAAAAAAAAAAGTCTGTGTCTGTGTCAGTCATCGCGGGCAACTATAAATTCTTTTCAGTTTATGTTTAATTGTTTACTGGAACTTTTTAACAAAAAAATAGTGAATCCAGTGATAAAGAACTTTGTGGAACTCCAAAAGTGTTGCGACAACTTGCTTCTAACACAGAAGTTTGCTTTTTTACCAGAAAAATCACGTGAAAAGTACACGTGAGTAGTATTTTGTGAAAGCGTACGACATATTTAATTAGTGGCGACTTACAAAAGGCCCTAAAAGGCATTCTGAATTGGTATTACTGTTCATGGAATTATTCCAGGTTAAGCAATCGATTACAAGTTAATTTAAATCATAATATTTTTTCACTGGAAGAGGTGAAAAGTTTTGTATGCAACGCGTAAGAAAAATTTAATTTCCAGTTCGTGACCTCTTAAAATCTTTCGCTTGCGAAGTAGTCTTTATTAGAATCACTCGCTACGCTCGTGATTCAATTTAAGACTACTTCGCAAGCTCAAGATTTAAAATTGGCACTCACAACAGAAATATAAACTTTTTCTCACTTGTACCATAAATAACTATTTTTACAATCGAAAAAAATTTGTACTTAATTTACTTAACCTATATAAAACTAAAAATAAAAATAAAACAAAGCACACACTCACTCAATAACATTGAAAAAGTTTGATAATAACTTTGGCCTACAATTACTACTTATCGGAATACAATTTCGTAGATACAATCAGCAATTACAGAGAAGTTTGTGTGTATATTACTAGTAATTCGATTTTAATACCTAAAATGTTGTTTATTTCACAATGGGTTCGCGTGTTAATACTACATACATATTTTTCTATAATATAATTAGTAGTGACAAAACAAAATATTTATTAAATTTACATATTTTTTTTATAAATAAAAATATAAACCTGTCTAAATAAAAGGATTGATTTAATACAAATGATTTGAGCCAGTTTCTGAGGTTCCGGATAGATCATATCTGACCCATTTAAAAAACCTGACAGAATGTAAAAGTGACACAAGTTACACTTGAAAAAAGAACACAGCTGTCACTTTCATATATGTGTTATATTATGCTTATCTTGCCAATAAGGTTTATCTAACACTTGTGTGGGGTTTATTCTGGAAAAAAGGACATGCAAATGATATTTATAAGGTTATTGGTATATTTCATAATAATCATTTATATCATAGCAGCTTTTCAACATACTAAATTTATATCCGATCTAATAGTATTTAATCTCCAATTTAATTGTACTAAATGGCATGATGTAATAAAATGTGGTTTAGTTTAAGAAAGTAACTATAATATTGTGACACTTTTTTTACTTTTCAGTTACTATTTTACTATAAAATAATAAATATTAAATAAATATTACTACATACACACACAATGCCATTATGGTCCCAAACTAGAGGAACTTGTACTATGGATACTAAAATAACTGATACCAATACATATATACTTATTATATTTTGTTAATAAATACTTATTATACATAGTAACACCCAGACCAAGACACGACCTCCATGTTCATGCAAACAAAGATTTGTCTTGAGTGGGAATCGTCACTATGAGACGTTCATTTAAATATATATGGTTAGAATTTATTTATTTCTCAAAGATTACAAATCACTTTAAGACAAGAAATAAATATAATATTGTGGGTAACTTTAAAATTATTTGTCCAGAGTGCCGCCGCGCTACGCCGCCGGCCGATGTTGTTTACTTGAGAGCTGCATACTAGTTTAGTAAAGGCGGAGTCACACCGAGTACAGAATTTATTTTACTTATTTTTCTTTTGGGAGTCTTTTAAGATGTGACATTTTAAGTATTTTTTAAATAGGTTAATTGATTTTGCATCCTTTATTTTCTTTGGCAAAGCATTATAAAGTTGTGCGCCCTCATATTTTAGATCTTTTTTGCCGTAATTTGTTCTAGGTTTTGATAAAACAATGTGGTGCGATCGCCTAGAACTACGATTTTGAATATGTGATTTTTTTGTGAATGATAATTGTATTTGTAAATCGCCAGAGAGAATTTTATGAATTAAAATGCAAGTGTTATATTGATAGATTTGGGCAATGTTAGGTAGTTTTGTGTGCTGGTAAATTTTCTGTGTAGGTGTTAGATAATGAAAATTAAAAAGAACTTTAACAACCCTGTTTTGAGCAATTTGAAGTCTTTCAAGATTTGTTTTCGAAGTAGTCCCCCATATCTCAATTAAATACTCCAAGTGTGGTTTGACAAGTGAGTTATATATGGTATATCTAACTTTTACAGGTAAACATCTGACCATTCTACGCAGAGCTCCCGTAAGACTTGATAGTTTTGAACATATTTTTTCAACATGAGGTCGCCATGTGAGGTGACTGTCTAAGATGAGCCCGAGATATTTTTCTGTATTAACTTTACCTAAAGTATCGCCATTTATTGTTAGAGGTTTATGATTTGAAATCTTTTTATTTTTAGCAGAAAAAATTATGTAATTTGTCTTGGAGGTATTTATAGTGAGGAGATTATTTAAAAAGTATTTCTCCAAAATAGAGAGGTCATCTTGGGCATCCTGCATTACTGATTCTACGGTATGACCAAAGTAAAAAAGGCAAGTGTCGTCGGCATACAGACTTATGTGTCCCTTAAGACCTATTTCATGAATGTTATTAATATATATTAGAAATAAAAGAGGTCCACAGATTGATCCTTGGGGCACGCCACAGGTGATTTTATTTGGCGTACTAGTACTATTCCCAATTTTAACAACTTGATATCTATTCTCAAGATATGATGTAAATAATTTCAAAGCTTTTTCACCAATTCCTATAGACGACAACTTTTGCAATAGTAATTCATGACTAACAGTGTCGAAAGCTTTTTTTAAATCAATAAAAATGCCTAAGGCAATTTGTTTTTTATCAATGTGTGCTTTGATTTTGGTAATTAAGTCGGTACATGCTGAAAGTGTATTAGACTTAGGTCTAAACCCGTATTGACGCTCAAACAAGAAGTTTTGGGACCTTAGGTAATGATATAGTCTGTTGTGCATAAGCTTTTCTAAAACTTTAGACAGGATAGGCAGCACCGAAATTGGTCTATAGTTGCCTGGTTCCTGTTTGTCACCGGATTTGTAGATTGGCGTGACCTTAGCGTATTTAAGTGAGTCCGGAAAGGAGCCTTCATAAAAACATTGGTTAATACATTTTGTTAACGTTGGCAATATAGCATTTTTAATACATTTTAAAACTTTAGCACTAATACCATCCACACCTGTACTTGTATTTATTTTCAGGTTGTCGATTATTCTGCCAACTTCATCTTCTGTAGCTGGTGATAAATGCGTTAAATTGTTTAAGTTTAATGTGCTGTGAAGCTTATGTATATTTGATGTGTTTGTTTTATTGTTGTGATACTTTGCGGGTATCTGACTCGCTAGTACAGAACCGATGTTAGAAAAATATTCGTTAAAACAATTGCAAATGTCTAATTCATTATTTATAGTACCTGATAGAGTTTTTAACTTTGACGGAGCACAACTTTGTTTTAGTTTATTGTTAGATAAGTTATTTATTAATTGCCACATCTTTAAAGGCTTACCTTCGCAATCATTAAATTCCTTTTGGTAATAATCTCCTTTGGTAGCTTGAATAAGTTCAAAGACACGATTTCTCTCGTATTTGCTAAATATACATCAAAATAGTCGAAGATGCATATCCAAAATATTTATATTTAGATAGAAAAGATACCATATGGGTATTCCATTATCCTCTATCAACATTCTTAAATGCCCACACATTTCAAACGGAAGCATCCTATTCCGTAGTTCATGGAAGCCATAAATATCAATAGTTGTTAAATCACAAAAGCTGTATCAAAGATTGTATGTGTGCCGTTCACCGTTCGATGCCCGGGCAGAGGTCGACGGCTTTGGCATTAGGGAACGTGTACACTGTTGGGTTTAGACCCGGATCCGAAATACGGAGATTCAAGATGGAGTCTATTTGCACTTAAAACAATTTGTATTGTTTTTTTATCATGATGTTATAAATAATTATAGAAGAAATATATTTTTTACTAAATTGTTTCATTTTTAGCAAACCCTAGCAATATTTTACTTTTATACGTTAAATAACATGCACGACGAAGAAGAAGAAGCTTAACTTAATTTTTTTTTTTTTTTTTTAACTTTTTGCACAAAAAAAAATAGTACAAAGGCGGACTTAATGCCTGATGGCATTCTCTTACAGTCAACCTAGGGTGGTGCAGAGATAAGCATAGGTAGGTGCAGTTCAGAAAGACGAATAATGATAGATATGTAAATAGAAGAAGTACATATTATATAAAACACGTAATAGAGATACATAAAATAAAAAAATATATAATAATAAATAATATAATAGTTTATAACATAGATAAATACATACATTTATAATACAATAATAATAATATGAACATATACAGGTGAGCCTTACAATAGGAGTTGATAATTATATAAGTTGAATAAGATATATTAAGATGATTCTGCCAATTGCTTAGTTAACAGTTTGCGCACATTTATCTTGAAACTGTGACGTGTTGTTGCCATCCTGATTTCCAGAGGTAGCGCATTCCACAGAAGAACGGATTGAACGAAGAAGGAAGAATGAACAGAAGATAGGATTTTGCACCCCAAAAAATCCAAACTTAACCGATTCTCAGTATATTAAACAGATTTGTAAATATAATCAGATTTGTATTTATAAAAAACTGTCAAAAACGTTCAATGTTTCCCAATTTGACTGTACATAATATGATTTAAAGAAGTTGCCGCTAAAAGTTGATTATATTATTTAAAGCCCAGTTAAATAAAATAATATAATAATATATTTATATTTATACGACATTTGCATGCAATATAAATCACGATAATCTACGCTTCAAAGTAGTATAATAACAAGATTAATATGCGCATAAAATAAAAGAAACAGCTGATTAACAGCGGTATAAACAGGTGTTTTATCACGTTACTTTGTAGTTAAAACATTATTATTTAACATTTATGTAGAAGTGACTAAATAATATTGATAACGCAAATTCAGTAAAAACATTTTAATTGGGCAGACACGATTTGTTGTTTAATAATTTTAAGAAAGACGATATTCGCATTTATATAGTTTTAAAAGTCTATTACAAATGTTTTTATTAAACAAAATAATGAGGATCCTCAGCTGAATTGGTCATGTTGTTAAAATACAGCTAAACTTACTTAACTAAATAAAAAAATATGGATCGATCCTGCTTTTAATTTATTTTTTTGTAATAATTTATTTTGTAGCTCTTTTAGTTAAATTATTGGAATAATATTGTATGTTTTTTTGAGTATATTCAAAGATGCAACAGTTAGCTACTGCTAACGTTACTTCTTATAGTAAGGTTTACAATCTTGTATGCTACTGCGTAGTAATACATTGTCACAGATGCAATGTCAAATACCTACGAATAATAAAAAATACAAAATTGCCTCGATAACGTCATATTCCTGTCCTTCAAAACCCGTTTACTACGATAATAAGTACATGCATTTGTGTAAATAATATCTATTTGTTTAAAAACATGTGCGTGTTGTGTGCAGAGGTTATGGACGAGACCACTTTACATAATCATTTTAAAATTTTGTTATCTTACTTAAAACCTATATCGTTACATCTATTAGAGTGTGATTAAGTAACAAACAGACAGGATACGAAGGAAAAGTTCAATCAAACCTTTTAGACCTTCATAATAGCACACAAACTCATGACACATTATAATACTAAAAACCGGCCAAGTGCGTGTCGGGCCACGCGCAGTAGGCTTCCGTAGCTAGTCGTAACAACATATTTCGACTTAAAAGGGATTTACTATCTGTATTAAACAAGTAACATCTTCATACAAGTCATTACTTTCAAAGGTTTTTGTAATTTGCACGAAATATTCTAAGTAACTGCATTTTACACTTTGGACCCCAATTACTCTAGAACTAATTAAGTTAAAGTAACCAGATAAATAGCGTCCTTCAGATAGGAAATGTTTGTAGTACACGAAACCAGCTAGCACGTATGACGAGATGTATGAATGTTAAGGAAGCGAAAGAAGTATGTAAGGAGCGAAGCACATGGCGTTTCATCGTCTCTGCCTACCCCCGTGGGATAAAGGCGTGATTTTATATATGTATTATGTATGTTTATTTAGGTTTCAAGAATTTTGAACGAAATATTTTGAGTAACTGCATCTGACATTTCGGACCCCTATTGAACTAATGAAGTGAACTTATCCGCTATAGTTTTCCTTTAAAGTTCATTACATGTACTACCGACACAATTTTTTTCAGATTTTAGGATCCAGTAGCTTAGCTTTTAGAGGGGGGGGGACGCCCTACTCGAACAAAAATTTGCTCTTTAAAGTTAATTATCTCGCAAACGGATCCCTAAATCAAAAAACTGTCTTAGCAACCCCTAAACGTTTTTAAAAGTCCTATCTAATAATACCCCACACTATGGGGTAGGCGACAAAAAAAAATCCCTACTTTACATGTAGGGGAGCTACCTGAAAAAAAAATATTTTTCCAAATTTTACTCTACGACTTTCTTTGTTTAGTTAACATATATGTTTATGCAAAATTTCAGTTTTCTAGCACCAACGGTTTCGTCGCTATGCCGTGGACAGACGGACAGACGGACATGGCGAAACTATAAGGGTTCCTTGTAGGTACTACGGAACCCTAATAAAACTGAATAATAGAAGAGAAAGAACTTCGATGCCCCATCCAAAACCTACCGTGATAAGCATTACATACACTAGTGATGTTCATGTAGCTTTTTTTGTTAAATAATAATTTGGCAAAAATATACTATTCACTTTATTTTGAACCCGGATTTATACCGGCCTTAATAGTGTAAACTCCCCTTAACATTAAATACCGAATAAATCTTGGCAGATTATCATCTTTCTGTTCTGTGTTTGCGTATCGATGTTGAAGCTTTATATTAATGTTTGCTATAGATACACATCTGCCACATCCTTATAGGTTATTAGGTTATGTTGTGAGCCCATAGCACGTAGGCAGAGCCGCAGGCGGTAGTTAGTGGGCTATAACTACGGTAACTGTTAACGGTGCGGTGAGGCTGTCAGTAACAAAAGAGTTTTTGCTTGAATGAGATTTAAAGAGGTTTTTGATACTGACTAGACTTCGGCAAAAACGGACAGTTATTTGAGTGACCCACATCATTATTTGTAACCTTTTGGCCGCAATTTCATCCGCGTGGAATTCGTTGTTGTAAGTTGAAACTACTTCCACGCTTTGACCCACTTTGAAGGATACTGCATCGCCCCGGTTTTTTTTGTTTTGTTTTTAAAAAAACGACGCCCGCACTAGGTATAACTCCTGTGTCGCGGGGGTGTTTACAAACATACATTTCACATACACAAAGCACACCCAGAGTCAGAACAAATCATTGCGAATCACACAAAGATTTGTCCCATGTGGGGATCGAACCCACAACACCAGCGTAGTTGAAAGCGGCGAGGCGACCGCTTCAACCGCTACGCCAACCGTGCACTCGAAAAAACCGTGGCGTTAATGTTAAGAGTTAAACTATCAAACACAAAAATATATATTAGAAGGCGACTAGTAGATTCTGTGATTAGCGCAATCAAACAAACTAACACTCTGCCGCGGTTTCGTCTGTGTGGTAGATTAAAGGTGACGGTGCTCATCATCATGTTTATTTTATTGTAATTTAAATATTGATGGACATACAACTATTATAGTGACAGAACTAATAACTAATAGAAATAGAAATAGAAACGTTTATTTACCAAAAACATGGTAACAAAAAGATGGTACAAATAAATTAGAGGACGTATTTCACCTGATAATCGGTATGCAAAATATAATGTTTTATCTATGTACTAATATTATATTAAGTACTAACATTAATTTAAATAGATAACACAAATTTAATTGAAAAAGAAATATATAGGTAAAATAGTAAAGTACTAATGTGCTCTTTTTGTTTAATTATTTACAGTTACTAGTCTATCTTCATGACATTATTACTCATCATTTGATACAAATATAATAAAAACAATTTGATACTCATACCAATCATACAGTACAAATAGCACTATACTAAGTAGTAGTATAAGAACAGCCATTACCCTATTACAGTAATAAGTAGTATAATAAATAGTAATTTATGAATATGATACAAACAGTCGGTTACATTCATTGATTAATAACACCCAGATCGATAGTTTTTATTTAACCACAAGCGCTTTGTCTGAAGTGAAGCAAAAAATCGATCACGCACACAGTGAAAATAACGCCACGATGCGCTCACAAACAAAATTTGATGTGTACGAGTCGTGGTCAGCTGAAACAGTACGATATAGGAGCTTCACCTTTCATCCGTGTACTAGGTTTCTAGATGAAATTATTCAAGGTTTACATTACATCATATCCATTGCGTATAATTTGTACTATTATATCATTATGTGTAATCGCAACACTATTGTTCGTCTTCTTGACAATTCTCAAGATTCAATTCAATTATTTTTCAAGGTATATATCGCATGTTGTTTGATATTGTACAGACTTTAATAGCTACTTAGGTTTTTCTTCGCTCTGATTTTATTTAAAGTTGTCAGAACGAAGGAGATTTTCCATTGGCATTGTGCTCATATCAATGGAGAAGAGTGCTGTTAAATAATTTTAAGGACCAACATGCTTGTTCCCTTACTTCTCGGCACATCATCTGAGTTATCAGTCTTATGCCGCAATACCTCCAAACTGATTTTAGTAATGTACACAAAAAAGCTCTGGAGTTGTCAGAAATCTGCTTTCATTTCGTAATTTACTGAAAAATTGAACTATAAACTAATTAATTTTAATTTATAAACTAAATATTGTTCTTTTCTTATTATGTAGGTAAAGTTGTAAATATGTTATTATCAATATAAATTTATTCTTGTCTACAAATAAAATTATAATAATAAAATGTAATAATGTCAAAATTAAGACCAATTGAAAAACTTAAGAGCAAAAAAAAAAATTTGCTTTTTAGTTTGCCTACTTTTTGAAGTCGGTTTTTTTTTGTTAAAAATTATTTTATTTTACGATTTTAAGTGATGGGTAGACGATTAGGCGTAAATATATACGAATCGAATTGAGAACCTCCCCCTTTTTTTGAAGTCGGTTAATAAGAGCTTTTTTTTTTTAGAAAGCTTTTTAGTAATTTGCAAATAAAAATTACTATGTAGTATTCTTTCTTTTTCTAACCCCCTACAGCTAAGCTTAATTCGCTTGTGTTAAGAGGAAGTCCACGTCCGTTGTGTAATGGCCAGGATTCGAACCCACAAACTCTCAATTGTGAGACCGATACCTTATCCATCGCGCCACGGCCGCTTCGAAACTTCTTTGTTTTGCCACCTAGATTACATTTCAAAATGTAATAAACTTTCTGTTTGTAAGTTATTGCATGTTTGCCTTGCTGACATAGCAGTCATAAGTCAAGATATCCTAAGACGGCCAGTAAACCTGTTCACAGTTCTTTGTACTACCAAATGTCAACTGCGTCGTCAACAAGTATGGTCACACATGCATAGCCTTGCTAAAAGTCAAATGACGTGGAGACATGACGATTGTTGTATGTGCCGCTCGCCACAAGATCGCGGGTTAAATGCCCGGGTCGAGCAAAAGTGTTATTTAGGAATTTTCCATCAGGTATTTTGCAAATAACAGCATGGAGTTGGAATTGTGCCCGGTGGATGGAGATAGGCTCACCCCAATCACATGGGACCTAAACATAACAAGTGAAGTGAGGGTGTAGTTTCATCAAACTAAATATTGAACGTTCCTATCTTTTAACTTTATTTCACGAACACCACAGTTTTACGTTTTATTTTGATCTCATTCGGTTTCTGCCAATATCTGCCAGTCAAAAGCATCTCGATTTTTCAATAAAACGTGTAAGAGCTTTTCTAGACACCTGGTCTAGGGCTGTCGAAACATGACTTTACAAGAAAAAAAAAATATCATGAATATAAATATTTGTTGGTTAAACAATGGTTTCGAAACTAGGTTAGACCTGTGTTTTGGAGACCTTATATTATTATTATGCTAGGGTACACTGCAGGTAGACAGGTAAAGCTTTTATCTGTAGAGGATTGAACGGCGAATTAAAATGGTTTAAATTTTGTTGTCACTGCCAAAGTCGTTTACTTTAAAAAAATGCTGTTTCGTTGAGTAATTCATTAAAATAGTGTCTTTTTAGATTCCAATGGGCTAACATAGGTTTAAATTATTTATGAAACGGTACATATTACATTGGGTATTATTTCAATTGCCTTTCGTGACTATATTGATTTGGTTCATAGATTTATACAGTAAACACAAGTTTAAATAATTTCGTATATTTCTATAATAACTGTATTTCTTACAAGTATGCAATTCTTGAGTATCTTGGAAACAAATAGGTAGAAGCAATAGCAATAGTCTTTAGGCACACGTATTTTTTGACAGCTAATCTTTCTCCGAGACTTTTTTATTTAATTAGTTTATATAATTATTTTATTTGATGTGTATATAGGTAGGTATTGCTTAAGTTTTTACGAGTAAATCGAATTTGGATTGCATTTAAATAATAAATTACTCTTTTTATAATGGGTAGACAAAACGTTTGGCAACCCTATGTTTTCAGTACTATCCATGCTATATCTCTTGTAAAGTTCTTTAGTTCTCTAACCAAGATTGGCAGATATGATAGTGTTCAATGAATGATAATGATTTATTATCTTTTGAAGGATATTGAACTGGCGGTTAAAGTCTTTCTATTTATGTAAATGATTTTAAAAGTCGAGGTGAACAAAGGTGAGACTGGGTATTGGCCCAGGCAAAAATATTTTGGAATGTGGTGCAACAGGAAAACCATTGTAAATTTAGACAGAATATTGGTGGCATTTTCGGCTTTCTACGAATTGTGTATCGGTCTGGATATTATTATTTAATTCTATGAAAAATTGTGTGTCTGTCAGCAGATGTTGAAACCAGTTTCTAAGAACCAGCGCTTGATTTAGAAAATGTCAACCAAATAATCAGTTCGGAATAATTTAGTAGGTTTAAATTTAAGGTTATTATGTCAACCAGAAATATAAATGAAGCTTTATAAAGATTTTTATCAGACAATGCAAATGATTGACAGCATTCTTCGTGGCAGCGAAACGTTCAGTTATTTTTAGAAGCTACGAACTTGGGCAGAGATACATTATTTTGAGTTATATTTTATCGTTGAAGATTATTTTGGTAATTTTATATAGACATTTATATCAACGTGTCCAAGAATGGAAATTGCATACGATAAAAAATATTATATAAGAAAGCCATGGCACATTCAGGCAGGATTTTTGTTTGGTCGTAATTCTGTAATTAAGAAGAACCAATAAAAGTCTTCATGAACGTGCCTTAAGATTGGGATAAGATCTAAAATATCCCTTTACTAGTATATTTACCTCTTTATAATACTCCATAACATGTCAATAAGGCAGTAGCAGGCAATGTAACAGTAACATCAATTAGTTAGAATATCTATTTATGTGAAAAACCGTATAAAAATCCAGAATATAACGCTTTTCATACCATCATCACCCAAAACAGGCAATTTCATACGCACTACAACTAAGCACCTTCCGTTTGAAATCGAATCAGTCACGGTATGAAAATGTATGCGAACATGAACGATAACGTTTATGTGGCGTAGCCGTGGCATAGCCGTGGCGAATCAAATGCCGTGAACATTTGATAAACTCGACAGTAAAGTGTTTGTGTAAGACGCATATGTGAATAGCACAATACACGCATAGGTTCGCAGCTGTTTAACTAGTTTTTTATTTACAATCTCGGAAACCAGACATGCAGAAATGTAAAATTACAAACATTGTTTTCCTGGTTTATATTTGGGAAAATATTATTGTTTCATGTTATTATTTAAAACCACCGAATTTCTCTTACTATGAATATGGAGGTTTGTCTTGGTCTGGGTGTTTCTATGTATAATAATTGTATATACGTATTAGTATCAGTTATTCTAGTAACTATAGTACAAGCTCTGCTTAGTTTGGGACAAGATGGCGTCGTGTGTATATTGTGTAACAAATATGTTTAAACCTACTTTTTTATAAAATGATTCTTTTTGTTTTCATTAATATAATATAATAAACTGCGTGATAATTAACTTTAAAAAGTAAAGTTTTACTCGAGAAGAGCGTCCCTCCACCACATCTAAAAGTCAATTAACTGAGTTAGCTTTAAAACATTAAAACCAACAGCTATCTATTTCGACGAGTCGACTCTACAATCCCACGTAATATAACGGTCCACTCCTCCATACATAGCTTTGGATAAAATAACTTTAACTTAGAGGACGATGACAGGTAGTAACAACAAAGCATAACAATTGTTGTGTTTGTGTCAGACCAAAGACTAAAGAGCGAAGTGGGAATAGAAACCGGTTTGACAACCTTGGTGGTCGGACTCTCAGTGTCAAAAGTCAAAAGTATAGTGAGCAGTGATAAACTATTAAAAGTCATGATAATACAGGTGGAATTTTGGCTCCAGCCTGCAGGGCAAGTATTTTGAAAATTGGAGATTTTGTATTTTTTATTCAAATAAAACAAACGTTTATTTATTCTTAAAAAAAAAACAAAATCGCATAACAAGGTGTTGAAAATAATATACAGAGTTATTTTATGCTACGCCCGGAAAACCAGCTAAAATGGGAAAATTATCATTCTGTATTTTTATTTCATCAATCAATATGCAAGCGTTTGCCAAATATGGTAAAATAAACTCGAAGTCAAATCATTTATTTTCATAAATCCCAAGGCGCGTTTGAACAAAACTTTTAATTTTATTATTATATTTGAATTACCGGAGCGTAAATCAATTTTAAACGAACTATTTAGATTTATTTTAATATAAATCTAAGTAGTGGTAAATCGAGCTGGTGAGAGATTTAGCTCATGACATGGTAGCATCTTTTCAAATTATCAATCATAAAATTTTGGTTGTTCTGTTGTGAGTTATTGCAACACCAAATCTAACTTACTATAACGAAAAAAAAACGAACATAATGCAAAGTAATAAACATTATAATGGTGCTCCCACACTGCCGTTAGAAAATGTTTGTAAACATTTTCTAACATAAAAACATTTACTCACAAATGTTGTCAATTGTTACTTTTTGTTAGAAACTGTTAGATGTTATAAGTGCTCCTACACTAATAGAAATGATTACTTATGTTTACTAACATTTTATAACATTTAAATCTGGTATTTGCTCGCTGTTTGGTTTGCGTTCTGAGAGCGTCTACACGAAAATGGAAGAGCGTTTGCTCATTAGAATAGCTTTTATTTTTTGTTTATAAAAGAAGAAAAAAATTGGATGCGCCAAACGCTAAAAGGTAACACATGTTTTATTTTGTTATAATTTGTTAAGTTAACGTTACTAAACATTTTCTAACGGCAATGTGGGAGCACCATTAGTAAAAAAAAATATAACCAACTTAGTCCGGGTTGCAAGATCTTACAATTCAAGCGATATATGCAAAGAAGATCAATATACATATACGCGAGATGTTTGTTACTACTACACGCATCCCATAAAGGCTCTACCACATTTAAATCCCCGACACATTCTCTAAACATAGTAGAGTACCCGAATGTGGTGTCAAATTGTGCTTACCGTAATCCTCTATAATACCACCTCGTAATGACCGACCCGGGCATCAAACACCACACGTTGGATTGCTTACCCATAAAATTGTAGGGCTTCTGAGTACACGTTATGTGCTCTAGTATTAAGACTTTTTTTTAAGCATTCGTTTTTCATTAATGGGATTTCTGTTGTTTGAAGTAATTCATTTGGTGTGTTGATGGACGAAAGCAGAGTCAAATCTGACTATTTCTACGTAATTTCAGTTCTACAAGTTTTAAAGTTTTTTTAAATAGGTTTGCTTAATAAGTGGCAATAAAAACATACAAAATATACTAAGTATACTTGCGTTGTTTGTTATATGCACTAACTCATTACTAGCTTTCGCCTGCAACTTCGCCCGCGTGGAGTTTGTTATATTATTTATTTATTTATTATTTTTATTATTTATTTATTTATTATAACCAAAATACTTAAAACTATTTTTTACATCATTTGCCTCGGTCAAAAACCACTAAGGGTTTATCTATCCGTAAGCGAGTCGCATTTACACTTTTAACTTACACAAATTAAACTTTAAAATTAAAATTAATGTTTACATTTCAATTTAAACATTAAATCATAACAATTTAAAAAAATCTATGATTAGGTATTTAAGAGGTACATTTTAGGTAATGACGCTTATATTTATATTTTACATTTTTTACACCTTTAGTATATATTAATTGCAACTCCTCAGGCAGCCTGTTTAAGAAGGTTGGTATTAAATATTGAGCAACTCTTGTTCCGTATACGTTGTTAGTTTTTGGTAGTATGTATTTATTTTTAAATGCGATTGGTCTCAAGCATTCAGGTCTTGTTTTTTCATTGATTAGCCCAGGTCTATTGACTTCCGTTAGTGTGAGAAATTGAACCTTGTTATACACATTCATTAATAACATTGCAGTGCTTAAAAAGATCGTTAAATAGTTAGATTAAATAAGCGGCTTCCTCGTGAAACCTTACTGCTGCGCTCTCGCGGAGTTAAGCGTAATGTAAAATACCTTAAAACCTTCCTGAAGTATTACACTATCAAACACAAAAGTAATGATTAAATTCCGACCAGTAGAGTGCCCGAGATTTGCGCTATCAAACTAACTTTCATCCGCGGTTTCGTGTGCGGTACGTACATCAATAAAAAAAGACTATGTTAATTATAAACGGACACTTAAATTTTATTTATTTGAATTTATAAAGTAGTATTTCAATTGATAATAGTATTAACTGTTAATTCTACATCCGAATTGTAAATTTTCAAAACAACAACATTCACAATCGGTACTCAAAAGGTCCTTGAAACTGAAGTTAGATGTCCTCCGTCCAACCGTCCCTAATCTAACCGCAGGGCTATTATACTGTCCACCCCGTAATGTTGAAACGACAATGGTAAGGGACAGCTATGAAGGTGGATCAAGGATCACCATTACTTGTTTTCAATGGGACGGAGCCTTGACATGTCAGCACTTTTGATTCCCTGAATAATGGTTTGAAATTGTAAATAGTGGGATGTAGTAAATACACAAACGTGACGTCACGCTTTTGTATTTTGTATGTGAAGTTATGAATTTTCTTTGAAAGCTATACGAAATATTGCGTTTATGAAAATGATTTTATTTTAAAAGGTTCTATAAATTGTGTGGGTAATTTAATAATATACCTACATTTTTTTTATAAATTTCGTACTTTAAAAATGGACTCACCCATGAAACTTTGAATGATCATAGAATAAGTTAGATTGGTACCTAAACATTCTTGCATTTGGTTTATGTTTACCTATATTTTGATAAGGTATCCTATATTTTACTATCCATGAATGAGTCACCGTGGCCAAGGTGTGCATTTAAAAATTTACAACTATACACAGGATGTCCCACGGCGATGATACATGGAGGGAAAGTATCTGTACAATGTGATCTCAATGAAGCGGCCTGAGTTACCGTTAGATTAGATCATTAGAGACAATTGAAAAAAAATAAATAGGTTGAATTACTCTTGTAGGCCGTGCTCACTGTAACCTATTTTGTCGTAGATAACCTTTGATAATTTAGGTTTTGGTAACACCTAACACGAAAGGATCCAGGATTAGATTGCTCACACATATAACTAGGTTAGGTGCCTATAGTTTTGCGTGTTCGCGCCAATAAACCCGGCGTTATTTTATTTGCTGTGGTCACACCACGGTGACCTCAGAGGGCCAAATATTTGTGTTTGACCACGCGACACTCGTAAAATGTCTGAAACATGATTATTTATTAAAATTGCTGGGGAAACTATTCATGTTTGCTGATATATAGGCCTGAAAATATATTTTAGTACAGATGTCTACTTATCAACCTATATATTGCCAGTATAAGATGGTGTCGTGTTGTATAGACTTCCCGTGCAAGACCAGCTTATACTGCATATGTATAGACAAATTAATTGCCGCGTGTACATAAAGAATCGAGTAAATCAAAGCAACGTTTAAGTTAAAATATCGTACACGTTCATTCGTTACAACATTTGTGCTGAATGTAATTTCGCCATGTTGGTTTGTATCCTACTTAAGATAGGCACAAATGGATGAACGTGACGTCATGAAATGACGTAACATACAGTTGAGAAATTTAGGGTGCCGGTAAGAGGCGACCGTAGCTGGATGGCTAAGGGCGGCTGCCCGGTGTGCAGTAAGGTCGCAAGTTCAAATCCCCAGTTTTTTCCATTCCAGTCCCATATCTTTTTCAACTGTTTCTTAGTATAAACGTTTAATAACTTTGGATTGTTTAGGGGGGATTGATTGGGTAAGGAAATGTACACTTAAAATCTTTATCTCAGCGACCGTGGCGTAATGGATAAGGCCTCCCGATCAAGCGAATTAAGCTTGGCTGGAGGGGGTTAACAAGAATACTAGTAATCTGTATTTGCAAATTACAAGAAAGTGTTTTTTTATAAAAATAAATAAATATATTTATATAAATTTTGAAATTAATTTTTTGTCGAAGTCGATTGGCAGCTTATTAAAGAAAGCCTATACTTCTTTTGTGACTCCGTATTGTATCTTTTCATGAAAGATTACTCCTAATTATTTAAAATGCCAGAATGTACTTTTTAAATACATAAAAATATTTCATATCGTAATTACCTACTTAAAACTATTGTTCTTTGTTGGCAATTTCATCCAAAAATAACAACATTATGTTAACATTATTATTCAACTACTTAAATACCCCAAGAATAATTTTCCTACATTTAGCAGACTTCATACAAAAAAATGTAGCACTAGTAATTAATCCAGTCGCCTAACTACAAATAGTTACAGATTAAATTAAACTGTCACACGTTTTTGTGCCACATAATAACGCGAGGCGGGACAAAAACCATGATGAATTGATTCCTTTTTGTTTGCGTTTGGCTATACGTGCGTATTGCGTAGTGCAGTACGAGATGAGTGTAGAAAGGTAATTGTGTGCATGGTGCTAAGAAGCGCTCAAGTAGATATACAATTAAGAGACCGAGTGCACGGTTGGTGACGGGGTTAAAGCGGTCGCCTCGCCGCTTTCAACTGCGCTGGTGTTGTGGGTTCGATCCTCACACGGTATAAATCTTTCTGACGCTGGGTGTGCTTTGTGTGTGTGAAATGTATGTTTGTGAACGGAGTGTTCACACAGGACGGGGTGACATAGGAATTATTCCTAGTGCGAGTGTCGTTTGCTTAGAAAAAACGGACTGTTTTACAAACTCAGAGTAAGAAATAAATGTCCGATAAATTAAAACTTGATCAAATATAAAAGTGCTACAATTCAAACATAAAATTTAACGCAGCTGTCATTTACATTTGTTTGTGTTATATTTTATCATTTGAGAAACTTTTGCTTGACATATCTGAAACAGGCCGTAATGGTGTAACGTATGCTTTCATTTATACGTTGTATACAAGAAACTGTCATGCGTTCCAAGCGACAGTAAGTGGTAACTTAAATAATAAACTGGATTTATTTTTTATTTTTTTTCTATTTAATATATTTATTTGTTATTATTCAATAACTAGCTGTTGCCCACGACTTTGTTCGCGTGGAATTCGCTATTGCCATAATATTTCCTACACAATTGAGGCCATTTCCTCGTACACTTCCAACCCCAAATTTACCCCCTTGGGATATATTATTGTAACTTTATGTCGTGTAGGGCACGTTTGTGAAGAATTTCATGCATTTTAATTTAAATTGTCTAGCCCCCAATATAAACTTACACCCTCAAATTTACCCCTTCGTGATAAAATATAAAGATAAAACATACACCAGTATTTAAGTAATTTCTTCAGCTACACAATTGTAAAAACCGCATCCAATTCCATGCCGTAGTTTTTGCGTGATGTGCGTACGAACATACAAACAGACAGAAAGACAAACAAGAATTCTAAAATAATACGATTTGGTTTCTACTGCTATTATATAGACACCTTTTATGTATAGATGTAATAATAATATATGTAAACATAATTATTTCTAATTTACCGCTGCATTTGATTATATTACAATCTTCTGTAATTGTTGTGATATTACCCCAACAGATCTACGTCGATCAACATACAGGCAATATACACACACCCTAAGGCTAACCTCACTATTAACTTTACACAGAATTAAATTGAACAATCACACGTTTTTGTGTACCAAAACAACGCGGCACACAAAAACTGTGATGAATTGATTACTTTTTGTTTGCGTTTGGTTATACGAGCGTATAGCGTAGTATAGTACGATGGAAGGAGAAATAGATAGCCTAGTGTGTTGGCCTGAGTGCCTGTTTACTAAGTGGTGCACTTTACGGTTTGTTTTTAGTTATACGGACGTTTTCAGGCAGCTGGCGTGTTTCTTGTGATGGTAAGTGGCATCTAAAGGTAATGAACATTTGAAATAACTACAGGCAATGAACATTCGCAACGAAATGGAGGTGCATTGGTATATTTACTGATGTTGTAAAACTTATATCTTCAGTAATTCCTAAAACTTCCTACTAGTATTTATAAGTGTATTAAGCTTAGCTGGAAGTTAACAACAGAACAAGAAGATTTTATTTGCAGATAACCGTTATTTGTATATGAACGTTACTGTAATTTGTAAACTCAAAATACTGACCAGGGTAGCTTATTATTCATTTTAGATATCATGTTTTTAGTAACATTTACTGTTCATAACCTACACACAATAACGAAGATTTTATTTTTCTTTTCGACCGGGTTCGATTCCCGAGCTGAGTACAAGATTTTCTTTTTATCTAAGTATGCTGTTTTTCTTCTTACTAAAATCGATGTCATGGTTTCGTAGAATTGTTTTTTGACTGTTTTATAATTACAGACTGCCCTATACAGACCGATATAAATGAGTCACCCTGTATAATAAAGCTTTATAAATATATAATATATTAGAGTTAATTTTGACTACAAGACAAGAACACGGTAGAGCAGGATTAAAATAATCAATCAGTAGATTTTTGTGTTATAAAAATACGAGGCGTAGGATGAAACAGTGATAAATTGATCCTTTACGTTTGCGTTTGTTTATACGAGCGTATTGAGTAGCGTAGAGATGAGATGTAGTATACAATGGGAAGTACTTAGTGAAACCTGAATGTTTGTTAAGTAAGTGGTACACTTTACGGTCCACAGTAACACAGAATATAATATATGTAATTTTATGTATGTTTAATGTTTCTTCCATATGTCTTTTGTCAACCGAATGGCGGAGCGGGTAGTGTACCTGCTTGAATATGGGGTTTTGTCTTATATCATATCTATGTATAATAAGTACGTATTTACAAAAGAAAAGTATATAATGTATTAGTTATTCTACTACCCATAGTACAAGCTCTGCTAATATATTTATATATATCATATAATTATCATCATCACTGAATACTTCAGTTCCTTTTCTCGTATTGCACCTACCATTGCTTTTTCTGCACTACCCTAGGTGGACTGTAAGAGAATGCCACTAGGCATTAAATCCGCCTCTGTTATTTTATATGTGCAAAAAGTTAAATAAAAAATAAAGCAATTAGAATCTAACACAGACACGTTTGGTGATAAGAACATATTGCCCTGAACAGATGCAAAAATATAAATGTTTTCTTTTATCTATGTATCAGTAACGATGTCAGATAATTTCTAACTTAATACACTTAAGTGCTTCGTATAAAAGTACCAAACTGATTTTGATAACTTCAAGGTTTATTTATTTAATAAAATCAAAGAAAAAAACGCGTATAAAAACCTTATAAACATTGTAAGGCCATGCAAATAAATTTTGTTATATTTTATCTATTGAGATCAAATGGGTAACTGCGTACGACACATACTATTATGTATTTGCCAACCTTCAATAGAATATAACAAGTACAGACGCCTACCGATCAACCTATACATATCCAGTATGAGCTGGTCCCGCATTGAACGGAAGGCCATACAACACGAGTCCATCTTATACTGGATATGTGTCAGTTGATAAGTAGCCGTCTGAACAGAATATAACTCAATATCCTGTTTTTATGCCCTATTTCAAAACAGAATACATCTTACAAGCCAACCAAATTAAAATGTCACTCACAAATCTTAACTGGCTCAGAAATAGGACGTTTTTTACTTAGCCGTATAATACCGTCTTGATAACCTACAGATAAACTTTGACTTATGACTTTTCTGTTGTTATTATAAGTAAATTATTGCAATAACAATACTGAATACGGATCTTTAATAACAATATTTTGAAGATTTGTTATTTTGCTCTGTATTTAGTTTTAAAGTTTTTATGATACAATTTTATATTACCCAGAAGGCGTGTAGGTCCCATGTGATTGGGGATGAGCCTATAGCCATCGACTAGGCACGATTTAACTCCATGTGCTATTGGGAATTTCCCCACTGAAAAATCCTAAATAACACCTTGCCCGAACCGGTAATCGAACCCGACACTGCGCGGTAAAAGGTGCTTACGCTCACCAGACCAGCCGAGGCAGAGGCTAGGCTACGAAGAATTCTATAATCTATCTGATTTAGACATTGGGCACTGTGGCTTAAGAATACGGCTTTACATCAAAGTTTCGTTAGCTAATGGATCTTCATTTTAAGCAATGCTTTCCGCGGTCAGCAGTTGGATGGGTGACCATCTTTACATAACGAGATTTCCTCCGAGCCTTGTAGAGCACGTTAAACCTTCGGTTTTGGTTGCCATTTGAACATCTACGACAGCCGTTTGAGTCCAGAAAATCTGACGACTAGTCTATTAAAGAGTATGGTATCACATCACCTCTTACTGAGTTGTGAAGGTCTAATGGCAGTCGCTCCAAGTAAAATAAAAATAAATGACCCCAATTTAATTAGAAAAAATTAAGTGTATTAAGAATTCCTTTGTCATGTGTACCGAAAAAAAGATAATCTCATCTCCAAATGACATAGATTAAGAAAATCATAATTGCCTAAATCTTTATTGTGTCTCATACATAACAAATTGCTCAACTCCGTAATGATAATGACTTGTCATTAGAGCAAAATTGTAAGATCGAGAACCTTTTTGTAAAGTTATTTTATAATAGTTTTTTATATTTTAAATTGCGTGTAAATAGTGAATATTTTACCTAGGTTTTTAATATTTTTTGGGTTTCGTTACGCAGTAGAACCTAAAAAACAATATTTGTTATGAACTACAATGTAATAAAAAAAAAAAATCTAACCCTAACCCATTTGTACGTGGCCCGACACGCACCTAATCTGTATTTTTTATCTTCTTAATGAACCTAACAATATAATTGTACAAGTATAATCGTATTAACAAAAGTTGATTCAACAAAAGTTTCCGTAAAAACCAATTCAAAAAATGAACATAAAGTTAATTATTGCTCTAATTGAGTTTTTATTGAAAATGCAGCTGTTAATTAATTTTTAATTGAATATATGTTCCGATATAATTGGTGTCTGATTCGTATCCGTGTTATTGAAGATCATAGATTCGATTTCCGGAAAGTTCGAGAATGGATTATTATGTAATAATAATACAATTTTTGTAGAACATAATATTTAGTCCATCTGATGGTGTGTGGATTTGCTTCATCTGAGGGCAAGGATGTTATGCCTCATGGGCTATCAGTGCATGCATGCAATAATATTTGGCGGTAGGTTAATGGTGTGGAGTTTCCCGTCTCAAACTCGTTCACAAGAGTTGTACCATCATCATTTTTTTTAAACTACGCCAGCCTTAGTAATAACTCCTGTATCGCGGGCGTGTTCACAAACATACATTTTACACACATAAAGCACACTTAGAGTCAGAACAAATCTTTGCAGATCACTCAAAGATTTGTCTCATGTGAGGATGTCCTGAAGTCAGCAATATTGATATCTTATATAATATATATTGTTATTTCTATTATTCATCAGGTATACTGCATGCTCGTTTGCATCGTGGCAGACTACCTTCCCACAGGGAATAAATATTCAATTGAAATACTAAATCAAGTAAATATTATGTACTTCTTCTTGTCGTGTCAATAACTATTTTAATTCAGTTTAATATTTGCTATTTATTCAGTTTTAGACCAATTGGATGCGACTAGGACGCCTTTTTGGTTGGCCTGTATAAAGTCTTTTAGGGTACAAGGGGTAGGAAGTAATGGGCAGGACAACAGATGGGCCACACTTTGGGTGGGCGATCCACATTCGCAACTAATGTTGGATGTTTATATGTATGTACTTAAATAATAATATTCGTCTGTTTTTAATAATTAAAGCAATTTTATTTAACAACTAAACAAGATAAATTATTAAAAGAATCATGTTTTCATAGCAATTAATCTAAAAACCAGTTTATATTTTTTGTATAAAATAAACTTAATCAACAGTAAATTATAGCAAGTTTTTATAAGCTGGTATTAGCTAGTTATGCTACAATCTTGTAACTTTTTTGTGTGCGGATATTATCTTGCTAAATTAATTTATATAACTGCCTCGTTGGTCTAGTGGGGTTTTTTAGTCCGAATATTTTCAAACATTAGCACGGAGTTGAAATTGAGACCCGTGGATGGCGATAGGCTCACCCCCTATTACATGGGACCAAAAATAACCTCTGCCACACCCTTGGTAATGACATAACATAACATCACGCATATATTATCCAGAAGGGTGCTGCAAAGGTGTACAATATCCACATTTCACCTGTATTGTTTAGGTTCCATGGAAAACAATTCTAACTCCGTGTTGCTTTTGTGAATTGCCAGACGGAATGTTCACAGATTACACTTTGCCCGAACTCGGAATCGAATTCGAGCCTTCGCGATGAGATACGCTAACCACTAGACCATCGAGGCAGTGGGTAATAAGACGTCATGTTATAAAATATTGTAGCTGGACAGCGTACACGAAAACAACTTTTCCCAACACGTTATCAACCGAAGCCTACTTAACTTTTGACAGTTTAACCTTTCAGGAGTTTTGTTACAAGGGTCCGAGCCGAAACTCCAAATATCGAGATATAAAAGTTTTGTCAGTACACCCGGCTACCCGTCAACCGGTACATTGCCAGTATAGGATAGTCTCTCGGCCGCCCGTATAACTCAAGACCAGCTAATACTGGTAATTAGAGATGGTCATTATTGCAACAGCTAATTACGCAATGAAATATAAAAACGTAATGGATAATTCATTGTCCAAGATATCATTATTTGACTGTTTCATTATTCATTATCGTTATATTATTCGTTTTTACCGCCGCGATTTAGTCGCGTAAGCGATTCTCGAGCTCGGTCTTCCCGGCACGGCGGCGGCGGCGCGACGCGATGCGTGTGAACAAGATAGCTTTATACCAACCAATAAGTATAAGAAAGAGATAGAGCGCTCCGCTCAGTGGTGTGGACGGCCAAGGTCAAGTACGTTAGTAATGTTGATTATACGATTATACGATTTTGGTCTTTAACGTGCATGAAATAATGTTAATTTTAGAGTGGAGTTTTATAACAACAGTACCGTTCGACAACAGTTTGTTTTGGTTCGAAATTTCGGTAACATTATTCATTATATTTTTATAATTTCATTGCAGTTTTTGGTTGTTTCCTAGCGGCACGGTTCATTATCGCGATCGGGAATGCAATTTTGCGGTGTTTATTTTTACGTGTAAATAATAGAGTAGGTAATAGAGTATTTTTGTGTTTTATCTTGTATAGTGTCCTTGTTGTAAAAAAACTGTAAATATTGTTGTAAATAGTAGTTTTATTTTAACTTTTGGTGAGTTTGGTGACTAGGTGTAAATAAGTGTGATAATGTTAAGTGCATATTTGTGTAAAAAACTTTATAATGCCATGAACGGGTGCAACCACTTCAATAATTTGGAACTTTTATGATGCTGCCGGAGATGACAAGAAAGCAATATGTAAATATTGCAAAAACATTATATCGTACAAAAGTACGATTACAAATTTAATCTAAAGTTGCACCTAAAGAAAAAACATATTGGTGTCTATGAACAATACTGACGAATGGACCCCAAAACTAGAGGTAATACTAATCAAAATGTCGCTGTCGTCAAAACCAAATCTGGCTACATCATATCGGACAGACGAACGAGATTGACTTCATTAAAAGTAGAACAAATAATGTTCATAAACGCAAATGAGAAGTCTATATAAATAATGAAGATTATATATGTAAATATAAAAAAAAAAAAAAAACAAAAAAAAACAACAATTTTTTTTTTTTATAATAATATTCATAAAACAACTCTTATTCTGACAGTCCTAAGCCTGTAACAAAGTACCTATGAAGGGAAGTTTATTGATTATTGCTACTTGTTTCCTTAAAAATGTTACACATTATTATAATATTTCTCATTTTTGTCTAGTTCTCGTTGTGACATTCATTACTAAAAACTGTTGTTTTGCAGTCTGCAGATTTCAATAACGGAAAACGAATAGCTGTTTTACGTAATGAATATTCAGTAATAATATTACGCGGCATTGATTACTCGAATTGAGTCGTTATTGCCATCTCTACTGGTAATGTATAGGTTGACAAGTACTTTCGTCCAGCTCGCGGTCGGTTTTCGCAAATAAAATACATTTACAATAAAGTTTTCTCTCGAAGGACTTTACGTGGACGTTTGGATATTTTGGTCTCATGTTACAGCGGCTTACACTTAAACACGCTTAATCTTTTGCGCAAAAATACGTTGAAGAGGTTTTTCTTCCAATAAATATTTATGAAATATCTTAAGGTAGGTATAGCCAAATGGGAGACCGTAGGACTATAATATATAAATCGTTAAGATTCGACTTTTCGAAGATATGTTTGTATTTATCGTATAAATTATCCCTCGCTAACGGTGAGGAAACCTGCATGCCTGCGAGTGCCTAAAAAGTACTCCAGGTCGTGTGAAGTCTACCAATCCGCACTTGGCCAGAGTGGTGGAGTATGGTCTAACCCTTCTTATCAAGAGGCTCGAGCCCAGCAGTGGGACATATATAAGATACAGGGCTGCTATTATCATTTTTATTTTAAGGTATCCATAGTAGCGGATGCAAAATGTAAATCGGATCGCTAAACTCTATTAAAATAATACAAGCTCTTATTTGAATTACTTTCCTCATAAACTGTACCGTCAATTTTCATTTTAAATTGTAAGTAGTAGTGTAAGCTGCCGAAATAAAAAACATTGTATTTTTTAAATATTTAATAATACAAATACATTCAATTATGATTTTTCATTTAATTAATAATAGGAAACTATATTTTTATTAGCTATACCGTAATTTTTCCAACATATAATAAAATTGAATGATGGTAATTTATATCTAGTCTCAAAAGAGACCTTTGACCTCCAATGAACAGTTGAGCGGTAAATTAACTCGACTATTATTTAACCATACCGTAACTGACTGCCCCATTGGTCTGGTGGTAAGCGTATCCGACCTCTTACCTCGAGGTCCCTGGTTTGCTGGCTAATAGAGGCGTGATTATAATGATACTTATTTATTGCGAGTTTCAAAAGACACCTTAAATAAACTCGTCATCGGTAAATTTGCTCTGACTATACTATTGAAAAAGGTATTTGCTCTACGTGATTTTGTTAAAGTTATCTTAGATATTACATATTTATATAGCAAAACAAACAGTTACACTATGTACGTGACAATGGTCAAAACAAATAGTCAATAATAAAAGTACATGATAATCACGATAAAGTTTTTTTTAGCACATTTCACAGACGTCAGATAAACCTTATTGGTAGGTTCTTCTTCTTTGTCGTGTCTATTGCTAAGTCAAATTTAGTTGACCTAATAAGCGGCTACACTATCATAGCGTTCACAGGCGCCTCTTTAATGCAGGTGGTAGCATTTAGGGCAGTCAGTAGGGTGGACCATAGATTTGGTAGAATAGACAGCATAGTACAAACAAATGAAACTGATGAAAAGCTGTATATTATTTTGAAGTGACAAATTGTGTCAGTTTTATATTAGTTACGGCCATATTTTAAATGGCGGACCTGGTGAAATTTGCTCTGAGTAGGGCAGAGGTACAAAAATGGTAGAGATTCTGTGAATTTGATTTCATGTATAATCAAATGGTTAATTTAATAAACTAAAACAATCTTAATTTTTTTAGCCGAGATGTAGGGATATTTTCTAGAAAATTGACTATAAAGGTGTTCCCAGACCACGAGCATTCACTAATATTAAACATTTTTCGAATAAAATTTCAAAAATTAAACTGCATCATTACAAACGTTTTTGTTGAATGAAAAAATAGACGCTGTAACGTAACATTACAAGCGAATGCTCGCAGTCTGGGAGCACCTTAATGCTACAAAGTACTTAATATTATATTTTATTGGGTATAAAATGTCACACAGCATAGGAATGCTAATGAATAATACATATTATATTGATGACTTTTTGCATTGCGACATTGCGAGATTAACAATATTATATTTCGTATTTTCCTTATAATAAAAATATTATGCTTGTTATTCTGCAATCTTACCTTTGTAGGTAAGATTCTAATTATAAAACGATAAATTTACCAGTTTGTTTTTCAAAAAACATTTAAGTGTAGTAAGATACTATTTTCGATTATACATTTAGTTTAATTAGATGGGTCAATCAACTATTTTACCCACAGTTTGCTGTCCCCGACCATTTTTTACAGAAATACGCGAATTGGTTTAATTTACACATTTAATTATTATAACAATATTATCTAAGATTATCAGACACTACGGGGAACTTGATTACGTTCTCGAAGATCTTAAATTTCCATGAAATTTTATGGTAACTCAGTATACGAAAAAAATGCTCCATACAAAAAATTCTTGTCCCAAGATCACGTTCACCGTATGCACTTTAAATTTAATGAATCTATACTTTATGCTTTCGGTTAATTCTTATTACACAACAAGTTAGTATATTAGAGCTTATCACGTGCATTACAAAATACAAATAGCCCTTGTAATTTTCCCAAAAAAAAATATCTAAACTGTGTCCCTTACAATAATGATTTTGCGTTCGTATGCTGAGTTACACTCGTAAATTTCGCCCGGAGACACATAGATGGCACTGTCTGCCATAGGTTGCTTCGTTTGTGTTTGCTTTCGCTCGCATGGCGCGGCGGTGTCCTTTGATAGCGCCTGTCGAGCCGTCAGTCCTCGAAGAACCGTCGAAGAGAGTGCGTGCCTTTTTGTGTCGTCTACTGAGTGACCGCGATTTCTCGATGTAAGTTTATTATTTGTTTAATCTATTTAGATTTATTTGTAGTACCTAACATTATGCTTTCGATTAAAGTTGACGCCGGTTGCCATAATCAATTTATAAAGTGCTCTTTTCATGAAAATATTCTGATTGTCTGCTGAGTTACATGTATACTGAGTTACATTGGCGGTAACTCCATAGACATTTATGGTAACTCCTAAGACATTTACGTACTTAGTAGGTTTAGATTGTATGAAGAAGCCCTTTAAAAATGATTATATTTCATTCAACACTTTCGTGTTGTTACACACCTACCTACGGAATACTGAAATAGGTACAGTGGGGGACACGGCAAGCGTAACGCTTTTTATTTTGCATCGTTTGTAATGTAACTCGTGTGTCGTAAGAGTCAAAATTGAACTGCAAGTGTAACGCTTAGGGTGTCCTCCACTGTACTTGGTACCTAAACCACCTACCTACCTAATGGAGATCATATCAATTCGATTTGATGATGCAGGGGTCGACAACTAAATTGATCAATGAAAAATGATATCGTTCATATTTTGTTCGGCACCCACATACTCAAATTACTTACATTATTTTAGGAACCTAAAATAATACAATTAAAAGATTAGATAATTAAATTTTTGCTTTTGTTTATTTTTATTTTAGATTGGCTTTGTTTATTATGACTTAAGTTATAATGAATAGGTATACTGTGCCTTTACAAACTATTATAAATTGATTATATTTTCAGACATTTGAACTGAAATGGCGCGACTATCAGCGGCTGAAAAACAAAGGAGGTACAGGGAAAGATTAAAACAGAACACCGAAAAATACGAAGAGGCTAAAAGAAAACACCGTGAACACTACCACAAAGTTAAACGGCTAGCAAAAGGCTTGACTCCAAAAGAAAAAAAACATGCAAACGTGATCTGGAAAATAAGACAAAGAGAATACAGAAGGAAAAGGAAGAATTTGCAATCAATTTTGGATGCAACACCACCAAGTTCCCCAGTTAGCGTACTCAATTTCCAGAACGAGTCACCACCAGCATCCCCGGTAACATCACGAGAACGCGGACGAAAGAAAATAAGAAGAGATAGGAGCAACGTGTACAGAGTGAACAAAAAATTACAAGAAGAAAATAAGAAGTTGAAGAAACACTGTGAGAAGTACAAGAAAAGACTGAATAGATACAAAAAAAAAGAATCTGAAGATCCGAATAAGGACCAAAATTATAAACTATTGACAAATTCGATTAAAGAGCGATATGAAAGGATTAAGAGCAACAAGGAGAAAGAATTGTTCAAAACCATTTTCAAAGGTGATAAAATAGAAAAAGCCAGAAAGAAAACACAATTACTACGAGAAACATTGGGAATAAATCGACAGTACGCTAAGAAAAAAATGACCTTACGCCCTTGTACTTTTAAAGGAAAAAATTCATAATTTTTTCCTCCGTGATGATGTATCCCGGGCTACTGCTGGAAAAAAAGAGACAGTGACACGTAACCGTGAGAAAGTACAGAAGAGGTATTTGTTGGACACAATGCGAAAATTATACAGAGATTTTAAAGAAGAAAACCCTGGCACGATTTGCTCATATTACTATTTTACAAAAAACCGCCCGTTTTACGTCAAAAGTGCATCAGTCGATGCTAGAGAAACGTGTTTGTGTAAAACTCACGCTAACATCACGTACAAGGCTCAAGCACTGAAAAAACAACGTGTGCTCAAAACTAATGACTTGAATGAAATAATCAGAGGTACAGTTTGCAGCGATCGTTCTAAGGATTGTATGTATAATGATTGTGAAGCATGCAAAGACAAAAAGATGGAATATGCTGAAGAAAAAGTAGCTGGTGTCATAAAGTACTATGAATGGATAAGAAAGGAAGAAAAGTACGAAAAAGATGGAAAAACTTTCAAGTCAATAAAGAATGTGAAAGAAGAACAATGTGTTGATGCTGCTCGTTTATTGCAAACATTTGAGGAAGATATTATCCGCTTTAAGAAACATGTCTATAATATCAAAATCCAGTTTCACAATTTTCGGGAGTGCCTAAACGATCTAAAGCCTAATGAATGTGCAATTATAGTCGATTTTAGTGAGAACTATAATTGCAAATACCACGAAGAGGTCCAGTCCCACCACTTTGGTGGCTCACGAAACCAAGTGTCCTTGCATACAGTAATGGTTTATACGCACGACGCCAATAAGAAATATTTAGCAAACTCTTTTTGTACAATTTCGTCGTCAAATTGTCACCAACCTGCCGCCATCTGGACACACTTACACCCAATCATGGAATGGATAAGAAATGAACATGAAGCTGTGGATACAGTTCATTTCTTTTCTGATGGCCCATCCACACAATACCGGCAGAAGCAAAACTTTTACTTGCTTTGCACTAAATACTTTGACTATGGTTTTGCTGCTACCACCTGGTCATTCTTCGAAGCAGGCCATGGTAAAGGCCCTGCAGATGGCATCGGAGGTTTTCTGAAGCGCACTGCTGATAATATTATTGCTACAGGTAAGGACATTCCTAATGCACAAGAATTTATAAATAAATTGAATGGCGTCAGTAAAATCAAGCTATTCCTGATAGAAGAAGAAGCTATTAAACAAATTCAAGATGAGCTGCCAAAATCGATCCCACGACTTATTGGAACTTTACAAGTCCATCAAGTATTTACAGAAGTACGAAATTCTTTAAAGTACAGGTGGCTTACCTGCTTTTGTAAATCGTTGAAAAGAGGATTTTGCAAATGTCTCAACCCCAAAACCTATAGAGTGAATATAAAGTCCGTTGGTTCCGCGACAGAACTAGCCGTCGAACCTGCAAGACCAGAAAACGTGGATTCAAAAGAAGTGAGATTAGAACCGTCTGGACATTATTCTCCAGAAACATCTGATGATGACGTGCCGCTTGCTAAACTGAAAGATATTAATAATATACCATCTCGTCGGAGTATTTATCGAGCAGTTTATGGATCTTCATCTGGTAGCGATGGTGAAGAGCCAGAAAAAGAGCATGATAAAGAAAACTACAAACATAAATCGATGGGTGATGTTACGTTTAAAGGATTCCGTTCTGCAGAACCACTGGCTACGACGAGTAAACATGGAGCTCCACCTCTGATATCAGCTGGTGATTTTCTGCACGTCTATGTATATGGCATGAAAAAGAAAAAGAAAATGTACTCTTACGTGTGCAAAGCCTTGACTTCTATTGAAGAGGATGGCGAAATGAAAGTCATGTTTCTACGAGTTGTCAGTGACGATGCAAAGATATTCAGAATTGATTCAAATGATATGAGCCATGTCAGTTATGAAGACATTATAAAAATCTTGCCAACACCGGCCTTGTTGGGAAACGGGCAATACCAATTTGAAACCTCGGTTGAAGTTTTCGAACAGTGAGATTGGAAAATCCAAAATGATGTAATAGTTGATTTTGATCTCTTTATTTTTATCACATACTATTGATAAGTGTTTTTCATTATATGCCGTCCATTTTCATATTAATGTTATTATGGTATGTCTTAGGCGTTACCCAAATTTCGTCTCTGGAGTTACTTATTGTCCCCAATCTATACATTATATTTCCTATAATAATATGCTTATTTCTTTGCATTATATCTTTATATTACCAGAACCATAAACTATCAACTGGCGAGCTTCTATAATAATAATTGATTTATATTATCTCATTCTTTTATATTTCTTGTTATCGTAAAAATTGATATAATTTGTTGTTTAATGGTAACGCAAAAGACCAATATCACTTATTTTTGTACTTAAATTTAAGAATACTATGAAGACTGACTTTGCCAAAATATTTGATTATGCATGCAAGAGTAAATATAATAATAATAAATAACCTTTTCGTATTTTATTCACATTTAAATGACGTTGAATGCAGGTAACACAGGTGACAGTTTTTGGGGTATGCTCTGCAGTTTTTTTATAAATACTGCCTTAAATACGGATTAACGTCGCTGCCCTCCTAGGATATTGAAGAAGATGATATTTCGAATGCCCCAACCAATAAAGAATAAATGAATATTAATGTAATTTTTTTCAAAAAAAATATTTCTAGCATATCCTTATGGTGGGTAAAATAGTTGATTGACCCAGATACCTAATATTTATATCCTTCGTATTACTTCTATCTTCTCCGTAATATTCTTTGTTGTTTTTTTCAAGTGTGTATAGAAGATAATTTCCATACATTTTTGTACTTAAATGCGCTGCGAGGGACGATTATTATAGTACTTAATTCCACCGCGACAAAATTTAAAACAAAAGTGCGCTGCGAACGAAACAGTTTTGGAACCCGTGGCCTTAAATATTATGAATTCACATTTTTTTTGTCCGTCTTTAAGTACCTAGTAGGCTTAAAGTTTTTATTACATCTATACGTAATCACAACAACTTGGCAGTTCATGAAGACAGGACATTAATTCTATTATTTTTTAATAGTAATTATGTCCGGCTATTTACTTGTTCATAACTTACGTTATATTAGTAGTCTTTTATTATTAGTTACGTTACATTTGCGAAGTATTTTTTTTTGTTATAAAAATTAATAATGTATTATAATGTTAAAATCATAAAAATGTAAATAACTAGAAACGCGCTGATTTACATAAGATTCGAAAAAAACCATTAAATAAAATAGTATATCATTCTCTTCATTATTATAAAAACAATAACCACAAGAGTGCATAACACAAATAAATAAGATAAAAATCCATTGATTCAATAATAATAAAATAAGTTATGTGCATTTTTTTAATTCCTTACGCCGCAAAGTGACCGCTCTGCTAGAAATTTAAAGTAAATAACATTGTATTATTATTATCCGGGACTGTCCCATTGTATAGCAAATAATGTATAGGTCGTTATTGTTTGTAATATTTTAAAGCAAATTATAGCTTTGCTATGCCTTTTAGTATTTTATAATATTAAAGTTGAAAAATTAAGAATCCAGCAGGCTTCTAACCTGCACCCCCTGGGTATACGCCCCAAGTGCTTTGCCAATTCAGCCATGGATTCGTATGCTGCCAGACTCAAAATTTACTTATGATGCTGGCGCAATAAGAGTTGATAAACGTCGTTTATGTTACTTAAAAAATGTTTTATTTTATTTTAAAGTAGCATCGATAGCGACAGGTTAAGATAGTAAGCGAAGATGACAAACATTCTGCGGTTCTTAATTCAATTGTATTTTCTTTGTTTTATTGTTTGTTCCCCGATTACTCGATAAGGCCCGTACCGATCTGAGTTTTTTTAATAAAAGTCAGCATTGCATGTTGCTGAGCTGATGCTGGAAGGTACAACTCCTCAACGATTTGAAGTACGAGGATATTTTTTTAAATATTGGCACCGTATAGCCATTAACTGTATTCTTTTAAGTTAAACACACCATGAAGAAAGAAGTTAAATATAAATTAAGTATTTTATACATTTTAGTGCATTTTTTGTAATTGAAGTTGGTTGGTATGGTAAAATTATCATATAAATCATAACGAAAGTTCATGACTTTATCGTATACAATTGTATTCACTATTGAATTAAATAACAATAATGATAAGTAACAAATTCACTACAATTATTTCGCGTATCTGAGAAAATAGCAATTTGTGTTTTACTAAATTGCCATCTCGACCTGTCGTGTACTGCGCTTTCACCACAATAATAGTGTAGAAAGAGTATAACAATAGCTAAGAGTTTAGATTACCATGAAAAAGAAAACTGGAAACTGAACCCGTGACCGCTCGGTCAGAAGTCGCCCTTGTCAGGAGACCACAACTACCACAAGGCAATCAGGAACTTTAAAAGTCGTTGATGCAAGGAAGTTTTAAAATTATATCTCTTAAACTTCCGGATTTCGTGGCCAATTTTCGCACACAAGTGTAATATATTATGTATGTAGATAGACTTATGCCCTCTATACTTATTTTTTATAGCTGTGGAGGAATGGCTTGACCTCTTCACAACCAGTTTTGTAAAAATGGTAATCAGGTTTTGCCGGTAGTTTCACGTGCGGCTGAAGTTCAGTTCTATGAAACGCTGTGAGTGTGTGTGTATGTGTGCGCGCCAACCCGTAATAAAATTGGATAAGGGCAGGAAAAAGAAGATTTTTTATAATATACAGGCCATAATAAAATTATATTCACCATCTCAATGACAACAAAAACATTACAAAACGACCTCACGTACTATTATAATTGTATATCAGTGAATAAATGTCATAGTTTATCGCAAGTTTGAGTAACATACATAATATCGCAGCGAGATACCTAATAATAATATAATATATTATTTTGACGGGTCCTACACGATACTAGTGCAAGTGAAAATACGCAATTTTGAGGTAGACCTCTTCAGTGGTAATTTTATCAGCCCGAATTCAAAGTTACTTTTGGTCTCTCTGTCCCGTTCAAACATTGAATGAGAGATAGAGATCGAACTCCGTGTTCCTGGGCCGGCGATTCGACCAAAAGATTTGTTGGTCATAGCAGTAATTTGAATAACTGGTTTGTAAGACGAATAACATGTTGTAGCGTAGATAATTGTAAATATAAATAACCCCTGTGATGACGGAATATTTCAATATTCAATTATAAAAAGATGGTAATCAATCATCATTGTCCGTCATTAAATAGAATGATGAAGTAAATGATTTAGAAACATTTTTGTTTATAATAAAAATGCCTAAAAGTTCATGTCAATCTTGTCGCATAAATTTGGAAGTTTTATTTTTTTTAACGGTCGCCGGAGTGTTCACAAACATACATTTCACACATTCAAAGCACATCCAGAGTCAGGACAAATCTTTGCGGATTACACAAATATTTGTCTCGTTTAGGATTAATTCACTAATTTGTAGAGTAACAAAAATATTAAAAATTCATTTGTTTGTGTATGTTTGAAAATTTAATTTTCACGTTTACAATAATTAAATTATTGTATAGTATAGTAGGTACATTATCTTTTTGTTAATTTACAAATTGGTTAATTGTTTGCGCTAACAATCGTTGGAAAATTCGTAAATGTTGAAACGGTCGACTTTATCTAAGTTTGCTAAAAGCGCAGATAAAAAACGGGCTAAAAATGAAACTGATCAATTGCGCAGAGTGCATGGGAGTTTGCATTCATTTTAGTTCATGCTTTGAAATATTTTTTATAAAATAAAACTGATAAAACAATGGTATTCGTAATATAAGTTAAGTCATTGTTTCCAATGTAACTTTTACACATTTTACAATAATTTATTACTTCAAAACTCGTATTAAATGTCAATATTATGCTATCATTAAATGAGAGAATTCTTGAGGGATAAAATGAAAATACAGAATTAAATTATATATTTCGTGAAATTTACAACATTTTAAATGGTATTGATTTAACTGCCTCGTGGTCTAGTGGTTAGCGTACGCGACCTTCACCTCGGGCTCGATTCTCTGGTCGGCCAAAAGTGTTATATGGGAATTTTTCGTCAGGAAATTCTCAATATCGGCACGGAGTTGGTACTGTGCCTAGTGGATGGCGATAGTCTTACCCTCTTTCACATTGTACCTAAACATAACTGGTAAAAAGTGGGTGTAACATTACTCTGCTACACACTTCTGGGTAATATAGGCGAGATGTATTATTTATAATGCCTTAATTTTTTTCTAATAATCATTGTGCAATTCTTTATATTTCTTGTTTAGATAAATGTTATTTTATTATTTTCTTATAACGATTAATAATAATATGGAATATGCTATAATGGCACGTAATTATTACTTAATGGGCACGTGTATTAATTAACGATGATTAAGTATGTCTTTAAGTTATAACCTGTTGTACGTATGATATTACACCAAATTCAATTATGTTCTTATTTTTGTTCAGCAAAAGAAGTGAACACTCAGCAATTGATACTTTATATTGTATAAACAAGTTGAAATATTTTTCAATATTAATCAATGAATGATGAATTAAAGAACGGAATGAATGAAATTGTTTAAAGTGTATGCAATGTGCAATAATAATTGTATTCTTCTCACTATTGAGTTAAGTTAGTTGGTCTAAAATGACGCTTAATATCTTTGAATTCGAGTGTAGTGATAAGAATCAAATTTGCAGTATTATATGGGCCCTCTAAGAGGGACGTATACCAGTGCAAGTGCAAAAACATAACTTTACAGGACAATGATTTTGGGCCTATTTGTCGGGCAATCGTTCAACGCTGAACCTGATTTAAAGATTCAAAGATTCAAATAGTATATTTGCATGAAGCAGGTCTACATGGTTGGTACACAGATTAATATAATAAGTACACTGATTTATTACCCAAGCAGGTGTGCAAATTTCAATGCAATAATAATAATAAATTACATTACATGCAGGATTGTAGCAAATTATAATGGAATAATACATAATCATAATTTATAAAATGTGACAGTTTCAAAGAGAGTAAAATGTCAAAGTCTAATAATAAAATAAAATTAAAATTATGACATTTTATGAGAGAGGGAATTGAAGTACCAGGTTGGACATATGATTTTTTTTTTTTGACATCTTACTCTTTTTCTAAATGCTATATCATTCAATATCAATTTAATTTATCAATATCAATTCTCCTCTCTCATAAAATGTCAGAACAGGATAGAGATTGAAACCAGGACCTAGGTTTAAAGAGGGCTGCTAAAATAGGCCTGAAATCGCTCGCCTGCTAAATTGTGTTTTGCACTTGCATATATTATATACTCATAGTATACGTAGGACCCGTCAAAGAGAGCACATAAATTTTATTTAAGAACATTTATACACTCGAATTCCAAGATATTAAGTGTCATTTTATACCAACTAACTAAACTCAATAGTTAAAAGAATACCATAATTATTGCACATTGCATAAACAATGTCATTCATTACGTTTTTTATTGCATCATTCATTGATTAATATTAAATAATATTTCAATTTGTTTGTACAACATTTTTATAAAATAACTTATACCATTAGGATGCCAAGCCGTCAACTTTTGACTTATGTTAATAATTCATACATAAACATTTTTTATGATTCATATGTATTGGGAAATCAGTTTTTATTATTATGTATCTAACATAGATTTATTAGCGTCTAGATCGACAGTCTTCATACGAGTGCTTCGTCTTAAGTGAAGCCAAAAACATATTGATGTGCGCATTATATTTACGCAGCACACTACTTGGACGACATGCACACAAAGCAAAAGTGTCACAAGGCAAAATTTATGTGTCTGACGAGTTGTAATGAGTCGAAGCAGCAGAATTAATATAACTTCACTTTTCAAGCGTCTAGTCGGTTTCTAGATGTAGTACTAGTAATTCTATGGTATTCAATAAGTATTTGCTGTCAAGTGAATTTACGTGATTAAGTATGGATTTATTCATTGACTTCGTAGTTAAGTAGGTATTTAATTTAGCTGTTGTTGAGAACATTTTAATTTAATGTAGAATCTTGTTTACCGTGATTAGGTTATTATTTTTGTTATGAAGGTTGTTGGTCGAAGAGTTTGGTGTACATTTATGTTGTATTGTTTATTTTTGGAACCGGTAAATATAAGGGTATTTTGTTGCTAACTATTTGTGGGAATACTTTGTAATTTTCATATAGTTAACCTATAACATTATAATATGTATATAAATGTTTGTAACAACTACGTAGTAATACTAAATTTGTTAATCGGAATTGCTCTTTATTATGCATGTTCATTATAGGTGTTTATTTTATTTTATTTATTTTCAAGACAAATCTTTGTGTGCATGAACATAGAGGTTTGTCTGGGTGTTTCTATGTATAATAAGTATGTAATTACAAAAGAAAAGTATATATGTATAAGTATTAGTTATTCTAGTACACATAGTACAAGCTTTGCTTAGTTTGGGACTAAATGGGATGGGATAATTTGTGTGTATGATATATTTATATTTATAGGTATGTTAGTTTATGTCTGTGTTTTTTATCTATTAATATTGTGTTATTAGTTATTAGTCACAATTTTGGTAAGAAAGTTTATAAAGTAATTTTATTGTTTTGACTTTGTATTTTAATTCTTTTTAAGTCGGTTTTGAGAAAAAGTATGTCATGAAAACAACTATAAATAATAAAAGTATTATAATATTGCATTTATGGTTTCAAAGGTTTTTTTTTTCTTATAAAAACTGACGAGGTCGATGCGAAAGAATTATATGACACCTGTAAATTTGTAAATAGGTATTTGTTATTTTTTATTAACTTGTATATAAATACGTTTCTTTTTCCAAAATGTATATTTATTTTTTTATTTATTTATTTATAGGCAGATCAACAGCATGTAACAATTTGAATAGCTTAACGTAAATAAGCGACAGAGAGTCAATAATAGATCTTTACGAATAATTTTTTGAATATAGATACAAATTTTGTGAACATCAAAACAAAAGTACAAAAAGTAAGCGCTTAATTATTACACTAAAACTAAAAAAAAAACATATAAATATTGCTTAAATAACTAAAGTCAGTTAGTATGAGCAAGTATTATATTAATACTTTTTTAAATATTAATAACCAAACTTCAATTCACCTTTCAACTCCAAAAAGCATTTTATCTTACCTTTCAATAAGGGCCCCATCCTTAACCTCAGTTTGTACAACACTTCCATTCATGTTTCACTAGCATCACTACACTATAAGGCACTCGATCACAAAAACTCTCGTACAAAGTTTACCGAACCATATGAATCAGAGAGAAAGGTGGTACACGTCTGGCTGACACCAAAGTTTGGTGCGTACTGGTTGCTCTACAGACTCTATGTTTTGTAAAGCGCGGGAAAGAGCAATGAGTAATGTATACAGAGCAGAGGCGGTGTTGTGTCTTGGGTCAACGTTATTTGCCTACGAGGAGGTTGAATTTAACTGGGTAATAGGTACATCATATTGTTATAATAACAATACATTTTATTCCATACAGATGTATAAATTGTATCACATAGTGTTCAATTTAATGATATAAATAAATAGTTAGCTTACATATTTTATTAATTTTAACGCTATTTCTTCATTTTCGATGCGCAATAATCAATACTTTGCTTTGTGATATGATAATATTACTTGCAAAAAATCCGATTGTACGTTTTTACGTAAGTAAATACGAACAATACAATGCTTTTACTGACATACCCAGAGATTCATTCATAATTTATCACCACACATTTTATTTAAGGTACAAAACAGTTACAATCATTATAATAAAACATAATAATATAAGATTTAATACTAAATATGATTATTTTCTTACTAATTATTAGATATAACGGGATGTTTTCCATGTATCTGTCTTTGTTCATCATTCGTGAACAAAGATATTGCAACATCTCTGAAATATCGAAATAACTCGCTACATCAAATATACATGATAAATATTCTGTTATATTATCTAATAATTAATAATAAAATATGCCCAGAAGGAATATTTATTTTTTTATTCTCTTCTAAATCACTAGTCTATGTCGTCTCTAGGAGAAACCAGTTGCGCCGGTAGAGCCGTCGTAGAGCGTGTTGCGCGCGCAATCCACGTTCCTTTGCTCTGCTCTACCCATTCATGGGATATTGCCTCATTACCTTGTAAAACTGTCTCGATGGTCTAGAGGTTAGTGTATGTGCCTCTCACCGCGAGGTCTCTGGTTCGATTCCTGGGTCGGGCAAAGTGTTGTTTGTGAACTTTCGGTCAGTAAATTCACAAAAGCAGCACGAAGTTGGAATTTTGCCCAGTGGATGGCGATAGGCCCACCCCCTATCCCATGGGACCTAAACATAATAGGTGAAATGTAGGTGATGTACACCTCGCCACACCCTTCTTGGTAATATAGGCGTGACGTTATGTTACCTTGTAAAACTCTAGGATAGAAATAGATTGACAAAATCAGAAATATATATATTATAATAACTTACAACAAACACCTGATAAAATTTATTATAATTTTGGTGAATTTTCTTAAAGAGTAAGTTATTATTAAAAATATTACGCCTATATTACCCAAAAGGGGGTGGCAGAGGTGTAACCAACATTTCACCTATTATGTTTAAAACCCATTGGATAAGGAGTGAGCCTATCGCCATCCATCTAGCACAATTTCAACTCCGTGCTGCTATTGAGAATTTCCTGATGAAAAATTCACATAAAACACTTTGACTGACCCGGGCATCGAACCCGAGACCACGCGGTGAGAGGCGCATACGCTATCAACAAGGCAGTCCTAGAGGCAGTACCTGAATGTTGTTTACTGAAATATACAAGCAAGTGGAGGCAACATCCCCAACTAATGGAGCGACCAAGTGCGAGGCCCATCAACAGCTAAGTTTAGCTCGGTCGTCAGAGATGCGACGAACAGACGCCGGAGGAGCCAGATTATTAAAACCAGGTGCAGGCCAACTATATCCACTGATGAGGACCACGATCCTCAGTTATGAGGGACCGACCGCAGAGGAGGCAACATAACTTATTTTCGACATATTATTACTAAATTACTTATTAATAATAAAGTGATCCCAGAATAGCGATTCCCCCAGGCAAAGTTAAAAGGTTAAGGCTATATTATGTCAATTTGATTGATTGCCTCTAGTGGTTAGCCTGTGTGATTGCTGATCGTCTCGTGTTTAATATCCAGGTCGGGCAAACATTTCATTTGGATTTTTCTGCTAGAATCTTTTTACCAACAGCATAGAATCTGCATAAAGTCTGGAATTGTGCATAGTAGATAGTATATAGCAGACCTGTATCTAATACATGTCCCACTGCTGGGCTCGAGCCTCTTCTCACGATGAGAAGGGTTAGGCCATAGTCCACCACGCTGGCCAAGTGCGGATTGGTAGACTTCACACACCCTCGAGCACTTATTAGGCACTCTCAGGCATGTAGGTTTCCTCACGATGTTTTCCTTCACCGTTAGCAAGCGATAATTTATATGATAAATACACACATATCTTCGAAAAGACGAGAAGTGAGTGCCGTGGGTTCGAACCCGAGACCTTTAACTTCACAGTCCTACGGTCTGCCACTCGGCTATCGCTGCAGTAGATGGTATGCGGCTATTTATACATCTCTACTACACATAACAACATAACATCACGCCTATGTTACCAAGAAAGGTGTGGCAGAGGTGTAAAACGCCCACATTTCACCTGTTGTACAGGCTTACTGCACATTTCGCTAGCTCAGCGTAAATCAACTCTATTGTGTAACTGCATCATACTCATCACTTTTATATTAATAAAGTCAGTGCATCATTAGCATTCAAGCAAGGCGGTTTTATTGATCATCCTAAACCGCCCCGATTAGCAAATCATCTTTACGACCATAGAAATCTTAATAATAAGGCAATAGAAATGTCAAAGACGCGTGACCTTGTCGCCGCGCATCTGTCAAGTCAAACACAAGTGCGAGTTGAGGAATTGTCGTCTTAATGTCATCGCAAAAAGAATAATTTTGTTTGCAGGAATACAAGCGCATTTGTCTAATCGAACACAAGTGCGAGTTGAGGAATTGTCGTCTTAATGTCATCGCCAAAAAGAATAATTTTGTTTGCAGGAATACAAAAAGTGGTATTTGAAAACCGGCGACATGCGTCCCAGTGTTAAAAGATATTTGATAGCATTTCTATTGACTAGTTATTAAGATTTCTATGTTTACGACATATGTGTTAGAGGGTATCAGCAGGACCCAGGGGATAGGGAGTGAGCCTATCGCCATCCACGGGGCACAACTCCAACTCCGAGCAGCTCTTGTGAATTTCCTGACGGAAATATTGTATCTTAGTATTATTGTTATTTAATAAATATATATAATATGTATGTATATTTTTATATATTTATAATATATATTATGTTTATGTTATTTATATATGTATATATATGTACTAGGATGTAAATATGTATGCGGAATTAGTTATATTTATCTTTGGTACTTTCCTCTTAAGTTGTACACTTATCTTGCCCTCTATGGCATCATCGTCTCCTCTATTGCTCTTGGTTTGCTGGAAGAGAACTTAAGCACTGAGTTAAGCTCGCCTTTTGTATTCAATTACTGTTTTATGTATATTTCTTTGTAATCTTTTGTGTATAGTAAAGTATTAAATAAATAAATAGTTTCTAATTTATTGCATGCCACAAAGTAAAATACAGTATTCCTTAAATGTATTCATATAAACCTAACATTCATTTATTCTGTTGCAAATACAGGTACATGGGGTACCTACCTGTATTTGCAACAGAATAAATGAATTGCATTTAATTGAATTGAAAGTTCATTTTGCCCGACCTGGGAATCGAACCCAAGATCGCGGTGAGAGGCGCATACGCTAACCACTACATCATCAAGGCAGTTAAATGTTAAGTTATTATTAAAAATATTCATACACGCAAGCGGAAGTATTAATATTTATGTAAGGTCTATCAAATTACTCAATAATTCAGCGATCCTACGATAGCATTGCCCTGGGGTAAATCAATGTTATTACGTTGATTACATTAAGTTAGTTATTTGACATATTTTTTATGGAAAGTTTGTAGCTAATGGTTGTTTAGTACAATAATGATTATTATTGGTTACTACAATATGTGAATAACATAACATCACGCCTATATCATCCAGAAGGGTGTGGCAGAGGTGTACAACACCCACATTTCACCTGTTATGTTTAGACCCATGAGATAAGGTTCCATCCACCGGGCACAATTCCAACTCCCTGCTACTATTATGAATTGTCTGACGGAAAGTACACATATAACACTTTGCCCGACCCGGGAATTGAACTCAAGACCTGTGAGGCGCATATGCTGACCACTAGACCATCGAGGCAATTTGTGAATTGCCACAAAAAATTCAGATGAGTTGCTATAGGACGAAATTTATATTAGTCTTATGCTGTAGTAATTTCAGGACCTCTATTTATTATAATTCGCATGTTTATTCACTGGACTATTTCATTCCTTGCGGGAATTCCTTGACAACATGACAAGCAATAATCGATGTCGTAAGGCCAGAGCAAGAAATAATGACAAGTCACAAATTATAGGTCTGAGGCCGAAGATCACAGTTCTAGGCAATATGATAAGTACTAATAATTATGCTTAAGTATCTAGTCTTTAACATAAAGGCAGTATAGCAGAGTAACGATTATCTTCATAAAAACTGCCCCATCGCGTCACGTGCCTTAGCCTTTTTTTTAAAGGGGGTGAAATACATACAGTCATACATTCATACAGTCACGTTATAATTCCACGGCTCTAGGCAGACATAATAGAACGCCATGACCTACGCTCCTTACATACCTCTTATACTAGCTTGCCAGTTTGGTGTGCTACGCACTTGTCTGTTCTAAAGAACACTATCAATCAGGTACATAAAATATTGACACACTCAGTCAAAATCATTTAGTTAAATAATATTACTTCTCGTTTTCCTACTGTAAAAAAGCCACTGTTTCTATCTTAACATACAAACATATAGCAGGTTTTCTTGTTTTATATAAACCAGCCTTCAAAATCTTTTATTTACCTTAATTTCCAAATTGCTTTTTTTTCTTTTTTATTTGAAAAAGTTGTAAAAAAGTCTGTCAGTACTTATACTAAAATTCGCGATTCAGGTAGCAGAGAGTCACATAATCGCTGATGTTAAAAGTAGCGTATGTGGAAAGGCCTTAAAAGGCAAAGAGTAGCGCCGAGTGAGGGGTCTAATAGCGCAGTCATCGGACACAAGGACGTATTCTTGTAATTAACATTTAACAAGAATTTAACATAGATACTTTGAGTGTTAAGCATCATCTGTATAACATTACGCCTATATTACCCCATAGCAGAGGTGCACAACACCTACTCTTAATTAGCTATGTTTAGGACCCACGTGATGAGACAGGAGGTGAGCCTATCGAGAATTTCCTGCCATTGAGAATTTCCTAAGAAATAATCATAAAAAAACACTTTTTGCACAACTACAAGACTTCGTAGTGAGAGGCCGCATACGATATCCACTAGACCAAGGGGATATTTAAATAAAACCTTATATTAAGGTAATTCTGTAAAGTCATGAATGGGAGTTGTATTACTATAAATCTCTACGTTGGTATAAATCGCTAAAGGTAAATATATCCCTTGCTTATTATTAACCTATTGTGTTCTATCGTGTGTACAGCTACTATACAAAGGTTCATAGTGTACCATACTAATATTATACACGAATAGCCCCTCTACACAAACACCACTGATTTAGTTCGAATAGATAACGCTTAGTGCGAGCAAGAGGCCATAACTCACTCCACCTCCTACGCCGCTAAATGACTATCACCACGCTTGCAACCAGCGTTTCGTTATCTATTCTTACTAAACGCTACACCAGCGCTGCCGCTTGTCTAGGGCTCTTGGTGTGTCTTATTATAAAACCACATGGATTTAAATCGTAACTCAGGTAAGAAAATCCCTATCTTAATTAAACTGGGTGGTAATACAGAACATTTCTACAAAGTCAATTGTCCACCTACATAAAGACGTTAATACTAGACTAAACTAATCTTAGATTTAAAATATGAAGTCGTGGGTGGAATACAGTTTGATTCAAAAGCTACGCGGATTTACGTTAGGTAAGTAAATCCCTTTCTTAAAATATACCAATGAATTACTGACTCTTTCGTTTGTCCACCTACGGAATTACCCTGATACTAGAATAGGAGATAGCTCTTCTAGATCTTACTAATGATAGAGTTTAGAGTATATCCACGGTTTAAATTACATCGTGACGAAGCCGCTTATTAATGATTCAGTACATGATCTCTGGTTTTGTAAATATAAGTTATAAGACTTATTTATTTTTTATCTAGAATAGATAGATCTAGTCTACCTCTAGACCAACGAAATTTACCACGTTGGTCTAGAGGTATAATAAAATTTGTGTATTACTCACTGCAAGATCTCGGCTTCGATTCGCGGGTCGGATAAAAGTTTGTTTGGGGATTTTTCGTCGGGATATTCTCAATAGCAGTACGGAGTTTGTATTGTGCCCGGTAGATGGCGTTAGACGCACCCCTATCACATGGACCTAAACTTGATAGGTGAAGTGTGGGTGGTGTACAACTCTGCCTCAATCTTTTAAGTAATATAGGGGTGATGTTATGTTTTGTCGCCTCTATTTTCAATTAATTTTTGGCATTACACCATGCGAATTAAAGGATCGAAATGTCGATGCAAAATTGGTTCAAGTTGGATCATAAACGTATTAATCTAATAGTACAATGAATTACAAGCTGGGTCGTTTGTCCGCCTCCCACAACGTAATGCTCGAATACCTAAATGTCCACAAATTCCCATCGACATTATTTGGCTGCATGACCTTTTCATAGTGAGGGGACATACTCAAATAAAATATAAAAGGCCAATTATTTCTTTACTGCAAGCTTATCCAAGCTGGTTCAGCCCTTAGTTTGTGTTAGCCTTTTTGAGTTCAAAAAATAACCTAATATTAGGTGTTTTTTTTTTTTTTTTTTTTTTTTATACTACGCCCACAGCGAACAAACGTGTAGTCCACCTGATGGTAAGTGGAGTACAGCCCATGGACATCAACAATCCACAAAAGCTGATTATAGATGCGTCGCTGCAGCTGAGGACTACGGTGTTATGCCTCATGTGCCAGTAATTTCAGGGCCTGATCTCACCACCAAACCGGAACACAGTAATGGAAGCACTACTATTTGGCGGCAGGTTAAAGGTGAGACGGTAGTGCTGCCGCCCTCGAGCTCATTCACAAGAGCTCTACCACCAATGATCAACGAAAAATACTGATATTAAGTTAAATTCGGGGAAAGCACCCCACTCCCAATGTAATCGGCAAAATTCTCGGAGGATGTGATATGCTTGTACCTTGAAAACATTTATTCCTATCCTAATATTTTTAAGATCCTCAAAGAAAGATTCATGTTGCATACGTAGTAGATAAACTTATTAATGTATTATTACATCTACGAGTACATCGATGGACGTCGATTGATGCATCGATGGATGCATAATGCGCTATTTTTGGCTCTTTTAACATCAAATGAATCATTCGACGATCAATCGATGTAGGTATAATAACCAAAACAATTTAATCAGACTATAACAAAGCGAAATACTTTTACTAATATTAAATAGTCAAACAATCGATTTAACTCGAATAATTGTACTAACATTAGTTCATTAGTATTCGAATCTCAATCGCTTTGATTGAGTATGAATATAAATGCGACATTTGGAGCCACGACTCAAATGACTAAAGTTTTGCAGGTAATTCCAAAACTATCGATTGTATTGTGAATTCTGAATGCGTGCCGTTGCAACTGTTCGAGGGTTTTTATATACGAATGCGGCTTTTTGATGAATGGCAATGTTGGCTTATGTAAATAGTTGTGCGTTGAATTGCAAAGTTGTATTGGAAACGCTCATTTTTAGGGTTCCGTAGTACCTACAAGGAACCCTTATAGTTTCGCCATGTCCGTCTGTCCGTCTGTCCACGGCATAGCGACGAAACCGTTGGTGCTAGAAAACTGAAATTTTGCATAAACATGTATGTTAACTAAACAAAGAAAGTCGTAGAGTAAAATTTGGAAAAATATTTTTTTTTCAGGTAGCTCCCCTACATGTAAAGTAGGGATTTTTTTTTTGTCGCCTACCCCATAGTGTGGGGTATTGTTAGATAGGACTTTTAAAAACGTTTAGGGGTTGCTAAGACAGTTTTTTGATTTAGGGATCCGTTTGCGAGATAATTAACTTTAAAGAGCAAATTTTTGTTCCTAGGAAAGAGCGTCCCCCCCCCCTCTAAAAGCTAAACTACTGGATCCTAAAATCTGAAAAAAATTGTGTCGGTAGTACATGTAATGAACTTTAAAGGAAAACTATAGCGGATAAGTTCACTTCATTAGTTCAAGAGGAATAGGGGTCCGAAATGTCAGATGCAGTTACTCAGAATATTTCGTTCAAAATTCTTGAAACATAAATAAACATACATAATACATATATAAAATCACGCCTTTATCCCACGGAGGTAGGCAGAGACGATGGAACGCCATGTGCTTCGCTCCTTACATACTTCTTTCGCTTCCTCAACATTCATACATCTCGTCATACGTGCTAGCTGGTTTCGTGTACTACAAACATTTCCTTTCTGAAGGACGCCATTTAGTTAAAAAGTAAAATTAAAAATATTTTTCTATGGAACCCTACTGCGCGTGGCCCGACACGCACTTGGCCGGTTTTTTATCAAGTAACTTAACATAATATAACATCGCACCTATATTACGCAGCAGGTTATGGCAGAGATGTATAAGACCCATTTTTTCCTGTTATGTTTAGGTCCCATGGGATAGGGGAGCCTATCGCCATCCACTAGGCACAATTCCAACTACGTGCTGCAATTGAGAATTTTTCGGGTTCTTTTTACCCGGGCATCTAACTCGAAACCTCGCGGTGAGAGGTGCATACACTAACCACTAAATCAAGGAGGTATTCACAACTGATCTGATCACACACTTCATTTATTATCTCGAAACTAAACATATGGCTTGTTCATGCTTAGATTAAATGTATTTTTTTTCTGTATTTTTCTTCTTTTACTTCTGTTATCAGAGTTCGCTTACTTGAGTGCTCCAATTGCCCTGATAGCTGCTCGTTGGATGACCTAAACAAGGCTACAGAGAACGCTATTACCGTGGCCACACATACTGGGCTGGGGTTATATAAAACTTTGTCCATTGAAACGAAAAGAAGAATCAGAGTTTTGATCTAGGTAATCTTTTGACAACCCGTAACACTTATTTTTAATTATGATTTTCATCAGAAATCGACGGATCCCAGAAATACCGGTATTCCTCGTGATTAAGCACATCACTAGCCAATAAATCGGTGTAACAGCAAATACCAACACGTGGGTGAGACGTTTCAGTTTATACGAGCTATAGATCACGAGTACCCCAGTATTTGGTTTAGAATAATACTGTTTGTGTGTCTTTGATTACAACACTTTAGTTAATTACAACATAATATAATAAGAAAATGTAATCCCTTATTACATATATGTTGTGTATACAAACATAACAGTGTGGGTGTTATACAACACTGCCACACGTTTCTCGGTAATATAAGCATGATGTTATGTTTTGTATAAAGTGTAAAGTGTATTGAAGTCCTAAAATACAGTTCTTTATTTTGGTGAGTTTTATTATGGCGTAATACCAAGAAATATAGCAGATTCAGATTCAGATTCAGATTCATTTATTCACAAGAATGTAGTAGTACATAGGTGTTACATTACATATTACGACACTGTAACATTCTACCATAACAACAATGGAGTGCAAATTTTAATTAGTAATTAATTTTAAGTATTGAGTAAATTTTAAGTAGAAGCAAATTAAAATTAGTAATTAAATGTCAAAATTAAATTCTAGTTAAATATTAATTCATTATATAATGTCAAGATAAATACATAATTATAATGTCAATGAATTTATGAAAGCAGATCAATACGAGTGTGGTTATCAATGTGTTTAAAGTACAGTCAGCAATCAAACATTTCTGAATAAAAAAAAAAACATACAACTACGAAGAAGGGTATGGAAGAGGTGTACAACACCCACATTTCCCCTGTTATGTTTAGGTCTTATGGGAAATGGAATGCCATCAGGAAATTCACAAAAAACACTTTGCCTGACTTGGGAATCGTACCTATACCTCACGGTGAGAGGCGTATAAGCTAACCACTAGAACATCGAGGCAGTACAACTTCGAAATAATAAAAATTTTGAGAAACAAGTAACTATGATTTTTTTTTCATGTGACTACTCAATAAAACTGATTTCTTTTAAATATTTATTTTTATGTTAGCAATAAAATCCAAAGATATTACTTTTATCAATAACAGTCGCAATAAAATGTGAATAGTTTTGCGTTCTACTATTTCATACGTGTCGGTCGGTGCGTGCATCAGTTGTTGCTAAAAATAATATACGGGTTTTTACAATCATAAAAAATGCATATTTGTTTTATGATGGGTATGAAAAAAGAGTTAGCATTGGTAGTTACAAAGAATTTACGAAAAAATCTAGCGATAAATGAAAAAAAAAAATGAAGAACTGTATTACTATTTTATAAAACGTTTTACCGTTGCATTAACGAAAATTATGGTATTAACATTTTTGTTAGGCAGTAAGTTTATTGGTGAGCTGTATAAACCTCTTTTATACAAATATAAGCTTACATCCGCGTAGTATCAACCTGTAGGCTGATCCTACATTAGGCGTGCGCGATCGTCGGGCTTGTAGCTGCACACACATCACATGGCAGCAACACGCGTCGCCGTGTCATATGCGTGCAGCCAGCGCGCCCACATGCCCGACAATCGTGCTTGCTTAATGTAGGGGATGCCTTACATAAAGTTGTCTAAACTATGATAATCAGATTCAAATAAACTTTATCAGCTTTTATAAGTCCTGGCCATTACACTACGGACAAGAATTTCCTCCTTACACAAGCGAACTAAGTTTAGCTGGAAGGGGTTAACAAGAATAATAGTAATGTGTAAATTACTAGTAAACTTATACAAAAAAAAAAGTTTAATCAAAATATGTTTGGTACTTTTAACACATCCTCACAAAAATATTCTTTCACACAAATATTTTTTATGTAGCAAATAGCAATGAGATTTTTTGCAAAATATATATATCGAATAGTTTTTTTCATAAAAAAACTATTCTAACATCTATTATTTAAATACTCTATAGTCTATATTTAAATAATTAAATAAATGTTACGCGGCCCTCGGTGAAAAAGGTTTTATTCTCGACTCAGGTAAGCTAAATATTTGAAAACCAAGAGTTAAAATAAAATTCTAATATCAGGTTTAGCTTTTAGTCTAGACAAGACTTTTTTTGATATACACGACCATGACACTCGAGGCTCTGGTAAATTAACTTAGTGAAAAATTTAATAAGTATCTAGTTAGTATAAATTCAGTAAGCTTTCTCACATTATAAGGCCGATAGTTTATATCAGTCTACCCAGTAATCTGCAACCACTCTACGGTCTTTTGAAAAATAGATTACTAAATTGGGTGTGGCCAGGGTGTGTAACAGCCTAACTCGCATGGCATAGGATGGGCGCTTATCGCCATCTAACAGGCACAAGTAATGACTCCGTGTGGCTACTACCGTGACAATTCCTAACAGATTTTTTTTGGAACGAAGTTCCTTATCGCGCGTTGCGAAAGGGGGCTAGACGGAAAAAGTTAAGACCAAAAGTTGTAACGACAATTTTGCAAAAGTTGTAAGCCGTGTGTCGTGCGCGTTTCTCTGTCTGTCTGTCTCTCTCTCATATAAAGCAAGCCAGTTATTTTCGTTTTGTCTTTCTATTTTGCATTGAACAGTGTGGTGTCGCGACTATTATTTTTGTTGAGTGTGTAGAGGAACAGGGCGTGATGTTCCTCCACCACAAAGGGATCCTCCGACTAGGCTCGGTGGTATTGCCTGGCGGACAGCTGTCCAACGGTAGCGTATTGCCAGTGGCATATATGTACACTCTCTGTGAACACTTCGTTATAGAAAGAAAGAAAGAAAGAAAAGAAAGAAAATACATTTATTTCACGGACACACTCCGGACAACACAGTTAAAAACAAAACAAAAACAAGCAAACAATCAAAGAGAAAAAAAAAAAATAACATAACAAAAAATAGTAGTAACTAAACCATTGATTAAACCTCTAGCAAATTTAAATTATCAAAGACAAAAAAACAAAAATTAGAAAAAAAAAAAAAAAAATAAGCACATTTTTCTCTTTGGCGATTGCCTGTCACATCAGTCAGCTGTCCCGAGTGTCACCGCAAAAACAGGATGTTATCGCGATTCAGCGCTCTTTGACATAAATATGTGACGTGTCACTACTTGACGTTGTCAATGTCATCCGTCATTTATTATGTGCTGATACCGCCACGAGTGTATTCAGGTTTTTTGTACATCATAATAGTACATTGTACACCAAGGGATGAAAGTAACTGATTGCATTGAGGGTGTAGTTTGAGGCCCGAAGCGTAGCTGAGGGCCTAAATACACCCGAAAGAAATCAAACTTTCGCCCGAGTTATACATAGTGCTTTATACTACACCTACAAGGAAAATAAAAAGATTGTGCATTTTTCTCACTTCTCCATTGCAGAAAATCTGCATACGCTTTATTATATCTGATCCTTGACTTTTGTGGTAAGAGATCCTCAATCACTGCTTGAGCAGTTACTTTCAATTCCTCCAGAGTCAATAAATCGTCAGTATCACTATCACTCGACATATTAAGTTCTTGCAACAAATTGTTTATTAAAAAGTTTTAAAATGATGAGGAATTTGGAGCGAAATGCAAAAATTTTCACAATTTCTTCTTTCATACGCGCATAGAGACACGGGTAACAATCGCATGCAGCCCAGCTACACTTTATGAAGTTGATTTGTGAAAAAACGTTTGTAATTATTTTGTAACAGGTAATAATAGTGATTTTAGTGGTTTATTTATGGAGTTATTATATAATTAATTTATTTATTTTTATAAAAGTAGTTATTTTATTCTTTTAATATTCTTTTTTATTTATGGTTTACCAAAAAGTACAGAAAACAAAATGAAAAAAAAAAGAAATTTAAAAAAAAGTTCTTTACTCCCATGGGAGTAATGAATTTAGGAGTAATATTTCAGACCTCTAACATACAATAAATGTTGCTTTTCAGAACTCGTCTGAAAAGACTAACTTTCTTTGATAGATATTCTCCGTATTAGATACTGCAAAGAGGTACTTTCTACGTAGGTGTAGTATAAAAAAATAATAACAATAATGAATCCTGACAGTGTTTCTGCAAAAATGCCGGATATTGCTGATGAGTCGAAACTTCGTTCCATCCGGGTGTCTAATGGCACCTCTCAAGTTTTTTTAATTCCACGGTGAACTTTGCATATTATACAGCTAGACCACGAGACATTCTCGAATCAAAGCAATGTTATATTCAGTCTACTTTACGAGTACCATTGGATCCTGGGCGTTGAATATCCAATAAGTGAGTTATTCGACTCCACATCCCTTTCCCCCTCTCCCCCGGGAGACGTAAAGTTCCAAGTTCATGTCTTTTGGACTAGTTGAGATAAGTGCCACTTACAGCTAAAGGTTTTAAGTGAAGCCTTATGTGCACTTAAGAATTTAAGCCAAAGGCTAAGTTATATAAAGTTTTGTATGATAATATTTCTTAAGTAAAACTAGGCTTGTATATAATAATAATAATAATCATTTATTTCAATAAAATACATGGAGCAATACAAAACAAGTACATATTATATTAATCCAAATATTACAAAAGGTTGTATAAAATGTTTTAATGTTCTGCTGCCGAGTTTCAAGAAGCCAGCTTATTTGCGATAGATTAAATGAAGATAAAGATTTTATTAAGTAGTGACTAAAGTGGTGGCTCACCCCTGCCCCATGGGGCCTACACATAACAGGTGAAGTGTGGGTGTTGTACACCTCTGCCAGTCTCTCTGTCTCTGTAATATACGCGTGATGTTATATTAAGTTATGATAAGACTAAAGTTATACAGATTAGTCGAGGCCCGAAATTTTGCCCACGTCGATGTAAACTATCTCCAAACCAATTTTATGTGGAGTCGCTGCCAAGATTTAGGTGTATATAAAAATTAGTTTAAAAAACTTTAATCCGACTTCGTTGAATAGAAGAAAAAAGTCTCAGATAGAAATGCAGAAGTGCGGTGTGTGTTTTAGATTTTAAATTAAATTTTATTATTTATTACTTTTCCATATAATATTCCTATACAACATTGTGATGTGCTTACCAAATCCTTTCACTAGATACCAAACACGTATGATTATCTCTTTTTTTGAGGTTATGATCATACGTTGAACTTCCGTATTATAAAATTTTGATAACATTTAAATAGCCTATGGTACCCAGCCCATTCTATTGACACCTCATTCATTAGAGCTAACGGTTGAACATTTTAACATACAAACAAATAAACAAACAAGCAAACATACATACATAGACTGCCAAAATCACCCTTCCTTCGCCATAGTCGGGTAAAAAGCGTGAATGACAGACAGGCGGACATACATACATAGCTACTTTCAGATATAATGTTATAGATTAAAGAGGTCTCCTGTGTTCATTTCCCAAATTTATTTCAGTAAGTATTGGTTTACCAAAATGCCAATTTATTAATAAAAAAGTTACAAAAATACTGATATTAAAACATTTAACCTTTTTAGCAGTCAATATTAATGAAAACAAAAATAGCACTGCCAATAACGGATTATTACAAAAATAAACATAACAGGCGAAACAAAATAAAAAATATGATCAACTCAGCTTTTACCGCTTTTTCATTCTTAGGGTCCCGTAGTACCTACAACGAACCCTTATAGTTATGACATGTCCGTTTGTCTGTCTGTCAGAGGCATAGAGTCGGAACCGTTAGTGCTAGTAAGCTGAAATTCAGCTTGGAAATGTATGTTAACTAAGTCAAGAAAGTGGTAGAATTAATCCTTGAAAATATTGTTTTCACCACACCAGCACGAAAAAGATCGTTTGCTTGCCAGAATTCAGTGAGTAAAAACCGTTTTTACTCACTAGTGAGGCAAAGTGATTCAAATTTCGAAACACAAAATCCTTCCAATGAATAGGCGCTGAAAAAAAAAACATAGCAGCCACCATGTAGGTTAGTAATAAACATTGACATCAATTTTATTAAATAACTACATACAATACGTTTTAATTATTTTAAATTATATAATTATGCGCTTATTTAGTATTTTAATGGTTTTATATTCGTGATTGACCAATTAAATTAATTAAAATCAGGTACTTAATATTAGACTCTATAAAAAAATGTTACGGAACGAATTTCCAAACGCACGATTTAAAAAAAAAAGTCTGTCTGTGTCAGTCATCGCGGGCAACTGTAAATTCTTTTCAGTTTATGTTTAATTGTTTACTGGAACTTTTTATCAAAAAAATAGTGAATCCAGTGATGAAGAATTTTGTGGAACCCCCAAATAATTGCGACAACTTGCTTCTAACACAGAAGTTTGATTTTTTACCAAAAAAATCACGTGATAAGTATTTGAAAGCGTACGACATATTTAATTAGTGGTGACTTACAAAAGGCCCTAAAACGCATTCTGAATTGGTATTACTGTCGTATTTCATAGAATTATTCCAGGTTAAGCAATCGAGTACGAGTTTATTTAAATCTTAATATTTTCTCACTGGAAGAGGTCAAAAGTTTGGTATGTAACGCATGAGAAAAAAAAAATTTCCAATTCGTGACCTCTTAAAATCTTTCGCTTGCGAAGTAGTCTTTATTAGAATCACTCGCTACGCTCGTGATTCAATTTAAGGCTACTTTGCAAGCTCAAGATTAAAAATTGGCACTCACAACAGAAATATAAACTTTTTCTCACTTGTATCATAAATAACTATTAAATAACAGATAGCGTTCTTTTATCGATCGGTTAGTAATAAATAATTATAGCTACTTCTTTTTTTCAGCAAAATGTCATCACGAAGCGCAAAAGTTTTTGTAAACTACGTTTTCTTTATTTTTATAATTAATATATCGAAGTTGATTACTGGCTGTGTTACCTTATTCTTTATTAAAAAAGATGTTGAGATTAACATAATTCGGTTTTATTTTTGTTTTGTTAGTACTTAAATTATTGTTATGATCATTAATAGTACTTTTGAAGTTTATACTTGTAAATTTTTTCTTATACTATCTTATTTTATTCCTAACACAGAGGCATTTATCATCTTATTATATATTATGAAATCCCACTGTAGAAACACGATAAAATACACATCAAAAAGTATAAAATATAAATAGTAGGAACTTTGTAATACATATTTACTTCATGTATTTATTCTAATAATTTACAATTAAAAGGCACAATTGAGTAAAAGTACCTTTTCATCGTAAACATTTAAAATGTTTGCTCCAAATTTTATAATGAAAAGGCATATTTGGTTACATGTGCCTTTTAAATGTAATATTGCTCATTTTATTTTAATTTTTATATTAGGTTAAAAATAAATATGCTAATTATTAAGTACATCCATTAAATTTTAAAATATAAGATTGCTATCGATGTATACATACTAAATAAATGTATGTTTTTACATTCACACAATTTCGGAAAACATATTTGAATTGTTATGAAAATAAAGTTAAAATTCATATAACACTGAAATTGCGCTTCGCTTCGCTGCGCTTCGACGCGCTTTTGGTGTGTGTCGACCCTTATTTTGTTGTGTTTCTATGTATAATAAGTTTGATTTTACAAAAGAATAGTATATATTATATGTATTAGTATCAGTTATTCTAGTACCTAATAGCTCTGCTAATTTGGAACTAGATGGCGTTGTGTGTATGTTGTAGGATATTAATTAATTTATTTTCTAATTAGGTTACACATCTTAGTCCTGAGATAGATAAAATATTATTTGCAAACCATTTTCATTACATACTAAAGATAACTATTGAGAGGCGCATACGCTAACCACTAGACCATCGATGCAGCACAAATTATACCCAAAATAAATAAATCAATACAATATGTAAATAATACCTAAGTAATAAATAATCAAATACATACTTAGATGTAGCGATACCTGTATTTTTTTACTTATTGTATTTTTTTATATTCCTTGTACTGGATCAATGTAAATCAACCTTGATGCATGAAGTATGATTAAATTAGGTAACTGATATCACATTCACTATCAAACCTCATGAGTAACATCCACAAATAGGTACTTTAACATCAAACAAACGAGGTCTTTATTAACCAATTTACATCCTAACACTTATCAAATAATAGACAAGTATGATATCATTCGCTGAGAGCAAGCAATAAACTAATTGTAGAGGAGTCAGACTTATTAATTTGTTGCTTTCATAAGTGATATCTATATGATGTATATCATTATGAGTTTGTCCGCTTGAATAACTGTTTATTTTAAGAGTGTTGACACGGTTTAACCAGTAGGATAACTTCATAGAAAAGGGCCGCTGCCGCCGGTTTGAATGTATGCGTGCTCTTCGAGCACTACGCACGCACTCACGTTTGTAATGTCGAAGGAATCTCGAAGGTTGGCTGCACGCTTCAAATACACTGCTGCATTTAATTTTGTTTGCGTTCAATTCTACAGTGATATCCTTACTCAGAGTAGGCAATTCGCTCTCCGCCATAATTAAACTACTATTCTTTACTATGGTGTTTGTATCAAACTGATTGCTCATAGAGTAAAATAGAAGTGCTTAAGTGAAATAAGGACTTTACGTTTCCAGTTCTTGCTAATAATTTTTCTTAGGTGAATTTAAATCAATCTATTTGGTAGTCAATATTTTTTAAAATTATTTTTCCATACATTTCTGGAATCAATTTAGGCACCGATTATAAAACAAACGTCTCTCACGGTGAAGAAAAATAAACATAAATTCATATAAAAAAATAACACATCTCGTCTTGGCAATGACAAAGCGACATTTCAAAAAAACCACCTTTCAGAAAATCACTTTTTGACATGAAATAATTTATATACAATTTTGAATCTACTATAAATTCGTTACGTTAACTAAGCTTTTTGGAAAGTAAGATGATTTTTGCAACCAGGGTCTCAAAATCATGTACCAAATCACTGATAAGCGGCTTCGTCATGACGCCATCTACCTACACCCTGTATTTAACTAAATAAGTAAAGTTCTGATTTTATACAAAGCTTTAGACATTGTCTTAATACACTACACGTGTATGCTATAGACTTATTATCGAGTAACCCACCCACCAATAAATTTATGCAAAATTAAACGACATGTGTATTAATTTCTCGTATAAATTAACTAACGGAAGACACGTGTATGCTATACTTTAGTGCCAAATAAGGCATGTGTATTAATTTATTAAGTGAGTGACATCAGACATCTAACTTAACAAATAAATAAGCCATTAATCTTGGTTGTGCTAATGGCGTGTAATGGACAACGATTAATTGTTCGCCTTCCACAAATTAACTATTTCCCTTGTCGTTCTCATAGCAACAGGTACCCACCCTTGGCGGAATAATTAATAGTTTCCTCAGGGAGAAGACAGAACAATATAACGCGGTGTTCTGCGATTTATATACTCCTTAGATATTTTAATGTTTATACTTCTTGCTAAGCTTTTCCACACATGAAATAATGTGAATACAAATACAGCATAAATACAAATCTAGTCTCTCTTCATCATCAATAAAGATAAAAATATTGACGACGTTTTTCCCCTCTAAATTGGGCTTTTAATAGCTATTTGTGCAACAATGCTTTTTTTGAGACCCGAATCAGTTTAAGATTCTATAGTAGAATCACGTATTTTGCGAGTGATTCTAAGTTAGAATCTTGAGCGTAGTGCTTTCACACGCGATCAAAGTTATTTACATCTCGTGCTTTTGTGTCCCTACTCGCATGTGCTACAATAGTACAGCAGCTCGAAATATTACCCATAATACAAGTTCTGCTTAGTTTTGAATTAGATGACGTGGTGTGAAAATTGTATTACTTTAAAAAAATAAAGAAAAGGCGAGCGAGAGCAAATCTTGAAGTAATGTTAAGTTTTGCTCACTAAAATAACTCATCGCAAAATCGAGTTTTCTGTTTTATATCTGTTTTCATACAACAAAGACTGACTTTTCGAGCTGCTGAGGTGAAAAATGATATTTTTAAACAAAGGTTAGGTTTTAGGCGTAATGCACAGCTAAGCTCTTTATTCTTATAAATACATAACATCACTTCTTTTCAAGAAAAGTCTTGCAGAGGTGTATTATATTTAACCTGCTATGTTTTGGTGGGTGACCTATCGGCATCCACCAGAAAAAAATCTGAATCCAAGCTGCTATTAACCCCTTAAAGGAAAACTGTTACACGTAACAATTTTGCCTGACCCGGGCAAGTATCCTAAGACCTCGTTGTGAGAGACCGCATTCGCTAACCGATAGACCAACGAGGCATTCATAGATACAAAGGCACATTAAAGTGCTTTATTATACCATTGTTGAATCAATAATAAATATAATAATTCTAATCCTATCGTTAAATAATAAATTTACACGAATATTGTTGTAAGTCATCATTATCCTAGCGATTCGTATAACAATGCTAAGTGCTTCAACACGATATGTGACAATTTATTGTACAAATAGAAATGTGGTTTGACTGAAACACGTGAGCAACTGATTGTACAAAGTGGTTACTTACGAGATTTAAGCCTATTATACCGGATTGATCCAGTTCATTTCATATATTAACCAGAAAACGTAGGTTATCAACAAGGATAATGTACTTTTTTTAAATGTGCAAAACCAGCTTTACATTCTACATTATATTGTTAATCATAAATGATAAATAAATAATAGTTAGGAGTAAAAAAACTAAAAAACACGCTTTTAAAGTACTTCTAACTAAAAAGTGAAAAAATAATTCCTAATATAAGCTGAAAAAAGCATGGGTTGTTCGATAGACGAAAAATATGGCACAGAGCGCCCCACGCTTTTTTCAGCTTATATTAGGCATTATTTTAACTTTTTAGTTAGAAGTACTTTAAAAGCGTGTTTTTTAGTTTTTTAAACTATTATTTATTTTCTACTTTTTGGTTTGGTTTATTTATAAGTGCATTAAAAAAAAAAAAATTATCGATTTATTGCATTGTCATCGATCTTTGACAGGTGTGCAAAATTTTAATGAAATCTGTCCGTTTAAAGTGGGTCAAAATCGAGTCCAAAGGAGTCGGTTACATACATACATACATACAGGTGAAGCTAATATAAGCGTGTTAAAAAGTGTGGTCCCGGAACTAAAGTTACTACTAATACGAGTATTTATCAATAAGTAAGTGTGTGGATGTGTAGAAGTTATATTTGTACCAAAACGAAAGTATTTAAGCTGTGCTTGAACATTAAAATATTACTGAGTCGATTTGATGAATTTTTGCACAGATGCAGCTTAAAGTCTGGATAAAAAAAACTTACTAGTAATTTGCAAATACAAATTATAAGTATTCTTGTCAACCCTCTCCAGTTAAGTTCAAATATTTAACTTACGTAAGTCGAGAATAAAACCTTTTTAATCAAGGGTCGTGTAACATTTATTTCATAAGTTTAAATATGGACTTTAGAGTATTTGAATAATGATGTTAGAATAGTTTTTTTTAAAAATAACTAATACATATTTTGTAACAAATATTATTGCTATTTGCTACATAAAAAATATTTGTGTGAAAGAATATGTTTGTGAGGATGTGTAAAAAGTACAAAACATATTCTGAATTTATGTTTAAGCTTATTAGTAATTTACGTATACACATTACTAGATATTATTCTTGTTAACCTAAGGTAACATAAGGGAGTTGTAATTAATGGCTTAAATTGAAACTACTATGGTTCGTACAAGTTGGCTAGCCGAATTATCAGCTAAACCCAGTCACAGCATCTCTAGTTTGCAGTATTATGATCGAGTTTGGATATTATTATGAGGTTAAACGCTATGAAAATAGATAAAAATACAGCATAATGTTCAAGTTAAGTGCCCTCTAAAAGACTGCACAAAGAAAGAAAAACTTACTTCACTTAAAGTTCAAAGTTGTTCCGACATATTTTGCAAAGCGGACTGCAGGCGCCAGGTAAGTAGTTACTAACGGGCCTTTCAATTATTGCCAACAAAATATACTTTCTGTGTCAAACTGAAACTTTCAAGTGCTATAACTTTAAACAACTTTAAAGTGTTTCTGTTTATATACTAAACTAGCCTTTGCACAGGATTTTGTCCGCGTGGAATTCTATATTTCCATGCCGTTTCCTACTGTATTGAGAAAATACCCTCATTCACTTTCGAGATATTATTTCTTATTGTTAATTATGTAGTGAATGGAACCTTTATGCCAAATTTCGAAAAAATTCTGATGACGGAGAAGGTATCTCCAGTGTTTTTAAAAAGTGTGACATCAGCATAGCTGACGTCAATTGTTGTCCTCATGATTACTCGCTCAGGGTCTTCAAAGGAAAACTTCGAAGTACTTTTATAAGCTTCGTTTATTCAACGGGTAGCGTAATGACGTCAGAGAGAGCTCCAAACTGCGCGGCAGCTCGAGAGCGACTGTGTCGATCGCCCACAGTTCGGCCGCTTCTATAAGATTCGGCCACGTGCACGAGTTCACAATGTAGGTTAAGTATTGAAATTACAATATTTTACATCGTATTCAACTCAAAAATAATGATGGCTTATTAACCAGGTTTAGGACAATCAAATTATTAATCGTAATTATTATCGACGAACAGTTGTAATTGCGCCGATATATATAATATATATATATATTCTTCTCATGATAACGATTATATAAAAAACTTTCAGTTTATTTCAGACCTAACCCAAACCGTGTTGTATTAATAAATCTCGTTCTTTTTTTTTTTTAATCTTTATTATTTTAAAATATGGGGTTTTTATCCACACGGATACGTCAACCCCATCGTACCCTATCCTACAACTAACACTTATTACCCTTAATCCATAAAATCTCGTTCTCGTTTCTTTCATTAATTTATCAAAAACCAAAGTACATTTTTAATTCACTACACTTTACTCTTTCTAGAATGTCCAATATTTCTCACAAGCTGTCGGAAGAAATTAACTCCGCAAGCTACTAAAGAGTTCATGAATACGTAACGACACAGTTCTGCTTCTGCGATGGAAATTGGGGCATCTACCCTTTAGTCTCGTCCTCGGTGGTAGTTTATGAAAATGAGAAACGAATTGCCAAATTGTTTCAATTCAACAAGATAATTTCAATTAATTTATGCAAGGAAAGACAAATATTGAAATATATTTTTTTTTTGTATCTAAATTTTAATAATTAACTTTTTCTTCAATTTAGAAATCAATATTTAATCTCGTACACATTTCAAGGTGTGATAGATCAAGTTACCTTTTAATATAATATTATTATACATGTAGGTTACTGTCAGAAGAATATACATAAAATATTATAAAATTCATGATAATAATAAAGAACCAATTCAGCTTTTGCCCGCGTCAGTAATTCGCACGTCTTTCCTTTAGTCCCGTCTACGATGATAGTTTATTAAAATGTCTGAAATCGAGAAATGGATTGCCAAATTGTTTTAATTTGGAGAAACGTAAAATTCGTTTTACAAATGGAACGAGAAAATTACGATACATTTTATTCTTCAAAAAGGTCTCTATATATATAATAAAGAAAGAAAGAAATGAAACAGTATAAAATACGCAATTGTTCTGATAATTCTAATTTTGCTCCAAGCTGCAAATTGGGTAAATTTTCTCACTGTCCCGCCTCTAGCTTTAGTTTTCGTAAATCTGCATGAAAATGCGAAAAGGATTTTCAAATTGTTTCAATTTGACGGAGAGTGGATTTATTCGTTCAACAACTGGCATAATAAAGTGACAATGAGTTTAATTTCACAAAAAGGTTGTCAGTGAGATAGCATTAGAGAAATTGCGTAACACGTACTTATTCTCATTTACCCCGAAATAAAAAATGGGGCAACCTTTCTTTTTATTTAGTTTAAAAGTGAGACACGGATTTTCAAATTGTTATTTTAGAAATCGTGGAATCACCTAAGAACAACACATCGAGGTGAGTTACTAATTACTTAAAATTCAGATAGTTTTGACGAAGTTATTAATTACAATCATAATTATTAGTCTTACTTATATTTTCGATGGTCTGGTGGTTAGCGTCTGCGTATTCATCGCAAGGTCTCAGGTAATTGTAAACTTTCCGTCAGGAAATTCACAACAGAAGCACGGAGTTAGGATTGTGCTCGGTGGATGGCGATAGGCTCACCCCCTATCCACACCCTTCTGGGTAATATAGGCGAGATGTTGTGAGTGTGTGTTTATTTTATACATGTAAAGTGTGTCTAGATGTGTTTAAATGTATGTGTGAAATTTTGCAGACATTGTCATTATAGCTTATAGTTTAGAATATCAAATAGAAACCACTTTTTTATTAACAACCTACGTAGGCAGAGCCGCGGGTAGAAGCTAGTATTTAAAAATCTACAACACTATCACAACCACTCTCTTTTAGAACTAGAAATTATTGAATTCTATTCTATTCCATTCAAAAGCATCTCATACTAACAAACATTAAGACCTAAAAAAAAATCTGTAAACTGAAATATTTCAGTGCAAAAAAACCAAACAAGATGTACAATTGTACAAACGGCTACCAAACAACCTATACGTTTCCAGCATAAGCTGGTCCTTCATTGCACGGGCACTCTATACAACGCGAGAGCATCTTGTACTGGACATGTATAGGTTGGTTGGTAGCCGTGTGTGCATGTGTTCTGAGTGAATTTGTAAGGAATGTGTTCCCACGCTATACGAGTGTGAACAACAAGTATTTGTGATTGATATATTTATGGAACACGAATGCATTTAAGCTCTAAACGTTGTGTTTTTAACAAGCTTATATTAGCTTCACCTGTATGTATGTATGTATGTATGTTTGTATGTATGTTTGTATGTATGTATGTAACCGACTCCTTTGGACTCGATTTTGACCCACTTTAAACGGACAGATTTCATTCAAATTTTGCACACCTGTCAAAGATCGATGACATGCAATAATTCGATAAAAAAAAAAATTAAAAAAAAAACGCTCTTATAAATAAATCAAACTAAAAGTAGAAAATAAATAATAGATTAAAAAAACTAAAAACACCTCTTCTAGGTACTTCTAACTAAAAAGTGAAAAATAATTCCTAATATAAGCTGAAAAAAGCGTGGGGCGCTCTGTGCCATATTTTTCGTCTATCAAGCAACCCACGCTTTTTTAGTTTTTTAAACTATTATTTATTTAAGCTGAATCATGACCGAATAGGTTTATGGGTTGTAAAAAGATATATTTTTGCATACGAACTGTAACTGACGATTTTGAAAAATCTATAATGAACTTCATAAAAAAAGGAGGAGGTTCTCAATGCGATTGAATTTTTTTAAATGTTTTTTTGCCGATTACTTAAAGACTGAAGAGATTTTTTTTGTTTGATAGAGTATATTTGTCATAATTATGATCTCTTTTTCATCACGTTACGATCTGATGATAAGATCCTTCAGAAATCAACGGCAACTCTACTCTCAAATATTAAAGGCTTTTTTATTGTTTATCGTATATTACCTAAAGCTACTCGAATATTTGCATCTAGCAGTCAGCATTTGTTGTTGCTGAGCTGATGCTGCAAAGTACAACTCCTCAACAGTTAGAAGTACTCGGATGATTCTTAAAATAAAGGCAGCTTAAAGCCGTTTACTGTATTATTTTCAGTTATACACAGATGAGGCGAAACGTTAATTATTACTTAAATATTTTTAACTTTTTAGTGCATTTTTTGTAATTGATATTGGATTTATTTTTTAAAATTTTATAACATTTGAGCATCGATACAAGTAACCGGTTTATATTATTTTACAGGTAACCACAGATATAAACATTACATTACGCTTGTAAAGTTTTATATTTTATTTATATTCTTTGACTATAAAGGACCATATAGGTTATAATGTATTAATTTTATTGTGTATCTTCATTATTATTATTATTCAATTATTGTTCTGACATTATCTTTTAATTATTATGATTACAATTGACCTATAGCTAAATTATGGTAAGAGGCCGCAAACGCTAAGCACCAGATCAAAGAGGCAGTTATTATCCGTAGATACCCAATTAATAAAACGTAATCCATTTTGTATTGTCTTTTGAAAGCTATACAACTATAGCTTGATATACATCGATCTAGCAGCAACACCTGTGCTCACTCATCCCAGTACCACAGGTTTAGGTAACCGATTAATCCCCTAAACAATCGATGTTGGACTGAAGCGTACCATACATACGTATACAACGTACCTACATGTACAGACATACAAACATATCCAACGTACTTATTATGTATTGCGTTTCAGTAGTCTGAAGGATATAACCATAGGTTTAAATAGGATCCCGGATTGAGTGTTGATTCTAGTTTATTTTATTGTAGAATAATGAAGAATATGTTTCAGTGATTCGGGAAATGTGATAAATACCTACCTTCTTATTAGACTGTTCTAATATAATTTTTACTCTCTATTTAAAAAAAAACTCTGGTTACTATGTAAAACGAAATATGACGGTTAATTTAATGACTCTTAGATAATTAGGCCAAAAGGACTAGTAATTCTCAGGCGTCCCTCACTGTCAAGTATGGAAGGATATAAAAATAGTTGTAATTGTAGTGTTCAACAATCTACCCCCGCTCCCCCGTGAATTTTGGCATACTCATTTGCGTAGTTGCTTTTATTTCCTCTCCATATCGAGTGTTTTTTGGTCAAAATGCACTCTTATTGATTCTTATGGAATATATATCCACTAGCGAGGAAGCCTAGGGGCCAATCGACAGTTTCAGAGATTTCGTATTGATCTTATACGACCTATTAAAATATAACCTGACTGAATTTAAAAGTGACACATGTTACACTTGAAAAATGAACACAGCTGTCCATCTGTGTTCAATGAGACCATGGTATTGCAGTTAGTAAGGTTCTAATATTGACGCAGGGAGCCAATTGAAAAAAAAATGAAAAAATGTTTATGTCTCACCAATTTCACATCATCAGTAGTAGTATAATGTATAATACAAATTCTTCTTCGTTGTGTCGATGGCTGAGTCAAATTTTATTTTGACTTGCCATCGTGGTGAAAGGATTAGCTAATTCACTTTAGAGAACTCGCGAATTGCCCAGGGTGCACCGGACGTAGGAAATCGTTGTGTACGTCACTCGGGGAGGCTCCTTTCATGCACCATAATACAAATAACTTACTAAAAGGTAAATTATACAATATTATGTGTGGCAGTACATAGTTAGTTTGGTGGTAAAATTTTATCTAATAAATGGTGACTCTATCTTCTGAACTAGGTTGTAGCCTGTATCTCAGAAGATAGCGTTCGACGCTCAAAAAAATAATTTAGGACGTATTGCGTACTACTCTGCCTTGAGTTTATGTGTGTGTGTGTGTGTGTGTGTGAGAGAGTGTGTGTGTGTGTGTGTGAGTGGGAGTGGATATGAGTGTTTGTATTTACGTTGCATGCGTGTATGTGTGTGCTTAGTAATTATTTCCTGAGTAATTATGTTAACAAATTCTCAGTTTCGTTGTAGTTTAATTTTAATAACCATATTTTAACCATAAGCTTAGTTTTATTTAATTTCATTTATTTGTAATATAAAGATATATTATCATAGGTACAAACAGCTCAAACTTATAATATAAATCAGTAAAACTTGTAAACTGATCGTGAGATTTGCATTTTGTTTGTAAATAGAAAATCTTAGCAGTTGTCGAGGAGCTTGGAAAACTCTACAACTGATTTAACTTTAGATTACCGGGCGCCGCAGATTATTGAAAATAAGTTTATACAAAGAAATAACGTTAAAGCGGAAAAAATATGGTGTATTCTTAGTACAAATGTAATCGGTTTTGTACATACCCTATATACCTTTTATACCTTATTTACCTTATATACCTTATATACTTTATATACCTTACATACCTTACATGCCTTATACCTTATATACCTCATATACACGCAGTCTTAATATAGCCATTATTATAAATCAGACTTTACCGGATTGAGGGCTTGGTAATTAATGTATTTGCCTGCTACGCAGAGAGCGCGGGTTCGATTCCCGCTCAAGAAATCTTTGTATTAATGTACATGGAGGTTTGTTTTGGGCTGGGTGTTTCTTATGTTTGTATTCATAGAATATTTATTTCATAAAACGTACTTTGTATTAATTTCACTTATTTTAGTACCCATGGTACAAGCTCTGCTTAGTTTGGGACTAGTTAACGTTGTGTGATATTAATTTATGTATTCAAAATTTTCTTCTTCTTCTTTGTCGTGTCGATGGCTGAGTCAAATTTTATTTTAACTTGCCATCGTGGTGAAAGGATTAGCCCAGGGTGCGCCGGACGTAGGGAATCGTAGTGTTCGTCACTCGGGGAGGCTCAAAATTATTCAAAATTATGAATGGAGATGACACAAGAGTTTAGAGTGGCTTTAAATTTTACAATTTAAATAAGTGAAGGTTTTATATCGTTCACTGAAAATGTATGAATCGTGAATGCACGCTTTAGTTATACTGGTATGAGCCGCTGAGCAAATAGGTGATACGGCTATCGACTCGTCCATCCAACGGGAATATTAATTTGCATATGATACGTAAGCTATGTGAATTGAATGTCGTATGAAGTTGAGTTTAGTTTTGGCAAATGCCAGTTATTTTAGGGTTTCTATTACCATAAAGCTGAAATACAAAGTTAAGAATTATACATTGTCAATATAGTGAAGGAGATTAAATTTAAGGCGATGATTCTACACTTATGGGGTTCACAAACGACAGCTATAATATACATTGATGTATATTCATGTATGTCAACATCTAAAAAAGTATACATTATACCTGTCGTGTTTGTCACCTGTCAATTTGTATGGAACGATGTATCGGGATGTAAAACAGATTTTTACATTATCTGCTGGGTGTGTAAACTCCTTTATTCCCAAAAACTTTGCAAAAAGTTCTTTAGGATACCATCATCAGATCGTAGTCTGATGAAAATCAGACCACATGACAAGTATTCATTTTCAGATAAAAAAAGAATTCCCCAAATTGGTCCAGGCGTCTTTGAGAAATCGGGAAAAAAATATCAAAGAATACAATCGAATTCGTAAACAAAAAACCACCTTCTCCTTTTTTTGAAGTCGGTTAAAAAGGTAAAATAGCTCGAGACGTCTTGCATCACAGTGGCTATCAAGATCGCGTATCTCATGACTCGTCCAAATTGGCAATCATAATACTCATCGGCAATACGGATACGGAGATCTGATTGGGTAAGTGATACAAATGTCGACACGCATTTATATTTTACGTTATACTTGACAATGACACTTTGTTGTTCTGACTCCCGAGCGCTGTGTTTATATACTAACGTCGTATGTTTTAAACTTAATAATTATTATTAAGTATATATATAAAGTTAGACATACGAGTATCATTATCTAAAACATTAAAACAAATGTGTGTTTGTGCCCATTTTGCTGACATAGTTTTATTAATTTATTGATTTACCTACAAATTGAATATTGTATTGATTTTCAGTTTGTTAAGTGTCTGTTTTTAATGTCAAATAACAATGTTTTTTTTGCAGCTGATATAGTTATTTACACGATATCTAAGATAACTGAATATAGTTTTTAAAATTTTCGTCTGTCTGGCTGTCTGTTTGTATCGGCTAATATCCTTAACGGCAGGGCCGATTTTGGTAACATTTTTGGGCAGGTAACTGACCAAAAGACGTGTAACATAGATCGGTTAATTCTCAAGAAAGTATATAAGATTCTAAACATCACGCTAAACTCCGTGGGAGCGGAGCAAGTGGGCGTGATGTTAGTTAATGTTAATGTAATGTATGTTATGTTATAACGAATGCCACGCGGACGAAGCTACTTTAAAATAACATTTTTAAGAAAATAGGCACCAACAAACATGCGTTTTAGTGTTTAAGATATGATATATCTATAAAAATAAATAAAATGTTCATAATATTAAAATTAAACCCTAATTTCTATAGAAAACAACCAACCAATTATTACCTCTTAAAAATACTTAAAATGAACGACGGATAGACAAAGTGATTATATGAATACAGAAATGACCCTAAAGCATTCTCTTTACTACCCAAAAGTGCCCTAGCATTGTCCGTATAATATGACAAAGATTCGCATACCGCGCGTGTTCACTTGAATATTAGTTTGCGAGATTTATGGTTGGTATTGCCCATGATTTACTGCGTCATAAGTAGTGTGTCGTAGCAGGGTAGCGTAGTGACTATTAAACGGGCGTGTTGGTCGGCATTTTCTGACAAAACTTATATATTTTGTGATTGTTAAGTCGAAACCGCGCGCACCGATCGATCTCACAGGTTAAGCAATACTAACCGAAGTCGGCCGTGGATGGGTGACCATCTTTAACATAACGGGTTTCCTCTGTGCCTCCGAGATTACGGTAAGCCACCAGTCCCGGTTGCCATTTAAACATTTATGGCAGTCGTTGCGGATAGTCAGTCTGACAACTAGTCTAACAAGGAGTATCGAATAACCTATTACTGGGTTGTGAATTTCCTGACGTAAAGTTCACTAATAAAACGTTGCCTGACCCGGGAATCTAACCCGAAACCACGCGGTGAGAGGTTCATACGCTAACCACTAGACCATCGAGGCAGTTCTAGTTAACTTGCATTCAATTAAATAAAAACTTTTCCATTAATAACACTAGCTACTTCACCTGGGTATGTCTGCGAGGCGTGGCGGCCTCGCTCGGCGGATGCCCGGCAGCACTCCCACCTGCACAAACAATCAAACAGACTATGTAATGTAATGTATGTACATGGTTGTTGCAATACATGTTACTGCATGTTACCCACTTAATGAGAGTGGAAATGATCGTGTTAGGAGTTGGAGTTAGTTCGTATTGTATTAGTATTGTTAGGCATTGAGTTATAACAATCGAGGACGGGCCTCGAATAAATGCACGAAAATAATGTCATATGTCAACCTACTTAAACTTAGATTTTATGTTTAGAAGGATGTAGGGCCAAGAGAATTATCTGCGATAACGATCTGACGGAAGCTCGACTACAAAGTCTGGAGCACCGTCGCAAGGTTGCCAGCCTATCGGTCTTTTATAGGATACATATCGGAGAGTGTGCCGAGGAACTACACGACCTTATCCCTCCGTCCCCGTTTCACCATCGGACTACCAGACAAACGGCACTCAGGCATCGCTTCACGGTAGATATTCCACCATTACGCACTAAGCGTTTTGCTTCTACATTTCTTATGCGAACTGCCAAAGAGTGGAACGCCTTGCCCGAGTCTGTGTTTCCGCATGAGTACAACTTGGATCTCTTCAAAGCAAGAGTCAATAGGTATCTCATAGGTAAGCGTGCTCCACCGTAGACCGCATCATCACTTATCATCAGGTGAGATCGTGGTCAAACGCGAGCCTTTCCACCATAAAAAAAAAAAAAAAAGATCAATAACTGTCGCAAAATAAGTTTAATTTTATGTTAATACTAGCGTGTGCCCGCGACTTCGTCCACGTGGTATCATTGTATTAAGTAGTAGCTGCTCCCGCGCTTTGACCCGCGTTCAACGTTACTGCTCGGCTCCCGTGAAGTTTAGCGTAATATTAAATTTTAAAGTCTTCTATTGAGAGTTTACCACACAGGTTACCCACATTACACATACACACACATTATAAATGAGTTTCTTTATGTTAAAAATGATGATTCAATAAATGTAATTAATTAAGTAAATAAATAATAACAATAATAATGATTTAAATAACTCAAATAGTAATAATTAAGATATAAGCAATGTTAATTCGATTTTGTAGAACTAAATGTTAAAGTAACGAAATAATTTATTGTAATTTAAATAATCTATTATTAAGAATACTAATGCATGCAATTTTTAAATGTTAATACATTAAATTTAATAGGATGAAAGAGAGTGAACCCCACAACACAGGGTATCCTAGTGTGGGGCTCAGTGATACTGTCTACCTCAGAGCCACTGTATTTACTTACTGTTTTGTATTTACTTACTCTTTTGTATTTTTTGAGTAAGACTATCAAACACAAAAAGAATTATCAAAACTCGATTAGTAATTCTCGAGATTAGCGTTATCAAACATTACGCGTCTTGTAGTCATTTTTACATAAGTTCTAAATCACAGTTGTTTCTCCAAATAATATCTACAATTAGCGGCCGTGGCGCAATAGTTAAGGCATCAAACTTACGATAAAGAGGTCGTGGGTTCGAATCCTGGCTAATAAACCTCATACGTGAACTACGAGGTCGTTAGCAAGAATACAAGTAATTTGTATTTGCAAATTACGAGTAAGCTTAAAAAAACATGTATTTTAAATATATTACGCAACACCAGAGACAGGAGATAGGCTACTCTAATCGACACACCATGCAAACGGAGTCGCACGCAGAAACTAGTTTATTATAACTTGTCGGCCGGATGGCGCAGTGGGTAGTGTACCTGCCTACGACGCCGAGGTCGCGGGTTCGATTCACGAATAAAACAAATCTTTGTGTGCATGAACATGGGGGTTTGTCTTAATCTGGGCGTTTCTATATATAATAAGTATGTATTTACAAAAGAAAAGTATATATGTTTTAGTATCAGTTATTCTAGTACCCACAGTACAAGCTCTGCTTAGTTCGGGACTAGATGGCGTTGTGTGTAAGTTGTAACTATTATTATTTAAGGAATCGATGTCAATACTCGAGCTCAACTCACTGTCCAACCTTAAACTGGTTTGATCAGTTGCCCAATTGCAGCTTAAAAATTTAGCATTTCATCGTTGATTAGTACACTTTAGGCACTTTTTATATCAAAATTAATTTTACCAAATAATTTAACCGCGAATAAGAAAGTTTAAGTAAAAATATAAGGAAACATTTTAAGTCTTGGGAATTGAACTTAGTTACATAAACAATAAAATATTATATTTTAATAATTTTGTCGGCGGTGCGTCCCTCAAGATATATTCTTTCGATTAAAAAAAGAATGATCAAAATCAGACAACTCAGTAAAAATATATGTGCTGTCTAATATAAAAAAAAACATTGACTCGAGAATCTCCTTCGTTTTTTCTCGTCGGTTAAAAAGGGTACACCGTTTTTATTACAATCAAGTGACTATTTAATTCACCATAATATAGACTATCTAGAAGCAAACTGTCTATCATTCTTGTTAGTGGGATTCCAGACTCGAATACAAACTGCGTTTCAGTAACTGTTTGCACGGTTGTGTTAGGCAAATGTATTCCCCCGAAACGTTTGCAGCTAAACAATACTGCATTCTGGTTCCTAGAATCTCTCAGGACCAGCAGACTGTATCTATTTGTTCTATAGGATTCACAAACTGAGAGGTAGGAATGTAGGTAGGGCATTGGTAGTTTATTGATTTGGTTCCAGAGCCGTTTATTTTGCTGCTACCGGTGTAGTTTACCGTACAACGTATTGACAAGGCTGTAAGAGCCTGTGTCACACCCGTCAGAGTACAACTTGAGCAAATATAAAAGTGAGACACAGCTATAAATTAATAAATTATTACATCAGTACAGATCATCACCAATATAAATAAATAAAATAGAAATTACTGTTTTAAATATCAAAATATTAATGTTTTTTAAGAGCGTATTTGCGCGATACCTATGCCTACAGTCCAGTTATTAAAAAAATGCCTGTCTGTTTGTATAGACCAATCTTTTAAACGGACCAACTAATTTTCAATAAATTTTTAGGAGCAGGTGACTGACTGTAAGGCGCGTAATTTAGGCTATTTTTTAATGTAACCACCATGCAGACAAAACGGTAGAAATAGAAAAAAGGATGTTTATTTGTTAGATAGCGCTAATCTTGACAACTTTTTATATTTTATTGTCTTATTCTCAAGGAAGGTCTTACAATATTTAACATTACGCTAAACTCTACGGTCAGTAATGTTGAATGCGGGTGATTACTGAATACAACAAATTCCACGCAAATGAAATTGCGGGTCAAATACTAGTATTATTGTAATATTGATGTTAAAACCAATCCAGCTTTATAAAATATGCGTTGTTTCGCTAAGCGTATCAATACAATCCTTACCAATATTATAAATGCAAAAGTACCTCTGTCTGTCTGCTACCCATTTACGGCCAAACTACCGAACCGATCTTTATGTAATTTGGTATGGAGATAGTTAAGACCTAAGAAAGGTCAAGAATACTATTTATTGACTTACATTACGGGTGGAATCGAGTGGAATATAATCAAGGTATGTGATCATTTTAAAACAAGACCAGTCTTAAAGTGTAATATTACACAACACATTAAAACAAAACTACTCGTAATATATGTCTTTGTGAAACGCTGAACAAAAACTTTGAATTAATATACTCTTGTACGTTACAAAGAAAAAGATATAAGACATTTTATCAACACATGTTTTGTAGTGAGTGTTCCCACGATTCTGGACTTATATATATAGGACTGTATTATTTGAATACGAGAAACTATAGTCGACGAAAATCTTCTTATTCTTATTTTGGGCTTTTTAGGTGTATTTTTTACAGAACATCAACAACATCACGCCTATATAAGAAGGGTGTGGCAGAGGTGTGTAACACTTACAAACGTGAACGTGCCCCGATTAAGCTTATTTCATTAATTTCATTCATTTACATCATATTTAATTATGTAATAGCAGTTGTCTACTGCTCTCCACTGGGTACAATTTCAACTCCATACTGTTGTTGGGAACTAGCTGACGCAAAAATCCCAAATTACACTTTTAGCCGAGACGGAAATTATACCCGAGTCCTCGCGGTGAGAAGCCGCATACACTAACCACTAGAATCAACCATCGAGGCAGTTATTTTTGTATGACAGTGAGATTCAATTATGACATAACTGAAATATGGGACAGCCTGCAAGTTATTACGCATTCTATTTTGTTGTATTAATTGAAATTAAATTGAATTTAATTTGCTAGTAGATTGACATTTAATTAATATTGACATTGTTATTAGTAAGTGTACAATTATTAATTACTAATAATTATTTTTTTGACTAGACCTTTATTGTATTTATTTTTGACTATATTTATTGACATTGTGTTATACTTGACAATACTCTTGGTCTTGTTATTTTAAATTCATGGATGTAAATACAATTACAATTGACATAAACTATGCAATAATATAATTGACATCTAGATATTGAAAACATGATATGTAAATTGACTTTATGAAATTAAATGAATATGAATATGAATATGAATAAATCATTTATCTCTGACTGACTTTAAACCCTAAGTTCCTATAAAATTATGTCATTTAGACCAATTTCACAGGTGTAATAAAAACTTTATTGGCAGGCTAAGCACATAACATGATTAAAAGAGACAGCTGTATTCTCTTTCAAGTGTAACTTATGTCACTTTTAAATTTGGTCAGGTTATATTTTTTGGGTCGGATAATAACTATTCGGAACCTCAGAAACTTGCCCTTAATCTGTCAAAAAAGTTTCAAGTAGTTTATCATGAACTTATCAGGAACCTGTTTCCAATTTAACAAATGGAATGTTTATCGTGGAGTACATCCCCTTTATTTATTAAGGGATATTTTATATTGCATATCAAATAAATAATCGCCTATCAATACATACTCATCATTAATTATATTCTTTTTAACATCAAATAACTTACTTCACTACAGATAAACTAAATGTTTAACAAAACTCAAACTGCAGATAATTCGAAATTACACATCAATATGACATTCCTTTTTTCCTCATGATGCAATACAGTTAAATTTATTTTTGTACATAAATACTACATGCATAGCAAAAATACTGACTGCACATCAAATTTACCATATTTCATAGCAAAATAACTATCCCAGTCGCATATTAACCAGTAAGTACAACAAAATTTGTTCATCATATTTGTCTTAATTTTCAAGAAGCCATGCTCGGCAAATTTAATGATTATTATAACAAAAAAATCCTTTTACATTGCATTATTTCTAAAAGCAGAACAACTTAACTGAAAAAATGCTGTAAATAATATAAAAATAAAAGCTATAGTTATGGCATAGGTCAATTATGGGTAAAGTAGTAGGTTAGGTTAGGTTAGAACTGCGACCATAACATAGCTAGAATCAATCTGTGTGATACTCCGACCCCTTTTTGAATCCACCCACTAAATAAAATAATATTATACTACCTACCAATTTCTTATTATCATAGATCTTAACAGACGACAGTACGTGGCGCCACCTACAGAAGCTAAAAATGTGCCTATTGGGCAAAAAAGGAAGCGTGGATGCCCCGCGAAAGCAAGACACGCTTTAATAATTCAATAAATTACAATTTTGTATCTAATTTTATATTTTTTTGCTGATCTCATTATGTGATAATTAATAAATAATAAGATGACTGTGACTAATAAAATGTTGTTTGATTTAGAAAAACTGTTGTAAATATTATAAAAATAGAAGCTATATTTAAAAGAAAAAGAATTAACATGTATAATGTGCATTAAGATTATTATACTTTGTCCATTTCTTTATTTTCTTTTTGACAGATTACATTTAGGGATGCCGTCACACTTTACTGATTCGATTTGAAATCATAATCGATGTTGTCTAAGAAGAACTTTCAATCGATTAATTACATCAAAAAGATTTTAGTTCATTATTAATTATTCGTTTATTTGTAGTTTTTATTAGATGAAATAAATATACAAAATAATAATATAATAATAATGTCACATACTTAGTCTATGACGGTTTCCTAGTTACCTTTGTTTACATTTTCATTTTTAATTCCAAGATTCCGACTTAATTTCTTGCAAATAATTATTCATGGAATCATGATACTATTATTATATTCTTTTTTTTAATAAAAATATAGACAATACACAAAAAAAGTCAAATTATTCTTTTTCTTATTGATCGATTTATTTCATTTCACGATTTGATTTATAGTCTGTGGTTGTTTGTTACAAACAGTGAACTGCCCTAAAAAGTGGCGCTTGTCAATTAAGTACATTATTATTGTAGTACATTAATCTGACAAAAAAAACGGTAATTCATAGGCGTGATCTGTCAAAAAGAAAATAAAGGAATGGACAAAGTATAGCTGTGCATTGATAAAAAAGCTTTTGCTTTAGGAAAAATTGCTGTGCGCTGTGAAAATAAATTGTAGTGTGTTTAGTGATATTTTGAGTTGAATATTTTGTTGTGCAATCAGTAATTTTGATGGGAATTCGGTATTTAATTGCATAGAAAAAGGATATTTTATGATTTGCGTTTAAATACTACCCATTTATTAAGCGTACACTAGCGTCTCTATTAGGCTTTCTCAGAAATCCCATTTTAGCACAATACAATGAAATGTACTTTTGCTCTGTAAGTAACAAAGTGCATCATCTATCTTCGTTTATAATGAAGTACAAATATATCTCCTTGTGGGAGTAAGTGGGTGAGCTATGCCTTTAAGCTGACATTGTGTCGGTTATTACTGATAATAAATCGTACGACGAAAGAGATCTGCATAACCATGTTATTATCCTAACTGATATTGGAATTTATTATTCGATCTAACAGGTTAAGAAATACTAACCGCGGTTAGTCGTTGGATGGGTGACCATCTTGACATAGCGAGAATTTTACCGTGCTACGCTTTTTTGTATGATGTATGGCAATATATCAATGGCCAATATATTATTATTTTATATGTAACTTATAAATCTAATGCTAAAGGTGCTCCCAGACTGAGAGCATTCGCCTGTAATGTAACGTTGCAAATTCGATTTGGAGCATCACAATCGACCTCCCTGTCTGACGAGCATAACATAATACCACACCTAAATTACCCAGAAGGTTGGGCAGAAGTGTACAACACCCACATTTCACCTGTTATGTTTACGTCCTATGGGATAGGCGGTGAGCCTATCGCCATTCGACGGGTCCAAATCTAACTCCGTGCGGCTATTCACAAAGTACAGTGCGGAAAGTTCACAAATAACACTTTACCCGATCCGGGATTAAACCCGAGACTTCGCGGTTAGAGACGCTTACGCTAACCACTAGACCATCGAGACAGTTTGCCTGTGATATATAATTATTCAAATAAAATTATAAATTTAGTTTCTTCCTAGTTATATCATTGCCCCTTAGGTATATTAGTACAAAAGTACTAAACCTCCAAAGTACAAAACTTCAGAAAATATTTTAAAATCAATGTTGAAAAGAGAGAAATAGGTTATTTCGATTTATCTAAATTTTCTGCGAACGAAGTCAACGGAAACACATAGTTATATAGCGCTCCATCTACGTAATCAACTTTTAGAAATTTTCTTTACACATTGCTGCAGTAAATGTCAAAGTGCACGTCCTTTCACACTGCAATGCAGCTTTGTATCTGAAACTACGTGACAAACTCGTCTACTCGGCAATTGGACTTTGTCGCAGTAACTCATTCGCTAAATGTGTTACTCTTTCAACAGCAAAGGCGGTAACTTACTGTGACAAGGTTCTAAAGTGTAAACAAGATTAACACCATGTAATGGGTTTCATGGCTTGTTTTAAACGAGGCTGATAATAATTCTTTCTTTTTATTAATTTAATAATGATGAGACAGAGGTACTTCCTCTTATCAACTACATCACCCTTTCAATATGTCAATCACCTCCATTACCATATTTACCTTCAGGTCACACCCTCTTCCTAAAAAGGTTTAGAATATCTTTCGTCAGAATACGAGAGGATTGACCCTTACCTGCGTGGTACCACAATGGTTCGACCTTTTCCATCAATGGCACTTTCACACCTGAAGCACTACTCAATGTCATTCGCAATTCGACATTCATTTTTAGGGATCCGTACCCAAAGGGTAAAACGGATCGCTATTACTGAAACTTTGCTATTCACTTGTCCGTCTGTCTCCAGGCTGTAACTCATAAACCGTTTTAGCTATACAGTTAAAATTCACAAATAATGTAAAACTGTTGCTGTTATAACAATAAGTACTAAAACCCAAATAAAATAGATAATTAAGAGGGGATCCCATTCTAAATAGTGTTTTTTGCTCGTTTTTGCTCTATATTGGTCACCGGGCTGTATCTCATGATCTGTGATAGTCAGACAGTTAAAATTTTCACAGATGATGTATAGCTGTTGCCGTTATAACAGCAATACTAAAAATCGAATAAAATAAACATTTAGGGGAGGGCTTCCAGCATGATATTGATAATGGTAGCAGGTAAACGCTTAAAATTCTACCCAAAATATTAAGTATTCTATTTACTTTTAAAAATAAATTATTAAATTAAAATCGAAAAGACATGATGTTTGCCGTTTTTACAGATATGGTACGGTGTTAGCCCGACTCGTACTTCGCCGGTTTTAGTTTAACTTTACCTGTTAAGTAAAGGAATTTTAAAAGTAGTAAAATCTGCCTTGTTGGTCTAGTAGTTAGATGTATACGTACTCTCACTACGAGGTTTTGGGTTGAATTCCTCGGGCGGGCAAAAGTAATTCTCAAAAGCAGCATGGAGTTGGAATTGTGCCCGGTGGATGGCGATAGGTGGACACCTCTGCCACACCCTTCTGGGTAATATAGGCGTGATGTTATGTAAGTAATAATAATTAAAGAAAGACATCGCTTATTGAATATACAATTTAGAGAACGAATATTTCAATTCATAAGCCAGACATCTCACTCACTCATAAAATAAATGGCCTAGCTTTTAGTTAAAAGCTTTGACTCATTAAGAATAAGTCCTCGGTGTCACCGACGAGACCCCTAAGCGATTGTCGCGGTGCTCTCAGTAGCGAGTGCCGCTTAGGGGTCTCGTCGGTGTGCATGTTTATGTGTGCGTGCCGTTTCGCACGTTTGTAGGCAGTTTCCGTACTGTTTGTACATATTTATACTGTGATTTAGCCGAGCGATGAATCGTAACGCGACGAACGCGATGCGGTTCATATAGACTCCAAATGAACAAAGCTTCTATCGTCTGTTTCGTTTGAACGCGTCGCGTAGCAGCACTTGTTGTTTTTTTTTTTTTTTTTTTTCATTAAGGCCCTGTTGCTATTTATATTGCAACAACTTTAAGACAATACTAAGTTACATACAACTTTAACACATTAATCTGATATACAAACATTAATAAATTACATACAATTTTTTCCTAATACAACAACTTACATTACTAGAGTGCATACAATTTTTTTCTTAATATAAAACATATACAATATGCAAAACATTAATAAATTACATACACTTGTTGTGTTACGCAGCTCAGCTAGGACAACGCTTACGAGCTTAGGAGGTTAAGTGGGTTAAGCAAAGAATCACCAAATCAAAAACGAACTCGCGGTATTTTTAGTGCCGTAGTATCTACAAGGAGCCCTTATAGTTTCACCAAGTCAAAACCATTGCTGCTAGAAAGTTGAAACCAAGTGGTAAAATAAAATTTTGAAATATTTTAATTCAAAAATTAAATATTTCGAGTACTTTCCTTACATGTAAAGTAAGGATGATTTTTCTCTCGTCCTCCCTATAGTGTGGGGTGTTGTTAGATAGTTCCTTTAATAACATTGAGGAGTTGTTAAGATATTTTTTTGAATTATAGTTCATTTGCGAGATGATAAACTTTAAAGAGCAAATTTTAATCAAGTCTATTCGCTCTAAAAGCTTAGCGTTATAGTGGTAGTAAAAAAAATAAAGTGGTTGTATATTAATTGAACTTTTAAGGCAAACTATAGTGGCTAGGTTATTTTAATTAGTTTCAGAGTAATAAAGAACCAAATTGTAAAATGCGGTTACTTGGACTGCGATTCGTACATAATATAATCAAAGTACATAATACAGATAGTAAACGCCTTTTAAATACTAATTATGTTGTAACGACTAACGATACGAAACCCTATTGGGTATTACATGGTATTACAACATAACACGTGACCCGACTCGCACTTCGCTGGTTTTTTTTACGGTTCATTTAATAATTAACACTGAAAGCTATGAATAAAAAAATCTGTATAAAATACCTATAGCTAATTAAAAACTAGAAGCAGTAGCTTCTCAGAACTAGTTGAGACTGTTTAGTTTTAATTTGTAACATAAATGTAGGATGCAGTGGGTTGAGTAAAATAAAAATGTAATATGTACGAGGAAATGATTTATTATATTGAAAGTCAGTATCCGTGGGAGAGATTGAAAATGGAAGTCAAACAATCGATCATAATGTAGACACACCTGCCCACTTAGGGAATAGGTTGATATAATCGTGTTCATACTATCTTCATACTGCTAATAGTATTTTTTATAATGAAAGTGTGTGAAGATAGCCCTGGCAGGAATATTTATTGGTATGTATTTCTAATTATTACGTAGGTTTTTTTTTATTATTCATTCAAAGTTAAAATACTTTTGAAAGATTAATGAATCATCAATCGGGCGTCTACCCTTAAGGATAGGTTCAGATCCTTAGATATGATTTGTCTATAATAATAGATACAAATTTAATAATATGAAATTTAAACCCATATTACTATTGTACGGAAAACAACCAAGCAATTGTTCCCTCTTAAGTATTGGAAACAAAATAATATCGTCACAAATTGAATGCTTTATCGCGTCTGTAAGAACGGAGGTTTATTGGGCGAACCTTCTTACGTCACACTGGGGGAAGCTACCCATTTAGAGACAATATTATCATTATGAACATTATTTAGTTAGGTTATTTTTGTTAACCCATTTTTAATTTGCTGACCTGTTTTTATTTTTTTAATAAGGGTTCAGAAGTAATTTTTCCGGGAAAGGATCGAGCTTTAATATTTTGTTATTAGGTTAGCAAGCGTTTATAATATTTTGGGTAGCATACTTTTGCATATAAAAGTAGCCCTGGCAGAGTATAATAATATACTTATATTTTACTGTTGGTTATATTGTTATAATTTGCCAATTACTTTAGGGTCAAACAAAGGTCTGAATGTCATAATTTTACGTGGAGTGAGAGCCATCTGAGCTTCACAGCGCTGTATGAGATTATTTAACAGACTTTCTGGTCTCTGAATACTCATAACGACTCTAATACATCTTCAAATGACAACCAATGGAATAAAAAAACATATATATATATATATATAAATATAAATTAAATAATTAATAAACATAACATAACATCACGCCTATATTATCCAGAAGGGTGTGAAAAGGAGTACAACAACCACACTAACCTCCCCTGTTATGTTTAGGTCCCATGAGAGAGGGAGAGAGCCTATCGCCTTAGTGAATTTCCTGACGGAAAGTTCAAGACTTTGTCCCAGCAACCATAACCAATACCTCGTGGTCTTCTTCTTCGTCGTGTCGATGGCTGAGTCAAATTTTATTGGTCCAATAAGTGGCCACTGTTATGGCGCTCTCGTCGGCGTTCATGAGCGCCTCTCTTATACAGGTGGTAGGGCATTTTGGACAGTCAGTAAGGTGGTCAAGGTTTTGACATGCCATCGTGGTGAAAGGATTAGCCAATTCGCTTTGGAGAACTCGCGAATTGCCCAGGGTGCGCCGGACGGAGGGAATCATTGTGTACGTCACTCGGGGAGGCTCCTTTCATGTGTGATACGCTATCCACTGGAACATCGAGCCACTTACTAATAAAATAAAATAAAATATATTAAGAGGGTTGGCGCAATATGTTGTATCCTTCTATACTTATATATGTATTAGTATCAGTTATTCTAGTACCCAGTAGTAGTATTTATTTATTTAATTTAATTTAATTATTTATACTTACCCATCAGACGTCGACGCAGCACTTACATATATGCCACAATTCATCCATCTTTTTTTCAGTCTTCCAATATAATAAAAGATAAAACTCCGAAGCTAAACAATCGTAATAACACTCGTATATTTGTCAACCTCATTGCCGCTCAGCCATAAATAGGACAAACTCATGTGCAAACAGACCAAAGTTATTGCCAAAAGTCGTAGTGTCTGGGGCATTCACCTTTAAGCTCTGCACCTACTGTTTAGTAAAGGGAAACAGTAAACAAGAAATTGTTTCAATCATAGTACTTGTTTTTGTTTGGTTTGTTTGAAATGATAGCCATCTAGTCTATTTAAAATAGATTTCGCGCGCGACTTCGTTCGTGTGGTACCTCGATAAAATATAGCTGAAATAATATAACCTTCTAAAGAACAAGAAATATTTGGAATCAGTCCGGTAGGCTTTGAGTTAAATCGTAACAAACAAACAAAAAAACAAATCTTTCCTCTTCGCCGGCGGTCTGCGTACAGAGTTCTGATTTATGCGTTTTATGCAATGCAATACGGTCTGCGTTCTTTTGTGAATATATATTGACTGCTGCATTCTTAGACAATTAAACTAAAATGTCACATCATTGTCAGGCGTCCACCACTGCCGAATGTGGAAGAGCGCCGCTCTTGTACGACATATAAAGCTTTCAATCGCTCGTTTACGATGTGTATCATAATTTTTTTGTTTGTAGTTTGTAGTAAGGTAAAGATCTTGAAAATAAAAAAGTTTGAACTCTTCATAAATTACATTGATAAGTAATAAACTAAAGGTCATTTACCTTGTTTACCTATTACTGAAGTCTTTATAGCTTCGAACTATGAATAGTATTGACAAAAGTAGGTCAGACTATAAATATTTAGTCAATACTCGGTAAAATGCTCAAATATTACTTGAGGATTTTGTAAGCTATGAATTACAGACCTAATCATGAATATGTAACATAATTATTTTTCAAAATGAGTCTAATCTATGCTTCCATGAATCCCTTTATTAACATTTATATTTTTTAGATAACAGGAATATTCTCATAAACCTTGAAACTTTTATTATTTTCATCAGAAAAGCCGCTGTTTTAATAATAAAATAAACTCTTATTTTGTGGTCTTATAATAACTTGCGGCAAAAAAACTGTACAAAATCCTATCCTATTATCATTAAATGAGCAAAAAGTTTACCCTTTTATACTTTTGTATTTAAAGACTTGCTTTTACAGTATTTACCATCTTGATTTATCTCTATCCAAACAAAAAATGCCTTTTATCAAACAAATCTGACGAATAGCTACTCAGTGAATCGAGAAAGCTACTGAATGAATGAAGTTAATTTCTCCTCGTATACATTCAGTGTGAATGGAATGAATAGAATCGGTGAAAGAAAGTTAATTTGTGGTACTGTAGTAGTTTTACACAAACATTGAAGGCTAACAGGTGTGTTCAGACTAGGCCAAATGTTTTCAAAGCTCACTTCCCTGCGTGATCGCATCAGAAATGAGGAGATTCGTAGGCGAACTAAAGTTACCGTCATAGCTCACCGGATTGTAAAGCTGAAGTGGCAATGGGCAAGGCACATAGCTCGCAAAACAGATGCCCGTTGGGGTAGATCAGTTTTCGAGTGGGGGCCACGAACCGGCAGGTGTAGCGTGGGTCATAGCCAGATAAGGACAGTTTATCTGGTTAAGATCGCATAGGACCGTTGGCTTCTGGCAGCCTAAAACCGCTTGTTGTGGCAAAAATTAGGTGAGGCCTATGTCCCATGTACTTACAGTGGACGTCTTTAGGCTGAGATGATGATGATGATGAAGCTCCAATATAATTATTGTGGAAGAGCACATCAAATCGTTTGTGCAAATTTAAAATGTATGAACATTTCAAATAGCTCAAGTAAGATTGCGTTATAGCTAACCTAATGTAGTATTTACCAAAACGTTAAATTTAATACTTATTAAAACTAAATATAGACGGTAACTGTATGAAATTTATTTCATGATGTTGTTAATTGTATTTAATTCGGACGCCATTATATCCGGGTCGACTTTAATTCCGGATGTGACGTCACGAAATAATTGCATTCCAGTTACGAGGTTAAATTTGATTTATTGACGTATGTGGCGGTATCCGCACATAACCAGTCACGTGACATATATCGACGAGTGCTGAATCGCGATATCGAAATGTTCACAGCAAGTGACAGCTGTCCGCCAGGCAATACCACCGAGCCTGGTCGGAGGATCCTCCCTTTGTGGTGGAGGAACATCACACCCTGTACCTCTACATTGGTGACCCCGACGTGATCAGAACACGCAGCATCACCCCCACTCACTGGGGAATCTCACCGCTCCACCGCGCACCTCGACTCACTGAGGAATTAGCGGCACACAGTCTCGACTCACTGTAGACTCAGCGGAATTCAGTTCAGACTCACTGGAACTCTCATCGACCTCCGGTCTTGGAGGGGAGTGATGTGGTGGTATCCGCATATAACCAGTCACGTGACATATATCGACGAGTGCTGAATCGCGATATCGAAATGTTCACAGCAAGTGACTATATATACCACTACCAATACACTACCGTTGGACAGCTGTCCGCCAGGCAATACCACCGAGCCTGGTCAGAGGATCCTCTCTTTGTGGTGGAGGAACATCACACCCTGTTCCTCTACACGTATAAATGAATTTTGTTTTGTTTTATGTGAAAGTGACAGAAAAAATCTCGTCACTGAAAACTGGTTCTTCGTTTAATAACTTAGTTCAAAGGATATAATATATGTGAATGAAGCATCATATAGAAAATTGCTTTACTAATTTCCTCTTTCTTTGGCAACTTAAACCAAAGGCTCCTTATTTCATGTAAGTGAGTATGAGAGATAATTATTATTTATTTATTATTTATTATTAACTTGTTCTTTACGCGATAAAAAACATATAAGATTTAACTAGAAAGCCATAGCTGAAGCAGCTTTGTATGGAAAAATAATTATTTTAGTAAATTATCGTAAAATTGCCAATTTTTTCGATTATATGATTTTTTTGGAAAAATAAGAAGCTAGTGGGGCTCCGTACCGTAAGAATGTTCCTCCTGAAATAAGCAAATTGTATTTTTTTTAATGTGACTTTACGTATGTATTTATGTGTGTAGTTTTATAGTAAAGGCAGTATAATTTTACCGTTGATCTGAGACGCAAGTGTTTCCTCCCTGAACCTCGTACTGACGAGTCCTACCACTGGTGTAATGAGTTGGCAAACTCGATGCCTTATATAGAATATACACCTGCCTACAAAATTATTTATCCAATTTCCTTTCTATCACTACTAAAACCAAAGGGTTCTTATTTAATGTAAGTTAGTTAGAGAGATAATTAACTTGCCCTCTACACGATGGTGTATCAAGACCGACAGTAACTCGGTTATAAACTGATCAGCAGATTGGATGCGACCACTGATTGCAAATAGAAACTGATTGAACTAGAAAATTTAATTGAAATAGTAGGTAAATCAAATTTAGAAGTAGCTTTGAGGTTATTCTTTGAAGATTTATATTACTATCTCATTGGTCAATTGATCTAGTGTTTAGCGTATGTACCCTTTCACCGAGGTCTCGAGGTCGATCCCCGGGTGAGTCAAGAGTGTGATTTGGGAATTTTCAATAGAAACATGGAGTTAGAATTGAGCAGGATGATGGCAATAGGCTTGCTCGAACCTAAACATAACAGGTGAAGTCTGGGTGTTATACGTCTCTGCCTTATTCTTTGGGTAACAAGAGTGGTGTTATGTTATGATGTGCCTCTTTTGTCTAGCGGTTAGGAGAAGTGACTGCCCTTCGCCAGATGCCGGGTTTGTTTCTTGGGTTAGACAAAAGTTTTACCAGTCGCATAGGTGCAAAACACCCATAACACTGCACCAGTTATATTTATGTCAAAAGGTATAATTCTTGCTGAAATTTGCAAATAGAAAAATGCTAATAACCATTTTCCCTGATTTGTAGTTGATAGATTGTCATCCGTGTAGTCACTGGGGGATTGGTTGAAAACCAGCGCCAAGCTTTAATTTGGCATATGCTGAACCAATTACCATTAAGGACAATTTTTGCTTTGGGGCAAACAACCTTTTAAATTAATGTATTTATTTGTTTTTTCTTTTTTTACTGAATGTATGTGTGTCTCATTGTTTTCTTTGGACCTAAATAAATATCTCCATATTCATTTTCATTTTCATTTTTCATTTGGGAATCGAACCATAGTCCGGTCTACAGTAGCATAATATGCAAACCTCTAGACCGGTCAGCCAGTGACTCTAATTCATTAAACCACAGCTCCAAATCCGGCCACCCAAATACCTACTCGGGTTTGAACGCTTTGAACTACTGTCCAAACTAATTGCACAAATAGTCGCACTGTGTCGCTTTTTACTCAAACGAATTCTATTTGTACTGTTCAACATAAATGTATCCGTCCATAAACTAAAGTACTTTACTACTACTTCTATACTATATAGAGACATTATCCATTGGCAGCAGTATTCCGTATTAGTTAGTAGAATAATAATTATAATAATATTTTTAAATAGGAATTATGCTTCGTTAGAATACTTTATTTATTATTGGATTTATGTGTAATTTTAATAATATTTGTTATTTTTATATAATAACAATTTTTGTTTTATATATATTATACGCACTTATTAATGAATGTTAGAAAGTTCAATTTTATTAAATAATACTGTATTTAATGTTTTTACCTTTGATTATATATATCTATAGATACCGCCTCATCAACGCTAAATTGTCCAAAAATTTTGTCCGTAAATTACCTGATCCGACAAAAACCGCTGTCAGTGTCAATTATCACCTCAAACAATAAGGTCATTTGAGTGAATTACAAAAAATCATTTTGTGAGTTACAATGTCGTATTGTGCTATAAAAATATGCCGGAATTATAGCAGACGTGCAAATGCTACTAACACAATCTCCTACCAGTAAGTAATCCAAAAACAATCGTATTTTTTCAAAACAAATCTAGCAAATTCTGACATTTAATCTCAAAACCCACACGCCATTTTTTGGTGTTGCCAGTCTGCGATACTATATTTACCCGCATTTCTGTTTTTTTTATTCTTCAGTTAATAATTTAAAATTAACAGCTGGTTTCAATAGTCTGTTCGTCGATTTACTTACTATACAGGGTGTGACAAAATTAAAGAAATTTAATTAATATTAAATTAATATATATATATTATATTAATTATTATTTTATTTGATTATTATTGTGGCATTTGATTATTTAAAATAAACAAGTTTTTTAAGGATTTATTTGATTTTTATTTTATTTACAGTATAAAACTTAAAATATATTAGCAAGCTACTTTTGAAGAATTTATCTTCAAAAGTAGCTTGTTAAATATTTTAACTTTGCAAAATAAAAATATATTTTTATCATTTTGCTTTTGCAAAAGCACAATAATTTTATAAATTAAAGCGCCAGTAGTTTATTTTATAACTGCAGTATTGTGTATTTTTACCCCCATTTATTTTTTTCTCCCATTACAATGGGGTAAATTCAATTAGTGGTAATTCTCAGATGAATGTCAAGTCATCGTAAAGCAATGGTTTCACGCACACTAGCTTGTCAAATTTCTACGTCTTTGTTGCAATGTTCACTGCACGAGACTCCCTCTAGAGATTATGTACTCTGAGGTTTTTACATTTTGTTGCTGTATTGTCTTAATCCAAAGATTAGGACTGTAAGCAATATAATGATCATTGTTTAATCATAAATAAATAAAGATTTAAATAAATGCTAAAAAAACGTAAGAAAGTTGATGCAAAAAAATATTTCTGAATTTGATAGACCAATTTTTTTGCTTGTAAATTTCTTTTTAGTGTTTTTTTACACCTAAAAAATCTTAACACATCTGTGGCGGTATCCGCACATAATAAATGACAGACGACATTGACAACGTCAAGTAGTGACACACACGTGACATATGTCAAAGAGCGCTGAATCGCGATAACGAAGTGTTCACAGAGAGTGTACAAATATACCACTTCCAATACGCTACCGTTGGACAGCTGTCCGCCAGGCAATACTATCGAGCCTGGTCGGAGGATCCTCCCTTTGTGGTGGAGGAACATCACACCCTGTTCCTCTACACATCAAATACAACTAAAAAACTTTAAAACATTAATCAAAAGTTTTGTTGTTTGTAATAGAGTTCAATCCAACTTATAATTGAAAGCCTTTGTCTCAACATGAACCCCGGTGGGAAATGTAGGAGTTGCATAGCTTCAATTGTTATGTTAGACTTGAAAGCAATAAGTTGCAGCTTATAGAACAAACTTTAACTACGGCATAAAACCTTATTCTTAAAGTCGTTATGAAATAAGCTTTATCTGTTATTTTAAGGCATTATCGCGATACAACGTAGAGCGTGCGACATTATCCGGTAAATTTTGGAATTTTCCGATCACAAATTTATATTTTGAATTACCCAATCAGAATTTTTTACACCTGGTCCTTCTAAATTGTAAAAACCGGCCAAGTGCGTGTCGGGCCACGCGCAGTAGGGTTCCGTAGCTAGTCGTAACAACATATTTCGACTTAAAAGGGATTTACTATCTGTATTAAACAAGTAACATCTTCATACAAGTCATTACTTTCAAAGGTTTTTGTAATTTGCACGAATTATTCTAAGTAACTGTTGTACAAGAAGTATTAAAAATAACTTTCCTTTTATACCATAGCTCGTAACGAAACCATAGCGCGATTCAGAAAACGAGTACAACGCCATCTATCGAGTCCTTTTGTAAAATTATTTATATTTTTCACTCAACCTGTTCTAGTAGTTCGTCTTGAGATAAAAATCGTGATCTTATGTATGACCTAGATATGTAATGATTATTTTTAATTTATTTTATTTATGTTATCCTCGAAATTATTTATTTTATTATTTATTTTATCCTCGAAAGACATATAGGGACCAGATAAATGGCGTCCTTCAGAAAGGAAATGTTTGTAGTACACGAAACCAGCTAGCACGTATGACGAGATGTATGAATGTTGAGGAAGCGAAAGAAGTATGTAAGGAGCAAAGCACATGGCGTTCCATCGTCTCCGCCTACCCCCGTGGGATAAAGGCGTGATTTTATATTTATGTATTATGTATGTTTATTTATGTTTCAAGAATTTTGAACGAAATATTCTGAGTAACTGCATCTGACATTTCGGACCCCTATTCCTCTTGAACTAATGAAGTGAACTTATCCGCTATAGTTTTCCTTTAAAGTTCATTACATGTACTACCGACACAATTTTTTTCAGATTTTGGGATCCAGTAGTTTAGCTTTTAGAGGGGGGGGGGGGGGGCGCTCTACTCGAACAAAAATTTGCTCTTTAAAGTTAATTATCTCGCAAACGGATCTCTAAATCAAAAAACTGTCTTAGCAACCCCTAAACGTTTTTAAAAGTCCTATCTAACAATACCCCACACTATGGGGTAGGCGACAAAAAAAAACATCCCCACTTTACATGTAGGGGAGCTACCCGAAAAAAAAATATTTTTCCAAATTTTATTTTACGACTTTCTTTGTATAGTTAACATACATGTTTATGCAAAATTTCAGTTTTCTAGCACCAACGGTTTCGTCGCTATGCCTTGGACAGACGGACGGACAGACGGACATGGCGAAACTATAAGGGTTCCTTGTAGGTACTACGGAACCCTAAAAAATGCCGATGTATGAATGTTCTTTTTAAGTGACAGTTAGAGTTTCTGAATCTACACTGATAAGCATCTTTGTCACGATGCGATGTAATTTTACACCCTGTATTTAGTAAAGAATAAGTAGTATTAAATAAGTCGAATTCTTATTGGATTAAGTCAAAAAGAAAATGGATTTATTCATGAACGTAACACAAGTAGCTTTGCATGAACGTACCATATAATTGAACAAATCAGAATTTTGTTCATGAACGAAATTAGCATTTCACTTCCTGTTTGAAACTGAGCACAATCACTTTTATCTGGCAAGACTTCGTCCAAAACTATAGCTTATACTATGTATATAAGTTCTATTTTCGTAAAAACTAAAGTTTTGACGAAACTGGAGAGCGCACAGAGTCCATTGTAAACTCATCCCAAAACTTAGTACTCAAACTCAGAGACTTATTGTGAAAGGAATCACCTAGGGTTGCCCCTAAATAATAACCTGAATAATTGACATAGCTATTATATTTACCATATTTATTACGAAACTTCGATTTTAAGGAAAATATGATAATGAATGGAGAACAAAGTTAAAAACATAACTGTTCGGTGAGGTTATATTTTATTTGGTAATTAATCCGTAGCTGCTGAAAGTGACCCTAGGGATATGCATCATTTGTTATATTTTACGACCCGTTAGAGTCTGCACCTGTGTTTTAAGGCACCTTAAACGTGGAATGACAAATTATCTGAGTTTATAGCAAAACTTGTTCTCGATTCAAGATTCAAAATTCAAATCATTTATTTTCATAGGTCCCAGGGTGCGCTTGAAAACGTCAAAACATTACAAATAATAATATGAAAATAAATTAACTAACTACCAACCAGGGCTTACATTATTTAATTTTATTTTAATTATTATATATTTAAGTATAATAGGGGAGGCAATATGTAAACACATTTTGGTAAAAAAAAAAAGATATAATATAAAGACTGAAATTTCATCACAACGAAAAAAAATCTCCACAACGGGATCGACTACCACCACTGGCAGCACTTGTTCACGAGTTGACGCACCAGCCATCCGCCCTTAACTATTTAGGGAGTTAAATTACAGCACCGCGGAATTAAAAAATGTTAATAGCTGCCTGTCTAATCAGCAGTTCGTCCAAATAGTATTTAAATTCGCAATTCGTACGCGTTTCACCCAACACCCTTTTCATAAAAAAGGCATTACGGTAAACTCTAATTTGGTCAAACCCGTATTTGGTCCAACAAATATTTTAAATCACTGTAAGGTTGCATGTTGCTAATGTCTCTACATTAATTTTAGCATAAAGAGAAACTGGTTCAAGACAGCCCTAGCGACTTTGATGTGTGTGTAAAGTACAAGCAATGGTACGCGACGGACAAGGGTTGTGCGTCACGACTCAGATAACATTGTTCTTGTAGGGGTTTGAGGGTTTCTACTTATTTATGACATATGTGTGTTAAGGTCTGCTCTAAAAGTAATGGTGTGATTAATTTTTTAACCAATTTGAAAAAAAGAAAGATGTTTTAAATAAACATATTATTATATTTTTTCATTATTTTTTATTGTCAGCTTATCTTGATTGATTAGGGTTTATTTATGTATCTAGATGATTATTTCAGTATCAAGAATAAAATAGAAAAATCAAGAAACATGCTATGAGTTTTTAAACAACTCTGGACTTTTTTTTAATTTTTTTAAATCTCGGTACTTTCAAGTGAAGATGGACTTAGTAAACGGACTCTGTTACACGGGACCTTAACTTAACAAATTAAGTGTGGATGTTATACAACTCCACCCTGCCTTTAAGGGAGTGAAAAATAATTTAAAATAACCTTGAATATTCAACCTTCTTGCTATACCTCCATCATAAAAATCCTATCATATTCATACCAACAATTCAGCTCAAAATAAAACAGAAAACTGTTTAAAAAAAAGGGCTTACATTACATTTTTATGCCGCTCTGTATTTCCATCCGAAAGTATACGTGAAATGGATTATTGTACAACACTAATTCAAAAACATGACGAGGGTTGTCATATTTAAATATACGTGAGGCAAGTTATAAAGCGGAATTGGAATTTAATTGTTAGAGAACGAATGAGTGACGCACTTTTTTTGCCATTTAAGCTTAGAGTAATGTTTTAAGAGGCAAAAATGTTTGTTTTATTTTATGTTTAGGACAATCTCGGGATCAATTGATTAGAACATCAATCTGCCAAGCCGTGCCCAATTAGATTGGGGTCATCTTCTAGTCTAAAGGAGATGACTATCCGTATTTTAGGCGGCGCGACTGCCATCAGTCTCATTTAATAAATAAATAATAAATAATAATCAGACCTGCACAACCCAGTACGAGGTAATACGATACTCTTTGTAAGACTAGTTGTCAGACTTTCTAGCTAGATGTTCAAATGGCAGCCAGGATCGATGGCTCAACGTGTTCTCTGAGGCACGTAGGAAAACTCGTTATGTTAAAGACACACCCATCCACAGCCGACCGCGGTTAGCAGTGCTTAACCTGCAAGATCGATCGGTCCACGCGGTTTAAACTTAACCACGAGCTACCGATTACTACATAATATAATCACGCCTTTATCTCATAAAGGATGATAAAGACGAAGGAACGCGAAGTGCTACGCTCCTTACATAATCGTAAATCCGTGCTGCTGCTAACGAAAAAAAATTTAATAACCCTTGTGCCCGACCTGAAAATTGAGAGCTCACAGTGAGAGACTGCATATGCAAACCACTAGACCAACGCGGCAGTAATAGTAAGTTTCATTACATCAATAAATCGACTACATCAAAACGCTCGATATTGCTGACAACACCCCTTAGGCTTCCAATATAACTCATGTGTGCTTACTTCGTAAAACTACATATTCGTGTATCCTTTTCCTCAACCCCTTAATGCGACAATGGATCAGAAATTGAGCAAGCCTTCTATATTGTGCTTAAACATCACAATCAAACGAAAAATGGAATGTAAAAAGGTGTATTTGTGGGACTGTGGGGTCTCATTGCATGAAAATTTGGAAGTATTAAATTATTACTACTACCTATGGCCTGCGATTTTGTCCACGTGGAAATCGTTATATTAAGTAGTAGCTGCGATAAACATTACAGCTTCCACTTCCGTGAAGTTAAGCGTAATGTTATTTTTTTATCTATAGACTATCAATCACAAAGAGATTTATCAAAATCTAATCAGTTGAGCGCTAAAAAAAAAAGAAAACTTTCACCTGCGGTTTCGTCTGCGTGGTACATCAATAAAAAGTAACTTATCTTACGCGATGCCTATGCTATATCTTTATTTTACACAGACACTTAATTTATATTTATTTGTATATATTTGCTTGTAATAATACAATAAAAATGATTTTTTATAAAGTGTTGTATTACAGATGTATGCTTGTCAGTCTGCGAAGCAGTTTGTAGTTATCACAATAAATTACATTTATATATTATAAAAGAGAAGTTTGTAAAATAAAATGTCATTTAATGTGATAACGACATAACGTAGACATTTTATTTTATTCCGAACATCATTTGTATGGCTATGTATTTTAAGCTCTCGACGCATGAAGCAGGTTGTTAGAAGTGGCATATGACACCGAAGCTGTGAAACGCGGGAATCGATCAGAATGCAGCTTTTTATTTGGCGTAATAGATAATGAAATGGCTTCGGTCTAACGATCAAGAGGTCCTGGGTTCGAAACCTAGTCATCACACCACAGACGTGATATTCTTCTTACAACACTAACACAAACGAAAAACAATATTTTTTGGGTATTGTTCTATTTTGTTCCATTCTAATAAATATTTTGATGGCTTTTCCACTTTTTAGTGTTCTATGTAATATTCACAAATGACAATATTTTGAAAACACAAAAGCCGAATCGCATTAAAAGAGAATGAGAATACAGAAATTGTTTTCTTTGAGCCTTTGGATCACAAACAATTTAAATTTCATAGATAACAATCTCCCTTGAGAGAGAGGGTCAGGGGTGGGTGACCTTTGAGTGACCTTCGCGTGACCTAGACCCACGGCTGCGAAGGGTAGGCAGGTATCCGTGATACCGATCGTTTACTGGTCGTTATAGGAAACACGTGACATAGTGTTTTATGTTGTGTATTGGAAGGTAGAATAAATAATAATATTGTGTGCCGTATGGCGCAGTCACCTAACTACCTTGCCACTCTCAACTGTGCTGCTATTGTAGGTTCGATTCTTACATGGGACCAATGTTTGTGTGATCCGCAAAGTTTTGTTGTATGTTGTAAACATTTTCGCGATACACAAAACATTAATATTTGATAAATCCAAATTGAAAATTATTTTGATTCAGACAAAAATACAACACAAGACAAATATTATCTATTTATAGGAGGTATTAGTAAAGATTTTGTTTTCCTATAACTTTGCAACTATTTAACAGTAGAATACAGTCACAATCAGACAAGTTAACTAATTTAAAAGCGATAAGAACATTTTACAATTATCAATTGAATAAATTTTCCAATCAATCAAATGCAATCGTTTCCCAGAAACAAAAGTCTTTACAAAGAGAAACTTTCAGTAGGTATCGGATCGTTCGGTCATTCGTAGTTGGTATCAAGGAAGACACAATATATTCTCTTGGATGAACGCCAAAATAACTACAGAAGGAAGTGTTTAGTAAAATATATTTTTTAAATGAATACTACTTAAAATTTACAAATGCGAGTGCAGGTACACCTGAAGAGTGCTGCTTGTTAACGCCACGGCCGCGCCACACTCGCATCACGCCACTTGTGAGCGCCACATGCGACGGCGTTGCAGCACACATTACTCACTTACTGATGCGATTAGCGTAGAGAACTTACCTGAAAAAAAAAACTAAGTTAATATTTCAAGGTTTAACTACTGGTTCACAAGGAAAACAGCGATACGTTTCTACAATCTTATTGAAGTAAGGAACATCAGAACCCAACCACCATCAATTCTGAGACATAGACCTTTCAACATAAAATAAAACGTCCTAATCCGTGAAATCGCGTCCATTCTTCACATACATCGTTTCAGCCCTTACGATAGGATGAATGTAATAAATGTTGGGTATCCAATCGTAAATGGCCATCGCATGGTACTGTGTGACTATTACCATTGCCACTATCTGAAAGAGGCGGGGCTAAAGGCAATCGGAGAGAAGGATTATTACTGGAGTAGTCAAAGAGCACTTAATCAATAAATCAAAGCAAATATCAATGCAAATAAGTTTGCCAAAACGCTGGGGAGCGGGCGGTAGATTGTTCCACACATCTATGATTTGACAGATAGTTTTATAAGACGTGTAAGATCGACATTTAACAATGACTAGTATTTTTGGTTTAATTTTCTAAGGCAGTGCTAGAGGACAGATTGCATTCCGTGTCAAAGTTGTTAAACTGATTTTAGAAATTTCTCGACGGATCAATAAAAGATAGGAATGAATGAAATTGTAATTTAAGAATACGCTTGTAAAGAGATTCTACTTAGTAGAACTGTTCTTGTATTCTTAGATCACCTTTGTTTTCATTAAAGTATTTAAATGAAACCAAAGAACATTTCTCTATTCATTTTGAGAACAGCAATGTATTTTAATTTCTGCTTTTAATTTTAGTAATATTAAGGTTTTATCTATTTTTATAGACAAATCATATCTAAAACACTACAATGAATTTTTGTTCGTTTGTCAAAATTATTTTAATCATTAAAGTTCCATACAAACTGAAAAAAAAGGAGCGCCAATAAACATTCATTTAAGTGCTTTCGATATGTTTTATTTATAATAATAAATAAAACTTAATAACATTAAAGTTAAACCTATAAAACTTTTGTATGGCAAACAGCGAAGCAATTATTGTTCTTCCATAAAAGACTTCACGATGGTTTCATAAATCATTAGTTTTTATCAATAAAACAAATATTTTCATAAATTCATTAATTTATATATAACTAACTGCTAATTGCACATACAGTTTAACACCTAACATTACATACAAATAGTCTTTGTCTTATGGCAATAGTCGCAGGCAATAGAACTCCATGTGATACGAAAACAAAAAATATCATAACATTAATATAAGAAGAAGTAACGATAGACGCCTAAAACTTGCACGGTAGGGATTGATTTGAACTGACTTGAATCGGTAGTTAACTTCATTGCTTTAATTAAACAATTTTTTTATCTTCAGTTGAACATAAAAAATAGATCAAGGTGACAAATCTAGCATTTTGCTGATTAATCTACCATTTTGCTGACAAATCTATTATTTTGCTGTCAGATCTATTATTTTTCTGTCAAATCTTTTTTTTTACTGTCAGACCTACTATTTTTTGACAAAAACAAATAGAATAGTTGAACAAAATCTATTATTTTGCTGGTCAGATCTATTATTTTACTGATCAGATCTATTATTTTGCTGTGACATCGATTATTTTGCTGACAACAATTTGCAGGAAAAATCTATTAAATTGTTATCATAAAAATAACACCTAAAAATAATTACCAACTTTCTTACTAGCTTTAATAACTTTAGCAATTCGGCAATCTGCCCCAACTTTGGGTAACTTTGTTCAGATGAAAGGTTATTATAGCCACAGTCAGGGTGAATTGCTGTAAAGTTACGGGACAATTAAAGCACATTTTGATGGACAATTAAAAGGATTATCTTGTTGAATATAAGGTCTTGATTAATATAAGGCTTTCTGCTTGGTTTATTGGTGACATTATTGGATAAAACTTTATAAGTAGATGGAAGATTTTATATCTCTTATCTGATATAAACAGAACTGTGAGGATAGTGGTTCGCGTTAGTGACCTTGCACTGCGTGGTAATAGCAGCATGAAGTAGGATTTATTATGTAAGATGGCGATAGGCTCACCGCCTATAAAACTATAACGTGCAAAAAGCGGCCTGGCTCTATCACTTGACGCGATCTCTTTCAGGCAACCTTACATGTACTTTGAATTTGTATTTAAAAATTACAGGTAAGGTTTAAAAAAAAAGTTCTCAAAGTTTGGTTTCCTTGCTAATTTTATTCAAACAAAAAGTCCGCCTAAAACATAAATGAACGAAAACAAAATTTCACTGACATGAATAACATTTTGTGTTAATAAAAACCGCTTAAAGCAAAAAGTACACAAAATGCTATGGCGAGCCACAGATTTATCCTGCGTACAAAATTCATTTTATGAATGCAAAATAACTATAGAGACCTGTATAAGTTTTGAGACTACATATGATTATTTTTGCACTAAATATAATATCACGGGATATTTACCATGTTTTAGCGAGTTATTTCGATAAAACTATTTTATCGTGAACAAATAAATTGCAACATCGCTGAAATATCGAACACATATACATGGTAAATACCCCGTGATATCTAATACTTAGTTAGTGAACTGGTTCATAAAATGGCATTCATTTGTGGGGAAATCTATAACTTTATAGCTATGTTCAGATTTTTTTTATATTTTACTTCGCCTAACATCGCCTGTAGCGAACGAACGTGTAGTCGATATAGGCGTATTGTAATGTTATGTTGTCTTATGTGGGCTGCTGCCCTCAGTTTTGCCAGTTTTGCCCCGTCATTAATGACCTCCTGATCTGCCCACGTCGCCCGTTTTTGCAACTTATTTCACTGCTGCTGCGCTTGTATTCGTTTGAGCGTAATTTTATGTAGCTCAAGTCCTTTTTCAATACAAGGGCTAGCAAAAAATGAATTAGGCAAATTCAAACAGTATTTTCAGAGATTAGCGTATTCAAACAAACTACAACCTTTCGCCCGCGAAACCACCTGCGTTTTAAATTTCAGGATAGAAGTTTGCTAAGATAGTAAAACGTAGTAATAACTCTATAGTGTAGACGGATGCTCTCCAATATATTTTTTTAAATATTTTTAATGTACAGAATTAGACCCTAAATATTCTTATTATAAATATAGATTTCATGTGGATCAAGTTGTGGGCAACAGGTAGTAGTTTTATTACTAAATGTTGCATTAAATTCTTAATGCGGACCTCGCGTGCCACATTGGGGTGCATTTTATTCAACCTTTCAGCGCAGTTGAAGGCTGTCGCTTGACCTTCAGACGTCTGATTAGGTGTTTACCCTTTTTCCCTATTTTAGAGGTGGATTTACGTAATAACATCACGCATGTATTACCCAGACAGGTGTGTCAGAGGTGTTTTATTCTCACACTTCACCTGTTCCATGTGACAGGAGCAGCCTATTCCAACAATATAAAAATAAATATCAAATATCACTTTTCTTCGAACCAGACATGAATCCTGAGACCTCGTGACGAAAGGCACATGCGCTACCCACAAGGCAATACTGAACCAACAAGGCAGTCACGAATTTTTCTTCGTTTGTTTATTTTTCACCGATAGCAATGAACACAAGAACCACGGTTTGAGTAAATACGACTATGTCACATCCACCCTACACGTGCAACCTTTTTTTAAGCTTACTTGTAATTTGTATTTACAAATTACTACCTCTAGGTAAGCTTAATTTGCTTGTGTTAGGAGTTCACGCCCGTGGTGTAATGTACAGGATTCGAACCCTCTTGATCGTAAGACCGATGCCTTATCCATTGCGCCACTGCCGCTTCCTTTTGATAATAGTATTGGACCGCTGTAATACCTTACCATCTGATGGACAACAAGTTCTGTTCCTACATGTGTTGTATAAATAGAAACACCCTAGCACAGGTGAAGGCCGCCGCTTGACCTTCAGCTGTCCGATAAGGTGTTTACCCTCCATGCCCACTTGAGGGGTAGATTCGACTTTAATGTGGAATGTTTGTATTTAAGTGGTTGCGATGGCCGTGAGATTTTCTGTGATTAAATATAAATTAAGCTATTTTGGTATAAATTAAACAGTATTACTGCTGTTCGTAGCTAACTCCTTGGTCTGATGGCTGGAGTATGCGGCTTCTCATCGCGAGGTCTTGGTTCAATTCAAGAGTGTCATAAGGGATTTTTTCGTTAGGGATGTCTCAGTAGCAGTACGGAGTGGGAGTTTTGCCCTGTAGATAGCTATAGGCGCACCTTCCATCACATGGGACCTTAAACGTAACAGGTGAAGTGTTGGTGTTATTCACCGCTGCCTCACCCTTCTGGTAATATAGACGTGATGTAATGTTTCATTATGGCAATATTGATGGCTTACTTTCTGGTCTTAAGTTAATTTAATGTACTTTTTTTCTGTTATCTTTATTTTATTCTAAAACCATCAATAAGTAACGGTGCAAATTATTTTATCTCACCCTTAGTAATTCTCTTTGTCAGAACGCCTCTTACTCTTGGGAACTGTGCAATTTGCAACGTCAAATTACTACCGACGCGACGACGACGCGGCGACGTTTCATTTACTGCGAAACTGTCCATCAACATAGGACTGAAGCACTTTACCTAACTTTTTTGCAGCTTTTGTAAATAAGTCAACAGTTAGAATCATTATATGCCGACCCTTTTCCCAATAACATAGGGCTTATTGGTTATATAGGCTTCTTGTCTAACGGATTAAGCTGAATGTCAGTATTTTATGTAGAGCGCCTGCCATCAGGACTTCGCAATACAGTACAGAAAACTGCCATAGATGTTCAAATGGCAACTTGGACCGACGGCTTAAAGTTCTCTCCCAGGCCCGGCGGAGAAATCGTTATGTTAAAGATGGTCACCCATCCACGGCCGACCACGGTAATCATAGCTTAACCTGCAAGATCGATCGGTACGCGCGGCTTCGAATTATCCACGAGCTCCTAGAATGCTTAATATAAATACATGCTGACAAAAAAATGTTAGAGGGGTTAAATACAAAAGATGTATCTTTACTAAAAGTTACTTTCCTAACAGAAAGTTTACAAATAACACTTTGTCCGACCTGGCAATCGAACCCGAGACCTCGCGGTGACATACGGTAACATACGGTACGGTAATAGTTCAATACATTCTACCATAACAATGGCGTGCAAAAAAATAAAAATATAAGAAGTCATGCAGTAGAAATTCAACTTTCTTAGATTAAATTTTAACAATAATTATTATAATATTAATTTCATTCTCAATTCAATTATTCATTATTACATAATTATTAATATCATTCTTTATATGTCATATAATCTTTAATACAGTAAAAACAATTATCTAATAATTAACCATTTACTTAATTTATTTTTAAACATGGGTAAAGGCAAGTCCTTAAATACAGTCGGTAATTTATTATATATTTGAATGGCATTAATGTAGGTGTTCCTTTTAAATATCTCTGGTCTACACCAAGGCAGATGTAGTTTGTATTTATTTCAAGGGATTGTTACATTTCGTTTAGTTACCTCAGATTGCAAATTAAAGTGTCGACGCATTAGTTTCATCCTTTTATGGTTTGGTGGTATTTTATGATTGCTACAAAACTTGATTTGTTGTTTGTTTGAAAGTACTAATCTCGAAAACTACTGGATTTAGTTTTATGTAGTAAATTGCGTAAAGCTGCCACAGTTTGTGTAGTTAGTTCCTAAATACATTAGGAACTTAAGTACCGAGGCATGTTAACGGTAGTTCTAAAGCTTGTAAAGTTGAGCTAATTAGGTTAGTCTGTGTTTCGGTGACCTACGTAACCAGTTTCGTGTATTTGATTTCGCGATAAGAATAAAAGAAATAATTTAACAAAGAAGTAAATTTCTCGTAAGATAAATCTATGGGACAAAAAATCAAATCAGAAAGTCATAGCTTTGTTATTGTTTTTTCTAATACAACGATTGTAGCGCACAAACGTGTAGTTCACCTGATGGTAAGTTGAGTAAAGCATATGGACATCGAAAATCCACAAAAGCATGTTATGCTTCATATGCCAGTCATTTTAGTCCTGATCCCTCTACCAAATTGGAACACAGTAATGCAAGCATTACTCTTTGGTGGCGGGTAAATGGTGAGACGGTGGTGCAAGCTCGATTACAAGAACTCTATCACCAGTAAATAGTTGATTTAACGTTTGAACTGTATCACTTTTATATTTGGTCTTATCGTCTTTTATCAGACGGTTTTACAGATATAGCGACGCATCTGTAATCTTTACAGATATTTTTGCAAGCACTAACCGTCAATTAAAAAAATACTGCCGCAATGGTCTATTGGTTAGTGCATGCGCCTCTCCCCGCGAGATCTTAGTTTGAATGCCCGGGTCAGGATAAGTGTTTTTTATGAACTTTCTGACAGGAAATCTACAGCGGTAGGCTCACCCCCTATCCCATGGGACCTTAACATAACAGGTGAAATAAGGGTATTGTACATATTTGCGCACCTTTCTGGGTAATATAAACGTGATGTTATGTTATGTTATTAAAAATATACCCACTATTTCAAAACACCATATTGAATTTATATTTTCTTCTGTTAGCAGACCTAAATTGTAACATTCACTTATATTTTAATTTCGAGTAAACTGAATGAATTACCGGCACAGAGCCAAGTTTCAGACAGCGTAACTCTTTTTATTGCACACGCCATTTTAACTTGGACTAACTTTTATGAATGTTTTGAAACTTTCCTTTTTTTTTAAACTTGTCGTTTAAGAGGTGTAAAAAGCAATGTAAAAGAAACTTTAGTAAATGGTTTGTAGTTTCTTTGCTATAGTGTAGATATGTTTCTGTAATAAATACGAATGTAGAATTACGCCCTTAACTTATAGAGGAAGGTAGAGACCAAGTTATGTCATATGCTTTTTGACGATAAGGGGTGAGATTATCGCCATCCACCAGGCACAATTCCAATTCAGTGCTGCTATTGTGAATTTCCTGACAAAAGTCTCAAATAATACTTTCGCCTGACCCGGAAATCAAACTCAGGCTCTCGCAGTTTGCGATACACAAATTGTAACGCTAAACTAACAAGAAAGTCGTGGAACTAGACATGAGTCATAAATTATTTTCTGATAAAATGTAGCCTCTCAAGCATAAAAAATATATTTACTACAAATTGTAGTAAATATATTTTTAAGTATATACGTACTGTAATAAGTAATTGAATTAAGCAAAAAAACTGTACAACGTTAGTTCACCGCTGTACTTGGTCATTATGCTACAGAAACAAAGATTTGGCACAAAATTTTAAGGAAACAGCACACAATGTGGCTAATTTTAGAATACAAATTCTAAACATACTCGTAGATTCCTATTCATACTCAAATAGAGTTTTTATCTTTGCTGGACCTTTCGTATAACTCGTGGACGAACTTAATCTGTCTGTTTATCTCCAGATGTCCCTACCCACATCCTTTACCCCCACGATTCGAAGTTTTATTTGCAAAACTTACTCGAAACCATATTCATACTTGTATTACTCTTGTTAAGCTGAAGTACTTTTGATCCTACTAATAATCATTCATCATTTACATGAAGTCGGGTATATTATAAGTATTTTACATGGAAGCATCAGCCCTTCATCAATTACGATGTGATTCGATACTCTTTGTTAGACTAATTGCCTAGTTACAATACCTGCGTATCCCAAAGATAGAATAAGAAATTCTCTCCGATAGAAAACTCATTTATTTGGACATTTACAGGTGCGGTGATAATATAAAATGAGTCGAGCTGTTTGCAATTTAAAATTAATGTTTGAACAAGAAAATTAAGATTGTCTGTTTGGAAGGCGGGTCATTTTGTCAGGTTTGATTGAATTTGCCTGTTATCTGCGGGATATTTAATAGCGTCTTTATACTGATTTATTTAAAATTAAAAAATTTACTAGTAATTTGAAAAAGTAAATTACAAGTATTCTTGTTAACCCCCTTCAGCTAAGCTTCATTTACTTGTGTTAGGAGGAAGCTTACGTCCGAGGTGTAATGGTCAGAATTCGAACCTTTCGATCGTAAGACCGATGCCTTATCCATTTCGTCAGGGCCGCTTACAGTGATATATGGTGTTTTGTGTGCCTAAATCATTTCATAGATTGCCTCGCTGCTCTGGTGTAGCTAGCTATAATTCGATCAAAATCAAAAACAAACCTTAAAATATGCCTCAAGTAATCATTTTAACCTTAATAATAATTTAAACCGTCTTAAATCAAAATGTGTTGCAATTAATAATAGTCTTTATTATATTTCTGTTAAAGTTTTCTTATCGCAAAATTAACTTTAAGGAGCAATTTTTTGTTCGAATAGGGCGTCCTCTCTAAAAGCTAAACTGCGTACTCGAAAAATCTGAAAAAAAACATACTTAAAGTCCGTATGAAAAAAAACTTTGATATTAATGACTTATAGAAAGTTGTGATTGATAATAAAATAAATAAATAAAAATCGAGTCTTTTGAGTCCATTAATATGTTGTAACGGCTGACTACGCAACCCTATTGCACGTGTTCTGATATATTTTACAAACCTCCACCAAAACTTTCAAGGTCGTTTGTTACGTTTTGGGAAAAACAGTTTTCAATACAACTGGGTTAATACCATTACAATTTCGATGTTGAAATATGATTGTTTTTTTCATTTTTTGCTTGGTGAAATGGCAAATCTGACAGAGAAAATGTTCGGTTTGAGTAGCAACTGAGTGGCGAAAAAGTATCATGGTATGTCAGTTGATGGTAAAGTGGACCTGAATACAGACTTTTGACAACTTATATTATAGGTTATCACTACAAAATATCCAAAAATATGCTTTATAGGTTCATCTGCATTTGTGCGAAGCAATTTACGGATATTTAAATTGCACTTAAAGTATAATCGAGACTCTGCGTAATATTTCTAAACATTTTATAGTTATCAAACTTGATTCTAAAACTATAATCATAGAAAACATTTCAGTCACTTGTATTTTGTCGACAAGCAATCTGCCACCGTCGTAAAGTGCCAGGCTGCTAGCCAAATTCTGACTCAAATAGAACCTCAAACACTATTGAAGTATTGCTGACCTAGCCGTTTTAAAATTGAGATATTTATGTGATGAACTTGAGAGTGAGACTGACTACAGTGATGTATTATCAGCACAGACTAAAAAACCAATATGGCCTTGAAAAACACTACTTTTTTGCATAGATATATCTATGCAAAAAAGTCTGCCAAAGCTCGCGTGGGAGCGGCGGGGTAGATTGTTCCGCACTAGTATCAAATCATATGAAATGAAAATGAATGTTATTAAATTAAATGGAAATATCTTTATTCCTTAGACTTGACAATGCACTAAGAATCGTCATACAAAAATAATGCCACTCTAATTTCGCGGCCCTTAAACTCACTTTTATCAATCATCACAATATCTTTAATGTGAAAGTGAATTTAAGAATAAGATTTGACGACAAGCTTTAAATGAAGTGTATGATCGTCGGACATTCACATTTGGCAGCGACATGACACCTTCGGTTGACTTATTTCCCTAAGATTATAATAAACAAGTACTATCATTAACTCTCAAAAGCTCAGTCATTTACAAAGACTCGACTCATTTTGAAGACTCAAGACTTATCTTTTAAGCCTTTAAGCTTTGAGTCAAAAAACTAAAACGCAAGACCAAATGATTTGCAGTTTATTAAGATTTGCCTTAAAAGACTTAAACAGCTTATAAAACTTCAAGAACTACCACTTTATAGACTCGGAGTCATTTAAGTCTTGTGAATTTTCCTCACAAAAATTGACAAATAAAAAATATGTATTTCCTTTTATGCTAAATAACCGCATGTCTCTGATATATTTTGTACCCATTTTACTCAATGTCCCGGCATAGCATTGACGTTTACCGATATTTTTGGCAATAAATCAAGTCACGTCACGGTCACGTCACGTGTCTAGTAACGGTCGCGTGGGATTTGACCCGCCACTATTTATGAGGTCACGGTCTTTAGGGTACGACTTTTGACAGGCTATTTCTGGTGGTGGGTATATACATACTATGTGTGTTATATGTTTCGGGGTAATATAAGCGTAATGTCATGTTATGATATAAGTTATTTGTACACTAACCACTAAAAATAGCCTCTTAAAAGTTGTACTGTAAAGACCGCGACCTCATACATGATAGGCTTATTGGGATCAAAGTCAAAAGCCCAAAGTCAATATTATTGACTTTGACTTTTGACAATGAGTCTATCGCCGCGCACAATTCTAACTACGTGCTGTTTTTGAGAATTTTGTGACAAAAATCCCAAAAACTTGTGCGTTTGTTTATCCAGTAGTATAAAAAAAACAACTTATATTTAAGCCTCTGCAAGATCTGCCTAGCTTTTAAACGTATTTTTTGTATTACTTAATTTAATTGACATGTACTTATGCCAATTCTATACTTGGCATTGTCAAGATAGAATTTACGCTAGAAGCTTAAGCTGATATCAATAGATTACTTAGACAATAGATATCATCTATCTAATTCAGCTAAACTTTGATGGTATTCCTGAATAGATCTTTCAAGTGCAGAGAGATAGATATGTATAGGGATCTAATAGAACGACATGGATAATTTGAGAACAAGAGATATTCATCATCTAACAATAAAAAAGAAAATTTCTGAGCTTTTTCAGCAGATCTGAGCAGATTAGAAGGCGATCCCAATGTAATTGGTACATTGGGGTCGCCTTCTAATACGACGGATTAAGCTGAATATCAGTATTTTACGTAGAGCAACTGCCATCAGACTTCCACAAGCCAATACTCTTTGTTAGACTAGTTGTCAGACATTCTAACCTTAGAATACCCGTAACGATTGCCATAGATGTTCAAATCGCAACCGGAACCAATTGCTTAAGGCTCTCCGAGACACGGAGGAAACTTGTTATGTTAAAAATGGTCACCCATCTATGGCCGACCGCGGTTAGCATTACTTAACCTACTAGATCCATCGGTTTGCGTGAAATCGAATTACTCAGGAGCTCCTAGAACAAGAGATATGAAAGTGATGCAATCTCAACTACAAAGTTTTAAGCAAAGCAAATTCTCAGAATATGTTGGCAGCTTTGAACCTTATTTATTATAAGGTTAACTGCACTTTATTTGAATTTTCAGGAGCTTATAAATAAACGAAGCTTTTGCTGCATCAGTGTGAAAAAAATAAAATAACCTTTCCGCCCCCCAAATAGCCGAGTGCCAGACCGGAACTCCAAAGAGTACAAAGTCTTGTAACAACATTGACTCTACAAACTTGTACATGGAAAACGGCACAAGAAATCATGAGATCGTGTTTGGTACAAAACATTGCAATGGAAATTGGAAATGTAAGTATCAAAGTCACAGATGACCGACTCAGTGTCATGCCAAACAACTTGGAATAAATTTTGAGACTCGAACAAAATTCTCGATGTCTTCGTGAATTTCGACGCATGTCATATTTCTTACCAGAGAGATAGATGTAGATTTATGTTTCTAGTAACACAGAGCTATCGGTTATTTGTCGTATTCCTTGCAGGAAGTTATAAAAGGGCCCGAATGCAATACTCTGAGCCCCTAAATGTTTTGCCGAAATTCAGTAGTTTTTGTAAAATTCAAATTTATAGGTTTTTATTGAAATGTAGCTATTAAAAATGTATTGTAAAAAATTATAAACTGTAAATTTACTTATATTTATATTTTTATTGAAGCTTATAACCTAGATTTAATAATTAAAAGTTCAAACATACAATTAAATATTTTTTTATTTAATTTTAACTTTATTTAACTTTTTTAAATGTAATATTATTAATAATTAGCAATAAGTGATATTTTGCATGCAATAACTGCTGACTAATTTTATAATACCTAACACCTTTCAAAAAGTTATTAACGTGCATAATACTTGCTTAATCTACAAACTTATCAGTATTTGACGTAAATAGGCATCGGAAAGTCAACAAGCATGAATTTATTTAGTTAATAATATCGCTCAAAGTCCCGTGGGCGCTGTAAAACGAGGACGTATGCTAGCTTCTATTGAAAATCACTGGACAGTCGGCGGTACAAGGAGAGTCGGCAAAGTCCAGTATTTTATAAATTTCAGTGGTTTTCTTTCAGGAAATTTTCAATAACAGCACGTAGTTAAAATTGTGCCTCGTGGATGGTGATTGACTCATCCCCTGTCCTATGGGACCTGCCACTTCTGCAAACCCTTCTGTGTAATGTAGGCGTGATGTTATGACAACTCCTTTAAGTGGATTGCAATAAAAAAACACTGTAATTATTATTATTCACAATTAAATGCCTTATATACTAACATGTAAAACCTTACTGTCTAATAAACTAGGGCATTAAGACACTTACGTATCGTGGCGTATTGTGACGAAATCGGTAGCATCTAATTTGTACACAACACAGTATTATGTCGTTAAGTGTCATGACGTTCCATAAAAAAAAATAAAAAAAACTGGTAATCTTTTTGCGTTATTTAATGCTTTTTCATAGTATTGTGATGTCGCCGGTAGTCTATATCTAGATCTAGCCGTTATTTGTGAACTTTCCATCTGGAAAAATTCGTAATAGCAGCATGAAGTTGGAATTGTGCCCGGTGAATGGCAATAGGCTTACCCTCTATCCCATGGGATCTAATAATAACAGGTGAAGTGTGGGTGCTGTACACCCCTGCCACACCCTTCTGGGTTAGATTGGCGTGATGATATGTTTTGAAGTCAGTTTATTTTAATCAAAAAACCATTTTTTTTCATCTTCAGATCGTGACCAATTTGAGGTATACTTTCATAAAAAAAGTATACCTCAAATTTGTCAAGGCCTCTATGAGTATGCGGCGAACAGATAAAATAGAATGTAATTAAAAACTTCCCCTTTTTTGGCAGTCTGTTTAAAGGTACACGTTTTGGCGCGTCGCGATACGTCACGTCGGTAGTGTTTCTTGTTAAAGTTATAGTACCTTCTAGACAATTTTTCAAAGCATTCTCTTTTATATGAAAAAAAAACCGCCCAAGTGTGAGTCTGACTCGTGCACGTAGCGTTCCGTACCACTATACATCTAAATAAATGTTTTTCTTTATTCTTTATTATATTGGAGTTGATTCAATGAAAGGTAAAATGCGGTTTACGATTTATAAAGTATTAAAAAAATACTAATTATTAAATCTCGTTCAAACCAATTTTCGGTGGAGGTTTGCATAGTAATGTACATCATATTTCCACTTTGGAAGCGTCTCTCGCGCAAACTATTCAGTTTAGAAAAAAATATATTAAAAACATCAATATCATTTTTGATGACCTATCCATAGATAGGGGTAGCTATGGATAGGTCTTCAAAACTTACCAAGTTTCCACAGTATAAATCTTATAGTTACGGAAAAAAGTGGCTGTGACATACGGAAAGACATGACGAATCCATAAGGTTTCCGTTTTTTGCCATTTGGCTATCGGCTATAATGAGACCATACTCCATCGCCAAGACAATTTATTTCATTTTATTTTGTACTTTAATAAATGCCTCGCAGTTCGAATCTTATAAAACAATACTGTTTCGCTCCAATGGGTTATAAATAATTTTACAAAATATTTTTATTACCTAATAATTGGACTATGCCATGCAAAAATAGATATAAGCGGGTTCAAACAAAAAAACTTTTCAGCTTTATTATCATAAATGTAGACGCCACGCCAATAAAACAAGGCGCTTTAACAGATTCAAAGTCTTTGTGTCAAGAAAATATTTTTCACGAATTTCATAATGAAGGCCTTCGTATTTTCAAAAAGGAGATTCTATATTCGACGCGTATATTTTTTCGTGTAAAAATTAAATGTTTTTTTTACGTTCTTTGTTATCCGGAAAGTTTCCACGATGGAAAATTGGAAGAGAGTAAATGTTAAAATTGGAAGAGAGTAAATGCTTCGGTTGTCAAGTTAGTTTTATTTCTGTTTAATCTGAGCAGAAGTCAAAACTAACCCAAAGTAAAGTTTAAACTTTAAAGTTATTTAAAACATAAGTGAGATAATTCAAAACGGTAGCTTAATAAAAATACTACTAAAACTGCAATAAACGGGTAGTAGTATCGGGCCACGCGCAATCAATAGGATTTCATGATCAGCCGTTACAACTTAATTATGAACTCAAATTAGGTTTAATATCTGTTTTGAAGATTAACAACTTCACACAAGTAATTATTTTTAAAGGTTTTTGTATTTTCTACGAAATATTTTTAGTAACTGCATTTTACACTTTGGACCCCAATTACTTTTTGATCTTATAAAGTTAACGTAACCGCTAGTTTTACTTAAAATTCATGCATTTGTTCATTACATAAAGTTCAGGTAAGCTGGTAGATAATGCCTTTGGCAGTTCAATAAAATATAAAAGAAAGTACCACAGTGCTCTTTTTCAGATTTTTCGAGCTTACTGTGTAGCTCTCGGGGCTAGGGGCAATGATCTTGCAAACGGATCTCTAACTCAAAAAACTATTCTAGCAACCAATTTATATTTTTTTAGACTTATCTATCGATTACTCACAATAAGAGTACGTGACACATAAAACAACACCACTTAAAATCATCACGAAATAGAAAAAAAAACATGATTTTAGTTTACCACTTTCTTGACATAGTTAAAATACATATCCAAGCCAAGTTTCAGCTTTCTACATTACCGGTTTTGACACTCGGCTCGGACAAACAGACAGACGAACATGGCGAAACTATATGGGTCTTCTTCTAGGGACTATGGAACTCTAAAACTGAAGAATTAATAGATATTTCTTAAGCTTAACTGAATCGTTTTACTTTTTACTTGTTATTCCATAAAATAGTGCAAATTTGTATTAATACGTTAGCATGATAACTATTTTTTTTATTATTCTTGTAGGTATATTAGGACATACTACAATCTAACCACAGGCCTAGATTTAAGAGAATCATACTCTAACGATCTTCGTGCCTTTAAAAATGTATAGCAGTCTTGATAAATCCACAAATAGCTCTATATCGATTACTTATAATACAAGTATGTCAAGCGACGTCGCACCAAATATACATTAATGTTTTTAAAATCTTGAATAATTTAGTAGAGGGTTTCAGCTGTCGTAACTTGTAGGAGAATGTCGGCGAGGTTGCAAATACACTAGTTGCTGTCCACCGGTTTACCTGCGTGACCTCGTGGGTTGTTATGTGATTTTAAACAGTATTAATTGCAAAAATAATTATTCTAATCGATCTGTAATGCTAGGGATTAAGTGTTCAAATAAACAAACTTTTCAACTTTGAGTGCACGGTTGACGTAGTGGTTACGTGACGTAGTGTCGTAGTGCGGCCGTCATATAATACCAAAGAAAAAAAGAACTACAATATGTGCTTTTGCCTCTGTCTCCGGTCGCGTGTTGGGTACCATTAGAAAAAAAGGCATGTTTACTTTAAAACTAATCCCGTAAAGCCTATTTGTGCAAATAGGAACATTATAACACATCGTTACCATAGTGGTAACGCCATTATCAGCTTAGGGGTAGACTCCCAGGCGTTGTGTTTTAATACTAACGTAATAAGAGTTTAACTTTAATAATTTTAAGGTTTTAACTATTTTTATAGACAAATCATATCTATAACCTCAACCGTGGTAAACGGTGTGGATGTTACAATTATTCATATGTATTGAATCACACTATGTAAGCCATCTGTTTATTGTGATATTGTTTGTTTACCCAATAAACATTGAAAAAAAAATGCTTGTTCGTGGCCATATAAAGTTGAATGAACATAATTTTTATTTTCGTTTGTAATTAAATTATCTCTCAATATTAGATAATCATTAAAATAATTACTTTGATATCACATAAACTTCCAAAAATAATACTAATTTAAATTCACAATAAAAAAGACTCGCCCAAAAGCTCTTTTATTGATAAAGTTATTGTTTAATCATTTCGTACTTTAAAAATGGAAACTTTGAATGATAATAAAATAAGTCAGATTGACAGCATGTAACTAACAACTCTTGGGTTTGGTTTATGTTTACCTATATTGTTAAATATATCCTATATTTTAATACCTACGGATAAGTCACCATGCCTATTGTGAATTAGTCAAGTTGTTTTCGTCTGAACCCTTCTGAGTGCTGTCAAAACACACTCGGATGTATTTTTCAGGAAGCTTTCAAGAGCAAAGCAAAGAATTTTACTTAGTTGGAATGAAGCTCTCTGAAACTTCAGTTACACTCTGTTAGCTGTAAGTTAGTGCACATAAATGGAGCAAATGCACGTGGTACTTTGAAGCGGTGCAAGCGGACTGTTCCTAAGAGTTGAGAAGACACTAATGTCCTCTCAACTCTTAGGAACACACTAATGTTTTAGAGGTGTTTTTGTATGGGACTTAGCACTAACGGAGTTTGTTTTAATCCGAGGAAGGTCTTTGGCATTCTACGTATGTAAATATGTTCGTATGATCCAACATAGCGCCTAAACTACTGAATGGATTTTAATGTCTGAGATGTCAATAGCTTCAGAAAAATGGACCGGATGACTTAGGGTATATATATATATATATATATATATATATCAGGTTCTATCCTCGTGAAAATATAAATTGAGATAATTAAATTGTGTCTGTAGTCTGGACACAGTTTTACAAACTTTACCGCTTGTAAAGTTTATTACTTAGTGACTATTTGATATAAAACGGAACTTTACAGAACCTCTATCCCTACAGAGGGTAAATTACATCATGTAAAAGCCGCTTACTAATGCTTTAGTAAATAATTCTGAGATCCCGGATGCAAAATCATTTAAATATGAAAGTAAACACATTGCAAAAGATATTTACACAAAAAGATCGCTAGATCTAAGTAGATCTAGCGATTTTTACTAAAGTTAGTTTCTTTCAACTAAAGTTAGTTAAACAACAGGATATATTAAAACATCTAGTCTTGATTTTATCTTAATAGTATATTAACACCCTAAATATAGATGAAACATATTTCTGTAACATCTTTATTCATATTTAATTCAAAGCTTTGAATAGCTTTCATGAATTTAATCTCTTTGCAACGTCACAGAGTAAGCTTTTTGTACGCGTGGCTATTAAATGCCGAAAGACTAACTCTCTGAGTTCTGTGAAAGCAAATATTATTGGGTGTCTGTGAAGCAACGAACGAGAATAAGTCACACCTACACATCAAAATATTACTTTAAGGCTAATCCTACATTAGGCGTCCACGATCATCCGGCGTGTGGGTGCGCTGGTTGCACACACATCATACGGCAGCAACACGCGACGCCGTGTGGCGTGTGTACAGCCAGCACGCCCACACGACCGACGATCGCCAACGCCTAATGTGGGAGACGCCTAAAAGTTACTGCATTAAGTGCGCGTATTCATGCAAATAATAATGGCTTTTGTTTCATCAAAGTTCTACTAGGATTAGTAAAGTGGTCAGCTTGTTGCTTTCATCACTCTTCGTAATTGCCTTGACATTACTTTTGTGATTTGTCGTCATGACTTGATGTCTGTGCGTGTGAATGTATGTGAAGACGTTTGTTACTATTTCAAGCAAAAACTACCGGGCCATTTTAAATAAATTTTGCACAGATATAGTCTAAATTAATTTATAGGCTACTATTTATTGACTAACCACTTAAATGGAACCGGAGGGGGGGGAGGGGCAACAGCCTTGTAAAATAATATAGATACCATTATTATTACTACTGTTACCTATATTAATTATTTTTAGAACGCCGTTGTTCCAAATCTTAATATTCATATCTCGTCACAAACATCAATAAATTACTTGTTCTACATCGCAACTTAATAAAATGATATCTGCTCCAATAAACTGTGCCGTCGCTAGTACGATTCTAACCGAATTGTCCTAAATTCTGTATTTAATAGGAATTAATTGCTTTATTTTTTTGCTTTGCTCGACATTAGGCGTCTTTATAGGTTGCGAAAAAAAACACTTTATATTATTAACTGGCTTTTGGCTGCTAAATTAAAAGGCGTGTTAGTTTAACTGAAAGCGTAACAGAGTTACATTCACATTTATATTATAAGTTAAGATTTTGTTTCTTCTCCTAAATATGGAAAAGTTTTTATTTAGTGATTGCTAAAACACTATTTATTTTGCAATTTCATTAAACTGATATAAAGATAAACCTTTTTGCAATAAAATTACAATTGACAGAGTGCCTGTATTTGAGTATTACAGTATTTAGTTTGAATATAAACATACTGACAGCAGGTATCAAATGCAGTACACAAACGAGGATCCGAATAAAATGACAAACATTCGAAAACGAATTTAGGTTTGTGTGAAATGTGACATTTCTGTATTATTTTGAAACCTAAATTCGTTTTCATGCTGCTTTATTTGCATTAGTAGCATAGTTAGCTTTTAACTTATCTAATCTGAGTCTAAGGTTAAGTATTTTGTCAGAAAGTGACTCGTCAGTATTCAGTCTATATTGCATGTTACATAATCAGTAGTCACTTTTTGAGAGCTTATTATATTGAGATGATTCGTAAACCTTCCATTTTTGAAGGGGTTAAAATAGCTTATAAAAAAAATTGCATTCATAAATGCTCGAAATAACAATAAATAACTCATATATCTACAAACGTTTCTTAATCGCAGGAAGTAGTTGTCAGTTATAAAGCGATATTACTCTCTCGGCTTTACGCTGAGTAAAATATGTAGAACATCCAATAACGCGCTATGCGAGAAATTTGAATAACAATCACTTCTCATACATATTTTATTTCATCGGCATATTTCATATTTTGTAAACAACCATTGAATTCTGTTCTATTTTACAGCGTTTTTCAAAATGTAGTTATATATAAATGCCCTTTTTTTAGGGTTCCGCAGTACCTACATAAAATCCTTAAAGTTTTTCCATGTCCGTCTGTCTGTCCGAGGCATAGCGTTGAAACCGTAAGTGCTAGAAATGCTGAAATTTTGCATAAATATGTTAATTAACTATGCCGACAATTAATTTGCCCAAAATATTTGGTATTTTTTTATTTTTTCGGGTACCTACTTCCCTTATATGTAAAGTGGAGATATTATTTTTTTCTTTTGGCTTCCTCGAAGTCTGGGTGTCGGTAGATAGGTTTTTTAAAAATATTTAAAACACAGAACAGACAGAATTGATTTAGAAATTAGATTGAGGAATAATTATCTTTAAAAAGTGACCACTAGTGGTGTGTTATGGAACGAAATAAAATGGATTGTTAGCATTTTTTATTATAATTCTATTCATAGAATTATAATAAAAAATGCTATGCTAAATTACAAACAGAATTGAGTGATTTGATTAGCCGACAAAGATGTATTGCCAGGAGTTTAAGTTGCAGAAAAGGCATGTCATTACTACAGATAAGCTCTCAGTTCTAGCATTAGCTTTTATTGCAAACTGATGGCGGAACTTAATGGTTTTTGTTCAACTCGTAAAGAAAATGAGCCTGTGCTCACAAATGGTAAGTGGTAATAACCTAAGAACATCAATTATTATGTAGGAGTTCGTGGTTAATTTCGTCACGTGGACAGTCGATATACAGGGTAAGCAATGCTAAACATGGACAGCTGATGGATGAGTGACCAAGATATAACGACTTTTCTTCCGTGCTTCTGAGAGCACGTCGAGTTTTTGGTCCCGTTGACCATTTGAGGATCCATGGCAGTCGCTACGGGTAGTCAAACTAGAAAGTCTGACAACATGATTGTCTATATAAATATATGGACAATTGAGTAATATTATAAATGTTCGGTCTTTTCCTTTTGGGATACATACCCTGAAAAATGCGTTTCATATAGAACATTATTGCATGAACCTTTCAAATATTGCATTTACCTAAAATGCCTACACGATAGCTCTAAATTTCATTTCTCTGGTAGTACAAGTCTTCGTGACATATTTTTCTACCTTTTTAGACATATCTACCCACGTACTTATATAATATTATAGGTCATGACTTCATGAACGTACTCCCACTGGGTTCAAAAACCTTGTTTGATAAATAAACTTATTTTTAACTGTTTATTGGTTATTTTTATAGCATTTACTGTAAAAAAGAGAAGTGAAACTGTTGAAACACGAAAAAAGAGAAGTCACGAAATGACGTAACATACAGTTGAGAAATTTAGGGTCCTGGCAAGAGGTAGCCGTAGTTGGGTGGTAAAAGAGACTGCCCGGTCTGCAGAAGGTCGCTGGTTCAAATCCTGCCGGTCCCATATCTTTTCAACTGTTTCTTAGTGTTATTTTTCTTATAATATAGTATGCCCTTTCGCTATTGACATTGTTTAATAAAATTTAACTTAGTAGGAATTTCTTTAGTTTATACAGGAATGTTGTGAGAATGTTTGTAACTCAATCACGCAAAAAGTACAAAATAATTCTTAATTCAATTTGGCACAAAAATAGTTTAAATTGATAAGACTAGATAGATTAGGAACAATAATAGATTAACTTATGTAAATACCTTTTATCAACGTTCTTATCAGGTGAAGCCATGGGAGAAATGTTTGTCATAGATATTTATAGAAAACAGCTGCACACACTGACCACAAGACCATCGAGCAGGACTTCTATTACAATATTTATAACGATCACAACAATACAAATTTCACTAACTAACAACGACTACATTAATTATCAACTTCATTGATCAAACAGAGAATTCAAACTTTACCAGATAACACAAAGATTGAATCATCTGGCAATTTTAATTGAAAAGTTCCTAGCACTGGATGGCATTGGATTAGAGATGGTTGGTTGGGACCAAACGACCACGTGTGGTATAAAGAGGAATGATTAGATCTGAACAATGTAAGAGACAGAGGTTTGTGGAAACGAATTGAAAATGAGAAAAGCTGTAGAGCATATTCTTGCTTTAATTTAGTTCGACGTTATTACCAACTTTGGTGTTCAAATATATGTACATGCTTTATTTACAGAAAAATATACAAATTGGATCTTAACTTAAACTAGTCTATTAATTCATCAATTTATTAACTATTAATTTATTTATTAATTGCTAAAAATGAATAAAACTCTTGAAAAATATAATTGGTAAGTAAAACTTGGCTAGCGCAACAACAATTTACACTTATCTTTATAAAATGCACGAACATTTTATCTACCGGGTGCATACAACAAAATAATGACGTATAAGCTTAAAATATATAAAAAAGTTCAAAAAAATTATCAGTAAGAGTTTTATAAAAGCCTTCAGTCAAAGTAAAAATAAAATATGTTAACTAATTGAAAACTAAAATTGCGCACATTTTATTCGCTTAGATTTTAATATTATATTATATTATATTATATTATATTATATTATATTATATTATATTATATTATATAATATTATATTATATTATATTATATTATATTATATTATATTATATTATATTTTATTTTATTTTATTTTATTTTATTTAGAAGGTAAAGAAACAGATGACAGATTAAACACTTCTTACATTATTATGTTTTACATGAAAACAAATACAAATCTAAACGTCCCAATTATATCTGTACACAGCACTTCAATTAAATAGCTTCAACAAGAAAGGTAGTACGTTTAACATATAACTAAAGGAATTTAACAACGAAATTATTTAATTATATTAATTAAAACTAGTTTATAACTATGAAGATTCTAAATTAAACAATGATGTTTTAAATGTATTGAGTACATCCTGAAAAAGATCCTGAGAAAGATGCAAATAATGTAAGTGAATTAAAAAGATAAAGATTTTTTACTTATTAGATCTTGAAGATGTAAACTTGTTTACTCAAAACTGTAAATACAACGATTTCTTGATAAAATAACTAATATTAAAGTTATACAACATAACATTACGTCACGCCTATATTACCCATTAAGGTGTGGCAGAGGTGTACTACACCCACATTTCACTTGCTATGTGTAGGTCCTATGAGACAGGGAGTGAGCCTATCGCCATTCCCCGTGCACAATTCCAACTCTATGCTGATTGAATCGTGCTGACGAAAAGTTTACAAATAACACTATATCTGAACCGGGAATCGAACCCGGGACGTCGCGCTGAGAGGCGCATACACTAACCACTAGACCATCGAGGCAGTGTAAGTTCTATTAGTTTTAATAACAGGCAGTATATCAAGTTAAACTTAATGATAGACAAGTAATAAAGCTTAATAAATCGCAAACAGATGTTACACTGTGACTTGTGGAGACCTTTGCTATCATAGAAATCTTAATAACTAGTCAATAGAAATGCTATCGACTATCTTTTAACACTGGGACGCATGTCGCCGGTTTTCAAATACCACTTTTTGTATTCCTGCAAACAAAATTATTCTTTTTAGCGATGACATTAAGACGACAATTCCTCAACTCGCACTTGTGTTCGATTAGACAAATGCGCTTGTATTCCTGCAAACAAAATTATTCTTTTTGCGATGACATTAAGACGACAATTCCTCAACTCGCACTTGTGTTTGACTTGACAGATGCGCGGCGACAAGGTCACGCGTCTTTGACATTTCTATTGCCTTATTATTAAGATTTCTATGTTTGCTATATTACACATTTGGTACATATGAAGCGATAAATCAAATTAATTGGTTGGTAGACCTGAGCTGTCTGTACTCATGTAACATACATTTATGGAACGTAGACGAACGTTTTATAACTTGTCTATTTAATCGTTTATTTTACCTTTTTGACATTTCAACATTAGTGATGCCTTTACACGTTACTGTTTTAATTTGAAATAATAATCGATTTTATTTAAGAAGAACTTTAAATCGAATAAATTGCACAAAAATATGTTTGTGTGACCTGTACGTTTTTACTCAATTGTCCCATATTCTATTTTATTTATAGATATATACAGGGTTATTGGGTAAGTCGACCTAGATCCGTTAAGAGGTGGTAGTTCCCATCATTTCTGACTGATCTGACTATGAAACACCCCACCCTAAACCTAACCGTTTTCGAGATATTGGACTTAGAAGGTTTTTTTAAAAAATATCCCGATTTCTTAACTATAGCCTATTTTTTTTGTATCCTATGCCTTTTATTTTTTTTTAATTCTGATTTTTGTGTGCCAGATAAGTTTGTTTATAATTCTCAACCCAAAAAGTGCAAGTATCTGAACCAATGGGATCGTAGTAGACGATTGATACCGTAAAAAACTAATTAATTTGAAAAAAAAAAATTGTTTCTTTTAGTAATATTTAAAAAAAAATCTATGGCGTTAGTTCTGCAGATGTTTTAAATAATATCTACGTTCCATTAGCTATCCAACAAGGTATCACAAGCTAGGGTCTTATCACAATTCATAGAAAAAAAATCGATAAAAGGCTCTCAGGTAGCAGTACAAATTTGGGTTCTTTGGTCCTATTGTTCTTCCACGGAGCTGTGGTGCAGTGGAAAGTGTGGTTTACGGTGAATACTGCAGGCCTCTACCCCTATCACTACACGCCAGTACATGTTATCGAAGAGGGAGATCCAGTGAGGAGGTTAGACTTTTGTAGATTTATGCTTCATGGAGATTTAGAAGACCCAGCATTTTTAAAACAAATCTTGTGGACAGATGAATCAAAATTTGATAAAGATGGAATTACAAATTACCACAACGCTCATTATTGGGCCCCAAAAGCGCAAAAAAATCCTAACCAGAAGAGGACAAAAGCCGCACAAAGAAGATTTAGTTTAAATGTCTGGATGGGAATCATAGCAAACAAATTAATTGGGCCCTTCTTTCTACCTGATAATTTAAACGGAGAATTTTACGAACATTTTCTAAGAGAAGAGTTACCAAATTTATTAGAGGATTTACCCCTAAATCTGATTAGAAACATGAAGTTCCAACACGACGGTTGCCCTGCACATTACAGAAGAGGGGTCAGGGAATGGCTAGACAACGAGTATCCTAATAGGTGGATCGGAAGAGGTGGACCCATACCGTGGCCAGCAAGAAGTCCTGACCTGACTCCCATGGATTTTTATGTGTGGGGACACATGAAGACATTAGTCTACAATGAGAATAATCCAATTGAAACTATTGACATATTAAGACAGAAGATTATTGAGGCTGCTGACGAAATTCGAAGAGACTTAACGACTGTAGTAGTTAAAAGCGGACTAAGACACCGAATGAGAGTGTGTGTGCGAAACAGAGGCGGCCATGTAGAACAAGATTTATAAATTTAAATAAATGTTGTTTAATAATTATTTATTTGTATTGTTTTATTTCGTTTCCTGGCCCAAAAGAGAAGTTTAATCTTAAGTACCATTGTTTTTTTTTACTACCTGGGAGCCTTTTATCGATTTTTTTTCTATGAATTGTGATAAGACCCTAGCTTGTGATACCTTGTTGGATAACTAATGGAACGTAGATATTATTTAAAACATCTGCAGAACTAACGCCATAGATTTTTTTTTAAATATTACTAAAAGAAACAATTTTTTTTTTTCAAATTAATTAGTTTTTTACGGTATCAATCGTCTACTACGATCCCATTGGTTCAGATACTTGCACTTTTTGGGTTGAGAATTATAAACAAACTTATCTGGCACACAAAAATCAGAATTAAAAAAAAATAAAAGGCATAGGATACAAAAAAAAATAGGCTATAGTTAAGAAATCGGGATATTTTTTAAAAAAACCTTCTAAGTCCAATATCTCGAAAACGGTTAGGTTTAGGGTGGGGTGTTTCATAGTCAGATCAGTCAGAAATGATGGGAACTACCACCTCTTAACGGATCTAGGTCGACTTACCCAATAACCCTGTATATATATATATATATATATATATATATATATATATCAATTGCATGTTTTTATTAATAGAACTTACACTGCCTCGGTGGTCTAGTGGTTAGTGTATGCGCCTCTCAGCGTGACGTCCCGGGTTCGATTCCCGGGTCGGATATAGTGTTATGTGTAAACTTTTCATCAGCACAATTCAATCAGCATGGAGTTGGAATAATAATAATATTCAGGACACCAGGTCTCCACTCCTACTCAATTAATTACATTTCTTGTGTAAGTGAAAAAAAAACAAACAGTTTTAACAAATTTATCTCATTATAATATTATAATAATCTTAAAAAGTCTAAAGGAATGGCGATAGGCTCACCCCCTATCTCATAGGACCTAAACAATATGGGACAATTACTTAAGTAAAAACGTACAGGTCACAGCACTGTTGATTGGAGTATGTCAACATTTATTATGTTGTGATGTGGAACAAGTAATTTATTGATGTTTGTGACGAGATATGAATATTATCAAAGATTTGGATCAACGCTGTCCTAAATTTGGAATATTGATGTCTATATTGGTGTCTAAATTTACCATCGCCTCACTTGCCGCTGCTATGTATATGCTTGGCCTACTTTATTCCTGTTCAATTGAGAAGTTAGTCTATGAAATTACTGACACAGAAGTATACGGCGAAATATAAATATAAGACTGCTACGTTGGTTTAGTGGTTAGTTTATGAGACCTCTTACCACGAGGTCTAGGGCTCGATTCCCGGGTCTGGCAAGCATGTTATTTAAGATATTACTGTCATAAAATTCTCCGAGTGTATTTTTGCTGAATTTTCCCACAAGTAATTAGAACAGCTGGCAACCCCTTTCAAGATACTTTTTAAAAGGCAGTTTAATTGTTTGGCGAACTAGCAAACCCTTCCCTGTTTAATTTTAAAGGCACACAAAAATTTAATTTAAAATGTATACATTACTAGCTTCCCTTCACGGCTTCATCCGCGTTGTGAATAAAATGAAGTCTTTAATATTATCCATCCATTATATTCTTAATTTATTGGATATAAACAAACGAATTTCCTCTTTATAATATTATGAGTGTAGATGAACGTAATGAGGAAATCATATTTCCGTCAGCGCCCGGTCTATTAGCAGCCACGCACACAAATAACTTTATATGAAACCTAAACAAAACAATTCTATTTACATCGCTAATTTAAATTAAGCTTTGAATTATTTCCATACTCTATTTGTAGAATTTATGTAAGAGTGTATCACGATATGGGTTTATATGTTTAATTTTATTGTAAGTGTAAAGTAAGTCTTGGTAATGTTTGAAAGGCAAAACTATTGCGCTATGTTTAACGAATTAAAAAAAGGAAAATATTTTATATTACACGCATGTTTTCAATACGTTCATAGATTTACTCGTCACTTGTAAACAGATTTTAGATCTTTACTAAAAGATTTTGAAGTGGTCTAATTTACATAATTAGGATATGCTAATTGAAAAATGAGGGCAATCCTCAAATTTTATAGATAAAACACTTTTTAGCATGTTCTAAAGGTCACAAAGTCATAAAAAGCATTATTTTAGAGCTAAAAACGCACGCAGAAAGTCCTCTAAAAACACTAATGTTTCTCAACTCTTAGTAACAGGTCGTAGGCACTAGCTCGTGCATTTGCTCCATTTAGCTGTGTGACTTACAGCTAACGAAGTGTAACTGATGTGAGAGATTCCGAATGCAATTCTTTGCTGTGCTCTTGAGAGCTTTAGATGTTTTTATTAGTGTATGTGTAGTGTAAACTACATTACAGTTGCAGTTTAAAAAAACTAGCCGTACTGTACCGCAGTGAGCGATTTATCGATTAAATTGGTAAGATGGTGGTTTTTAATGGTCAATTAAATGGTCTGACAGTATGTCACGGCTCACGTGATTGAAATGATATAAAACAAAAGCTTAGTTATCCTTCACATTAGGCGCGATCTTCGGGTGTGAGGGCGTGCTGGCTTTACACACGTCACACGGAGTCGCGTGTTGAATTCATTTAGAAAAGAAAGTATGTTCTTAAAATTAAATCTCTTAAACACAAGTTAAATCTCTTCAGAAATGACACACATCTGAGTCAATAAATCGGTAAAATTCGTATTTTCGAGGAAATGTGTGAATCTTTCATCAAAATGATCGCTTGCTTACGGTGAAGGAAAACATCTTGACGAAACCTGCGTATCTGAGAGTACCTAAAGTACTCGAGGGTGTGTGAAGTCTCTACTTTTACTCGGAGTCAGAGATTTACTTTTGTCTATATTGAGAGGCACAAAATGGAAACAGGGGACTTAAATTAGCTACTGATCTCGAGAATTCAATTCGCATCCCTAATTTTTCATCGCGTATTTGCTCCATTCCCTAATTCTTATCAAAGAAATCCCTCGGACATTGCAGACATCAAAGAACGTAAAAGCATTGATTTTTTTAGACAAAAAATAGTAAAACCTTGATTATTAAAATTTCGTGAAACATATTTGCTCCGACACAGATTTTGCATGTCTTTTAAATATGAAGGACCTCATTTGAGTGTTATTATGTAATAAAACTGAAGATACAGTATGTTTGAACGCGCTAATCTCGAAAAAAAACAAATGAATTTTAGTGATTACTATATCAGTAAAAAGTAAAACTTCCAAGAAAGGTTATACGTTATTTAACATTACGCTGCAACCCATGAGAGCGGAGCAGTCCCGTATAAAGTGGATAAAACTCCAAAGACTAGCTAAGTTTGAAAATGAATGTAAAAAATCGTCTTGGCGATGGATTATCGTCTAATTTTAACTGAAGCTGGTGTATGCAAAGGCTTTGAAAAGAAATCTTCATGAAAGCGTTGGTTTTTTTATATCAAAGAGAATTGCTTTACGATAAGTATCGTTTTTGAATAGCAACTTTCTTATTTACAGCTAGTTCAAAGATTGGCAAATGTAAATTTTAGTTAAACATGAAATAATAATGTAATTACTACATCATAAATGAATACTATTAATATTTTTAAGCAAATAATTTGCTGAAAAATATTACAAGTATTCAAGCTTTGCTATGCCTTTTTGTAAGTAAATTAAGTTATACCAAAATTATTAATATACCTTCAAAATAATAATGTCGTATCTAGAAAGTAAATTTATGGATAACTAATTGCGCACTAGCATAATTATTATAGTTTTCGTAACCGCGTAGCGTGATTCTACGAAAGTGCTACGTTGCAGCTACGATGCAGCTACGAAATTATGCAAAAGTTGCTAACTTTTGACATAAAATAAATTATTCTCTCTACTTGTCACAGTAGTATTACTGGAAAATGTATAAAATGCTGAGCATTACTGGCACACTTGCTCAATGAGGTCACTCATTTTTAAGTGAGTGATTTTGAATAGACGAGTATTGTACGTCCTCGCCCGACATTTTCCATGGGATGTCGGGCGATATGATAACTCCATGTATACGCTTGTTAAATAACGACATCTTTGACGACCGGATGGTGGAGTGGGTAGTGTACCTGCCTGCGACGCTGAGGTCGTGGGTTCGATGCCCACTTAAGACAAATCTTTGTGTGCATGAACATGGGGGTTTGTCTTAGTCTGGGTATTTCTATGTATAATAAATATGTATTTACAAAAAGAAAAGTATATGGGTCAAAATCAGAGAGGTGCGCATTATGCTTCCGACAAAGTTTTTCTTAATAAAATAACATGATATTACTAAAATATTTATTTCAAAATAAAGGTTCTGCGCATAATTACAAGGCACTTAGCAAATTATTTTTTGTATATAGCTGTTTTATTTGATTTTAAACAAATAAGGTCTAAATAGTCATTCCGGGAATGTGTCCTTATACTATGTTTCATAGTTCAGACGAGTCAATTTTTTTTACAATTACGACTTAAAATTGCCATATTTTAATATTAGTTTTGAAAATCATCAAATTAAGAATATACGTATAAATTACATTAATACCAGTTTAATTTCTTTATATTTTGGCTATTCAAATACTGTCTGACGTTTATCAAATCATTTCGTGAACGCGGTGGATATCGGTCGATGTAATTAAAACAACACACGATAGGTGACGTTAGCGAGCAACAGTGTGAAGTTCACTAGTCAAAGTAAAAGGCGTGTGTCGTGTTTACGAAAAAACAAAAATGATTTTGTTAGTAAGTACCTTTTAATTTTATATTTGTGTAGCGTACTTTAATTCGCTGTCACTCCGGGAACGCTGTTTGGTGATTAGTTTGCCGAAAATTTGTTTACTTTTTGCAAAATTCCTATAAATAATACAGCTCACTTGTTCATAACCTCTAAAACCAATATCTTACATGGCGGTATCAAGCGTGACATGAAAATATTTATCTAATAGTCATTTCGAGAACGGTCATTTCGGGAACGTTCTCGTATATAACGGGCATTCCCGAAATGACAATTTTTGGGAAAAACTATGGTCTAACGCTTTTAAAAGCACATAACCATGCAAAATTTTGGTTTTAGGTATTCATTAGTACGAGTAACATGGAAAATGATGAAAATGATAAGAAAAGAAAGTCGAAAAAACGATTAAAAGAGGAAAGTATAGCTTATAGAAAACTGAAAGATAAAGAATATTACCAAAGAAAGAAAGCTGAACATAAAGTTAAAACTGTTAGTGATATGACTGAAAGACAGAAGAGGTAACAGAGAAAGTTGTGAAGAATACATTCTCAAAAGTATAGACAGAAAAAAAATGTTGGCAAACATTTTAGCGAAAAGTCCTCCAGATTCTGAAAATGAGATAGAAAACGATAATCGTGTGTCGAGGAAGAAATCAGTAGGAAAACAGGTTAAAAAAGGCTTACAGAACTATTAAAAAACCGAAACATAAAATACATAACATGCAAAGAATTATAGATCAGTTGCGAAAAAAAGTACAGAGAAGCAGAAGACGCAAAGAAAGAGCATCCCAAAAGAGTGCTGATACGCCTACTCGCAAAGTTGAGGAATTAACAAGAGAATGTTGTGTTACTCCGGAAGTTCATAAACGTCTATTATTTGCCGAGGTTTTGACAACCCAACTAAAAGACACCGTTGTCAAATTACCGAAAAATTCTAAACAGCGAAAGGCTTTTTAAAAATGCATCAGTGGTAACCGTATCAAGAAACATCAAGTTTAAATAATAATAATAATATGAACGGAAATGATAAGGAGAACTTCCACCCAAACATGATACGTCCAAAGACATTTTTCCTAGTAAATGTACCAACTGAAAATAAAAAAAATAATACAGATACGTTGCAGTCGCTGACACCTCAGTTGAAGAAGATGGGGAAATATATACGTCATCTTTCTTCGTTGTCAGCGGGACTCGGCAAAAATATTTAAAATTGAACAAAATGATGTTGCATATTATGTCCCCTGTGAACAAGTTGTTAAAATTTTACCCACACCGAAATTGCAGAAAAAGGTAGTCGTAGCTATTATTGTTTTGATGAAAATATGGAAATATTCGAAAAGTAGGTTATTGCTAGACTTTAAGTTCAAACTTTGATACTCAAGTTACCTTGTGATATTATGTGATTTTGGATAATGGTTCTAATTCCCAATTTTTGTTTATTTTAAAACTACAAAGTTTATATTTAGATTTTAAGCATTGATATGCAAAAACTCTTAATGATAGTGTGTAATTAGCATTTGTTCCTGATATTTAATGTATGTTGATTAAAACTACAAAGTTTATTATTATTCGAGTTTATGTTTAATTGATACTCATGTTCCTCAGTCCTCAAGTACAAATAAAGGTATAATACTGTAAATGTATATTATTTTCATGCTTATAAAATGCCAAAAACCGGGCGTTGCGTTCATTTAGTGAACGTCGACATCATTTAGGGAACTTCATTGTCATTTTGGGAACACTCCCATCATTTTCGGGAACATCACAAAAACGGCAAATAAATCACTAATAGGTAATGCTATAGTTAAATCTTGCATGTACAACATTAAATGACCTGTAATATTTTGTATTTATATTATTAATATATAACGTAGTGCAAAAATGTATCCAGAAAATGAAAATTTTGGAGTAAAATTTACTACAATTGTGATTTGTAGAGAGTAATTTGAAAAATAAGTGTTTTCATTATAAAAATATACAAAACAACAACATTTTCCGATTTAGGAACAGGTTAATTACAATTTCTTTAAGGCGATTCTTAAATGCGTTGTATATATTAATTATTAAAAAATATTAAAAAGTGTTCCCGAAATGACTTTTGGCCCTGGCATTGTTCCTATTAACAGATAGAATTTCTAAAATATATATTTCTAAGCGTGCCTCTTCACAGGAAAGCTTCATGACAAATGACACAATAGACTCCACTTGTTAGTTTTCTTCAAAAGAAAACTTAATTTCTCAAATATTTGAAAACCTAAAAAGCTCACCTCTCTGATTTTGACCCATATATGTATAAGTATCAGTTATTCTAGTACCCAAAGTACAAGATTTGCTTAGTTTGGGACTAGATGGCGTTGTGTGTGAGTTGTGAAATATTTATTTATTTATTTAAATATCTATTCACGGAAAAACGTGAATGTAATAAATTGTTCTCAGGAATTTTGCATGCTTGATTCGTTTGTACTTTTGATATAATTAGTACATCCTGTCTAGTTGGTCTCGTGGTTAGCGAATGACAGCTTTCACTGCGAGGTCTCGGGTCGGGCAAAAATGTCATTAGCAATTTTTCCGTCAGGCAATTCTCAATAGTAGCACGGAGTTGAAGTTACAAGTCAATGGTGGCAGTTAAATAACCCTGCCAAAGTGTTTTTGGAAATACAGGCGTGATGTTATGTTATGTAATTATTTTTTGTCTCATTATAATAACCTAAAAACTACTGAGGTGTCAAGGGACACCCGGATGGAACGAAGTTCCTTTCGATTAATTAGTAAAGAATTTTTTATTTTTCTATGTTATAAAAAAATCTTAATGTGGTTCACCGAATACTCACTCTGTGTGTCTGATGATGTAGCACCGTAGCTGTAACGTAGCATGTAATTACTACGCCGTTACGAGAATTGCTACGAAATGTGTCGTTACACTTTTCGTAGCAATTTTTCCGTCTAGCCCCCTTTCGCAACACGCGATAAGGAACTTCGTTCCAAAACTTCTCTAATTTAAATGCAGTTAGACATTTACAGTCACAGCAATGACTTATAATTACATCAACGAAGTGAAGCAAATTTAATACAGTTTCTGGTAAAAGACATTTGGCGCTGGGTCGAAATAGTTGTTTGACAATTTCTCGGTACAAGATAGATATTAACAATTCTGGGAATAATCCTGGCACGTGTTTTACAATGTTCAATTAATTTGTCTATGTTTATGTCCCCACAAATTAATCATGGGATGGAACCTTGTCATAATTCACAAGGGTTGAAAGTTGGTTAGATTAAAAAAAGTATTTTTGCTGAGCTTGGTGAGTTTATTGCCATCCACTCGGGCACAATTCCAACTCCGTGCTGCTATTGTGAATTTTCTTTTATGTGATTTTTTTTCTTTTGTCGGAAACTTAACAAATAACACTTTGCCCGACCCGAAAATCGAACCCGAAACCTCGCAGTGAGAGGCGCATACGCTAACAACTAGACTATCAAGGCATTTTATTCATGAATATATTATAATTATCATTATAAAGAGCTAAGCTGCTTAAGCTCTATACAATCTACTGCTAACTGCAGATGCAAGGAATTTACAGCTTAGAATTACCTGTCTGATGAATGCACAGTATATTACAGCCAGCGCTAGTATTGATTTTCAGCCGTTTGCTTTTTTTTGGCTGCTCACTTTCCATTCCTTATTCTCTCCAAAATCACGTTTTTTATAGCTAGTCACATTGATTTAGATATAAATGTAAATGACCAAAAGTATGAAGCATATATATACCTCATCTAGGTCAGATGTCAAAATGAACTGTGGCGCTGATCGATCATGGGTGATGGAGTATACTATACGACTATACATTAAGGGTAGTCTCCTGAGCGCCCTGTTTTCATAAATTTTCAAATTCAAATTCAAATCATTTATTTTCATAGGCCCCAGGAGGCGCTTGAACACGTCAAAACATTACAAAAAATGATATAAAACTAAATAATAAATAATACTAAATTATAGTATTACAATGATTTGAATAACCGGGGCTCAGATTAATTTTAATCAAACTGTTTAGAATCGAATTAAAATCAATCTAAGTACCAGCTCCGATGGGTATTGCATTATGAGAAGAGCTGGTGAGAAACTCATGTGCACCATCTTTTAAAATGAAAAATATAACAATATAAAGTACATAAAAAAAATCACATAAGAATATACATACTACCATAATATGGGTTTAACTATAATGTTATTAAGTTTTTATCGATTATTTTAAACAAATCATATGTCAAACACATGCATATCTGTTCGTGGCCATTTTTTCAATAATCATTTGTTTTTGATCAGTAATTCAGTTTCATACAAACTGAAAAGTTTTAGTAATAATTTTGAAAAAGTGGGCGCCAACAAATATGCATTTTTGTGTTTTAGATATGATTTGTTTATAATAATTGATAAAAACTGAATAATATTAAAGCTTAATCCATATTTCTTTTGTATGGTAAACAGCAAAGCTATTGTTCCCCCTTAAGAGGCCTTAGCCTATGGCGAAGCGGGACCTGAAGATTTAGCTGACTTGAAACAAATAGGTCGTAAAACAACAGCTTTTGCATTGAGAGTAGGCAAACATAACGAAACATTCAGGCTCATGAAGATATTTGATTAAAAACGTGAGTAAACATTCAACGTTATGATATAATATTGGATTTATTTTCCGTCCAATAAATTTCTGCTCAAATATATTCAATATTGCTAATAGACAATTAACAATGTGACTGTTTGATATATTTGCTATCTCTTTTAATTATACCGAGGAGAGATTTTTCGTTGTTTCAAAAATCTTTGAATGTTCTAGACCAATCCTAATGAAAATTGATGCGGGATAGTTCAAGGATCCAGAAATAATAAATATAGGCTACTTTTTATTCACCTACCAGGGTCAGATAGCGCCATAGGCACCGACTTTTAAATATTATATTATTATGTAAAACATAAGTGACCAACATAACGCCTCACACTTTCATTTAGATTCACTTTCACTACCCCTCGAAGATCTTCAGTGTCCCCAATTTTAATAGTATATTGAACAAAGTATTGCTTTAGTTATAGGAAACTAAAATATTCCAGTTAAAACGTACGTGCTTCGGTACACGAATTTAATTCGCCTTACTGAGAATCTACTGCCATTATTAATTTCACTACTAACCACATCAAATCTCTGTAGCATGTACTAAATCTAATCTACGCGTTGCTGCATATGAAGTAGGTAGATTGCAGTATTTATGAGTACTTAGTTGAAGCTTAGCAGCATTACATAGGTTGTCTATTGATGTAATGTCGAAGCCGCATGACTTGGTAAGAGGTCATTTACTTGGTGATTTAACGGTACTTCTATTATACAGTGCGATTTGTCATAAACAACATATTATGTAGTGTATGATAGAAGTACCGATATATACTATAAAGCATATTAAAACTAAACAACATTTTTTAAGCTAAAAACAAATGGGATCTCTTTTATTATTTCACACAGTATTATTTCGCATAATTAAGTTACAAATATGGACGTGGAGTCGGCAAATTCTTTGTTTAGGGACCTACAAAAAATGCTTTTGTATCGAATCAAATTAGTTTTTTTGTTTACAATAGAAATATTTATTTACTGAAATAACTACCGTAAAAACAAATTAAAATAAAAACTAACAGTAACTAATGTTGAGACTATTCATAAAATATTTTTTCATACATAAAACTTAAAAATACAGATATTAATTAATCAACTGCCATTTTGGTCTAGTGATTAGCATAATAATATGATCCTATCACTGCGAGTTCTCGGGTTCAATTCCCGTGTCGGTCAACAGTGTTTTTTGTGTTTTTCTTTAAAGTGCACCTAGTTATATGTCAACAACTATTTTAAAATGACTAAGATAGAAATAATCGTCCAATTTTATAAATCACCTCGAGTTTTGAAAGCCATGCGCTCTCAAATACTCGTAGTGTTGGGATCGAATCCCGTGCGATCGTCACTCGACTCTAATTGTCAGGCTGACGCGACGATTTATTGCAAAAATGGAACCAAACGTCGATAGCGAATGGAGTTTGGTAAATTGGCGTGAACGAAATGTTCTGGCATTTTTGTCTTATCCATTTCTATTTAATCTGAGTAGAAAAACATAAAGCAAGCTGAAGTCTGTATAATATGTCTCTCATCTAAACGTAGTAATGATGGTCGTGGCATTTGTGGCAATTTAAAATGTAGATATAACATTAAATGGATATTATTAATATTCTTTGATACCTACATTTTAAGTAAAAAGAATCGTACCTTGGCGTATTTATATTTATTTTACAACACGCTAAAGTACCAACGTTAAGTGTTACTTACTGCTCGCTCCCGTGGGTTGTAGGGTGATTTTAAATTAAACACATTTAAAAATCTATACATCTGATGATTAGCCACGCAAAAATGAAGTGTTGGTACATTATTACCAGTACTTATTGTGGAAGTTACACGTTCGAAACAAAATTTTTAATCACCAAGTAATAATATAGATGACTAGGCTGACTATTTTACCCAACTACGTAAGAAAAAGGGTAATTTTTCGATATTTTTTTTTAAGTATTATAGTATTACTATAATATACTACTACTGATGATGTGAAATTGGTGAGAATTTTTTATTTTTTTTATTTTTTCATTATAACTGTAAAATGAAATGAGATTTTCAGTTTATTTTCAAAACAGTCCATAATTATATCGTGTCTGCCTATCGTGAATGTTTTTGACATTTATTTATTTATTTCCTATTACACGAATTACCATAGTTAAAGATAGTTGTAAACTTAATTAACACAGTTAAATTAACCATACGGAAAATACAAAAATATCGTTCAGAAATAATATTTAAAAAAATAAAAATAAAAATTAATAATACCCCCATAACAAACACAAATGAAAATTGATCCATCACTTTCGTAAAAACTCAAACACACTGACATAATTATCTATATTCATTATTTTTCTCTTCTGGTCCAATCTAATAGTGAAAAATCCTATAAAGCCTAAACCTATTAATTTAAACTAAACAAGTTTTAAATTTACCGACTTACTTTAGACTGCTACTAATAGTTTACGTTATAAAAAAACAGAGCATTTATCTAGTACATCGCTTAAGTAAATTAGTACGAAAACAGAAAACACAACTACCACGGCAATTTTAATTTAAGAAGTTATCCTTAAAATTAAAAAATAACCCAAGATAACCAGCAAATGCAATCAAAACCTTGAATCTGACAGAATGAGCCGCTATCCAAACAGACGATCTTAATTTTCTTGTTCAAACATTCATTTTAATTTGAAAAGAGCTTGGCTTGGAATCATCGCCACACCTATATTAGAAGTCCAATTAAATAAGTTTTAAATCAACGAGAATTTTTTAATATTATTTGTAAGGTACAGTCGAATTAGGTTAAATACTGCCTACATTATAATGAACTGGACTGTATATTATTGTAAGTACATCGCAATATTTTGCGGATTTTGCTGGTTTTTAGTAAATTTTGGTAGTTGAAACTGATAATATTGTCAATATTATAGCGTATGTAAAGCTTAGTAATATTGCCAATGCAAAAATTGTGAAGTTGTTTTTATAATAATATGTGCTACGGTGAATGTGATAAATTGAAAAATTATTAATTATTTTCGGTGATTATTAATAATTACCACATGATTTGCTGTGATTATAATTTTGAAATTTTTACTTTTGCCGGTAGTTTATTTCGTCTATCTAGTCCTTGCAAAGCATTTCGATTCAATTGTTGTAGGCCACAATCAATTCTAAACTAACCTACTTATAGGACCAAAACTTAAAAAAAAAAAAATCATAAGATTATTAATGTTCGTTCGGTTACAGTTATAACTTGGATTTAAAATCAGGGTTACAAAAAAATCTGCATAACTCTTGAAAAGTTAGTGTAAGAGAAAATGTTAGTGCAATAAAAAAGAGGTAACACTCGTGTCCGCAAGTTGGCTCTGCGCCAGTTATTAATTCAGTTTACTCGGAATTAAAATATAAGTGAATTTGCTACAGCCTGTGCTTAGATTTACTTAATTATATTAAAATATGAAGAGTTTGTTTCTATGATTGTTTGTTAGGTTGAACGCATAGATCTCAGTAACTATCCATATCTTTCAAACCTTTTCCCAATAATGTTGAGGTCAGCTTCGAATCTAACGGATTTAGATAAATACTGGTATTATACGTGGAATGACTACCATCAGCATTGCTAAACCTGCATGATCGATCGATCCGTACGGCTTCTACTTAGCCACGAGCTCCTGGTGCGGATAGAAAAACTTTTTGTTTTGGATTGCCCATTTATTTAGAAAAACTATAGCCAGTATTTGCCATATGTATACGCTACGACTAATAAGAGCGGCAGTGAATAATGTTGCAAAAAAGGCGAGTTCCGTATAACACGAGTAAATACACATGGACAAAGTCACGGGCAGCAGCTAGTATTTTAATGTAGTTTTGTAAACTTTATTTAAATTCCAATTAAGTCTGATGGAAACGTAATTCAGTTTTCATCAGTTTCAACCCGACAAAATTGTACAGTCGGCCAATGAGTTGGGTATGCAGGGCAAAAACTTTTAAGTCATAGTAAAGACTTACGACACCAGTTATGGATAAGTGAGTTATTATATCTAAATAGTGGGTATATGACACTTCTTAAATATGAAATACAAACTTGCATATCTATTGCAGTCAGTTTTTACTATGGCGTAGAAGTTTTTGCCCTGCATACCCAACTCATTGGCCGACTATACACTCCAAAATTAATGTTAGTAAATAATTTTACTCCATATTTACACGTTTTGCTACATTATGCAATTGAGGTTAATTAATTTCTCCAATGCATGTTATAACCACAACATGTCGAATGCAATAACATTGCCGAGCGTTTAGGTTAGACTATTAATTTGTGCAGTAAGCTCTCAGAATCAATTTAGGTGTCAAGTCAACTAGCTGACTACCGTGGTTTTACCCGCGTACAGGATATTTTAGTAATCAATTGGTATTTAAGACTTTTGCCAGTTTTTTTTTATTATAAAGTGGGCTATCCAACACAAACAACTTTTTTCAATTCGGACTCTTCCTTAGATTAGCGCGTTCAAACAAATTTACTCTTCAGCTTTATGATATTATTAAAGACTTGTGTTGATGATTTTGTAGATTTTGAAGAAGAGGAAGACTTATTGTATATAAATATTGTATATAAATACCGATCACTACTGATAAGCAGGGTTCAAGAAATAAGCAATCGGAATCCGAAACAGGTTTAATCGGTGTTCACTAAACTTGACGGTGCTGTGTAGACTTCAAGAATATTTGAAGTCAAACACGCTCAAGTTTTCTAGACTTTGCTGTAAGCGGGTGGTTTTCTTGACAATTTGACTAGACCGTGTGTGAAATTATGAAGAATTACAAATTTAAGACAGGCTCTTAATTTTCTATCACATTAAAAATATAATTTATAAGGAAACAAAATAAGTTTTAAAACTATAACCCGACGTAATCATATTGAGAGAACCGCGAGAACTGTACGACCTGCATTTCAAATATAGATTTTAACTTAATTAATATGATAAGTATACATATTTGTAATGTGCTTGCCAAGAACTTCCATTTGATACCAAACACATCATGATTATGTATTTTTAAATTTCCTGATGTTAGAATCTGACGTTTAAATTCCGTTATATATTTTTTTTATAAAATTAATATAGCCTATGTCACCCAACCTATCATTACAAATCTCACGATACCTTATTCATTAAAATCTGTTTAGTAATTTAGGCACTACGGTGGAACGTACAAACATATACATAGGCTGCCAAAATCATAACCCTTCCTTTTGGCTTCGCCGTGGTCGGGTAAGAATATCTCAAATGCTAACCTTTCTACCATCAAAGTACTTCCGCTATTTCTGAAACAGCTTGATTCACATTAAAACAGGCACGCCCGATAAAATCCAAGGCCATCGCACCCACTTAAATACAAACATTCCACATTAAATTCAAATATACCCGTGAAATAGCAATGGAGGGTAAGCACCTTATCAGACATCTGTAGGTCAAACCTTGGCCTTCACCTGCGCTAAGGGTCGTGGCCACATGCACCCCAATGTAACGTCACGCAAGTATAGACTCCGCGCCAGCACTCAACCCCGTCGGCCATCGCCGGAAGACCGAATGAATGAAATAGGAGAAGGAATATGAAACATTCTTCATTTAATTGGTCAGCTGTTAAACTAAAGCTGGCCTTTATTTACCCATACGATTATCTGGCATCTGGTTCTATACAAATTTTGACAATAATTTCACCAGGTCTGATAACTGTGTTATTCTAGCCATTAATTAATTTTAATTTTAATTATTAAAATAAATTTTTACAAAGTCTTTTCTAACAACAGTGCACGAAACAATTTATTGCTTGCTTTAATTGCAGTTAGTTATTTAACGACAAAACTTATTAGACACATTCTTATTATTCAATATCAGACCAATAGCCAATCAGACAATTTGATTATATTTCAGTAAACTGAATGCGTGAATAATCAAAAGGCCTTTTCACAATGTGTTAAAAATGCAGCAAACAAAATTAAGTAACAAACAATGTCGAAAAATAGTAACACAAAAGTAAACATCATAAAAACAACCCAAAACGACGGCGAACCACAAACTTTATAGCATTTTATGAACCAGTTCATTTCAGTTATTTTACATTGATAAAATAAAATTTGTATGCAGGATAAATCTGTGGCTCGCCACAACATTTTGTGTACGTTTTGCTGTAAGCGGTTTTTGTGAAAACAAAATTTTATTCATGCTTGTGAAATTTTGCATTCGTTTATGTTTTCGGCTGGGGCTTACTTAAATTTAAAACTGAAATGCTCTTTAATAAACGCTTCGCTTGTTTAGTACGATAATGTACTGTGCTAATAGAATAGTTAAGTCAGATCGGTAGTGGAATCTATCTCTTCTTCTTCGTAATCTTCATTGCTGAAGGTCGTGCCCTTGAAAGGCTTTCATTGTTCTTTTGGTTCTCTATATTCTGGAATCTATCTATATTCTAGCTATTCCAACTTCGTGCTGCTTTTGAGAACTTCCTGACGGAAAGTTCACAAATAACACTTTGCCCGACCCGGTAATCGAACCCGAGACCACGTGGTGAGAGGCGCATACGCTAACCACTAAACCAAAGAGGCAGTCCTTTATATTATTCAGAAAAATATGCTTTAATTGTTGGCGTAACTTTGGAGCAATTCATTCTGACGGTAGCTATAATTACAACTCATCTGGGCAAAGTTACCCAAAGTTGGGCAAGATTGCCAAATTGCTAAAGTTATTAAAGCTAGTTTGAAAGTTGGTGATTATTTTTTAATGTAGTTAAAGTTTATTATACTGAAGATAAAAGAAACTTGGTAAGTTTAGCTTCATAACACCAATAAAACTAACTATAGTTCTATATCTAAGAAACTGTTGATATTCTGACCAACTAGCGCTTAGATTTGAGATTGAACATGCCGGGCAATCATACAAGCGCGAGATAGATTATGTCACGCTCTTGTCATGTTTGCCCATACAAAAATTTGACAAAAACCTAACTAAATCTATCTCACGCTCGTATTCTTGCTCCTATGATCATTTTCTTACGTAATATTAGATATCACGGGATATTTACAATGCATTTTGTTGTAGCGAAATATCATAAGAACTTGCTACAACAAATCACATGGTAAATATCCCGTTTTTTCAACTATAGTGCTTATTCAAAACAAAGACGTTTTCAAAAGTTATATGTATAGAATTCTATGTTTTGTCTTTCGTCTACTTCATTTGTGTATTGGTAAACGTATATTTTGCAAATAGGATATGGTGCGACTAATGAACGTGAATCTCAGGTACGATTCTCGAGTCAGTCAAAGTGGGGCACAAGTTATTTGAGACTTTTCCGTTCGGAAATTTTCAGTAGAATCACAAAGTTTGGCATTGTGCCTGGTAGATCCGTCATCATATACCTCTGCCAAGCTTTTCAGGATTATACAGGGGCAATGTTATGTATGATAAGACTTTAATAAATGTCTGTCGTTAAATCTTCCCAACTGGAAGAAATGTTTAAGTTTAATGGTTAAAACTAATTATCACTGTCTTGTAAACGTAAGCAGTATAAGCTCGAAGGTAATAAACAGTGGTTGAGATAATTCACAAAAGTTTATGCGACGTGTAACCGCCTTAACGATAGTCGTAAATGTTTACAAGATGAAAACAAAGGCATAGATTGCTGACAAGAATTACTTTTCTAAATAGACTTTATGAATGTCTACGCAAGCTTTTCTTTAATTACATTTTTGGGTTACAGTTAAATGAAACTGTTGATTTTATTAATGGCTGAAGTTCTTCCCTAGTTTGGTGGACGGAATGGTGTAATAGGACGGAAAGGCAAATCGAAATCGACGATGTTATTAATTCGTGTATCAGTAAAAATATCGATTACCTACATACACATTTCTACAAAATTACTGCCTCTTTGGTCTAATGGTTCGCGTATGCGCATCTCACGTGGTCTCGGGTTCGATTGCCGGGTTTGGCAAAGTGTTATTTGTGAACTATTGACCAGGATATTCTCAATAGCAGCATGAAGTTGGAGTTGTGCCTGGTGGATGGCGATAGGCTCACTCCATGGGACCTAAACATAACAAGTGAAATGAGGGTGTTGTACACCTCTCCCACACCCTTCTGTGTAATATAAACGTGATGTTATGTTATGTTACGTTCTTCATAATTCTGAGAATTCTCACGGTTTTGAAATATTGATATGCTTTTCAAAATTTGATTGTAGTTATGTAATTTCCAATTTTAATTATAAGTAAGATCCATAGTGGCTCTTGCCTGCAAAAAGGTTGCCAATCGCTACCGTCAGTGGTAATATAGCTAATTTTTTCGTCGATAAGTTAGTACCGTACGTAATTCGCATCTTATGCGTGCCTTCCCCCATTTGTAGTCGCCGTAACAAGTTAACAACGAATATTTGTGAAACGTGACATGACGGCAGCTATGCATGGCATGCATGCTAGTATGACATTATCGGTAATGCCACACTTGCAAGTCAGTATAGGGTAATAACTTTGTGGGATATTTTTGTAAGTATGTTGGTGCATCGTCACAAAAAAATAATGATTATAATATGTACTATAACTTGTTTATTAAATACTTATATTGTAAAGATGACAGATTTTTTTGTTCGTTTGTGTACGGTGTACGAACTCGTTTACACCGCACATATTCGCGCTCACGTTGTGCGCACTCATCAATTGTATTTTAGCACGTTTACGCTCACGTCAGTCGCAATCATCAACGCGTTCGGCTCATAGCATACATTTAGTGTTATAAGAATTCATTGTAATAAATCAGTTTTTTCATTATAAATCCGTTTTCTTTTAATTTAATACTAAGTTCCTAAGGTGTACAAACCGTACTGTTTGTATGTTTCGATTTAACTCAAAACTACTGGAACGATTTAAAAAACAAATCTACATCGATAAACATAGGCTAAGTTTTATAAATACCGCACGGGAGGACTAGTTTTAATTTATTTTTTAAACGTGTTATTCGTGAGCTTTCCGTTAGAAAATTCACAATTGCAGCATGGAGTTGGAATTGTGCCCAGTGGATAGCGATGAGCTCACTCCCTATCCCATGGGACCTAAACATAACAGGCGAATTTTGGGTAATGTACACTTCTGCCACACCCTTATGGGTAATATAGGCGCGATGTTATAACTATAAAAATTGAAAAAAAAATACTTTAAAGAATAATATCTTTTTCTCGATTTAAAAAAATCGGTTAAAAATATTAAATAATTGTTTTTTCATTATAATTAACTTTTTCACGTATTTTAGTTAAAACATATTTAAACAAACTATCTGCCATTAAATCACGTGGAATCGTTTTCGAGAAACAAAAGCCTCTTAACAAAGACAAACGTTCAATATCCGATAGATCGTTCGTAGTTTGTATTGTATTTGTATTGGAAGCGACAAATCGGACAATGGATACTTTTGGAGTGTTGCCAGAATAATCCTAACTAGTGAAGTGTTTGGGTTTTAAAATGATTAAAGTAAAAGTGGCTACTTGTTGTGTTTTGAGTAAAAAATACAAAATATTGAGATTAAGTTCTTGTGAAGGAGTTTGAGGGCGGCAGCACCGCCCGCCGTCTCATCTCTTTCCTGCCGGCAAATAGTAGTGCTTCCTTGCAGATTAGTTTCTGAAATTACTGGCACTAGAAAATGATATCGATTGATGAAGCAACAAATCCACAATCCATATTTAGCATCATGGGCTTCCCTAACTTTAACTTCCAAGCAATGTTTTGGTAATACGTGTCTATCAAATTGAATCGATGCTACGATATAATTTTAAAAATTTTAAAACACACTGTCCACGTGTTTCCTATAACGACGAGTAGGTTCGATTATGCGGTATCACCAGTATCTGCCTACCCTTCGAGGCCGTGTGTCAAGGTCACTCAAAGGTCACCCCACTCCTAACCTCCCCCCTTTCTCAAGGGAGATGCTTATCTTAGAAATTTAAAGTGTTTACGTTCTGGAGGCACGAAGCAAACAATTTTTAATTGAATGTGGATCAAACTTTGTTTCAGACTTTTTGTTTTTATATATCTGATAATATAAAATAGAATGTTTAATTTATTTTAAATATACAGGGTGGATGTGTCATAACGACTTTTATTTAAAAGCACAGTTTCCATACATGGTTAGTATTTATATGAAACGGTTAAATTTTATTACAAAAAGAAACACCTTTTCCGGATATATTGGATGCTCGCAATGTTAAAATTATTTGAGAAACGTGTTTTTTTACGTATAAACAAAATTAATTCAGCCCAAGTTATAAAGCTGTGGTTTTAATAAATGTTACTATTTTGCATCCATCCTGTATGGTAGCATATTATTATAACTAAGATTAACACATAAGCTATAAGCTAGGCCACTTTTTAAAAAGGTACACACGAACGGCGCATAAGAAGGAGAAGTAAATATGCATGTAATTTAATTATTTTATTTTATAAAATGTACAAATAAGCTTGCGTTTCGGTTGGTGTGTACACACTCGTACATTTACAAAGCAACGTTTCTTAGAATAACGGCGATATTAAACCACCACTGTAAGAACGAAATACAATAAAGGTACTATGTACACTTAGTTTGCATATAAATACTTTTGAAACTAAGAAACAGTTGAAAAATTATGGAACCTTTAGGATTTGAACCTGCGACTTTCTACACACCGGGCAGTCGTTTGACCAACCAGCTACGGTCGCCTCTTGCCAGGACCCTAAATTTCTTAACGTCACGAGTTGACGTAACATACAGTTAAGAAATTTTGGATGTTATAGGATTATAATTTATGATTTATTGTTAAAACTGATATACGGGGTGCATGATAGGAGCCTCCCCGCGGCGCGCCCTGGACAGCCAGCACACGGTAACGCAGTGTCTGGTTGACTAATCCTATCACCACAATGACTATAAACAGTTCTTCTCAAAGATCACTAACAACTAAGACTCCCAAAAACGGCTCTTTTCAGAGCCCAAAACCTGCTTTGATCATAATATCACTAAACATTGAGGGTTTATCCGATGCCAAAAGCAACCTTATCTCATCGCTGTGTAAAACATCAAGTTGTGATGTACTATGCATACAAGAAACCCACCGATCTATAGACCAGCTAAGACCTGTAGTCCCGGGCATGACTTTAGCTGCAGAAATACCGCATGCTAAATATGGAAGTGCACTATTCATAAGACCAAATCTGCCAGTTCAATCAGTGTCATGTAGCTCGCAGAACAACATTGAAACTATCACACTTGATACTGGTAAATGCACTGTCACTTCCCTATATAAACCTCCCAACCAGCCGTTTGCATTCAACAAGTTGGAAAAATTTGTCCATAGACCTATTAAAATAATAGTTGGCGACTTTAACAGCCATAGCATAGCATGGGGATACTCGAATACTAACAACGATGGTGATGCTGTAGAACATTGGGCTGAAGCCGAAAATCTAGCCCTAATACATAATCCCAAACTTCCATACTCGTTTAATAGCCGCCGATGGCGCCGAGGATATAACCCAGACTTAATATTTACCTCTGCTAATATTAGATCGCTCTGCAAAAAAGTTGTCCTACCTCCTATTCCAAACACCCAACACAGACCGATTGCGTGTCGTTTGGAATCTGCCATAAAACCGCAAACAACACCTTTCAGGCGCCGTTTTAACTTCCAAAAGGCAAAGTGGCAACTATATTCTCAAGACATTGACTCCAGACTACTGGATTTAGAGCCTACACCTAAAAACTACGAGAAATTCGTTGAAATAGTACAGTATATTTCACGACAACATATTCCAAGAGGATGCCGTACTTCTTACGTACCCGGCCTTTCTCGAGACTCAGCCGTCCTCTTAGATAACTACCATGAGTCATACGAAAACGACCCATTTTCTGAGACCACGCTTGAACTTGGAGAGAGACTGATGAATCAAATCCAGGAAAGTCGAAAATCGAAATGGATGTCGGTTGTGACCAACATTAATATGACTCACAATAGTAAGAAGGCTTGGAACACCATTAAAAGGCTTACAGACGATCCACCTGAGGCAACAAACCACGGCCAAGTTACCGCTAACCAGGTTGCACATCAGCTAATCCTTAATGGCAAAGCTCCTCATCGCCTGCCAAAAATCCAAAAACCTGAAGTCGCTACAACTAACCAAGATGTTTTAAGTAAACCGTTCACTCTTGCGGACATAATAATGGGTATAAAAGACCTAACCACTGGTAAAGCGGCTGGTTTTGACGATCTAACCGTCGATCAAATCAAGCGCCTAGGTCCTGTAGCGGTTTCATGGCTCCTGAGCCTTTTTAACTCTTGCCTTAGCGAGTGCAGGATACCAAAATCCTGGAGACGAGCCAAAGTAGTTGCATTGCTGAAACCTGGAAAGTGTTCTAAAGATCCCAAAAGCTACCGACCAATCTCCCTTCTCTGCCATACATTTAAATTGTTTGAACGCCTTCTACTAAACCGTCTAACACCCTTTGTTGACCCACATTTTATAAGAGAACAGGCAGGATTTAGACCCGGGAAATCATGTACAAACCAAGTTTTAAATATCACTCAGTATATCGAAGATGGCTTTGAGCAGAATAACGTAACTGGTGTTGTCTTTATCGATCTTTCTGCAGCCTACGATACGGTCAACAAGAAATTACTCCTTCAAAAGGTACTGAAATTAACACAAGACCAAGCTTTTGCAAATATACTAAATGAAATCCTCAGCAACCGGCGATTTCAAGTCCACCTTAATGAAGACAAAAGCAGATGGCGTTCTTTGAAAAACGGTCTACCCCAGGGAAGCGTGCTAGCGCCCACGCTTTTTAATATTTACACAAACGACCAACCTAGTCCGCCAAATACAGTTCGGTTCATTTACGCAGATGACCTTGCACTTGCCACACAGACCAAAGATTTTGAGGAGGCCGAAATCAACTTGACATTAGGCTTAGAGATATTGGGTAAATATTACGACCAAAACGCCCTAAGACCGAACCCGTCCAAAACCCAGTCTTGTGTTTACCACCTCAGGAACCATCATGCCTCCCGAACACTCAATATATCGTGGCGAGGTGTAAATGTAGAACACTCCTCACACCCACGCTACCTAGGGGTAACATTGGATAGATCCCTCACGTACCGAGCTCACTGCCAAAACACCAAACAGAAAGTTAGTGCCCGTAACAACATCTTACGACGACTAACTAGTACGGCCTGGGGCGCATCGCCACACGTTCTAAGGACGACGGGTCTTGCGCTTTGTTTTTCCGCGGGAGAGTTTGCGTGCCCAGTGTGGCATCGCTCCGCCCATGCCAAAGAGGTGGACGTGGCGTTGAACGATTCCTGCAGGATTATAACCGGCTGCCTTAAACCCACGCCCCTTTGCATGGTTTACCCGTTAGCGGGAATAGCACCACCGTTTGCTCGCCGTGAAATTTCATGCTCAATAGAAAAATGGAAGCAAGAAAATGACAGTCGTCATCCGCTCCACAACCATTATTTACCTCCAGTCCGCCTCAAAAGCCGCAAAAGTTTCCTGAGACAGACGACCTCAACGGACCTAAACCCTGCTGAATCTAGAAGCGAAATATGGAAGGCTAGGCTGCCCGCACCACCCAATTTTCTAGACCCGGCCGAACATCTGCCACCAGGCAATGAATTGCAGTGGCCGATCTGGAAGTCCCTAAACCGTCTAAGGACCCAGGTTGGTCGCTGCAAAGACAACCTGGTCAAGTGGGGATTCACAGACACATCCAACACTAGTTGCGAATGTGGATCGCCCACCCAAAGTATGGCCCATCTGTTGTCCTGCCCATTGCTTCCTACCCCTTGTACCCTAAAAGACCTTATGCAGGCCAACCAAAAGGGCGTCATAGTAGCATCCTATTGGTCTAAAGCTATATAAGCTGGAAATATTAAACAGAATTACAATAGTCACTGACACGAAAAGAAGAAGAAAACTGATATAAAAATTAATATACTTGATAAAATCGTAGAGACAACGGTCTATCCGATCACCTCAATGTATGATAGTGATCTACCAACAAGCCTTAGCTCTAGTGTTGTGATCTAGCTACAGGGAGGAAGCCCACCGTCTCACCTTTACCGCACAAAATAGTAGTGCTTGCATTACTATGTTCCAGTTTAGTAATGAGATCGGTAGGGCTGGCATACGAGCATGAGATAGATTTTGTCATGTTTCGCCAGTGAAAATATAACGAAAACGCTATTAAATCAATCTCGCGCCTGTATGCTAGCCTTTTAGGTTTATTTGGCTACGTGAGTGAAACAAATATTAAAATTATTTTCTCCCTCTAGTTAGTCCATGAATTTAGATTTGAAACAAAACACATAATATAAAATATTACCCAGAAGGGTGTGGCTGAGGTGTACAACACCCACACTTCACCTGTTATGTTTAGGTCCCATGGGATAGGGGGTGAGCCTCTCGCCATCCACCGGGCACGATTCCAACTCCGTGCTGCTATTGTGAATTGCCGGACGGAAAGTTCACATATAACCCTTTGCCTGACCCGGGAATCGAACCCGGGACTTCCACCACTGGACTATCGAGGCACTTGAAATAAAAGTAACAATGATATTCTCTCAATTTCCATTGATACCACATACCCAACAACTTGAAATAAAAGTAACAATGATATTCTCTCAATTTCCATTGATACCACATACCCAACAAATTCACATTTTACCTTCCATTTTCCATGTGATTGTAATGTTTAAGCACAATATTATTATGAAGGTTCGCTCAATTCCTAATCCATTGTAGCGTTAATGGTTCACGGAAAAGGTTGTGAAATGATATACGAACACGTAGAGTTACGATGTAAACATAGAGGATTTATATTGTACCCTTAAGGGTCCTTAAGGGTGGGGTATCAGCAATCGTGAGTGTGCTTTAACATATACATAAATGTTTTTTTAAGTCAATATGGCATTTCATAATATTGGAAGGGCGAAAATGTCTTAACAATTTCTCAATAGATGGCGTGCAGCCAATAAGGCGAGGCCTGTCATTTATGGCATCAATTGGTTGAAAAATTCGATTGAACTAGAATCATAATAATATGGCCACTGTTTCATTTTTAGATATAATAATATTATTCTTCTTCTTCTTCTTCTTCGTCGTGTCGATGGCTGAGTCAAATTTGTCCAATAAGTGGCCACTGTTATGGCACTCTCGTCGGCGTTCATGAGCGCCTCTCTTGTCCTGTGCAGGTGGCATTTTGGACAGTCAGTAAGGTGGATTTGACTTGCCATCGTGTTGAAAGGATTAGCCAATTCGCTTTAGAACTCGCGAATTGCCCAGGGTGCGCCGGACGTAGGGAATTGTTGTGTACGTCACTCGGGGAGGCTCCTTTCATGCACTAATATTATTAATCAATATTATTAAAAACAATATATGCTGTCCATTATTTTCACTAAACGAGTCATACTAAAATTTGTTTAACAATAATATTTAATTTCAAATTCAAATTCAAATTCAAATCATTTATTTTCATAGGCCCCAGGAGGCGCTTGAACACGTCAAAACATTACAAAAAATGATATAAAAGTAAATCATAAATAATACTAAATTATACTAATTACAATGATTTGAATAACCGGGGCTCAGATTAATTTTAATCAAACTGTTTAGAATCGAATTAAAATCAATCTAAGTACCAGCTCCGATGGGTATTGCATTATGAGAAGAGCTGGTGAGAAACTCATGTGCACCATCTTTTAAAATGAAAAATATAACAATATAAAAGTACATAAAAAAAATCACATAAGAAGAGCAATTCATTTCCAAATACTATTATCATTTATGTAGTCTGAAATACTATAGTAAGCTTTTTGACATAGTTTAGTTTTAACATATTTTTTAAATTTACCTATCGATAATTCTATTGCGTCTAAAGGAAGTTTATTGTAAAAGCGTATACATTGACCTGGAAACGAGTTAGAGATTTTATGGAGCCTAGTAGTGGGCACAGCGAGTTTGTTTTTGTTCCTTAGATTTAATTTATGGAGATCACTATTTTTCTTAAATTTCGTTTGGTTTTTGTGAACGTACATTAAATTTTCGTAAATGTATTGAGAATGTAACGTCATAATATGTATCTCTTTAAATTTATTTCTTAGTGTCTCCTTGGGACTCATCATATAGATAGCTCGAATAGCTCGTTTCTGGAGCACAAATATTGAATCTATATCCGCGGCACTACCCCAGAGCAATAAACCATATGACATTATACTGTAAAAATAGCTAAAATAAACTAAACGCGCAGTGTCAACATCGGTCAGTTGACGAATTGTTTTTACGGCGTAAGCTGCTGAGCTGAGTCTACCAGACAACGTTTCTATATGTGGGCCCATTGTAATTTAGAGTCTAATGTTATACCAAGAAAGACAACCTTATTGACCATTTCCAATTCCTCATTGTCCATCACCACACTAGTTTTGACTTGCTTAACATTTTTTGTAAAAAATCTAATATATTTTGTTTTACTACCATTTAAAAGCAAGTTATTAGCACTAAACCAGTTCACTATCTTTGATAAAGCATTGTTTACATCGTCAATTACTGATTGTTGTCTTTTTACCTTAAAAACTAAAGAAGTGTCATCCGCAAACAATACTATCTCATGATTATCCTTAACAAGATGAGGTAAATCATTAATATACAAGAGAAACAGGAAAGGCCCTAAAATAGAGCCTTGTGGCACCCCCATTGCTACAGCTGATCCATGCGAACGCTTTCCATTGACATCTACTCTCTGAATCCTATCGCTTAGATATGAAGTAAGAAGATCCAGAGCGATGCCTCTTATACCGTAGTGGTGTAACTTCTTGACTAGAGTTTCATGCTGCACACAATCAAAAGCCTTAGATAAGTCACAAAACACCCCATAGGCATCCCGCGACTCCTCCCAAGCCTCAAATATGCATTCCAGTAATTTTACCCCAGCATCACATGTTGACCGTCCGCGAGTGAAGCCGAATTGTTTAGTGTGCAACAGATTGTTTTCATTAAAATATTTAAGTAACTGCGCGAGAATTAATTTTTCAAAAATTTTACTAAACGTAGGTAGCACCGATATTGGTCTGAAGTTTGTGGGGTCTGATGTACTACCTGATTTAAACAAAGGAATGACTTTACTTAATTTCATTAAGTCAGAAAACACACCACAATCAATACATCTATTAAATATCACGATTAAATCAGGTGCAATAATGTCAATCAACGAATTTATAATATGTACAGAAATGCCCCATAGATCAGCCGTTTTCTTAATATTAATTGATTTAAACGCGGCTTTAAAATCAGACAAATTAACATGGTAAAAATCGAAATTATTGTAAAACTCAGGCACATTATCTTTAAGTAACGACTCGGCAACGGAGGAGGAAGAGCCTAAAGCACTAGTTAAAGAGACAGGAAAAGCAGTAAAAAATCCTTCAAAAGCACTGGCAACTTCTAAATCTGACTTGGTTACTTGACCATTGATACTTAACTTAAAGTCTGAATTTTTTGATCTAACCTTCCCAGTCTCTTCATTAATAACCTTCCATGTGGCTTTAATTTTATTACTACTGTTTTTGATTTTAGATTTAATAAATGTAGATTTGGCAATTTTACAAACGCGTTTAAAAATCTTCGAGTATGATTTGACATATTCTTTAAACTCTTCACTGCTATTAAATTGTCTTTCATAGTATAAAATGTACAATGTTTGCCTACTCTTATGGATACCTGCGGTTGCCCAGTCACCAAAGACAGGACTACTAGTAACAGTAATCTCCTTGGAAGTAAATATTGAGTTAAAATCGCGAAGAAATGAATCAAAAAACGAATTATACATTACATTAGGCTCTATGTCATTATCTAAGAAAGGTAAGTTATTAGCTAGGTTAACTCTCATACGTTCAAAGCGACTAGCTGTTACTGGTATAGAAGTAATTTTTTTCCTAACTACATTTTTACTTTTTATTTTAAAACTTATCATTTGCCCAGAATGATCAGAATCATTCAATTTAATATGCAATGCTACATGTCATGTGTGAACGTCATCACTTCTATTATGATAACTTTTTAAACCGCAAAAGGCACAATAATTCCCTATATTAAACTTAGACAAAACAAGTATAGTAATCTAGTTGGAGATTACATATATGAGCCGTTTGGGTCGAGACGCTAAGGTCGTGGGGCCCGAGCGCCCATTCTCTTTTTAAAGAGATATCAAAACGACTGATCGACACTTCACGTGATCAGAAGGCTGGTTTTTACTTTTCTTAAAGGTTGAGCATTGCAATTCAACGCGGCAATGCCGCCAGCCTTCTGGGCACGTCACCTGTATTTGACATTGATGCGGAAGTATTTTTTGACGCATAACTTTTTAATTTTTGTAGTTCTATTTCTCTGCCAGCTGTAAATAGTAAGGTATGATTTTGTTTTTTATTAGTTAAAGAACTAATTGTAAGTTAACCTTAATAATAATGTATTTTAGACGAAACGCTAAATAGATGGCTTTACACCAACCTGTATTTTCCAGTCCTGCTTATAATGGACTTGTATTGTAGGTTGATCGGTAGCCGTGTGTACACAAGTTTTATCGCACATTTGACTCGGTGTAAATTACAGGTGCACATGTGAGCTAACGGTTTAGGAAACATGATAAATGGTGTATTTAAATTTGTATCAATCAAATGTGGTAGGTATACGTCACACTTTGGACTTATTCGGGCCATTTTTCACCAGTAATGATCGTATGCCAAGTCAATCTCAATGTTTTTATTAAAATTGACGTGGGTTTGTAACATTATTCAAATTATGAAAAAATATGACGCCGCTGCCCGCAGTGCAAGACTGGCTGCGACTCAGGCGCGACGTGTCGCACTCTCTTCAAAATACCTAAAAGTATAGGCGAAACCGCGGTCGACTAAATATACCAACATTACGTGTGTAACACCCGTATTTCATAATTTGACCAATCTCAATGGCTCAAAAATAGGTTCCATATTACATTTTTTTTTATTAGCTACTTCCCACGCCTTCGAGTACTTTTAGACACTGCTAGGTATGAAAACTCCTCGCGATCTATTGCTTTACCGTTAGCGAGCGATAATTTTCACGATAAATACACACTCATCTTTTCATTATTCGCTATATTTTGAAAATGCACGTTATGTTTAGTATTATTGCAACTTGCTTCACCAAGCTCGAACTTAGTACATTTATGACATAATATAATAATTGAAGTTATGCAAGTCTCGAAGTCTATTTACATGGTTATTCAAGTCGAGACAAAGGATTGGAATACATAACAAGTTTGCTAGAATGTCTAATCGATGGTCTAGTGGTAAGCGTATGCGCCTATCACCGAGAAGTCTCGGTTTCAATTCTGGGTCGGGCAAAGTGTTATTTGTGAACTTTAAGTTAGAAAATTCACAATAGCAGCGCGGAATTGGAATTGTGCCCGGTGGATGACGTTAGACTCCCTCTTATCCCATGAGCCTAAACATGAGAAATGTAGGTGTAGTACACTTCTGCCACACCCTTCTGTGTCTAAGTAAACGTGACCACTAACTAAAGCTAATTTAGTCAGCAACTAATAGGCAAGAAACGGGCGTTTCTAGCCTATTAGTATTTTGAGAGAGATATTTTTTAAATTGCACTCCTCATTGGTGAAAGTGGGTTGAAACCGTATGGTAATGTATGGTATGGGCAATTCATCAATTTTGAAAGAAATAGCATAGAATTTTCAAATTCCACGCGGACTAAGCCGCGGGCAATAGATAAATTCAGAATTAAATCTCTTATCCAAACGGGCACTCCGTACAGTAGTTTATATACAATGTTATTTATTTGCAGTTCAAACACAAAACAGAATGCTTCTACCTTTGTACCAGCTCATAAAAGTTTTATCACTTTAGAAATAATACGAACAGTAAAACATTGCTTACATAATATATAAAGGTTTCTAGTAGCTCAAGGCTATGTTAATAGTCTTTGATTGTACAAACATAAATTAAAACTAGACAATATTCATAAAGGTCGTTGTTGAAAAGTCTTAGTCTGAAACTAGGCCGAACCGAGGTTGATTTGTTTAAGTAAATAGAATAACCCGTAGTCATAGAATTATTACACCTAGAAACCGAGTACTTACATCAAAAGTGAAGCCACTTTGACTGTGTCGTTTTTGTTATATACGAGTTACGACTCGTAGTACCCACCAGATTTTTGTGTGCGTGTCGACGTTATTTTTACGCACACTAAAATCTGTTTTTAGCTTAATTTAGACAAAGCGCTTGTATAAAGACTATAATATAAAGTATTTTATAAGTCTTCATAAGATTAAATTTGTTACTTTAATAATTATGCTAATTTAGCGCAGAGTTTCTATTACTTCTTTAACTTATGGCTTCTCGTCATACATAATCTATATCTATACTTAAATAATTGTTCGCCCGACTAACTGATTCATCAACGCAAGGCCTACACCGCTAGGGCTAGAAACTTGAAATTTTGCATGAAGGTTCCTTATATGGTGTAGGGGTAGGAAAGGATTTTTAAAAATTCCTCCCAGAAGTAAGGGTTTTTATTCGCTGTTTATTATTATTAAACCGTTATTAATAATACCATTCTCGCTGTTCGCATTATCGGTTACTGATCTTCAGCACATCTATTCGACGCAAAGGCCTCCTCCAACTTTTTTCACTCTAGTCTGTCCTGTGCAACTCTGGTCCTAAGCGGACCTGCCGTTTCATCTTTAGCCAGCGCTAAATAGTACTTAACTTATCTCGCAGCCTGATCTCACCATCATACCGGAATACTTTTCCCAGTTTCGTGGTGAGATCAAGCCTTGAAATGATTTACGCATGACGTATAACACTGTAGTCCTCAAATGAAGCGAAGCGAGGCATCTACAATCTGCTAATGTTCATTGTCGATGTTCACAAGCTGTAGTTATTACTTACCACCAGCCTTAACGTTTCAGCAGACAGATTACACTGGCCATGGTCATAAGCAAAATTAATCATGATCGCGTTAATTCCCATTAGATTTTACTTAATCATGCATCGCGTAAGTTTAAAAGTAAATCTCCACCAGCCGTTCACTAGATTATAATATTATATCGTAAAAAAATGGGTGTAAAGTAAAAAAACCATTCAGTTTGAATAACATTTGAGTGCCAAAAAGGTCTTGCTCCGGCCTCTAGAGGCAATTTCTTAGTCGACTTTATACTTAGAAAGTGCCTCTTAAACATCCATAAAAAGCGTGGCGGTGCTCATGTGGCTTACAACAATATGCCTCCAGTTTTTATTGACTCTTGCGTATATATTAAGTAGCATGAACACAGTTGTTGTGGCAAATTTATTGTATGTAAAACTAGGTGTAATAAATTAAAAAGTGTTGAAAGAAATTTGACTGAAAACATTTAAAATATTTATGGATAAACGATGTTTGATTTTAAACAAATATTCCGGTAATCGAACCACAAATTTATTAGTTTGCTAAGCCTCGTGTTAGATTCCCAGGTCGAGCAAGAGTGTTATTTGTGATATTGCCGCCAGGAAATTCTCTCCAGCAGCACCGAGTTGGATTTATGCCCAGTGGATACCAATAGGCTCTCCTACTATCACATAGGACATAAGCATAATCTGTATAGGGTCGGTGTTATTCACCTCTGCTACACCCTTCTGGGTAATATAGTCGTGATGTTATGTTACCACTCATTTTAATTGTTTGACGGGTAACTTGTAGAATTCTAGTATAGGCTGTACTCGCTCTGCTCGGGAAGTCTTTATTGCGATAGTCTTTATTGTGTATACATTGTTAATAATGAATATGTGATTTATTTATAAGCTTTGAAAGGCGATTTGTTAGCCTAATAAAGTGTTAAATCCTGCCACAAATTGTAACTTTGGTAAGTGCATTTGTTTAATGTACACACATCAACATTGCCTAGGGATATTTCATTTTTACCTTATTATATGAAATTCTGTAAATATTTTGTTAAAACAATTATATATGAAATTGAAGTTTATGTTATGGTTTATACTTGCAATACATAAAAAGAGATGCATCAAAGATTTTTAATTAATTTTTTTGTGATTTTATTTTTGGGTATAATTTTTACTTTGTACACAATGGATTTTATGTAGGAAATTATGAGAATGAAAGTCATATAATAACTTTTTTATACAGTAAATAGTTTTTAAGTTAAGAAGTCTTTCATGTAATATCCCGAGACATTATTGACGTGTTTATTATTTATTTAATAAAGATATTTGAGAATGAAATGAATATTGCGAGACCATTCTTATATTGAGAATATATAGCTTGTTGTGTAGCCACAGTACGCACACTGTGTTTTGTCTCTAGGTATACACAAACAAACATATCTCCAAGCCCACATCGCTGTGCACGCGTACGTTTGTGTTGATCAGACAAACAGAATTGGGTGGAACAAAGCGTTGAATGTTTGACACTGGTCCACTATTTGTGCAATTAGTTTGGACAACACTGTTACTCTATGTATTTGGGTCATGTGATTTCCCTTAATAGAACTATCAGTAAATACGAGTATGTATGCTGGTTCGTATGTCTATGGTTTTTGATTTGCAAAATTATTAGTTATCACTAGAAATAACTATTAGTATTATATTTATACTAGTTACCCTGACCTTTTTTTACACTATAATATCCATTTTTTTATTTTTTATTAATATCTTTATTATATTACATAAAGATATTAATTAACATTATGTCAGAAAACATTATGCGAAATGATAGTTAAACCATATGCTAAAAATCTATTATACCAAAAGACAATTATTATGCGTAATGTGTTATGCTAACATTAAATTAAAATTTATTCAGTTCCAATTTCAAATTACATTATCACATAATTTTCCAATACGTGACATAAACAGATAATAAAGCTCCTCACTGAAATGCATTTGTTTTGTTACGTCACATCCGGAATTTACGTTTATCCGGATATAACGTCGAATGGATAAAATAATAAATTTCAGCATGAACTCGTAAATAATAGTTCCAGCGTTTGCCTATTTTCATTTTGGTTTCCTTTGCTTTTTATTATGAAGCGCTATTTTTAACTGACTTAAAAAAAAAAATTCTCAATTTGATTGTAATTCGTTCGATTTTGTCTTTTTTACGTTTGTTTGCTGGTTTTAGTTAAATTGAAGGCAACCCTCAAATTTTAAAGGCTTTTATATTGTTTTTCGTATATAACATATAAAGCAGTCATTATTTCATGTTGCTGAGCTGGTTCTGGAAGGTCCAAATCCTCAATGGTTAGGAGTACGGGGATAATTATTTCAATATAAAGGCACCTTAAGGCCGTTCACTGTATTCTTTTAAGTTATACCCAGATGAGGTAAGACGTTGAATATTACTTAAGTATTTCTTAATTTTTAGTGCCTTTATTGTAATTTGTGTACTGCCGTGCCCCCAATCAAATTAGTGTAAGGTCATAAGTCCTTCATCAATTTTACCAACAGAATAAAACCTGATTCCTGAAAATATTCCTAAGAAAGAACTTCTAAATAATTACTCATTTGCCGCACTATTGTCTTGCCGATACATATTAGACAATAGTATAAACCACCCGCTGCAGCGCTAGTTAAGAGTTAATCTTATAAACTGCATTCTGCGATGCAGCAGCTGAATTCACAAGTGAAAATGGATTAAAACCAAGCGCTTTTAGTACGAGGGTATTTATAATCTCAACTGTGAAGGATTTAAAATGTTTTGTTTTACTATTCTATACACAATATGTTGTTAGAGCATTATTTTTTGTTTCGTCTGTGCTTCTGTTTGTGCAACTAAAAACATAACGCATGCGGTTTGCTTCAATAAATTGAAAGATATTAAGAAAGATAAATTAAACTATAGATATCCCACCAAAAACATTTCCATGTAAATGTTGCTAAGACAGAACGACTTTATGAGACCTGATTAGTTATTGACGCCGTTGAGTAAGAATGTTAGCGATAGCGCCAACATTTTTACTCAACGGCGTCAATAACTAATTCTTACTCTACACGCCCTAAATCTAAACGCCCTGGCTTCACAAACTCTTCACCCCAGTTTCAGGCGTTAGGAGGATAGAAGTTTATAAGAATTTCATAGGGTTTTGTTGTTTGTGTACTAACAATAGCTTTTATATTTAATTTCAGCTTTCTTGAACTTCAGGGAGTACTCTATTTGTTATTGACGTAAATGTGGGTGGAGCGAGCAAAAGCTTGTCATCTATTTATCATCATCAATTTAAATAAATCAAATACATACTCTTTAGAGTGTGTTTTTAATGTCAAGATAACAATTTTTTTTTAAGACGCTATAGATATTTGCACGAAACCTATGCCTCAAAGACAGCTTTTGTAATTTTTGTCTGTCTGTCTGTTTGCATCAGCTAATCTTCAAAACGGCTGTTTAATAGATATTGATAAAATTTAAGGATCAGGTATCTGACTACAAGGTGCGTACACGTGCATTTTTTATGAATGTACCTAGCATGCAGACAAAACCGCGGGCGAAAGTTAGTTTGGTTGTTTGATAGCGCTAATCTTGAAAAATATTTGTGAGATTTTAATAATTATTTTTTTGTTTTACAACAAATTTTGTAGAATCCAATATTTAATAAAAATTAATTAAATATTTGATTCTTGAAAATGTTGTCGTCGTGATATCATATATTTTATTAATAAAAATTAATTAAATATTTGATATCACGCTTAACTTTATGGGAGCGGAGTAGTAAGGTTTAAAGCGGGTCAAAGCGTGGCATTAGTTATTATTGAATACAACGAATTGAACCCGGGCGCAATCGCAAGCAAAAGCTTGTTTATAATAAATATTGAAACCACAAGTCTGAGTTTAATTTAAACACTAGATTTATTTTCCTCACTAGTGCTTCATTAGAAAAGTTCTGTACCTATAGTTACTAACTTAGTTATAACTTGGCAGCGCAATATCGTTGATTCAGTTACTTCGAACATGCAACTTCATATTACGTCTCAACGTTGCGAGAATCTTATTACTTTTATAGAATTGCAATGATATTGATAAAAATATATCAGGATGTCATGGTATTATCCAGCAATTTCAATAAATTGTATGTTTTAAATTAAAAAAGGGTTTCGAATTTTCTACTACTAACTACCACACTTTCTCTTTTCTATCTGTCCTTCCATAAGTTGCCTTAAGACACTCTTGGTGGCGCTGGAGCTTTTCGAGCAGGCGGTGAAAGGGCGAGCTTGAGTTACTGTAGAAATATTCGAGAAAGACGACGTCCATCGCCCTCTTACTCTTAGACTTTTCGTCTTTGCCACACCCTTCTGGGTAATAATATGCGATATGGTATCTTATGCCTTATCCTATCTTAAACCCAACTTTTTGCTGACATATTAAGTGGATCTAGTCGCAGGCAGAAGGAAGTTAAAAATAGATTTAGCTAAAAGTTCTCACTTAAAACATCAACTTGGCTAAGTAGACAACCATAAATAGCCCGCTAACGAGTCAGTAATTTCGCCAAATTCTTTTAAAATTACATTAGGGCTGGCTTCGTGGCTTAAAATATCAGCTGTATTATCACTATTTTACGTAGAGTGACAGCAATCAGAACTTAACAATGTAATACAGCGATACAATACTATTTTTGTTGATGTTGAGTGACTGTTTCAAATATTTACATGACAATCAGGATATCTCGTGTTATTACCGGAAATCGATCAACATTGATTGATGCATCGATCGAGACGTAATACATTTGTTAGATACCAGTTATTTAAACAAACAGACTGTTATGCTGCTGCCATCGATCGACGATTAATAAAAGCCAATTAATTGGTGTAATTAAATTAATTGGTTAATGTGTTTTCCAAAGTCCTGAAAGAACTTTTTCTGTATCTATCAATTCTGCTTTAACTAAGCCACAAGTTGCAGTAATTTTTTGCCACACTTTTTTTTAAATCTATTATTGTCCCACTGTTGGGCAACGGTCTCGCTCAGAAAAAAAATCCCCAAACTCCCCATTGCCACTCTCTTATCTTAATAAATAAATACCCAACCAAAAATTAAATGTATCTTTCAACAAAGTTGTGGTGTTATTTTCAGCAAGAACAGTGAATTGTAAGATATTACCGTAGTTAAAACGCGAGTCACGTTCTTCAGGCAGCTGTTCAAGACTTGCTGACGTAGACAACATGTTTGTGTAATGATCATGTCTTGTTACATTTTACTTTTATTTTTTACACAACATTTTTAAATACGTTATTCATTGTTGTACAAAATAATATGAATTGGAAGAAAGTGATGTGTATAAGATGCCAAAGAATTATCTTTACGTATTTAATTTAATATTAAATGCACGTTTGGCGTAGTGGTCAAAGCGATCGCCTCGCCGCTTTTAACTGCGCTAGTGTTGTGGGTTCAATCCCCACACGGGACAAATCTTTGTGTGATCCGCAAAGATTTGTTCTGACTCTGGGTGTGCTTGTGAAATGTATGTTTGTGAACAACCCCGCGACACAGGAGTTGTTACAAGTGAGAGCGTCATTAAAAAAAAAATGCACAAATAAGAGCCTAATTTGCTGGGCCTAGAATTTTGAAATTTTGCACTAAGATTCCATACATGATGTTTAAATAATTCACGCGAACGAAAATGCAAACACATTAACACAACAATACAAATAAACAAAACACTTTATTTTTAAATGTCAATAATCCTCAGTAATTTATCATACTTTACAAACAAATCACGTTTTGTTCAGCTGTTCCAGAAATCTGCTGACCTAGATTCAGGACTGAAGAGGCAAGCTTTATTTCATTTAATTTCTAGAGATTTTAATTGTCTTAGATGATTCTGATAAATGGATGTAGTATATTTATTGTTACATTAGTAACAAAATGTTCATAACATCACGCCTGATTATCCAAAAGGTCGTGGCAGAGATATGTGCCATCCACATTTCAGTGATAGGGAATAATCTCAATCTACAAGACACAGGTACAGATTCCACGCTGCCATTCAGAATTTCCTGATGAAAACATCTGAAACAACACTTTAGCTCGCACTGGCGATCGAACCCGAGACCAAAATTTGATCAACAATCACATAATATGTGTTTAGATTAATGTTAAACACAAACTTAGTACTGTATAGTTTATAATTTTATATTATTTCCGGACGAAGAACTGCCTCGTTGGTCTAGTGGTTAGCGTATCGCCTCTCACTGCAAGGTCTCAGGTTCGAGTCCTGGGTCAGGCAAAAGTGTTTTTTGGGATTGTCTGTCAGGAATTTCTCAATAGCAGCACAGAGTTGGATTTAGCTCGCTGGATGGCGATAGGCCCCTATCACATGAGATCTAAACATAACAGGTGAAGTGTGGGTGTTATACCACCTCTGCCACACCCTTCTAGATAATATAGGCGTGATGTTACGTTAAGTTTTAATTTCCGGAGTGATCACGCCTATACAGGGTGTATTTTTGAAACGGGGCAGTAAGGGCAAGTACCTTAACCGTTGCAGTTACAGCAAAACGTTCTTAAAAGACCTTCCCTAACTTTTTGGGACATTTTGAACTGCATTCACAGATTTTGTAAAAAACTTACAGTTAGCAAAAAAAATGCAAAAAGTTCAAAAATTTTTTTTTTATGCCAATCAATGATATTATAGAACTATAGATATGTTACGTTCATAGAAATTACGATTTAAATCCGTTCCGAGCTATTCCAAATTGCACACATTGACAAATGTCCGCAGCGCACGCATCCTTATCGCTCTAACGTCAAAACAATATCGCTTTCTCTTTCTTAACTTGAACATGGCGCATGGCGTCTGGCACGTGACTGCGCTCGACGCAGGCCACACGCAAACTAAACACAAGACGTCCCAATTGGGACGTATTTGAGTATTCACAGCGCGAGCGCTTATAACATATCTGCTTTTGTTTTTATATAATATCATTGATGCCAATCGATTCTATTTCATGTGGGGATCAAAAAACTCTATGGGACCATTTTAGCTTTCAGTACTAGAAAAGACAGAAATCGCCAAAAACGTTTCCCATACATTTCGGCAACAGAAACGAATTTCTACGAAGGTCTAACTTTTTGTTATGGCCTGGAAGTGGGTAGAATTGACTGTAAAGTAAATAAAAAGAATTTTTACCCTCAAATTTCGAATTTGATTCGAAAATCTGTGTGTTATACTTAGTTTCAGCTGAGAAACTTCGTATGAGTTATTAATTAAGGATTTTCGCTAAAATGTCTTCTAATCGTGAAAAAATTGACTTATTAGAAGCGTATTTTGAAAGAACCCTGCAATTCCAGGTTTTTCAAAAGATTTGTAATAACCTTTCTTGTTGGCACATGCCGCAACGGATACTTATTGCGGTACCACACTAATGCAGCTCCCGCATTTCGATTATTGACAAAATACGCTTCTAATAAGTCAATTTTTTCACGATTAGAAGACATTTTAGCGAAAATCCTTAATTAATAACTCATACGAAGTTTCTCAGCTGAAACTAAGTATAACACACAGATTTTCGAATCAAATTCGAAATTTGAGGGTAAAAATTCTTTTTATTTACTTTACAGTCAATTCTACCCACTTCCAGGCCATAACAAAAAGTTAGACCATCGTAGAAATTCGTTTCTGTTGCCGAAATGTATGGGAAACGTTTTTGGCGATTTCTGTCTTTTCTAGTACTGAAAGCTAAAATGGTTCCATAGAGTTTTTTGATCCCCACATGAAATAGAATCGATTGGCATAAAAAAAAAAAATTAAACTTTTTGCATTTTTTTTGCTAACTGTAAGTTTTTTACAAAATCTGTGAATGCAGTTCAAAATGTCCCAAAAAGTTAGGGAAGGTCTTTTAAGAACGTTTTGCTGTAACTGCAACGGTTAAGGTACTTGCCCTTACTGCCCCGTTTCAAAAATACACCCTGTATATACCGAGCTCAGACTTACCTTGTTCCTTATCCAAATAAATCAGTTCGTTCACCTTTCTTCTCGTCTTATTAAACCTTACTTCAAAAGATATGATGTAAAAGAAGACTCCCGACCGCCTGTTTTTATACATTCTTAATCAGGTTGGGTCTTTAATATCATTAAGGTTTAAAGGTTTTGTTTTTATATCATAATTATCTAAAACACTAAGATGCATATTTGTTCGTGGCCAAATTGTTTAAATAAATTAACATACACACTGAAACATTCAAATGATAATTTTGACTATATGGCCACAAAAAGAAATGTATTTTAGTGTTTAGATATTACAATAATATATCAATAATAATAGATAAAAACTTATTAATGTTAAAGAAGTAGTTATATTTTATATAATATTAAAGTTGAAATATTAAGAATCCAGCAGGACTCGAACCTGCACCCTCTGGGTATATTCCCCAAGTGCTTTGCCAATTCAGCTATGTTTGCTTTATATTTTTTTTGAACTTTAATATTAATATATTAATTGCCAACTGTAAACTGCTTTAAGTTAATTATAACTTTAAATGAGCTGACAATCTCACAATCTAAATTACTCTTAATCTAATCTCAATCTAGTACTCCATACTTCTAACCCGCCTACACCCAAACATTGCGCCAAACCTGCCTAAGAAGTAGGGCGGGCGGCGCCCTGACCTTGGGTGCTTACTTCCTGAACACGATAATATAATATCCGCCCTTCGGGGGAGAGGGGGGAGCTATAAATAGATGGATTGGCTCTTCAAGCGATACTTTGTAACTATTTGGCGGTTTGTCAAAAGTTTGGTTCTCTTTGATTGATTTTGTTTGTAACGAAATTACTACGAATAATATTCGACGTACGCACTAAAGAAATTTAAGTTTTTTGTAGTACTTCCTTTTACTGTCTCTCACCTCACGGGCTCATGTTTGACTTTCGGGTCCGGAAAAATGTTATTTGGTATTTTATCGATAAGAACTTCTCAATGGCACATACAATACACAGTGGATGGTGATAGGGTTACTCCCTATCATATGGCACCTAAACATAACAGGTGAAAAAGGTGTGATGTTATGGAATATTATGTACAGTTGTGGCATCCACTAGTGGCTTTGCTGTGGCCGACATGAGTGGCTTAGTGAAATAAGTATGCCAGTGTTTGTTATAATTTGATTAGATAAGATTTAATTAATTTATTATATATTTTGTATTTTGATTTGGTTTGACGTGTTCAAGCGCCCTTTGGAGCTCATGGAAGTAAGTAATTAGATTTGATTTGATTATTATTTATAAAGAAAGTATAAATTATTTACATAATTATCGCAGAACCAAATTTTTTAAAAATCTAGAAAATCGTTGTTCAGAAAGTTATAAAGATTTCCCCAGATCATTATAATTAATTCACATACATAAATAATTAATTTTCTTATTAAAACAGACGCGACATGACATGACAAAAATAACAGTTGCAAGCTTTATTACCATGTTCTTTATTTCTTGAAAATACTACAGTTCATATTCTAATAATAAAATAAATTTTCGGAGAGTGTGCCGAGGAACTACACAACTTTATCCTTCCGTCCTTGTTTCACCATCGGACTACCAGACAAACGGCACTCAGGCATCGCTTCACGGTAGATATTCCACCATTACGCACTAAGCGTTTCGCTTTTACATTCCTTAAGCGAACTGCCAAAGAGTGGAACGCCTTGCCCGAGTCTGTGTTTCCGCATGAGTACAACTTGGATCTCTTCAAAGCAAGAGTTAATAGGTATCTCATAGGTAAGCGTGCTCCACCGTAGACCGCATCATCACTTACCATCAGGTGAGATCGTGGTCAAACGCGTGCCTATCCACTATAAAAAAATAAAAATTCAAGAAACATTTTCATTTTGTTACTCATTATTATTATTATCATATCACAAAGAATATTTTTCAATACAAAAAAATATACACTATTTTAAATAAAGCTAATGATCTGCCCTTGCTTCACTCCGAGTCACTTAAAGTATAACTACAAAAGTAATAGGGGTTTAACTTCAATATTATTAAGTTTTTATTATCTATTATTTTAAACAAATCATATCTAAAAAAACAAGATGCATGTTTGCTGGTGCTCACTTTTTCAAAATGATTTTTTTTATTTTTCAGTTTGATGTAACTCAATTAATGATTGAAATAATTTGGACAACATTGCCACAAGCAAACATACATTTTAGTGTTCAAGACATTATTTGTCTATAAAAATCGATTTAACTTTATAATAGTTAAGTTACATCCATATTACGTTAGTATGAAAACACGGCGCTCCTGAGTACTCTTAAAGGTGAATGACCAGACACTGATATTTGGCAATAACTTCTATCTGTTTCTATAAGACATCGTCCTATTTATAGTCGAGCGGCAATCAGGTCAATAAATATAGTAGTGTTATTGTATGGAATTTATTATGTTTTTCCGTGTTTTATTCTCAGAGCAATAAGCCAACCGGAGGTGTCATTATCAGGCATCCTTCGCTGCTAAATGTGGAAGAGCGTCGATCTTGCACGCCATACAAAACTAGTTGTCAAATCGTACGATTGACACTAGCACGGAACTATCTACCCGCGAGTTTAGGCAGCAATTTTTGCATAGATATTTGCGTTCATTGCGTGTCCATATTGGCTTGTCTGAGGATTTATTCTATTAACTTTTGCCTACAACGCGTTCTACTGATTTGAAGGAATAAATGACGAGTATTTAACCAGGAAATGAGTATAGTTTATGCGTTATCCATAAAATTAGCTTTTTATTGTGACAGAAATATTATTATGATTTCTGTGGCTCGTGGTAAAGGGCCAATACATCGGTATATGTAACTGTTTTCAAATATAAATATACTAATATATTATCATTAGGGAGAAAAGATATATATAACAGTATTTTTGTTCCCAAAAACTAAGCACTCCAAAATATGAATAAAATCTTACTAAGTTTTACTCAACGAATATGAAAACCCCTATCCTAAAAATAATACGAGTTAATAAATAAAAGAGTTTTGTGATACTACGGAACCCTAAAAAGAAAAATATTATTTAATAAAGGTTTAAAAATTAACCCTCTTTTTTAACCGACTTCAAAAAAAAAAGAGGTTCTGTATTCGATCCGTATGTATGTATGTATGTCACCTTTTTATGTTCGCGATTTTCTCGGAAACTACTGATCCGATTTGAATGAAATTTTCGGTATTTTAATCCTTGTGTTTCAAGGAAGGTTTTAGTATATAATTTATCAGAATCTGATGAAGATCTTTGGAGACAGGCAACGGAACTCTTCAAAAACGAATAGCTAATGAACCACGTTTTGTGCAATCGTGTATCTATGTATTGTTTTCACCACTACATAACATAACATCATGCCTGTGTATGCTTTGAAGGGTAAGCAGAGACAGCCTACTTACCTACCCTTAAAGTACCGAAATTCTGCTTAGGTTTGGACGGGGCTTACGTTTCAGCACATTTGTTATTATCGTAGTGATAACTTATGATCATGAAGATCTCAGAAAGAATTTTTTGATTATTTTGATTGTTTCTATTGTGTTTCATGCGTAATGATGCCTTAGTATTTCTTCCTAACCCCATCGTTAAATCTAAAAAACTAAGACACTAAAAAGCTTGAAATAAAAAAATAAAATAAAAAAAACAAATAAAAAAAAATAAAATAAAAAAAACTAATTAAAAAAAAGAATATTCTTAACTCGAGCGTATTCGAAATATTATAATTATGTACTAATTTTTTTCAAAGAAAAAGGAACCGCCTTCAAAAACTCAAAAGTAAAAAATAAAATATTCGCTAAACTTTGCTTACCTTTATATTAATTTGTTTAAAACAATAAACCCAAATAATTATGTAATACCAATTAATTATATTTTTTGGAAGTCGGCGCCAAATTACAAAATCAAATACCAATTAAAACCGTATTTACCGAAATAATTGTTGAAAAAATCTCAAAATCAAATACCAATTGAATTGGTATTTGATTTTGTAATTTGGCGCCGACTTCCAAAAAATATAATTAATTGGTATTACATAATTATTTGGGTTTATTATTTTAAACAAATTAATATAAAGGTAAGCAAAGTTTAGCGAATATTTTATTTTTTACTTTTGAGTTTTTTATTAATCATATTATTCTTACAAAATCTTAACATTGTTAATATAAAGATAAGGATAGCTTCCTTTAAGCCCGGAAGTAATGTAGAAAGGTTCTCCCAATAAACCTTCAGTCTTACAGTCGCGATAAAGAATTCAATTTGTGACCAAATTATTTAATTTCCAATACTTTTTGGCAGGTTTAGATGGAGTCAGTAACGGTTTTGCGTTGTATTTTTTACTTTTCTTGGTTGTTGCTGATGTCTTTGTAATCCGTATAATCTATGTTTGATTATTGTTGTTCTGTTTTTTTTTATTAAGTCACCAGGACTTGATAAAAAAAATCTTACGAAGTAAAAATTTACAAATAGATAGATTATAATTTACCAAAAAAATACCGACTTTAATAAAAGTCACAAAATTCAATCATGAAATCAAACTCAGCTGTCACTTCCATTTGTTTGTGTTATTTTCTCTTTTGAGTAACGCTTACTTGAAGATTGTGAAACAGGCCCTAAAGCGATTTACACCCGGAAGCTATAATGTATATTAATGTATTTCAAAATATGAAGATGGCAAAATATACATTATACACCTATCAATTTATATGCAAAGATGGAGTAATTATATATGCTCTTGCTTTGAAAAAACCCACATTGAACTCATACGGAAACATAGAATCGGGCAGGGCATTCCATTCTTTGGCAGTTCGCATAAGGAAAGTTGAAGCTAATCGCTTCGTGCGTATTTATTTGAAGAATATCTACCATGAAGCTATGAGTGCTGTTTGTCTGGTAGAAAGGAGGGAAGAACGAGGTTGTGCAATTCCTCGGCACAAATAAATATACTTCTAATTGATTATTTTTATAGCATTTAGCTTTGTATCCTACTTAAGATAGGAACAAATGGATGAACGTGACGTCACGAAATGACGAATCATACAGTTGAGAACTTTAGGGTTCTGGTAAGAGGCGACCGTAGCTGGATGGCTAAAGCAGCTGCCCGGTGTGCAGTAAGGTCACAGGTTCAAATCCTGCTGGTCCCATAACTTTTTCAACTGTTTCTTAGTAAAATAAATATACATTTTTACGTTATAGATGCTGTGTAGGAACTGCTTCAGTAAGGTGCCTTTGACTACCTTTTTTAATCTCTCCCACGGATACTGACTTTCAATATCATGAATCTTTACTTCCTACTTGTAAAAAAAATCCTTTACTCAATATATTCCAGAACATAATATTATATTACATTACCTTATTTTATCTTTGCTTTTGTATTCCATAAAACAAATATCTAGATTTATTTTTGTATTCTTTAATACAGGAAAGAGTAAAATTTTACCTTATTTCTGTTAGTAAAATTTATGCGTTAAAAACGAATTTGTTTAAAATATGAATTAAAGCATGAATCTCGACAAAACCTTCAATCTCGTCAAGTAATATTCAAGTGAACACGCCTGGCATGCGGCCCAGATGTTTGTCATATTATCAAGTACAGACAATATGTCATCCATGCTTGTCTCGGCATGAATATTAGATTTACATAAAATCACGCCTGAATCCCACGAGGGTAGGCAGAGAATATGGAACGCCATGCACTTCATTCCTTACATATTTCTTTTGCTTCTTCAACTTTCATACATTTTGTCATACATGCTCGCCGGTGTCGGATACTACGAGCTTGTCCTTTCTGAAAGACTGGTCCTTATAATACATATCTTTCGAGAACGATCCCTTAAATTTTCTGTCTTGTCTCTCGCTTAGAGTTACAGTATTTGTTTATTCCATTTTCTCAAAATTAAAATTAAAATTTAATTAAAATTCATACTGTTATTTATTTAACACAATTATATATAATTATTTTCTTTGTCTGTCCTGGAACCCTTATGTATACAGTAGTATACACACATTGCTTTTACTCCTTTATTTTCTGCTTGAAGTGTAAGATATTGCAACCTTATATACTATGGATTTATTTATAAATATTAATTTAATCCATTGCTATATTTAAGTTTATTTTCTCTCCATAACCATCTTTAGCCATAATGTTGTTTTGGTTGCTATAACTTACACATAGAATTATTGTAAAAAAAAAAAACAAATAGTGTATGAATTATTTGAAAAGATGGTGCACATAAGTTTCTTACCAGCTCCGATGCAATACCCATCGGAGCTGGTACTTGGATTGATTTTAATTCATATCTCTAAGTTGAATTAAAGTCAATCTAAGCTCCGGTGTCGAATCATTTTATTACAATAATTATTATAATTTAGTTAGCTAAGTTTTATTTTTATTTTATTTTTTTTCGTGTTCAAGCGCCCCTTTGCGGCCATGAAAATAAATGATTTGATTTAATGTGATTTGATAACTTCTTATTAATTAATATTTAATGTGCTCAGGTTAACACAATTTCCAAGTTTTACACAATTTGATCGAATTTATGGATTTCAACTAAATTATTGTGTTTCTTCATAAAAACCGAGTCGAATATGGCTTAAAACAGTAACGGGCTCGACGTATAACTGTGTCGTTAAATGCCTCTTCAATCTTGTAACGTTTCTATTACATCTGTACTTATACTAAAGGGTACACACATGCACACAAACATCACACACACACACCTCTTTGGTTAATATAGCCGTGATGTTGGGTTTTGCTATGTAATGAAGTAAAGATTTTGTTTGTTTGCATGAAAACTGAGTAAATATGAATAATTATTTTTGAGTATTGTAATATAAGTATATCTCCGGGGCGAGACTGGCTATTTAACATCATGCTTTATCCTGTGAGAGCATCGCTTTAAGGGATCAATTGCTTGGCTGCTTTCCATACAAAATTCAAAAGTAATATGATTTAAATTTTTTCAGTTTCTCTCAAATTGACGACCGGATGGCGGAGTGGGTAGTGTACCTGCCTGCGACGCCGAGGTCATGGGTTCGATTCCCACTTAAGACAAATCTTTGTGTGTATGAACATGGGGGTTTGTCTTAGTCTGGGTGTTTCTATGTATCTAAGTATGTATTTACTATTTACAAAAGAAAAGTATATATGTATTAGTATCAGTTATTCTAGTACCCATAGTACAAGCTCTGCTTAGTTTGGGACTAGATGGCGTTGTGTGTGAGTTGTAAAAATATTTATTATTATTTATAATCAATTAATGATAAAACAAATTTGACAAATTAACCACGAACATGCATTTTAGTGTTTAAGATATGATTAAAGAAAAATAGATAGAACTTTATAATATTAAAGTTAAACCCAAATTACGTGAGTATGAAAACACGGCACATTTAACTATGAAATAAACACAAAAAGCAGGTGTACTTTACGTTGATGATACTGTAGTCCGTGTCACCCAGATAAATGTCACACTATCTTCTTTCTCTATCTTGATCCTCAAAACTTATTAACCATCTAATTTAATAACATTGAAATGGACTATTCGTTTACAGACTTACATTTGGGACCTAGGTCTTATTTTTAATGCGTCAAAGCTCGTTTATTTATTTTATAAAAGCTATAAAGCGTCAAGTTGTAAAAGGGTAGGTTTTATGTTTATTACTATATTTAATTTTGGTTCTTTTCATTTAACTACGTATTTGAAATCTAAGTAGATGTTTATCACTTTCTAGCTTCTAGTTTTTGCAACATAATTATAAATCTAATAATAAATATCCTTTACGTCAACAAGGATATATTATAATGAAGAAAGACCTAAAAAAACAACAAAAAAGTTTAGGCAGTAGTTATCAACCTACATTTCACATGTTAAGCTGATTAAAACCATTGACTCGGGCAATACCTGGCTCTTTATTGCAACTGAGAATTGCCTATTGAAAAACTTAAAATCCGTAAATCTACTCCTCTTGGTGGCACCTAAAGTCCTCATTTTAACATCAAGAAACTGAAAGTATTGCTTGTTTGTTTGAATGCGTTAATCTCAGGAATTAACAATCCGAATTAAATTAATCTTACTTTGTTGCTTAAAACCCATATTACGTTATTATGCACTGCGGTTGAGAGTCTACCCTTAATATAACATTCCACGCAAACGAATTCACGGGCAACATATTCTATAAAACTCGTAAACCCTTAGTCTCTTTACAATCCTTTTAGAAGTAAAAAGAAAGTATCCTCGTCTCAACCTGTCAATGACACCGAATCATTTTATAAAGCCTGAGTAGCCTGATTCAAGTGAGTGCTTTTGAAGGAAAAGGTCGAACCATTGTGCTACCTTACGTACGTAAGGGTCAATTGCAAAGGATATATCGACCTTTTGGGGGCTGCTGCACACTTTGTTATACGTTATCCGTCACTGCTATTTTGCAGTGCTTAAGATTCTTATTCTTATTCTTGTCTGACAAACTATAATTGGCATTTAATTCGGATAAAAGCTGATCAGAATTCGGTCCGAATGCTGTCCGAATCTCATTTTAATTGATTGACGGATAAGAGTAATAATCGCTTGTAGTACGTAAAAACTATCGATGCAATGCAATCATCAAAACAAAAAAATACAGTGTCTGTTTTTAACGTCAATATAACAATGATTTTTCAAGCTGGTATAGTTGTTTTCACGATACTTTTGCCTAAAATACAGTTTTAACTTCTTGCGGCTGGGCCCAATTTAACATCATTTTAGATGCAGGTAACTGATTACATGGCGCGTAACGTAGGCTACTTTTTATCGATGTACCTACCTCGCAGATGAAACCTCGCACGTAAGATAGTTTGTTCGTTTGATAGCGCTAATCTCGAGAAATACTGGTCAAATCTTGATAATTCTTTTTGTGTTTAATAGTTTAACTCTCAATACAAGTTTTAAGATATTTCAAATTACGCTAAACTCCACGGGAGCGGATCAGTTAGGTTGAACGAGGGTCAAAGCCCGATAGCAGATACTATTTAATACAATTAATGCCACGCGGACGAAGTCGTGGGCAAGAGCTAGTAATAAATTCAACACATAACTTATAGCGTACCTAAATTATCCAGAAGGCCGAGCGCAGGTGTACCTGGAATATAACACCCACATTTCGCATGTTGTGATTCTTTTTTTTTTTTTTAAACGACGCCCGCACTAGGAATAACTCCTGTGTCGCGGGGGTGTTGACAAACATACATTTCACACACACAAAGCACACCCAGAGTCAGAACAAATCATTGCGAATCACACAAAGATTTGTCCCATGTGGGGATCGAACCCACAACACCAGCATAGTTGAAAGCGCCGAGGCGACCGCTTTAACCGCTACGCCAACCGTGCACTCAAGTCAAGTGCCGTGTTTAGACATAAATATTATTATAATAAGGAGTGCACTTAGTAAAGTTCAAACTACGAACTTCTGCTGATAATTTTCTGACGATAAATCTCAAATAATACTTATTTATCTTTTTTCTCACTGCCCGTTGGTCTAGTGGTTAGCGTATGCGCCTCGCACGGCGAGGTCTCTGGTTCGATTCCCAGGTCGGGCAAAGTATTATTTGTGTACTTTTCCGGCAGGAAATTTACAATAGCAGCACTGAGTTATAATTGTGCCCGGTGGATGGCGATTGGCTCATTATTCCATGGGACCTAAACATAACAGGTGAAATGTGGGTTTTGTACACCTTAGCCACACCCTTCTGGGTAATATAGGCGTGATGATAAGTTAGGTTATCTTTTTTTATTGAATCAAACATGCTACCGCTAGGCCAACGAGACATCCTATGGCGGTTCACAAAAGTTCTGCCACGACTTATCTAAATAACCTTGAGTGATTTGGTAATATGGAAGCTCAAAACTATCTTGCTACGCTTGATTGGAATTAAAGCTTATCAGTAATATAGATAAGTGATAAGCAATCAATTGCTTACCCATCCACTGATAAGGAAATCCTTACTCATACTATAAATTCAAAAGTTACTGTTTCTGTCTGGTATGCTGTCACGGCTAAACTACTGCGCCTGTCTTGATAAAAAATGGATTTGTGATAATTTAGGGCCCTAGAAAGGACCAAGGTTTCTTATTTAATATCAAAGTTGAAAATTTAAGAATCCAGCAGGATTCGAACCTGCATCCTCTGGGTAAACCATGGATTCGTATGCTGCTTGACTTAAAATTTCTCAATTTTTTTTGTGCCAGCGTCATAGGTATATACATATATATACCTTAGCTAGACGAACCGTTGGTTTTACAAAAGTTTTTGAAGAAGTTGAATGCCCATAATGTTCATACATTCGTTTTTTTTTACCGGTACCGGAAGTCAAAACTGACCTCGTTTAGAATCTGTGGTCTTAATAAAAATGCCTGCATGAAGAATACGTCACATCACTTATCTAAAATTTACTCCAGTAGCCCAAATAAAAATCAAGCTCTTGATCAGAAAAACGAAGTGAATGTGTTAAGTGAATAAATGAATCTGGCGAACATTTAGAATGTACACACATTCCAATTTTATGTATAAAGATAGAATGGTTCAAGCTATTTCTGTGGTACAGGTGTAAATGTTTTATTTATATTGTGTTTTAAAATGCTCTGCTCTCGTGTTGTATAAATAAAATTCGTGAGATTCTGAACGCATTTTTAACAAGAATACTAGTAATTTGTATTCGCAAATTACTAGTATTCTTGTTAACCCCCTGCAGCTAAGCTTAATTCGCTTGTGTTAGGAGGAAGTTCACGTCCGTGGTGTAATGGCCAGGATTCGAACCCACGACCTCTCGATCGTAAGACCGATGCCTTATCCATTGCGCCACGGCCGCTTCGCATTATAGTGATTGTTAGTAGATATGAGAAATATTGTTAAATTCAAATGATTGCCTCGTTGGTCCACCTAGTGGTTAGCGTATGCGGCCTCTCACCACGAGGTCTCAGGATCGATTGCCGGGTTTGGCGGAAGGCCGGGCAGGAAGGGCACTGGTGGTAGAGCTCTTGTGAATGAGCTCGAGGGCGGGTAAAGAGCTTTTTCCGTAGAAAATCCTTAATAGCCAGCCCAGCATGGACTTGAAGTTGTGCCTGGCGAATGGCAATAGGCTCACCCCTCCCATCACATGGGACCTAAACATGATACGTGTAATTCTGGTGTTATACACCTCTGCCACGACCTTCTGGATATTATAGACGTGGATACGTTTTAGACGACCGGATGGCGAAGTGGGTAGTGTACCTGTCTGCGACGCCTAGATCGTGGGTTCGTAACCCACGATCTAGGCGTCGTATGTATTTACAAAAAAAAAGTATATTATGTATTAGTATCAGTTATTCTAGTACCCATAGTACAAGCTCTGCTTAGTTTGGGACTAGATGGCGTTGTGTGTAAGTTGTGAGATATTTATTATTTATTTATTATTTATATATGTATTAGAATCAGTTATTCTAGTACCCATAGTACAAGCTCTGCTTAGTTTGGGACTAGATGGCGTTGTGTGTGAGTTGTGAAATATTTATATTTATTTATTTATTTATTACAGTAATACCAAATTTAATAAAATTTTCAAATGCTTTCATTTGAGTTTACCTTTATTTACAACTTTGACGATTATCTTATACCTTCCAGCCGTCAATCCTTTATTGAACTTTGTACAGACGACAACTCATTAACCTATATATGTCCATTATTGTATATGTCTCTCATTGTTTAGGTTTCCCGTGCAATGCGAGACCAGTTTATACTGGAAATATTTAGTTTGATCAGTAGCCATGTGCAGGTGCCGAGGTAAAAGGTAGAAAGACAGGCACATAACAAATGTTAACGTTGATGTTTAACGGTCGCGCGGTCCGGTCGGTGCAATTACTTAGCAAACTAAACACATTAGAAAGCTCTGGATATGTGCTCCAGGTTGTTGCTGTTTCTCGTTTTATGCTCTTTTGAGATGTATCGGAGTCGATTTATCGTACAAATGAAGTAAAATCTTAATAATACTGAAGTTAAACCAATATTACTTTTGTATGGAAAACAGCCAAGCAATTGTGCCCACTTAAAGTTTTTTTTATTAACCCCTCGTACAGAATCTTACTTTAAACTCCGTAAACAAAACTAACCATTTCTTCAACATAAGAACCAAGTATTAGTATTCTACAAAAACCAGATCCATTTCGGGAAACCGTTCTTGTACCTTTGTGTCCTAGTATTCTAAAACCCTCATGTATTTTCACTACTATTCCGTCTCTCACACTCAATGGTGGTTGATATACGTCTGTCTCTTTCCTTTACAAGTAAAAAATGAGCTCATACATCGTGGTAATGTCAGCATCCATTGTGAGCCTTACAAGGATATCTTTGAGTGTTATTTATTAAGACGAAACTGGTACTTGCTCTTATGTTTGCGTATGTTTCTCTACATATTTATAAAACACTGCCTTGTTGGTCCAGTGGTTAGCGTGTTTGGCCTCTCACAGCGAGGTATTGAGTTTGATTCCCGGGTCGAACCAAAGCGTTATTTGAGATTTATCAATCAGGAAATTCTCAAGCAGCACAGAGTTGGAGTTATGCCCGGTGTATGGCGATAGGCTCTTCTATCACAAAGGACCTAAACATAACGAAATGTGGGTGTTATATACCTCTGCCGCACCCTTCTTGGTAATATAGGCATGATGTTATGTAAAGTCGACCCATAGCTTACGCAATTACTTACGCTTCCTCCACAAGAATTACATGAGCCCTTGACGACCTCATTGAATATTCACTGACATGTCACGACATGTCGTTTTGTTTCAGCTATATCAACATTGAACAACTCAAGTAGCAGCTATTATAGAGAGTTAGCTTTTGCCCGCGACCTCGTCCGCGTGAATTCTTTACCTTTTTGTTACATATTTCATCGTGCTCCACTCCTATGGGCTTATTATTTTAATTTATTAGGGATAAATTAACTGAAACAACGTGCTTATATTTTACTGAACGGAAGGAAGTTACATTTAATCTATGGTCACATACTCATAGAACATAGAACAAACTAGAGTATACTTTTTAAAGTTTACATAGATGGTAACAACCTATTTTGAGACTTTAATATAATAATAACATATTGGTCGTAGCGTGAGGTTATAGAGCCTACCTCAAGAAAATGACTATTTAAAGAAAAACATTATTTAATTTAAACAAATACTTTATAAGACCTTCAACCAATAAAACAAACAAACAAACTCTGTAGCTTTATGTAGTAAGTAAAGACTAGCTATTGCCTGTGACTTCTTCCGCATGGAGTTCGATATTTCCTGCAAAATTGAGTAATTTCCTCTATACACTTTCGACCCGAAATTTATCACCTTGGTGAATAGAAATAAAAAAACCCATCTAATTGTTATTTTATATTACGTAAGGAACCTATGTGCCAATTTTAATGCGTTTTCCTTTAAAATTGACTAACCTCCCATACAAACTTACACCCCCTAATTCCCTTTGGGATTAAATACAAAGATAAAACATATTAGTACCAGTTTTTAAGTTAGACCTCTACCTATACAACTGTTAAATTCCATGCAGTAGTTTTTGCGTAGTTCCCGTACAAATATACAGACAGACAATAAATATAATTATATAAAAAAATATAAGTAAGCAATCATAAAATATTTTAACTGCTGTAAAATGACCACTTGTAATTATTATTATTAAATATCTTGAATGTTAAGTTATCAATTCCAACATGTATATTTTTCTGTAATTAACTATATATTTTACAAAATAAAATAATTAAGATACAGTTAGAATTTATATTGTATTCTATAGTCAATAAAGGAAAAACGGTTGTACTGTTCCATCGATCATTGAGTGAAAACATGTTATACAAATAGAATAGAACTTTAGTTTCCAGACTTTACAATGCACTTGAAATCGTCCGCTTGGCAAATATCACTCTCACGAATCTGGGATGTTATATGATTATGTCACAAGGTTTCTCCGCCGGTCGCCATCATCATAAGTTACATATGTGAGGAGAATGGCCGAATTCCAGACTAAAAATTATGAATGGAAAATCTTAACTTCAATATGTGTGAGACCGTTATAAAAGTGCTTCCAGACTCGAGCATTAGTCAGTTTTGTAACGTTGAAGCATTACGCAACAAACGCCTGTATTATTTTTTTATACACTTTATTGTATGTACACTTAAGTTTAGAATTAGAACTTATTTCTAGTGATTAAAGTACAACCTCATCACTAATACAGTAAGGTAAGTTATATTTTAGTAATGTAACTTTTATTACTAACACTACCAATCAAAACCTTTTTTGTTTTTTCTGCTTACTACCGCTAATTGGCCTTGAATTAACTATAGTCCTAAGCAAATAAGCTAATAATACCGAAGGATTTCTTAAATTCTAGAGATCAGAGCGTCCGAACAAACAAAACAATAAAGAAGTCTTTTTAACTCAGCAAAAGTCTAGATTGCCACCATTTCCTCTTTTTATCGAGTCTCGGTATTCCTTATAAAAGCTGCAATCAAACAGTTGTGTACTGCTATTTGTTGAAAACAAAACAACTTACTGTTGAACGATGCGACGCGACAATCATCTCTTTGTTCAAACGAAGCCTTCGACTACAGACTGATACAACTGGCAATTATGTGTTACTCTCTGTTACTAGTCACTCTGTGCTTTTACTTGTGATTTTAAATCTATCCATAAAATGAAATTGTTGATTTGTCATGTCTGTATATTGAAGATATTTAAGAAAAATTATACGAGGAATTAAAGCAGCTGTAGAAGCCCAAACGTAGATTTTTTCGTCTGTGTGTCTGTCTGTCTGTATGTTTGCATCACGCAAAAACTACTGCATGGGTTTTCACAGTTGTGTAGCTAGTAGTCTGACTAAACAACTGATATATGTTTTATTTAAGTATTTTGTCCATATCGTACAGAAGTACATATTAAAGCTTCGAAGAAAACAAAACATTTACTAAACGACTACACGACAATTATCCCTTTGTACAAACGAAGCCTTCAAGTACAGCCTGCGAACAACTGCCAATTATGTGCGACTGTCTCTAACTATGGGACTAGTACTGCTGTGGTTGATTGTACACGACTTGTTAGAAATGTGGCTTACTCGGCAAAATATGCTACTAAGAAAATAGGTTTGTCTTATGGTCAGTTCTCTCACACGATATTTTTTATTTATTTATTTATTTTATTATATAGTTTTACTCCAAGCTGAGTAAAATTTAACGTGTGGACTGCGAAGCTCAATGTCAAACAAATAAAAGGCCCTCCTGAATGTGAGGACGATCACGATGGCTTTACTCGATCGAATAAAAAATCGTATGAGAGTATGGATCGCTAAAATTTTTTTTGGAACGAAGTTCCTTATCGCGCGTTGCGGGGGCTAGACGGGAAAAAATGGGACGAAAAGTTGTAACGACACATTTCGTAGCAATTCTCGTAGTGGCGTAGTAATTACTTGCTACGTTACAGTTACGGTGCTACACCATCAGACACACAGAGTAAGTATTCGGTGAAACACATTAAGATTTTTTTTATAACTTAGAAAAATAAAAATTTCTTTACTAATTAATCGAAAGGAACTTCGTTCCATCCGGGTGTCCCTTGACACCTCAGTAGTTTTTTTTTATGACTTCTTCCAAAGAATATGACGTCTTGCCCGTGTCAGTGTTTCCGCATGAGTATAGCCTGAGACTTCAACGCAAGATTTTATAGCTACCTCATACGTAAGCGGACTCCACCGTAGACCGCATCATCACTTACCATAAGGCGGGTGTAAAACGTCTGCTTATCCACGATATAAATATATCAAAAGAATCTTCAGATAATGACTATATTGATAGTCGATTTGTATTAATAAGAAGTAAGGTAAATCGTTTACGACATTGCAATAATTGCAAGATTTTATTGGCTTAACTGTCGACGCTTTTCAAAAATGAATCGACAGACGCTTTGAACCAATGAGTGCTCTTTGGTCAAGTGCCTACTTTTAAAGTATTGTGGAGTTTCTAATGACATTTAATACAGCTGTATTAGACTGTAAGTGATGTGAAGTGACTGAAGTATTGTAGCTGCTATGTTATAAAGTAAACGCAGCTCTCAATCGAACTTTTTGGTACGGAAGTATTACAAAAGCTTTATTTCTTAAGTAATCCTTAACAAGCGACCCATTTTTGTTTAAAATAAAGTGCATATTTAAGAAAAAATAATACTCTTGATTTTTAAATCAATTTATTAGTTTTACTTTATTAAGGACTGCCTCGATAGTATAGTGGTTAGCGTATGCGCATTTCATCACGGATTCGATTCCCGGGACACGGATTCAATTCCCAATAGCACGATGTTGGAATTGTCCCCGGTGGATGGCAACAGGCTCGTCCTCTATCCCATGGGACCTAAACATAACAGGTGAAATATGTGTGCTGTACACATCTGCCATATCCTTCTGGTAAATATAGGCGTGATGTTATGTTATTAAGGAGTAAAACAAATCATTAACGGCATTGTAGGCTTTTATTGGCCAAGCCGTCGACACGACGCTTTACAAAAACGAATCGACAAACGCTTTGAACCAATGAGTGCTCTTTGCGAAAGTGCCTGCATTCAAAGTGTTCTGGAGTTAGTAATGGCTTTCATCGACCTTAGAAACGTTGCTTTTATGGCCCTGATTGCGAATTTTGCACTCTTATTTTTTCTTGATGTTTAGTCGCTTTCATAGATCGAGAGTCGTGAAATGTCAAGAAAAAATGAAAAAAAAAAAAATGGTAATAATGAGCTTTTTACTACTTTTTTTCTAATATGAAAAACAGAATATATTTGTTTAAATAATAATGTCGCATATAAATCCATCGGTGTTATTATTTCATGAGCGTACAATAAAAACCTTTGTTCTTTAGCGGAAAGATATTTTTATTTGTATTACGTAATCTACTTTCGAAATCCATCATGCCCGAAAATCTCGCAAACAAAAATATACAGTGTAAATACATATTTTGATTTATTTTAAACAATATCTGTTGTTTTTCGGATAGCTAACAAATTATTTATCACTTTTATAGGATATTGAATTTACGAATCATTATTGGATACGCCTGATAAAATACCCATCTTCATTTATATTTAAAGTGAATTTTATTTTCATCAGAAAATACAATTATTTATTGATTGATCACGTTTTATTTGTATCAGGTTCATTTCAAGTATTATCTTTTAGTTTTAGTTTTTGACTTTTAATGTAATTAATAGTAAATAAAAAAGTATGATTGGTAACCCAAATCTTTATTTAAATTAACTAAAAAGGAAATAAAACAATGTTTCTACTAACCTAAAAATAAATGACTTAAAAGCTTAAGTAAATAACTATGTACAATCCTGATCTACCTAAATTACAAGATGTAATACTAAAAAAATGGCAATAACTAACCACAGAGGTCTCAAATTCTTTAATTTTATTAATACATCGAAGGATTTTAGATTTGAACCAGGACTATTTTGTTAAAATCTTTGACCTATACCTACTACAGGTCAACCATATTCAAAGATTTCGACTACATTTTATAGTTCTTACTGATTATTTTAATAGCATTTAGCTATGCTTAGCAAATTACACTAGGAAGCAGTTGAAAAAAATATAGGTCCGGCAGGATTTGAACCTGCGACATTTTGTTCCTATCTACATTTAGGATCCTGGCAAGATGCGACCGTAACTGGTTGATTAAAGCGGCTGCCTGGTGTGCAGAAGGTCGCAGGTTCAAATTCTGCCGAGCCCATAATTTTTCAACTGTTTCTTAGTATAACATTTTATAGGTCCTATAGGGTACCACGGTACCACTATTACCACCCTAATTGTAGACATGCAACACGGCGATGAAGAAATTAGATTACCATCCCGCTTTTACCGTCATAAGTTGATTAAAAACTCACACGGAAAATAGGCAGCCTGTTTCGATAAAACCAGAGCTTTATAAACATTAAATAATAATAAAGTTACGAACAGCAGTGATTCAGCTGCTGATATTTTGCGATGTTTTGGTTAATATAAAAATATACCTACATGTTTCACGTCTCATAGTATAGTTGTTGCAATTCACGAAGGCAGTTTAGCTGTACTTGTGTTTATTAACCGACTTCCCAAAAAGGAGGAGATTCTCAATTCGGCCGGTATGTTTTTTTTTCTATGTATGTACATCGATTACGTCGCGGTTTATGGACCGATTCGCGTGATTCTTTTTTGTTCGACGCGAAATAGCTGCCAGGTGGTCCCATAAAAAATTATTTTAGTTTGGTCTAGTAGTTTTTATTTTATAAGCATTATTAGTTAAATTATTTTGAATTAGTACTCGTGACATCGTGTGGGCGAGAAAAAAAATAACAAAAGATAGACGATTCGACCGAGAGTGACGCGCTCCGTCAAATACGAAAATTATTTCGTTGTGCGTGTATAGTCGACGCAGCTTAAGTTGTCCCCCTCTAGCGATGTAGTCACTCTATGGCTCTGTGACTCAGAATATCGACTACCAATTTTGACATAATTGAGAGACAGGTGTATTAGTACATTGATCAATCAATCAATAAAATAAATTTAAAAATATTGCTCACTAGCTTCCGTCCGCGGCTTCGTCCACGTGGTACGTTGATAAAGAGTAGCTTATTTGTTAATCCAGGCAATAAGTTAGATGTGAGCAAAGTTTCATCAAAATCTGCTTTGTAGTTTTACGTGAAATAGGACCAAAACCACTAAGCTACGGTCGCCTCTTGCCAGGCCGTTAAATGTTCAACCACATACAGTTTTCCTAAGCATAATGTAAAATTAATTAATAAAAAGTTAAAAAAAATAACTATTTTAAATACCAGGAAAAAGACCGTATCTCAAATTCGAGAGACTATGAACTTTTCCCTTTTAATTTAACTTTTACGAATTTGCCTTGTCTTAATTTTCTCATTCTTTTTGTGCGACGCGTGTAGCGAACTGAGTTTTGTGTCAATTTTTAATTGTCGTGGAACAGAAATGATTTTGAGTCGCATTGAATGTTTTTAGTTCCAGATCTTGGGCGTTACATCAAAGATGTGCCAAGATGTGTAGGAAGGTGTGTTTATCAGAACTAATATAATTGCTTCATTTACTAGGCTTCAGTTAGCGCAGCTTCTGTGGAAATTGCTAGGTTACCTATTTACATTTTCCCAAGCTTGATTGCAAGAGCTCTACCATACATTTATTAAACTCTCCTGACCCCTCGAGCGTTTTTCTTAAATTTATAATCGAGTTGTCACTTTAATATTGTTAGTTTTACCAATTTTTATAGACTTATCTGAAACACTATAGAGCGTGTTATTTTCGTGGTCATTTTGTGATCATTATTCGATTGATATTCAAACTGAAAAAGAAAACTAAATAAAAAGAGCTTGCAGAAATATGCATTTTAGTGTTTCCCATAGATGTCTATAATTTTTAAAAAGTTATTAATATTAAAAATACAACCAAATAACGTGTATATTGAAGATGTCCCTATAATTATCCTTCTTAATCTAACAGATTTATCTACTGTATCATATCAGTTTCAAATGGAAATACAAATATTAGCAATCTCCGACAAGCGACTGCCATCCGAGATCCCTATTTATTGGGTAGCAAACTAATATTGATATTTCGTTCTAAGTGTTCAGACTATCGATGGCTAGTTCTTACAGCTAGGTCTTCATTGAATAACTATGATAAATACTAGCCTGCCGGCAAATCCTAATAATGTTATAAATGTCACAATGAAATTTATTAGGAAGTAGATATGTGAGGATTATTACTGTTGATGTTTTTGTTTGGAATATTGACACACTTTCAAAATTTACATCTACAATTAGCTTTTGTGGATTGTTCATTTAATGGACCCCAAGTAAGTTATTACTTACCATGGGATGTAGTTCACTAAGTAATAAGAAAGTATAAATCTTTTAAAGAAGGTAGACTAAAACTCAGTTCGCTTACATAACTCATATTTAAAATTATCGATTAAACAATCTCTGGACGACCTCTCTAACCCAATTAGTCGTTATAATTGGTAACAGTACCTTTTCTAATTAGCGTGTCAGACATTTTGGTACTGGAAAACTGATTAACTGTGCTCTTCGCAGCGGAATGATAAATTACTTGTAACTGAAATGAGGACAGCTGGTTTCAAAATGTGCTATGTTTAGATAATTATAATATGTAGCTTTTGCAGATGGTACAATTTACCAAATAATGCTTTTACAGCTGGGTTAAGGAGGTATAATTAGTTGGCTGTTTACTATACTAAAGTAATATGGGCTCAGTGCAAGACTGGCTGCGACTCAGGCGCGACGTATCGCACTCTCTTGATAATGCCTAGACATATAGGCGAAACCGCGGTCGACTAAATAGACCAACATTACGTGAGTAACACCCGTATTTTCATAATTTTAAATATGGGCTTAACTTTAATATTATTGAGTTTTGATCTTTTTTTATTGACATACTAGCTGACCCGGCGAACTTCGTACCGCCTTAGCGTAAATTTGATGCACTACTTTATTTTGTATCAATTTGAACTGGAATCTATAATATCCCCCATATAAAAATGAATACTTTTGGAACGAAGTTCCTTATCGCTAGACGAAAAAAAATGGAACGAAAAGTTGTAACGACACTTTTCGTAGCAATTCTCGTAGCGGCGTAGTAATTACATGCTACGTTACAGCCCCGGTGCTACACATTGTTATGTGTCCGTCTCTCTCTCTCTCGCTTATAGAAAAAAAAAGATAAAATAAATTTAAAAAAAACTAAAAAGAAAAAAAATTACTAGTTGAGTTTTTAAAAAAATTGGGGGCGCTGGCGCGCTGCGATAGGTCCGCGCAGGCGTACACGATCCATGGAGGGGTGCTCTGGACAGCGATCCACTGCCCAGTACTAACGCGTAAGGTACCACACCCACCACTACAGATTACTACCAAAAAACACTCCACCAATCCGACTCAAAGGACCATGTTCGAAGGTCGGCGGGGGAGGTTATAAATCAAACTGAATTTAGTTTTCTAGTCACGTTTAATAAACACCGTAAACACAGTACTGACTTGTTGCTCATAATAAAACAATAAAAATCATCTCCTTATATACCCGTGTTGGTAACGAATCCATATCGCCTTCTAATTCGACGCTAACGCCATCTAGATGCAAAATTGGTACTAAAATCCGACCAGTATAATTAATATTAATCGCGATATGATTTCGTTTACCTTTTTAACGTAAACAGTAACAATAATGAATCCTGACAGTGTTTCTGCACAAGTTCCGGATATTGCTGATGGATTTAGGTAAGTAGAGATTTTATACAGACAATAATAAATGCTTTTGTATTTTAGCAAGTACGCATTATAACCTTTCTTTACTATTGTGCTAACCAAGTCATACGCGTTATAATCTCTCCATTATTGTGTGTTTAGCAAGTGTACGCGTCATAACTATATTAAATTCAAAAGCAAATTATTTTTTAATATTACCACAGAATGTTTACTAATTTTGTTATGTACATTTCATGAAATATCCGATTAAAACACATCTAATTATGTCATTGGGATTGGTGATGAGATTATTGATAATGAGATCTGATATTATTATATCGCGAGTAAACTTGCGAATACAATTTAAAAGAAAGCAAGGTAATCGCAGAAAAATAATGTTAAAGATAAGGTTTGTTATGTGTGGTCATAGAACTATTACTCCTAGAAACCGAGTACACGCATGAAATGTAAAGCCACTTTAATTGTGCCGTTTCAGTTCAGTGTAACTCTCTGGTATTTATCAGATTTTCATTTAGTTTGTCTGTCCGCCAAGCGGCGCATTATAATTTTCAATCAATCTGTTTTTAGCCTAACTTCATACTTAAATTCATACAAGCAGTTTATTGATCTAGGCATTATATGTCTATGCGTGTGTTTGAATGAACCTCGCTTTTGATATTTTGAAATTCGAATAGCGCGAAAGTTCGAAGATAAGAATTATTTTGAAATTGAGTGTGTAAGGCACAGGAAATATTGTTATGTAGCCATTCAGTCTATAGAAGTATTGTGAAAATATCTCGACAATGATTTTAAAAGTATCATTCGATTATTTTAAGAGAATGATTAAGTGATTCTGAATGATCGTGTGTACGCTTGCTACGCTTGATAATTTAATTGTCTTAATGTTTGTTTTTTTTAATTTGGTTTAAATTTTTGTTACCGTATAATTTGTTTATTATTAAGGTGCGTATAAATTAAGCGCGGCAAACCATCGAACATTGGTGCGCGTGGCGGCCGCGCTCTATGTAGACGGGATCGCCGCGCGCGGCGACGCGAACATTGCCGCGCTCGAACGTGCCGCGGGGCGATCCGCTTGCTGTCGGTTTTTGAGACCGCGGCAAAGGATCTTCGGTCGTTCGCTCGCGCGCAGTGGGGACGGTTGTAGTTTTGGTGATTTGGCTCGCGCGGCAAATACGTAAAAATGGACAGCGAAGAGTGGTATAATTATAGCGATCTATTTAGATATATTTTTTTCATCCACCAACGCTTTTTTCTTTTATTTTTTTTACAAATAAGATGGTGAATCACAATAAAAGCGGCAGCCACCTGTCTATACTCGCAGGTTTACGAGAGTGAACTGGTCTGACTATCCGCCGCGGTGTTCGTGATGGATCGCCTGCCGCGCGCGGCTGTCACGTCCAACTAAATTTATATCTACATATTGGCTCGCGCGGCAAATGAGCGTCAACTCTGGTCAAACATTTGCTCGCGCGGCTGCCGCGCTTAATTTATACGCACCTTTAGACTGTTTTATTTGTTTAGTGGTTAAGGTCGCAAACCTTTTACTGCAATCTCGGATGCGAATCCTGATTTGTTGTTATTTGGAATTACCGAACTTCGTTCCATCCGGGTGTCCCTTGACACCTCAGTAGTTTTTTTTTTTTTTTTTTTTTTTTTGCCGTAACAACCTTGTACAGAGTATTACAAAAATACAAAAAAAAATATCAGCCAAATCGGTCAAGCCGTTTTCATGCCAAGTCGTGACAACGGAAAACGGGTTTCATTTTTATATATAAGATTATTATCTAAAATTGTATTATTTAGTTTGTCAAAATGACCACGAATAGTTTTGTATGATATATATTTTGATGTATTTTAGTGTGGTAGATATGATTTGTCTATAAAATAGATAAAAAACCGAATAATTTTAAAATTAAACCCATATTAGGTAAGTATGAAAATAAGCGCTAGGGAGTCCTACTCTTAGGTTAGTTGTTATTGTATATTTTGGTCCATGAGTGATTTTGCAGAATGTTTTTGGTCGTCCTAAAGCAAGTCAATTTAACCAAATATAACAAACGTCAAACTTCTTGGTGGCTCGCGAAAGTGAGAGCGAGATATACGTACAGCGTGAACTCTACACGAGGGAATGAGATAGAGCATTTTACGACCTGCCAATATTTTTGATTTTACCTATATAAATCGTTTACGTATACTACCCGTTTGACCTGCTGCTTCATGTTATTTGAAATATGGAGATGTGGGATGGGCAATTTGTCCAAACCAACGCGAACATGTAATGCATTAAATATATAAATCGAATTCTACTGCTGTGTTATCGTGTGCTTTAAATAAAACAAACATGTAATTATTATAAGGAATATATTGTTCCTAAAACGAATCTTCAATATAACCTAAGTTATATTCCAATAAACGTGATACTAGATCAGACTAAAATGTCAACGAGACTAGGCAAATTCAACTGAAAACGCTATTTCGGGTACAATCCATGATTGTATAAGGCGCAATACACAATCCTAGCATTTCATCCGTGTCACTGTAACTAACTAGTTTAGTGCGATTAAACGCAGTCAAGCGAAACTGACTGCAGCAGTTCACACGGCTACACATAAAGCTTTACATTTCTAGTATAAACTGGACTCACACTACACTGGAAGCCCATACAGCCCACACATGGAAATGTATTGGTAGATTGGTAGCCGTGTACCGAGGCACGTCATCATCATCATCATTTAGCCTTTTGTAGTCCACTGCTGGACATAGGCCTCTCTCAATTTGCGCCACAAAACCCGGTCCTGCGCCTTCCGCATCCAGTCCCCTCCAGCGACCTTTTTTAGGTCGTCAGTCCACCTGGCAGGGGGGCGTCCTACCTTACGGTTGCCGAGTCGCGGTCTCCATTCTAGGACTCGTTTGCTCCAGCGGCTGTCGGTCCTTCGGCAGACGTGACCAGCCCATTGCCACTTCAGCGAGCTTATTTTGCGAGCTATGTCGGTCACTTTGGTTCTTTGTCGGATGTCATTACGAATTTTAGGCACGTGCTACAACTAATTACACTGTATTTGATCCGACACGCACTTGACCGGTTTTAGAATAGCACGAGCAGTATATACATTACGAGACTATATTTTATACAAGAAATGTATATTATTCAAATTATGAAATACGGGTGTTACTCACATAATGTTGATCTATTTAGTCGACCGCGGTTTCGCCTATACGTCTAGGCATTATCAAGAGAGTGCGATACGTCGCGCCTGAGTCGCAGCCAGTCTTGCACTGCGACTAAATAGACCAACATTACGTGAGTAAAACCCGTATTTCATCATTTGAATAATGTCACGTCAGTTTTAATAAGAAATGTATAGCTTGATGAATAGTTGTGTGTACAATCCATGATGGCCTTAGGTCGCAATAACAATTATTTTACAAAATAAACTAACTTCAGCACTTCTTCTTCTTCGTCGTGTCGATGGCTGAGTCAAATTTTATTTTGACTTGCCATCGTGGTGAAAGGATTAGCCAATTTGCTTTGGAGAACTCGCGAATTGCCCAGGGTGCGCCGGACGTAGGCAATCGTTGTGTACGTCACTCGGGGAGGCTCCTTTCATGCACTTTATGTTGCTGAGCTGATGCTGGAAGGTACAACTCCTCAACGGTTAGGAATACGGGGATAATTCTTTAAATAAAGGCACCTTTAGGCTGTTTACTATATTCTTTCAAGTTACGTTGTATATTACTTAAGTATTTCTTACTTTTAGAGCATTTTTTGTAATTGAAGTTGTTTTTTTTTGTAATATTATTAAATACTCATATCCCACCGCTGGGCTAGATCTCTGCACATGATAAAACGGGTTAGGCACACAGTCTTTATATAAATACTATAGTATAGATCTGCATTTGGCCAGCGTGGTGCTAAGAGTGCCAAAGAAGCTCTGGAGGATTTATATCATTCAGCGCTTTTTCAGCACTCTCAGATATACAGCAATAATACATACATCACGTCTAAATATCCCAGAAGCGTATGGCAGAGGTTTATAACAACCACACTTCACCTGTTATGTTTAGGCCCCATGGGTTTGAACATATCGCCATCGACCGGGCACAATTTTAAACTTTTTTTTTTATACTACGCCCTCAGCGAACGAACTTGTAGTCCACCTGATGGTAAGTGGAGTACAGCCCATGGACATCAACAATCCACAAAAGCAGATAATAGATGCGTCGCTGCAGCTGAGGACTACGGTGTTTCAGGGCTTGAATTCACCACCAAACCGGAACACAGTAATGGAAGCACTACTATTTGGCGGCAGGTTAAAGGTGAGACGGTGGTGCTGCCGCCCTCGAGCTCATGCACAAGAGCTCTACCACCAGTAACTTGAGAATAATTGCCCACAAAAAATCCCAAATAATACTTTTGCTAGACCCGGGTACCGAACGCAAGACCTCGCGATAAGAGATGCATACGCTTACCAAAATGGAGCAGTAGCAATCATTTATAAATATGACAAATACATATCTCATCACATCAATCATTGTTCAAACGAATCTAAACGATTGATTTACTCACTTTTCGCGTTGGTTAATTCGCTGCCGAGAGAGATCAACCACAGTAATGTGTGTATTTATATTCTTAGAAGCCACTTATAACATTGGTAGTGTATAGTCATGCCATTACAACTAATAAAGTATTAACTCTGATAAATTACTTCACGGAACCAATAATTCGGGGCATTAGGGGTCTGTATCAAGTGTTTTGAGTAGTTCGTTTTATTTGAGATTTCGTTAACATAACATAAAGTCGCCTGTATTACCCAAAACGGTGTGCTAGAGATGTTCCCTGCACTCCCACTTCATCTGCTATGTTTAAGCCCATGTGATAAGGTCTGAGCATTTTACCATCCACAGGTCACACCAACTCCATGTTGCTATTGAAAATGGTAAATTTTTGATTTGTCGAACAAGTGCGAGTTATTCTTATACATTTCTCATTTGAGTGATGTTTAAAATTTTCTAAGACCGATTTTTTTACGTATGAAACAAAGTAATTTTGTTCTCAGGGCTTCAGAATCATATAAATAATAGTTTAAAAAAACTAAAAAGCACGCTTTTAAAGTACTTCTAACTAAAAGGTGAAAAATAATTCCTAATATAAGCTGAAAATGGTAATGAACAAAAACTACTAGTATTATTGTGAAAAAGCGTGGGGCGCTTCACTTTTTAGTTAGAAGTACTTTAAAAGCGTGTTTTTTTAAACTATTATTTATTTTTCACTTTTTAGTTTGGTTTATTTATAAGAGCGTTTTTTTTTGTTTTTTTTATAATTTAATTTTTTTTTGTCGAATTATTGTATTGTCATCGATCTTTGACAGGTGTGCAAAATTTTAATGAAATCTGTCCGTTTAAAGTGGGTCACAATCGAGTCCAAAGGAGTCGGTTACATACATACATACATACATACAGGTGAAGCTAATATAAGCGTGTTAAAAAGAGATCTGAACTGTGACAAATTACTAGTCAATTTAAGCACTTCAACGAAAAGTCAAAAGTAAACACTTTCTATGAGCTTGACGCGGACAGTGACGTCACTAATTTTTCGTGACTTAGCATCGTACTTTAACAAAACTTATTAAAAGCTTAAATCGGTAAATGAAAATATAGTTACATGTATTCAGAATTTAAAATGTAGAAAAAATTTATTTTTTGACAATTTACATTGACATAACTGGCTAATCGGCATAAACAGCTTCGTCACGATAGCATTTACACTCTGTATATTTATGAAACACTATAATAGCATTACCCGATAAGTTAGGACCACGTGTTTTAAATAGTGTTTCTCAAATTACACATAGTTTAATTCTGCTCCCATATGTCTATTGGCTAGGAATAACAGATGTTTCGGGTGTGACCTGATAAGGACATACTAATAAATTAAGAAGTAACGAGCCAGATTTATTGTATAGTCTTGTCTGCACGTGTGGTGTAGTGGTTTAAGCGGTCACCTTGCCGTTCTCTACTGCACTGGATTTGTGGGTTCGATCGTCACATGGTACAAAACAAATCTTTGTGTGATTCGCAAAGATTGGTTCTGAGTCTGGGTGTCGTTGTGTGAGTGAATGTGTGTATGTGGCCTTGTCATTGGGACCATTGGATAGTGTAATTGCTTCTGGCGTTCTATCTAATGTAAAAAAAAAACAAATAAAAATAAAAATAGTTAAACTAAATAATATGGGCAGACAAATCGTCAGATTCCCACGCCGCGGTTCTTAATTGTCAGTCATAAAATAATCATAATAATCAATCCTATATTACCCAAAACAAATAAGTTAAAAAACTATAACCGTGGTCGCACCCACTGTATACCTATTATGGTTAAGTGGGTACCAGGAACACCTCCAATAAACGAACATGGTGTGACTACGGCCATTTTTATTTCAATGCATTTCTGAATTTCAACACATCACGCCTATTTCTTACCCAGAAGGGTGTGGTAGAGGTGTACAACACCCACAGTTCACCTGTTATTAGTAGGTCCCATTTGATAGAGTGTGAGCCTATCGCCATCCACCGGGCACAATTCCAACGCTGTGCTGCAAATGTATATTTTCTGATGGAAAGTTCACAAATAACACTTTGCCCGACCCAGGAATCGAACCCGAGACCTAACGATGAGAGGCATATACGGTAGCAACTGCTAGCTGAAATATATTTTAACGTAGTAGGGCTTTAAACTTATTTTTTTTGTTTATTTTAATACCAATTTTAACGTATATTTTGACTTAGTATATATTTTTTTAAATATTAATATGCTTGCTTGTCATGTTTATCTCATTTTTTTTAAATAGTATCTGACGGTTCAAGTCCGTTAAATAAAATTTTGATAAAATTTATTGAGCATATTACCCGGGTCATTTTTTAAAATCTATTAACAAAATGACGATGAAAAGTTCGAGACTGAGTGCTCAGTATGAGCTGTGGCAAATTAAACCAGAGACTTACGAAGCAATATTTCTTTACATCTCAGGCCATTATGGCATGCGCAGTCACCCCCTAATCCATCGAAGCCTCCCATTTTTAGGTTTCTGAAGTACCTACAAGGAACCTTTATAATTTCGCCATGTCCATCTGTCTGTATGTCCAAAGCATAGCAAAATGTTGCATGGATAATTATATATATTCAAGAAAGTGAAGTGTTGCGGTGAAGCCATTAATGGTCTAGGACACCACGGTCTTTCATGCAGTAGAAGTGCCGGCCGTTTATCGCGACACGCCCACATAAATGACATAATCCGCCATGCTCTTGTTACCGCCGGAGTGCCAGCCGTACTTGAACCCAATGGCTTGGCGCGCGACGATGGGAAGAGACCAGACGGTATGTCATTACTGCCATGGAAGATGGGTAGGCCTTTGGTGTGGGACGCAACATGCGTCGACACCCTTGCGCCATCACACCTTCCAAGCACATCAGCTTGTGCTGGCACTGCTGCTGCTTCAGCGGAGACTCTCAAGCGGCGCAAATACAATTCTCTTATTGGTAATTATATATTTGAGCCGTTTGGGGTCGAGACGCTGGGTCCGTGGGGTCCTCGAGCCCGTTCTCTTTTTAATGAGATTAGTAAAAGACTAGTTGACTCTTCACGTGACCAGAGGGCTGGTTTCTTCTTTGGACAAAGGATCAGCATTGCCATACAACGTGGCAATGCCGCCAGCCTTCTGGGCACGTTACCCACGGTCGACATTGATGCGGATGTTTTTTTTGACACCTGAACTTTTTATTTAATCTTCTTCTTAATAAGTTTGTTTTTTTTTTTTTTTTTCTTCATGTATATATAGTTAGGCATATATTTAGTTTTCTCCCTTATATTATAGTGTAATTTTAAATGTTAATAAAAAATATTTGTCATATAAAGAAAGTGGTAGAATATATTCAAGAAAATCATTATTTTTCGGGTACTGCCCCTACATGTAAGATGGGGATGATATTTTTTTCTGTTGCGTGTACACCACAATATGGGGTATCATTAGATTATGTCTTAGTCGAGGTTCAATTTAAATATTAAACCTGTTTTAAGATCATAACAATCTTGTAATTGCTGAACACTTTTAACTTGATTTGACTTGACTTGACCACTTTACAACAAACAACCCACGAACATTAAAGTATAAGTTCGTCAAATGTATTAAAAAAACAACTTGCCCAATATATATAGAACATATAAACTAACATCTAGTAAGTACCTAATTACCACGGGCGAATACGTTTTTGACGAGTTTATGCTTAGTTTGTGGAATCGCTGGTAAATATTAATCTGATTTAGTTTTGGTGCACTACCTACATACTTTTATATTTTACTTTTGTTTAATGACGACGAATGTAAAAATTATTTTATGTAATTCAACAATATTCTCATGTAAATGATATTATTCGTACTATTAGAATAAAGTATCTTTAAACCTAACACGGAACCCTATTGCGCGTAACCCGACACGCACTTGGCTATTTTTTATATCTTTCAAATTCTCATTAGATATTCTCACAATATTCCCCAAATTAAATAAAAGTTACTCCAGCCTTACACGAGCCCTTAAACCGAGCGAAGTACTTTCGGTTTTGGATCAAAAGCTCCGGCTCTAAACTAATTCATTTAAAAAGTTACCAGCTATATCTATGGATAGAATGAGGGCGAGAAATTGAAATTCGGAACATTTCTCTGTTAGGTTTGCGAGGTCGTCCTTCGGCTTATGTGCGTTTAGGAATTGGATTGAGACTATATTATATTATGTCTGGATTTTCAATGGCTATCGAAATGTTCACTACCGCGTTTTATACGGACGTTACTTGCTTGCATCTTCAATACTATTCTATCATCATCATTCTCAGATTTTTTCCAATTATATTGAGGTCAATACGATACTGTTAGTTACAACAGTTGTTAGACTCTCCGGCCTCTGACTATCCGTAACGGCTGTATTAGATCTTCGAATGGCAACCGGGACCTACAGCTTAACGTGGTCTTCGAGGCATTGAGGAAAACTCATCTAGATAAGATCTACGGCCGACCGCGGCAACCTTAACTTGTAGATCGATCGGTCTGTGCACCTTCGACATAGTCAAGAGTAAAATCAATGACGAAGATCTGACAAACGCTTGACTACAAAGTCAGGTGCAACGCTACAAGCTAGCTTCTATCGGGCTTTTATATGATACAATTCGGAGAACGTGCCTTATTCCTACGTCCCCATTTCAACAGAGCCAGATAAACGGCACTCCGGCATTGCTTCATGGTGGAACCTCACGCAGCGTTTCGCTCCAACATTCCTTATCCTACTGCCAAAGAATGGAACGCCTTGCCCGTGTCAGTGAATCTAAATATCTTCAAAGCAAGAGTTAATAACTACCTCATAGATAAGCGTGCTCTACCGTAGACCACATCATCACTCACCATCAGGTGAGACCGTTGTCAACGCATGCCTATCCACGAAAAAAAAGCAACTCATTATTGGCCGAGACTGTTATATAATTACGTGGAACAGTTAATGAAAATGCATTGTTACACCAATATTGGTTTCTGGACAATGCTTTTTCAATGGGATATTGATTTTAATATCGAACAAAAAGTGCAAGCAACGCTATTTGGCAGTAGATTGAAAGAGCTTGTTTACTCTACAGAGCATTCAATTGGTAAAGGTTCTACTTATTTAAGCTGTTGCGAATTTCCGTCTGTATGTATGTATCCGTGTATGTATTGTTTTTTGTTAGTTATATTTATTTTAATTTTCATGAACAACCTGAAGAGCGTGTGGCTTAGTCAGAGCCGCATGGACCGATCGGTTTTCAGGTTAAGCAATGCTAACAGTTAACATAACGAGCTTTTCTCCATGTCTCGATAAATCGTCGGTCCCGATAGCCATTTGAAGACCCATGGCAGTCGTAAGTCAGGGGCAAGTCTGACATCTAATTTAACAAAAAGTATCGTATCATTTCGTACTGTGGCAGTCGCTCCACGTAAAATACTGATATTCAGCTTAATCCGTTAAACTAAAAGTCTGATTTAATAAGGAAAAAGGCTTGGTGAAAGAGGATGTCCCATCTACCCTGTATATCTTAATCAGTGTAACTAAACATTCATTTCACTCAAGGTCACGCCTTTATAGCAAAATAAATGTCTATTTTTGAAGCAAAACCACATTTTCTAAACATGAATCATGTTTGATCAAACAGCTTTGTACCAAAATACTACAAGCCATAAATAAACAATGTGAATGGGTTACAATTTGAGGATGAAATAGCTCAACTTATTATATATCTACCCGATGCCCAAAAATAGCTACATGCTGGGCTATAGGAAACACGTATCAGGCTTGTTTGCGAAAATTATTATTAAACAATCACTTATAAGGTTAACTGAACAGATGTAAGTAAAACTCGGAACGAGTATAGTCCATAATATATTTTAACATCTTAGTTAACTTCAATTCCAATATTAACGACGCGGGCGGAACCACGTGTGAAAATTTGTTTGATTGTTTGAATACGCTAATCTCGGCAAGTTCTGGTCGGATTAGCGTAATTCTTTTTTCATTGGATAGCCCTCTTAATAATAAGTAATAAACTTCTAATAAAGGTAATAATGTTTAAGCCCTACAATTAATAGTAGAGGAGCAGCAGTGAAACGTTGCAATTAAAATCAACGGTAGGCTGTAGGAAACCTAGGTATATAGCGGGTGAAAGCGTAGGAAGCAGCTTTTATTCATTTTTACGAAATCGAATATTAAATATATCTTCTCACAGAGAAGAGAGACCTTCGACTTCGCAGTCCTACGGTCTCGCACTCAAACGAATCGTTATGATTCGTCTCTTTACGAATGTGTGTAATGTGAGAATTTCTAAAAGTGCTCAAGGGAATGCTAAGTCTACCGCGTACTTGGCCAGCGTGGTGGACTATTATTATGTCTTCTCAGTACTGTCTGCTAAGTTTTATCGCCAATTAATAAATGTCTTAACCATTGATTGAAACAAATAATTCCCTAACTACATATAATGTTTTTAAAAACAATCTATGTTTTGATAATGTGTTTGACATTATTAGTTGGCTATAACCCACTTCAAACGTTCCTTTTTTTGGTTATATCTTGATTATATACAATCTGTTATCCTTAGGTATAGTCGCTGAGGAAAAATGTAATATAAAACACGGCCAATGTTCAACATCAACGAGATATATGTTCGGCATCTGTAACATTATGTGTATGTTTATGTTCTTGTTTTTCATACAAATGCACTGTCTGGGTGAAGAAGAGCTTTCTTTGTAAAGTAAACAAAGCAATCCTGAAGCTTTGAATAGCTTGTTTTCTCAAGAAAAGTATGGAAATTTCATGTTTTGTTCAATAATTCATGATTACCCTTGCTACTAATATTAAATTTACGAAGGGTTATGAGAATTTCTGGATGTATGCACGTTTGTTACTTTTAAACACATAAGCTAATGGATGTCTTTTAAAATTTGGCACACATGGTGCTTATAGCGAAAATTATTACAAAAGTTTTTTATAACGATGTATTACGCAGGCAAAGCTGCGAGCGCCACGTAGTAGTAGATCATACCGTATTTGTTACCCAGAAAATGCGTAGCTTACGCGTGTAATAAAAGACAACTTTACGTGGACTCACCGTGCCGCCTCCACACTTGACGTCCTCGGCCATATTCCACCTGTCACTACCATACCACTACACAACACACCATAAACTAAACGCAAAACAACTTAACTGTCCAATCTACTCAATTTTAAAACTAGCACCTTGAACTGTCACCTGCTTTTCGAAAAATTAATGTTTATTTTTGAAAATAGAATGACGCGTCCAGTCGGTTTCGGAGCGTCGAGGGGACTGGGTGCGCGCGCTGCTCCGTTGCCATAGAAACGCAGGTTTGCGTACAGTACCTATATTGAGATGATAATAAGTAAGCGAAGTCTGATGGAAAACTTTTTCCAAAGGCCTGTTTAGTAGAAATTGCGACGGAATGCATAAACTGATTTGGGTTTGGGCGCCATTTTTATTGGCTTCACCGGTGATAAACGAGAATGTTTGACCTTCATTTTATTTTCCTTTGAGTTGAGTTGGCGAATTTTTCGTTGATTGAAGTTGAAGTTCTGGAAATGGTTGTTTTCGTATTAGTTATCTGGATGAGAAAACTCCGTGATTTTATGCGTGTTAGTCAAACATAATAAAAAACCCTCGGGATGCCAATAAAAAAAAGTTGTAAGTATGTTAAAAACTATAATTTTATTAAAATAGTAATCTCGTCTAGTTTTTAATAAACCGAAAGATTTTCATTAGAAATTCTTGTTGAAAGATCTGTAAATACAATTGAAATATTCGCTTTATGAAGACAACTGTGTTACGTAAAAGAATTTGTATTGGAAATTGGATCAAAATTACCCAAGATCCAATAACGTAATGAAGAGAATTGAATTATAGATAAAAAAGTTCAGATTATATTCGCAAAGAAAGAATTTTATTAGATGAGGAATATATTTTGCAATAGGTGTTTTAATTTGGAAAAAGGTACATACCTACATTAAATTAAGGTACATTAATACAGGGTGGATGCAACATAAGGGCATTCATTGAAACAAAAGATTCTAGACGTGGTCAGAGGTGATTTCCACCGGCTAGGTTTAAAGATTTTAATCTTTTAACCTAGACTTTATTCAAATAATACAATTTACATTATTTACATAATAATATTGTTGATAACATAACATAATTTTAACGTTTGTCGTAATAAAACAAAAGTAAAATTTATAAGTATGTATGTAGTGCTTTTTAAATACATTTGACGAACTTATACTTTTGATGTTCGTGGCTAACTCGTAGTTGTAAAGATGCGCTCATACGTTAGCATTATTTTGCCGTAATTCGTTCAAATACGCGTCAACGCTAGATAACTTGCCTTACTTTACTTAGAAATAAAATAACAAAAAAGCATGTTTTACGAACAAATAGATAGGTCACTGTCACTACCATTTATGAATTTACAGTAAATTTAAACAACAGAGAAAGAGACTCGTTTCTCAAAAAGTGGCAAGTCTGTAAATTATGGGGTAAAATTTCAGTTTAATAACTCATTTTGTTTATTATTAACTCAACCCGTGCAAGTTAACAAACTTTGAATGTTAAGAAACCTTACAAAGTGATTCTTCTTCTTCTTTTCGTTTCAATGGACAAAGTTTTATATAACCCCAGCCCAGTACAAAGTGATAACTTTCCTGGAGTCAACGTTATTGGAATACAAATATTAAATGCCGCTTTTTTGGATTGCTGCTCTTTGTCACCGCTCAAATTATTTTCAGGTTCAATACTAGAGTAAAGTCCAAGTAGTTTATCTTCATACAAACGGTCGTGGCACGTGCTTACGCCTCGCATTGAAGAACGCTATAAGGGAACCAACAAAAGACGGAGAAAGAATGGTTGAAGTTCGAGTACAGACGGCACATTAACCTATACATTTCCAGTATAGGATGGTCTCGTGTTGTATCGGCTTCCCGTGCAATGCGAGACTAGTTTGTACTGGAAATGTAAATGTATACGTGATATTAAAATACAGAAAGTGTGCAGATCGTGTATCACGTGATTGTCTTTTGTTTTTTAAGGAATAGAATCGAATCAAAGTACTGGGTTATATTTATAGTGTGTCAATACTAAAAATAAAAAATAAATTATTAATATGGATGGACGTGAAAAAAATTCAAACTACGAGGGTAGATACAACCTTATTTTAACTTAACCTTCTTTACAACATGAAAACTCTTGATTCAGACTTGGATTCAGTATTCGTAATCGTAAAAACTATACTATTGGAATGTATTTGGCAATGATTCTGAACAAACGGTTTTCAGGTTTGTAATAAAAAGATCGTTTAAAGAGAGAACTCGATAAAAATCCATTCAGCAATTCGTGTGAAACTAACATTATACTTTGACTACACAAAAGTTGTTTAGAGTTCAAAAGTCTCGAAATAGTCAATCCCGATATTTCTTCTGCAGACAATGCCGTGTCACAAAAACACCATGAATGATAGATAGAGCTTGACTTGAGCGTACCATAAAATTCCCCATATTATTGATTTTATACAGGGTAGCTCCCAGGGTACCTAGACGTGAAATACATACATTTATTTAATAAAACCGGTTTCTAGACATGGTCAGTGTTTATTATCACAGGAAATTTACATCTCGAACAAATTAAACAATAGTTGTAATATATTAAAACAATTTATAGCTTAGCTTTTAGTATTTTATTCAATATTAAGGTTTAATAATTAAATTTAAAAAAAAAATTCTAATCTAGTAGCATACGAATCTATGATTGAAATAATTTCGAATTTAGCTGCATACGAACCCATGGTTGAATTGGCAAAGCACCTATGGCGTTTACCCAGGTGGTGCAGGTTCGAATCCTGCTAGATTCTTAATTTTTAACCCTTAATATTATATACAAATATACAATCTTGATGTCCAATTCGTTCGGGACGAATGAACGTGATTTGTTGATGTGACGTTACAAAACAGACTAGATCTAAAAGCTGTGGTTTCAATAAATGTCGTTATGTAGCATCCACCCTGTATAAGAAGTCAACGAACTACAGATGTGCCTGACCCAAACACATTTATGTCAATCCATATAAGTGTAAGAAAGTATGTGTTCTCACGAAAATGTATTATTTTAAGCCGAGGACCCATGTGAAATCGTAAAAGTACCTATCACGTTTTGAAGACAAACGATACCACACTGAAAATCAAGTATTTAAACTAATATAAATATATTGGTACCAAAGTTTATTTTCTTTTTTTTAACTTAAAAAATATATTTTGTTGAAAAAATATTGACAACTATACATATTGAATAAAGAAAAATATTGATATACAATAATATATACACATCTACAAAGACGATATTTACAAAACTTTATAGAGCATCAAAAAACTAGTCCGCATCGATGTCAAATGCCGACATCGTGCCCAGAAGGCTGGCAGCTTTGCCACGTTGAATGGCAATGCTTATTCTTTGAGCCAAATAGAAACCAGAAAAAAAAACCAAACCATGATTCATATTATTATCTCGTATATTTTTATATCTGTAAAACATTGTGTAGTGATAAAGCAACATCTACATGAGTTTCAACGCATTCTTGACTGTAATAGACAGATTTGAATAACAGTTTTATTATATCTGTGAAAATACAAAAAAAATGTTTATGTGTAACACCCACACTTCACTTGTAATGTTTAGGTTCAATGGGTTTATTATTATATAGCAGGGAAATTATAAAAACTTCATCCGAAAAATTTTCCGTACTTATGCTAGATAAATGCGGTGAGCAAAAAATAAAAGAATATGTCTGCGAATGTTTGTTCGGATTCTGCTGACGGAGTTGAAAATGCCACCCCTTTTACCCTTCGTTAGTTTCCGGAGTTTGTGAATGTGAGATACGTGTTGTTCCCGGACCTTTGATCGTTGTATATTGGGTTGTATATTATAGATAATTTGATAAATATTTACCTACATATTCTCGAGTGACCAATTTTCATAACATATGATTACGCCAATATTACGCAGAAGAGTATGGCAGAGCACATTTCAAAGGTGAGCCTATAGCCATCCACTAGGCACAAATCCAACTCTGTGCTGCTTTCAGAATTTCCTGACGGAAAAAATCGAAATAGCACATTTCCCGAGTTGAAATCGAATCCGAGACCTCGGCGTGAGAGCCGTATACGCTAACCACTAGACCGACAAGACAGAGACCAATTTTATTAAAAGCTACATCAAAAAGCACTACCTTTTATTTAATTACCCATGTTAAAATTAAAGCAATTACTTTATAGCCAAAACAAGTGGCAGAATGTAGGTTAATAAATTATTGCGACCATTGCGTGCCTATCTCTATAGCGATCTACATGAATTCCTCATGTACTTAAAGTTATGTGTGAGCTATTATATGGCGGCTGGTAGAACCTAAATTGTACTGTTCTTTTTCTTTACTATTTTCATTAAATAAAAATACCGAGACTTTTTTTTATGGGAGTATAGTAGGTACTAGTATGGAGTAGGAGAAGTTCTAGTAGTTTTAAGTATTTTTCAGAATTTATAATATATTATCATTATGGACACAATGGGGTGCATGAAAGGAGCCTCCCCGAGTGACGTACACAACGATTTCCTACGTCCGGCGCACCCTGGGCAATTCGCGAGTTCTCCAAAGCGAATTGGCTAATCCTTTCACCACGATGGCAAGTCAAAATAAAATTTGTCTCAGCCATCGACATGACGAAGAAGAAGAAGATGGACACAATAATACTAAATAAAATATAGTTATTTGCCGTATTTAGTATGTAAACTTCTTGAACGGATGATATCAGCCTTTCTTATTAAACAATACCTATTAAATGTAGCCCTAGTCGCAACTATCATAATACCGTCTACTCAGTTCACGTATATTTAAATAAACTGCACTGGCTTTTATAAAAGACAACAATACTTCCAGTAATTACATTCACAACATTGCTCTTCCATTCCAGATTTTTAATACGAAACATCATTTTAAAAGCATTCCACCTCTATAGCAATATGAAAAAGAAAATTCAACTTATTTTTCTTAGAGCGCCTTCTGTAAAGATGACGGCAAAAGGCTTATATACTTTATGTAGACGCAGGCACGCGATGTTGCTATATTTTTGCAGCAGTCGCTTTGTAAGAAATTATTTGTTGCTTTACAAAAGCCGCTTGTTTTAAGGTCTTAATTAGTCAGTTTCTTTGTGAAAATGAGCAAGTAATTTCATTTGTTTCAGAATCTGTCTTAGAAGAGCTTAAGGGATGTCGTGAATGTACTCTCAATTTGTTATTTGGAAATATTTCTTATAAAATTAAATATGTATTTAATTAGATAAAAATTATAAAATCAAAATTACCGTTTTAATTGAAAATTCTACTTTAAAAGGGCTCATATCTTACATCATTAAAAAGATATGAATCTCTCTGGTACGTTGGTGGACGTTTTCTTCGCCCACACAAGCTTAGAAAAATTCAGGAATCTAATTAAATTTCTTATTAAAACGGCATGATAAAGCCGTTCTTGTAGCAAAGTTTTGGTCAAACAATAATTAAATGTAAAAATCATGCATTTCTATGTGTTTTCCATTGACACGCAAAGAAGAAGACTTATTAAAAAAATAAATCAGTTTTTAAATTGTTTTCAGTAGAATTATGAGATATTTACTTTGAATCCTAGGCTAATCTTTTAATGTATAAACATATCGTGACACAGATTAAATATCGAATTAAACCGAAACTGCTTGACCGTGTTTTTATATACCTACATATTTTGCGTATATTTAGTAGATTGGAAATAGGTCGTAATGTTAGATCGTTGGCTATTTAGTATTGTCCACGCGGGAAGCCGCGGGCAAAAGCTAGGGTCTGTATATTATTTGTTGATTTTTTTTCATGTTTTGTAGTCACTATAATTTTAGCATAAAAATATTTATAAGTAATCGTCCTGTGCCAACGTTTTATAAATTTTCCGACCCCCTATTTTGTCTATCTGTTCAAATATGTATAAATTCGAACTCTTTACAAACATCACTAATATAATAAATGTAAATAAGTCTGAAAACAGCAGTTCAATAATAATTCTCGCGTTTATTGCCAGACTAGGATACTCTTGGCGATGCGATATGGTAGGGTGACAATTTTTTTTTTTTTTTTTTAAAGCTTACTAGTAATTTGCAAATACAAATTACTAGTATTCTTGTTAACCACCTCCAGCTAAGCTTAATTCGCTTGTGTTAGGAGGAAGTTCACGTCCGTGGTGTAATGGCCTGGATTCGAACCCACGACCTCTCGATCGTAAGACCGATGCCTTATCCATTGCGCCACGGCCGCCATTTAAATATCATACAGGTACTTTTTAATCCATGTATACTAATATTATAAAACTAAAGCATTTATTTGGCTTAAAGCAAATCTCAGGCAATATTAGTTAAGAACTTTTAGTTATAAATAGCCCGTTTATATAGGACGGCTAAAAGCTATGTAACATCACGCTACGACCAATTGGAGAAACGCAGTAGTAACAAAATATGAGCGGATTAGTAAGATATACGCGGGTGACGTATACAGCAGTAAACAGGCACCCGCCTATATAGTAAAAACGGAGTCACAGGCAAGTAGAAAATAGCTATTATATATAATTGATATATGCTATATTTATAATTGATTTACAAATATTCTATAACTATCCTATCCCTTATATTTTCTACCTGCGCAATACCTTTTCCAACATGAATAAATTCAAACCCTTTGGCACAAACTTCATTCATACATGTAAATGAGTCTCCATTTGAATAATTCTCGCGTTCATTTCCTGACTAGGACACTTAACTCTCGGCGATGGACGTGTGACAAATTGAATGTGCGGGGTTTATGCAATGTTTCAATCTAATAGCTTATTTTTCCTATCAAAACTTGAAAGTAGTTTGTTCGGAATCAGAAACAAGACCCACTGCCCAAAAAAGAACGACTTAACGAGCTGATGAGGAGAAAAATATTTTGGTTTTGGATAGCCTGTTCATTGAGAAAAGCTACCTAACGTTCAGCTACAAAAAAAATAGGACTGAAACATAATACCAACAAACATAGAGTATTTGGCGGCAAATTATACGCGGCTAACTCATTTAACTCCATATAAGAGTCTGTGAGGTAAAACTAGATCAGCAAAATATTTATTTCAATAAAAATAGTCTATTTAATTCCAAATGAGATTTTACTGGAACACCGCTATTCTACATCTAAATCCGAATGTAGGGCACCCTAGATTTACTGAAACCTTGTACATAGAAGCTTGGCTAAAACCGTTCTCGTTTGGATAAACCCTACAAAAGCTTTCGGACGCTATTTCAGTGATATTTTAACATGACATAACATCACGCCTATATTACCCAGAAGGGTTTTGCAGAGGTGTTCAACATCTACAGAAATATTATCTTGTACACAGAGGTACCAGATATTTTTTAATTTTATTTTCATCGATCCTGATATTTTTTTATTAAATTAAACAAAGCTTTTTAACTCCGTAATATTAGTTTATCTAGATACTAGCTTTTACCCGCGACTTCGACCGCGTAGAAGCCGACATTGTTATGCTATTTCCTACAAAACTGAGGCATTTTTTTTTATACTACGCCCACAGCGAACGAACGTGTAGTCCACCAGATGGTAAGTGGAGTACAGCCCATGGACATCAACAATCCACAAAAGCAGATTATAGATGCGTCGCTGCAGCTGAGGACTACGGTGTTATGCCTCATGTGCCAGTAATTTCAGGGCCTGATCTCACCACCATACCGGTACACAGTAATGGAAGCACTACTATTTGGCGGCAGGTTAAAGGTGAGACGGTGGTGCTGCCGCCCTCGAGCTCATTCACAAGAGCTCTACCACCAGTATTACTAGTATTTTTAAAAAAATCTTTCTTACAGTTCATTAACCTCACTCCAGCTACACAAATTTGAAAGACGAATACGTTTTCATGCAGTAGTTTTTGCCGTGATGCGCGTACGAACATACAGACAGAGAAACAAAAAACCGAAAAATTATGATTTGCCTTCTGCTGCTGTTGAAGAAATACAATTTTTTTTTGAATATATTTAATGTACAGACATGGAAAATTACAATTTTATTATATGTATAGATTTTAGACTGGGAAAAAAATTGTAGCTAAAATCTCTAAAAAAAAGTACTGTACAAAAGAAACTTTGAAACAGTAATCCCAAAAGGGACATCAGAAACCCATTCGTAAATAAAATTTTCATACAAAAGATGACCCAAAACCAGACGGACCCAGTCACGCGCGACAAATAAAACGTAATTCAATACATAAAGACTTGTTTGTTTATTTGTCTTTTTTCTAGAACTTTAACCTGATTTCTACGTGGTTGTTTTAGTAAGCATTGTGATAAAGGTTGCATGCCCTAGGGATTATCCTCTTACTCTGTTCTAAACTTTGCAGACAGGAGAGTGATGTCATTACAAATGTACTTTACTATATACTACTATTGTGCTGTGTTTATATTTTGTACTAGCAGTTGCCCGCGGGTTCGACTGCTAAGAATTCCGGTCTTACTTGTGTTTATACTTCATTGTTCCACTCCCGTTGCATTCAGCGTGCCTAATGTAGAGTACGGAAATAAAATAAAATAATGGTCCTCTTTTTTGAAATACAATTAATTGTTGCACAACTGCAATTATCCAAAGCTAGATTGTATGTAGCCAATCTTAATAAATGTGCTATACAACACGAACATATTTGGTCAATTCAGTTAAGTATTTTCTTAGATTACATAGACGTAGATAGCAATAAACATCTCAATTTATAAGGTTTTTATCTCATTTGAGACGTGGCACGAATAAGATATACTAACAGACTTTGAATTTTGGGTTACATAAAATATACGCAATGGTATTCAACCGCAATGATATTCAATTTTAAATTGACGTTACATTGACATTTGCAAGGGGGGATTAGCTCTCCGTCCATTTTCAACCTCTACATCAATGGGCTCATCGAGGCGCTCAGCAAGCAACATGTCGGCTGCTACATAGATGGTGTATGTTTCAATAATATCAGTTTTGCCGACGACATGTGCTTGCTAAGCGCCTCGGTCTGCGGACTAAGAAAGCTGATGAAAATATGCGAGGATTATGCAGCTACTCATGGCCTGATTTATAACTGTAAAAAGAGTCAGTGTATGGACTTTCACGATGGCCTTAGAAAAATATCTAACATGCCCTCTGTATTACTAAACGGATCCCCGCTGACTAGGGTTGAAAAGTTTAAATATTTGGGTCATGTAGTAACGTCCACCCTGAAAGATGATGCTGACATTGAGCGGGAGCGGAGGGCGCTGTCCGTTAGAGCGAATATGGTCATCCGCAGGTTCGCAAAGTGCTCGAGGGAGGTGAAAGTAACACTCTTTAGAGCATACTGCACCTCCACCTACACCTGCAGTCTGTGGAATGACTATACGCTTAAATCGTACAGTGCCCTTCGAGTCCAGTTCAATAATGCATTCAGGATGTTGGTGGGGCTCCCCCTCTTTTGTAGTGCGTCAACAATGTTTGCAGAAGCGCGTGTAGACTGCTTCTACGCCACAATGCGCAAGCGAGGCGCCTCATTGGTACGACGGGTGCGGGGGAGCACCAACAGCATGCTGGCAGTGCTCGCTGTAAGATTAGACTGCCCGTATTTAAACCACTGTTGTAGGCAGCACGTAACATGTACAAGGAGGACTTTGTGACATTTATATTTATTAATGAAATTGACATATTAATTGAATTATGTAAATAGAATGAATAATTATAATTTGTAATGTTATATTAATGAGTGACTAGTGATATTAATTTTAATTTGATAATAAGTGTATGAATCTGTGTAATTTGCTAAATAAATGATTGAATTGAATTGAATAGGTGGTGGAGGTGTGTTATACCCACACTTCACCAGCTATATTTTTAAGGTCACTTTTGTAAGCCTATCGTCATCCACCGTGTACAAATCCAACTCCGTGCTGCTATCAGCGAATTCCCTGACGCAAAAAGCCCCAATCACATTATTACCCAACCCGGGAGACCTCGAAGTGAGAGGTGCATAAGCTAACCACTAAACCAACGAGGCAGTTATGCCCAGTATTCCCTAAGGTTCAACCCTGAAAATAGGGCGCACTCACAATAGCGTTTGTCCAGGGTTAGTATGAAGGTGCCTTTACAACAACTTCTCCAGCCCTACAAGACAATAGCAAAGGTAATAAATAACAACAGTTAGTCCCAAAAGCATTGTACCATTGGCACCGCAATAGCTCGTTAAAAGTTACCGTCACTCGTCTGTGCCACCATTACTGATTCCTGCAACTGCAGAACTATGAATAAGGGATACCAAGTACGGACAGCAAAATAGTGAAGTAACACATAACATAACATCACGCCTATGTTACCCAGAAGGTTGTGGCAGAAGTGTGCAACCCACACTTCACCTGTTACGTTTAGGTCCCATGAGATAGAGGGTGAGCCTATGGCCATCCACCGGGCACAATTTCAACTCCTGAATTTAAAAATAATCACAAATAATACTTTGCGAGACCCAGGAGTCGAACCCGAGACCTTACGTTCAGGGGCGCATACGCTAACCACTAGACCATCGAGACAGTCAAAATAGTTAGGTGTTAATAGAATATCATTTCAACCCATTATGTATCAAACTTACCCAATAATATTGATTAAAAACAAATAAAAATTTATTTTAAAGGCACTAGTAATATAGTGCAGGAAAAAAGTGGTTGTCATGTTAGGTGGCGTCCATTAATTGCGTAAGCCATTTTTTGTGTATTGTTTGGACCTCCCTACCCCTTTGGTAAGATATTTGACTGGTGGTAGAGCTCTTGTGAATGAGCTTGAGGGCGGCAGCACCACCGTCTCACCTTTAACATGCCGCCAAATAGTAGTGCTTCCATTACTGTGTTCCCGTTTGGTGGTGAGATCCGGCTCTGAAATTACTGGCACATGAGGCATAACATCGTAGTCCTCAGCTGCAGCGACGCATCTATAATCTGCTTTTTTGGATTGTTGATGTCCATGGGCTGTACTCCACTTACCATCAGGTGGACTACACGCTCGTTCGCTGTAAGTGTAGTATAAAAAAAAAAAAAAATATCGTAAGATTTTCCGTATCCCTAATCAGAGTCAGAACAAATCTTTGCGTATCACACAAATATTTGTTCCACGTGGGGATCAATCCCAAAACACTAGCGCAGTTGAAAGTGGCAGCACTTTAATCAATACGCCATTCATGTACTCACTTAATTTATTTCAGATTCTTAAAAAAACATAGTACTTATAAAAAACATTAATTTGTTTTAGGTACGATTAAAAAATATTTTATCACCATATTTAGTCTTTGCTCAACCACATCAAATCCACCGTTCTCTCAAATTAATGTAGATAAAATATTCTGTCGACTGTTTTTCAAACTGCACCATCAAAACATCATAATTTAATAAGTAAATTACAGCATTTTTTTCTGTCAACCCTACCCAATCTAATACAGGAACACACAGCGCTCAACCCCTGTTGTAAAATGTTTGTTTTCATTCCATTATCATCGGGCTGCAGGCAAACCTGTTCGATATTACCAATATTGAACAGGTTAGTCTAGCAAATTCTCATTTGTATCTCTTTTACATAGCTTTTCATGTTACAGTAGACTGGGTGCGTTGTTAGTTGGTAGATAAATTAACTAATGACATTTAAAAAAGAAAATTTTAGTTAATTGTGATAGTTTTTCATCTCCTTTATGAAAATATGCTTCTTTAGTTATTTGTTTTAACCCGCAGCAATGTTTCTTAAATCTATGAATTAGAAACATTGCTTGTTAGCGTTGACTACGTTGACCTTTTGACCGAGTAAAGTTTCATAATATAAATAAAATAATTCTACAAAGTTTAAAAAAAAAATAGTTTTAAAATGACAACGCACAAAATATCTGCTTGTTAGCGTTTTCATAAAGTTTCATACACCCACCCACACAGTTTAAAACGATTCGGATTTTAGTGTGGCTTGTTAAAACAAAAAAAAAAGTGGGCTAGTTTTTCACACTTTTAAATTAGGAGCGAAAGGTTTTTAAATGTCAGTTCGAAATAACTTTAGCTGTCAACGTTGAAGCTAACGAGTTGGTTATAATCATTTGATTTTTCACGAGTTTGTACTTAACGCACATAGATACGGACGAAAAATTGTGTTCCAATAAAATAGGGCGTCTCGGGAATCGATCCCGGGACCTCGTGGGGAAAGGCCGCATACGCTTACGACTAGAACGAGACAACTTTTTGTAGATAATCGTCACAGAGTGTTAAAAAACTATTAAGGTCAATGTTTAGTTCTAATTATTACTATTCATTCGAAACATTTCATTATTATGTATCATTAAAGGAACAAATGAGTGAATCATTACGTCCTAAAGTCGACCACAAATACTTGTATGAGTAATAAGAAATATGAAACAGGTATGTTGGTTTGTCATTACTCTTTATAAGAAATCTAGGAAGTAAATATCATACAGTGACTCGTTTTGAATTACTACTACATTACTAAGAAACTGTCGTTTTTTTTTTTGTACTGGAAGCGGGGTTTGAACCTGCGACCTTAAGATTCCATCCTGTCGCTCTCCCATCTAAGCTATCCAAACACCAAATCTACGAATATTTTGACTGTATGATGCACGTCTTTCTGGACGTGTCCTGACATCTATAAAATGTTTCTTTATATTTATTTGTATGTAGCAACCAACATAACTGATGTTACAATTAATACAAATTGTGTATCAATATCACGATCGGTTTTTCTATTTCAATCGACTTTTATATAGTATTTAGCCATGCTTAACAATTTTATACAAAGAAATAGTTAAAAAATAATAATTCCGTAAAAGTCTGTAAGTTTATTCGCATTTTTCTCAATACCTAAAAGTTGGATGATAATGATGATGCTTTTTTTTACAGTACGAATTAGTCGTAATTATAATTTATATTCGTGATGCAAAAACATTAACGATAATAATTGAAATGCAACGATTCAACTAGTAAAGTTGCCTGCATTCGGCTTTACTTCGTAGTAAATGAGGTCACGTTTAAATACCTATAAAAATGGCACGAATCAGAGTCCTGTGGCTGTGGTTTTGTCATAGACATACCTTAGGGTACGGTTCCCTTAATAAAAAACATTGAAAATTTGAAAAAAAAAACTGATTCAGTTATTTTTCAGTCATTGTTTACGTTTAAAAGGTAAACGAAATCATATCGCCATTAATTAATTATACTGGTCGGATTTTTAGTACCAATTTTGTATCTAGATGGCGTTAGTGGTCAAATTAGAAGGCGATATGGTTTCGTTACCAACAGGGATATATAAGGAGATGATTTTTATATTTTTTTTGAGAGCAGCAAGTCAGTACTGATTTTACGGTGTTTATTAAAAGTGACTAGTAAACTAAATTCAGTTTTTGATTTATAACCCTCCCCCGCCGACCCTCGAACATGGTCCTTCGAGCCGGATTGGTGGGAGTGTTTTTTTGTTAGTCTTCAGTAGTGGTGGGTGTGGTAAAGTAACCACACTACGCGTTAGTACTGGGCAGTGGATCGCTGTCCAGAGCATCCCCTTCATTGGGGTACCAGGTGAGAGGTACCTGAAGGAGGAACCGGAGGACGCCGGGAGCAGCGTGTGGTGCAGCGCCGCTGGTGAGCAGGCAGATCTGGAGGAACGCAGCTGTTTGATGAGAAGCAGGCAATTCTGGAGGGAGGGACGCAGCCGATAGTGGACAAGTTGAATACCGGACTGACGCTACAGTTCGTGGACAAGCAGACAGAGGGCGCCACTAGTATGGTAAAATTCAACACGACGTGACGTCATCCGTATCAGTGTCAGTGAGTGCAATAAGTGGAAAAAACTGTGAGTACGTTCAATTTAACTTATTAAGGAAGAATTTAATTTGAATAGTTCTGGTGTTAATGTGGTTCAGACGGGGTGAACTTATGACCCATTGTTCGGAAATTAATTCTTAAAAGACTTGTTAAAGTTTACTTAATCTATATCTTTGTGTCAAGTGTAAGGAAAATAATTGGACATTAAGTTTTTAGCAATAATTATATTCTTCCACTTTATTGTATTGTGTACCATTTGATAAATTGGTTGTGTTCTTCTATAATTGGAAATATCTTGTGTTATTTTATATCTTGTGATATTTTTTAAATATCTTGTGCTATTTTTCTATTGTGTATATTTGTGTTATCGTGTGCCCGCGGTGTTAAAAATGGATCTATATATGAACATTCAAGATGATGTTAAAATTAAAATGGAAAAAGCATTGTCTAATTTTAAAAAATGCCCGAAAGATCGTCTTACAGTCTCATATTTTGAAACACGTTTGGAAAGTCTAGAGCAGCTTTGGGAACTATTCTCCAAAACTCATGTTAAAATTTTAAGTGAAATAAAGAAAGCCGAATTACATAGTTCTAAATACTATAAAGATGGGGATTATGACGAGGTAGAAGAGTTATATGTAAATTTCAAAAGTACTCTAAAAGAGCTGGTTAGTAAAACTAAAATTAAAGACCCTAAGTCAAGTTCTAGCACAAAAGAATTAAATAATTTTCGGTTACCAGAAGTTAAAATACCAATATTTTCTGGTAAGTATCATGAGTGGTCAACCTTTAGAGATTTGTTTGTTGGATTGATACATAATAATAGTAAATTAGATGATGCACAAAAATTATATTATTTAAAGGGATATTTAACCGGGGAAGCGGAACTCTTGTTGAGAAATGTGAATGTGACATCGGACAATTATATTACAAGTTGGGAAAAATTAGAGTCCATGTATAATAATAAACGGTTTTTAGCGAACGGAATTGTTAAACGTTTGGTAAATCAGAAATCATTAACTGGAGAGTCCGCTACAGATATTAAGAATCTCCTCAATACAACCACAGATTGTTTGGAGGCAATAAAAAATTTAAATATAGACTTAGCGTCATTTTTGACTATACATATTGTAACAGAAAAATTAGATAAGATTACTAGAAAAGCTTGGGAGTTAAAGGTAGCATCTGATTCAAAGGATGACGTTCCTACTTTCGAGGAGCTTAGAGAATTTTTAGTAAGTCGATCAAGGGCTCTAGAAAATATAGATACTAAGGTAGATAGGGGTCCAAGGGCTACACAGGCACTACACGTAATTAAAGAGAGAAAGGTATCTTGTGCATTTTGTAAAGATGAGCATAAGATAAGTTCATGTCCAAAATTTATTAAAGAAAGTATTGATGCCCGACGGAACTTTGTTCAACAGAATAAATTATGTTTTAATTGCTTGCTTAACAACCACACTGCTAGGTATTGTAAAAACACTCTCAAATGCCAAGTATGTAAACGGCGCCACCATTCCTTGCTACACCCTACGGGTGAGGAAGGGTCGGCAGTTGGTGGAGGTAGTAGTGCTGCTACCGCGGAAACCCAATCGGTGAATTTTGGGGAAATTAAGGCCGCTAATCAAGCGGAGGTGTCCGATAAACCAGTAGTTACATGTCTTGCGACAGGAAACAGTTCGAAAACTGTTTTGTTAACCACAGCCTTAGTGAAGGCTGAGTCGAAGAATGGGACATACCAGGTAGTTCGGGCTTTACTGGATCAGGGATCACAGGGTTCGTTCGTCACGGAAGCCATGGTCCAGTATCTAGGATTAAAGAAAATACCTTCAAAGAATACGGTATTAGGAGTGGGTGGAGATAAAGGTACAACTTCAACATCCATGGTGGTGTTCAAGCTTCGGTCAAGAGTAAATACATCGTTTCAAATAAAGGTTAATGCTTATGTACTGAAAGCAGTAACAGCTCTTCTTCCGTCTTCGAAAGTAGCTAGAATAGAATGGGCAGACTTAAGCGACTATGAATTGGCTGATCCTGATTATTACAGGCCCAATAAAATTGACGTTTTATTGGGTGCTGAAGTATACAGCCAAGTCATACAGCACGGTGTTAAGAAAAATGTGAATGGGACTCTCTTGGCCCAGGAAACCACTTTGGGTTGGATATTATCGGGTGCATTGGAAGTTGACCAAGGTTTAAATTCTCACTCAAAAATTACCGTGATGCATACCTGTGTTCAAGATGATGAATTATTGCGAAAATTCTGGGAAATGGAGGAACCATCTGAAACAAAAAGGATGCTAACGGAGGAGGAAACTAAATGTGAAGAGTTGTTTACAACGTCGACACGCAGAAATGAAGATGGTAGATATGTAGTAAGGTTGCCGCTTAGGGATACAAACCTGATTATTAGGTGCGGTGAATCCAAGGGGATAGCTGAAAAGAGGCTAAAAGGGTTAGAGACAAGGTTAGCAAAAAATATTAAATTAAAAGACGAATACGTAAAGGTTGTACAAGAATATTTAATGCTTAATCATATGAAGGAAGTAACAGAGCTAGAAAATAATAATAAAAAGTGTGTTTACTTACCTCATCATGCAGTTATTCGTGAGGACAAAGACACAACGAAAGTGCGGGTTGTGTTCGATGCTTCCTGTAAGCGAAGTAATGGAAGGTCGCTTAACGACGAGCTAATGGTAGGTCCGTCGTTGCAAGATGATCTTCGTCATATTATTATGCGTTGGAGGACACATAAAATTGTTGTAGTAGCTGATATTATAAAAATGTATCGGCAGGTTTTAGTTAATAGGCAAGATACTCCATTGCAACGTATACTATGGCGGGATAGTCCTGAAAAAGAAATTAAAGAGTTTGAGTTGCTAACAGTTACGTTCGGCACAGCCTCGGCACCATACTTAGCTGTTCGGGCTTTGCAACAGTTAGCAGTTGATGAATGTGGAGAGAGTTCAGACACGGCTAAAATAATTTTAAACGATTTTTATATGGACGATTTAATGTCTGGCGCTGAAACAAGCGAAGAAGCGTTCAAAATTTATACGGAATTAACCAAAGTGCTAGCCAAAGGCGGTTTTCAGTTACAAAAATGGAAAAGCAATAACCCTGAATTAATAGATAGAATTAGAGATGGAGAGCAAGAAGCGTTACAGATCAAGTTAGATGAAATTACAAAAATTTTAGGACTTACCTGGAATTCTCGTGATGATTGCTTTAAATACTCTCTGGAACTGAAGCCGATCGATGAACCTGTAACAAAAAGAAAAATTATTTCAGATATAGCAAGATTATTCGATCCCTTAGGATGGCTAGCGCCAAGCATAATCATAGCAAAAATATTAATACAAAAGCTGTGGTTAGCAGGGATACAATGGGATGAAGTAGTTCCAAACAACTTAGTAAAAGAATGGCTTACTTACCGTCAATCCTTAGTTTCATTAGTTGATATAAAAATACCACGCTGGTTGCACACTGGAAACAAATTAAAACGAGAGCTATATGGGTTTGCGGATGCGTCAAAGGTAGCATATGCGGCAGTGGTATACCTTAGAGTAATTGACGAATTGGGGTATATTCACATTTCTTTGGTGTCTTCCAAAACGAAAGTCGCTCCTATACGGCAAGTCTCAATTCCCAGGCTCGAACTTTGTGGTGCAGTACTTTTAACTAAGCTAATATTGGAAGTTGCCGAAGTTATGGTGATACCGAAAGAAAATGTGTATGCACACACCGATAGTGAAGTGGTATTAGCTTGGTTGAATAGTCATCCGAGTCGATGGAAGACCTTTGTAGCGAACAGAGTTTCCGATATTTTGATTAGTTTGGACACACATCATTGGTCCCATGTAGCTTCGAAACACAATCCAGCAGATTGTGCGTCTCGCGGTGTATCTCCTTCAGAGCTTGTCAGTGTGTCTCTCTGGTGGGAAGGTCCAACTTTTTTAAAAGAAACTTTAGTTGAGTGTAAAAGGCCCAAACATATAGCTACACATTTAGAAGAGATCAAGGTACACACGAGCACTTTAGATGTTACTTTTTGGAACCGATTTTCTTCGTTATCAAGATTGATTAGGGTAATAGCTTATTGTCGCAGATTTTTAAATTTGAGAAAGAAGGTATCAATGACATGGTCACGTCAATTGACTACCCAAGAACTAGAAGAAGCAACGGAAATTTGTGTAAAATTATGCCAAGAAGAGGAATTTGCAAATGAATTGGCAGAATTAAAAAGCAATAAGTTAGCGAAGAAAAACTCTAAATTCAATTCATTAAACATATTTTTAGATCCTAAGGGAATAATTAGAGTAGGAGGAAGGCTTGAGATGTCTCAGTTAAGTTATGGAAGAGTACATCCCATCCTGTTACCAAAGACATCTTTTTTAACTCAGTTATTAATAACTGATGCACATGAAAAAACGATGCATGGAGGTCCACAATTAATGATCACATACTTACGGTCGAAGTATTGGATCGTAGGAGTTAAGACATTGGCAAAGGGGTATTCAAAGAATTGTGTAAAATGTATACGGTATACCGCTAAAGTAAGGCCACAACTAATGGGACAGTTACCATCATCTCGACTAACACCTGGCAAACCGTTTCTGCGTAGCGGAGTAGATTATGCAGGCCCTATTAATATCAGAGTCTCTAAAGGTCGCGGGAATAAGTCTTATAAAGGCTACATTGCTGTGTTTGTATGTATGGCCACTAGAGCATTGCATTTGGAAGCAGCAAGTGATTTAAGCACAAAGGGATTTTTGGCTGCTTTCAAAAGATTTGTGGCCAGGCGTGGTCGATGTGCAGAACTATACAGCGACAACGGGACAAATTTTGTTGGAGCCGCTCGAGAGTTGGTTCAGTTATTGAAAAAAGAGAATTCAACATGTAATTCGGAATTAGCCGAGGAATTAGGAAACAATGGGACGGCATGGCATTTTATACCCCCTCAGTCTCCCAATTTTGGAGGTCTTTGGGAAGCCGGAGTGAGATCTACTAAACATCACCTTAAAAGAGTGATTGGCAATTCAACTCTTACGTTCGAAGAGATTTCCACGGTGTTGGCTCAAATTGAGGCATGTCTTAACTCAAGACCATTGTCATACGTTGAGGATCAAGACAAACTCACGATTTTGACACCAGGCCATTTTCTGGTAGGAGAGCCACTAGTTTTACCGCCTGATTCAAATTACGAGAAGAGTAATATTAGTAGTTTGAAACGTTGGCAACTGCACCAACGAATGATGCAGGAATTTTGGCGACGTTGGTCGCACGACTATCTCCACCAATTTTTGCAGCGTCATAAATGGCAACACAAGGTTCCGGAGCCAGCTATTGGTGATGTAGTTTTAGTTAAGGAGGATAATATGCCCCCTGGTAGGTGGTTGTTAGGTAGGATAGAGTTGAAACATCCGGGATCTGATGGCATTACACGTGTAGTCACTATACGAACTCAACAGACAAGGGTAAAGAGGCCTACCTCTAAATTATGTGTATTGCCTGTGGCTAATTGATAAGGTTTGGTTTGGTTATAAAATATGTTGTATATTTAGAGTTTAAGGATAGTTAATATTATATAAAATACAAAAAAGCATCGCAAAGCTAAAATTTGCTTTAAAGTATTGCTAGATTTATATTGTTACATGTTTTAAGGACATTTGTCATAATGTCCTTGGTGGGCGGCATGTTTACGTTTAAAAGGTAAACGAAATCATATCGCCATTAATTAATTATACTGGTCGGATTTTTAGTACCAATTTTGTATCTAGATGGCGTTAGTGGTCAAATTAGAAGGCGATATGGTTTCGTTACCAACAGGGATATATAAGGAGATGATTTTTATATTTTTTTTGAGAGCAGCAAGTCAGTACTGATTTTACGGTGTTTATTAAAAGTGACTAGTAAACTAAATTCAGTTTTTGATTTATAACCCTCCCCCGCCGACCCTCGAACAGTCATAATCCTTACTAATATTATAAATGCGAGTTTGTGAATATGAACGTCAATCACGCAAAAATTACCGTAACGATTTTGATGAAATTTTGAACACATTTAGCTTATTGCCGAATTAACAGAAATTCAATTTTTTTGACATACAACGTAAGCGAAGCCGCATTCTAAAATTAAGCCATTTTTTCAATGAAATATTATAATATTAATATATTATTATATAATATAATATTAATTTACAAGGTTTTCTTAAATTAATATAATATTTAGTAAGTTGTTGCATAATATTGTTGTATCCATCTAGATAGCGTTGTTATTATTATACCAAGCAAAAAGAGCTTATATCCACAGCAAAAAATAGCATAATATTGCCATTGCATTTTGATAACTTTTTACAAAGGAAATTAAGTCTCTAGACCCATTTACTTCAAGATTCACATCTCGGTCGTGGCAAGAAACCAGAAATAATAGGTCTTAGTATACCTTTTTCATAACAATATTTTATGATGTTCCTTAAACCGTATTATTTGACAAGCTTTTTATGTACTTTATTACCGTTACTTATGTTAGATGCAATCTAAAAAACTCAATGCTGAGGAAAAAGTTGTTGTTTTTACAACGATGCAGTCAAATAAACCGACCTTTTGTGTTAGTTTTTTTTTGTTATTGTCGCATTATCCGTATTTTAGTTACTGGTTAGTTAGATTTGGCGTGGAGTTAACGAAATTACTGAAAAATTTGAATTAAATACACAATCGTAGAAATAATTGTGTCAGTTTGAGTTTGTCGTACTTCTCCTTAGTATATCAATTTATTGAATAAATAAACATTTTTTTAATTTAAAAAGAAAAGAATAATGGCAAGTCAATTGAAGAACTGAAAACCGTCACATAAACTGTTTTATTGTGAATACTTAAAATAGTGAGCAGATACGTAAGATATTTTTTAAAACAATAAAAACTGAAATCTTTGTTCTGAATCTCTTTGTACCCGTGAGGCAAAAAAATATTTGTAATATATTATGTTCTCCTTTTAATAAACCTTTATATTAATATAAAATACTAGTTACTCATTACTGCAAAATCAATATGTTAATCATTTCCCATTTGCCATTTAAAAAGCAACACTAAATATTATAAAATGAGCGCAATTATTTAGTTACAGAATATTGCTGGATTAGAGGCTTATTGCGTATTAGTTGAAAATTAAATTTGCTCTTTTTAATGATACACGAATTAGACTAGGCAAGAGTTTTTTTTTATATTAATAGTTAGTATGAATCCAGTGTACCGGAACGGCACCTTAGAGTTCATTCACAAAGTGAGTCACAAACTGCGCTTATAAAAACTCCCCCAGTCCTAATGAAGTGAAATGTGAGTTTATTGTGTTACAGATAAGCACCTCCAGTTTTTGTATAATTCATTGCACAGTGTAAATTAATTCAGTACAATTAGGTGATTGAAGACAAACAGTATTGTAAAATGAACATGGCGGCTAAGTTTATTATTTGTTTGGTAAGTGTTTTATAATGTTTTGTTTTAATATTAACTATACTAAAGCCTACGAAAAAAGATGAATTTATGTTATTACAAATTACACGAATATAAATTCTATTGCTTTTTTATTTAAGTTGATTTTCGTATAATAAAAACTGTTAAAAATGTCCTAAACAATCTCAATTGCAATAGAAATTGAGATTGTTTCAATATAAAAAATAAACTTTATGGCCTGTGAATTGGGATTATAATTGTAAATCATGAAAATTATCTCGTTTCGTTGTCTGAATATAGATATTTGTAGCTTGTGTATATAGGACAATATAGTTTTAAATAAAAATATACCCCAGCAGGAAAGTGAATTGTAAATTGAAATCCTCTCAATTTTCTTGTGATTTAACAACTTTTTTAATAACATAAGTAACCTATGTAATAATAATTATTATAAATAATAAAAATAAAAATATATAATAAAAATATCACATAGCGTCTTCTAGTCCCAAACTAAGCAGATCTTGTACTGTGGGTACTAGAATAACTGATACTAATACATATATATATATATATATATATATACTTTATTTCTTTTGTAAATACATCCTTATTATACATAGAAACACCCAGACCAAAACAAACCTCCATGTTCATGCACACAAAGACTTGTCTTGAGCGGGAATAAAACCCGAATCAAAAATTACATCGAATAATAACTCATATTAATTACTAATGCTCACATTTTGATTTTTTATAATATTTTTATTGTTTCATGTTTATAATATGTGTTTAAATTAGAACATAAATTAAATACCTATACCAGACATACCTATCGGGTTCAATACTCGTAGCTATAAAAAGAACAATATAAACGATAACAATTATTTCCTTGGGTACCTGTTTTTTGTCGCCTTAACCTTCCAAGCCGGAATAGATTAGTAAGAACTGTACTTGATGGCAGGTTATAGGTAATTTGGCGACTCTTACACCCTTTTCCTAAAGCCTTTTTCCATTTTTTTAAACTTCATCTTCTTCTTCTTCGTCGTGTCGATGGCTAAGTCAAATTTTATTGGTCCAATAAGTGGCCACTGTTATGGCGCTCTCGTCGGCGTTCATGAACGCCTCTCTTGTGCAGGTGGTAGGGCATTTTGGACAGTCAGTAAGGTGGTCAAGGTTTTGACTTGCCATCGTGGTGAAAGGATTAGCCAATTACCTTTTAAGAACTCGCGAATTGCCCAGGGTGCGCCGGACGTAGGGAATTGTTGTGTACGTCACTCGGGGAGGCTCCTTTCATGCACCATTTTTAAACTTCATAATACTATAAGTATGGTAGAGTTTTTACTGGTTCGATTCCCGGTCATTACACCACGGACGTGATGGGTTCACATCCGTGGTGTAATTCTATGGTTCTGTTTATAAAATATTACAGATAAAATTATAATTGTCTATAAACAAAAAAATACGATGAAAATCTGACATTTATGCTGTAAAATACGTGAAATTCAATTGTGTTAAACTTTGATTCATGTACATAATGTTTTTTAAACAAATACCAATATAAATACTGTCAACATGTAAATAACATAATAGTGTTTTGTAAATACGCTTGGATCACAAATTATTGCGAAATTCCATTTGTATTAGAAAATCATACTCCGCCTGAACATACAATAAATAAAAATAAATATAAGTAATTTTCTAAAACCCATAGGTAAGTTCCTAAAATTTCCACAAAAGTTCCTACGTGGTGATGTTTTAATGATGCGTAATGTTTATTTATTTTTATTAATTATCTAAACGTATCCTTTAAGTTAGTAACAAAAACAAAATATGAGTGAGGATCATCTTCACCTTACTTAAGTCAAATTATTTTTAAGTGCTCTCAAAATGTCATTATCAACTAATTGACCTTTTCTTAGCAATTTATAAAAATAGGGACGTAAACGTAAAACGTAAATTGGAGATTGAGCATTACCAAACACGAAAAAAAAAACAATATCGTAGTTAACCATTGTCCTATACAATTGCTATAAAGGTTGATCGATTTCTATCGGTCTCATGCTGTTTACTGACCCATTTTATAAGCAAATATAGGCCGCATTGAAAAAAAAAGCAACACCTACATTCGGGCTGCAGTATTGTAACTGTCGAATTAACCAAAATTGGCCAGTATTTCAATAGAATTGCAATTTGAACGAACTCTTTACAAAAAACCTTTTTTAATAAAAAAAACAACCAACCTATTGTAAAGAAATTAGTCGCACATATTTTTTTAATTGGGGTTTCTACAAAAAGAATCAAATAAATACTTGGCATTCGTTTCAGTTAAAATCTCTTTTTATTTTGTTTTCTTTGCCCTTTGATTAGTTTCAACCTTTACGTGATACAAAACTTTCTTGTTGGCAAAATAATGTTTGTATAAATGACTCACAAACTATTTATTGAGAAAAACTAATTAATGTCAGAATTAGTAGTTTTTCGTTATTTAAAACAGAGTTATTTCATAGAAGAATTTTAGAAGAAAAAGCTTTGTTCCGGAAACATTTTGGCTATATTTAACCGTCGATAAATAATAGTTCAATAAAACCATTAAATTGTATTGGCAGCGCACAATACACCTTTTTCCTGAACCGCTGATTCTTAGGGGAGCACCCGCAGACAGAAGTTTAAATTTATTCCTATGCTTTTGTGTAATTATTTAAATTTTAATTCAAATACTGTTCGGGTTGAGTATTTACATAAAACAGTTAAAAAAATATATGTTTGTCCATAGGCATTGTTAACAGCAGTTTTGGCAGACTCCAACTCAGAATGTGATTTATGTAACGAAGAACTGTTCAACGAATTTTACGAAGAGAACGCTGACATCGACGACTTTCTACGAGAAGGCTATGACGAATTAGACGATATAAACTGTCAACTATGTGACGACGAAAACAAAGAAGTGTCGAGTGAAAACTATTGCAAGCTCTGCAATGAAGACAACACCGAAGAGAAGGATAAAAAAGATAAAAGTGAAAACACTGAAACAACTTCAACTACAAGAAGAACTCCGACATATGAAGTTCACGAAAACATTAAAGATATACCTGATAATAGAACTCCAGCGGGACCTATAGTCCCTAACTATACGAGACCATCTCAACACAATACTGTTAGACCTAACAGTACTACTCCTACTGTTAAGCCTGATGAAACTACCAGTAGAGTAACAGTGCCTGACACAAGGTCTACCATCAGCATTCTAGTCATAAAGGGAGAAAAAGAAGATAATAAGAAGCCCGATAAAAATATATTGCAAGGGATAATAGACGCATTTAGTGGCATACGGAACAAATTTGTCACTGGTATAAATGGTTTGTTCAATAAAAATAGAAGGCGTTAATTGAGTGATAGCTATTAAAGGATATGTTTGTGAATTAAAATAAGTAATTAAAATAAAAAAAGTTAAATCGTAAAAGTTTGTTTCTTATCGCCTTATTAGTTAAAATAATAAAACCAATTCTACTCAGCTGAAATAATACTGTAAATTAATGTTTTCATCTAATTTTCAAATTATGAAAGATACAAAAAACATATGATCTTTTTTGAGGTTTAATATATCCTTTATAAAAAAGTGTAATAACGCGATTTTATTGAACACTAATCTTTATTTAATTTTACTTTTAGATTAGTTTTATGTGTACTCACAAACTAAACGTCTGTAAAATTACTAATTACATGTAAATAAATTCACTAGTGAGTAAAACAATACTTTATCAGCACGGCTCATTGAAGACGTCATTGAGGGGTTAAATTGTACTAATGAGTGAAATATATATATATTACACTCATTAGTACTAATGAGTGAATAAATGAATACATATGTATTCATTTATTTAGGAATTGATAGCTAAGATAGCAAAATACATTCATTTATTAAAACGTTACAGTTGAGAAGTTAAGACAGTAAAATAGTAGCAAATGACAAATTAGAAAGACAGGTACAAAAAAATACTTATCCTATGTAGATTATATTTATTACTCTTATCTTATATACAAAATTCTCGTGTCACAATGTTAGTTACCGTACTCCTCCGAAACGGCTTTACTGATTTTTACCAAATTTTATATGCATATTTAGTAGGTCTGAGAATCGGCTAATGTCTATTTTTTCATACCCCTAAGTGATAAGGGTTGTTCAGCCTTCATTTTTTTTTTAATTTTTGGACAACATTTTTGTATTTATTATTCTATAATGTGGCATTAAAAAGTACATACAACCCTAAATTTTACCCTTTTATCACCAACCTTTATTTTTTAATAGCCATTTTAGTAACGTAATCATTTTACATCGCGCTCGATAAATGATTAATTATCGTCTTTTTTGTAAATGTTTTCACTCTATTTCGATTAAAATTTCCCTCCTAATTTGTATTTTCTAATAAACAAATTAAATTGATAAATGCCAAAATCTGCTTATTTATTGCCTTAAAGGCGGAACAGAGTTTGCCGGGTCAGCTAGTATTTTATATTATATATTACTCTTAACTTCTTAGATGAATACAGGATGTAAATTACATACGTAAAAATCGTGACAAAGCCGTTTATTAGTAATTCAATACATATATGATACTGAGACCATGGGAGCGAAAAATTGTACTTGGAAATACTTTAGACGTCTTGCAAAAATACTTTCTACTGATTAAGAACATAATTTTGAAGCTCTTAAAACCTATGAATCTTTTTGATCGGATCTTACTAAATTTTGATGGAAATTCCATTCAAGACATAAATTAGCCAAAAATTAGATTTTTGGAAACTTCACTCGCCAAGGCGGTAAATATGGTATTAAAAGTGTATGAGGGAAGTTCCTAAATTTTAGTGCAAAATAGCAGGTAAAATAAGATGTCATTCCAATGATTTTTATATATTTTTTTTCTTTGTTTTCGTTCAAAATAGTGGCACATTTCTTCAACCTTATTTATTGCTTTTTAGAATTGGTATAATGAAATTATCACTGTTCTGCTCAATATAGGGAAAGTCAAACTTTTATTTTTTTACTTTTCCTTATTGGGCTCAGCTCTGCTTTCGAAAACATTCGATAAGGTGTCCAATCAAATCAATAGTCAACATTACTTTATGATAATGACACATTAATGGAAATCCACATTTCCAGTAATTATTCATCACTCTAATTACAAGTTCGAAGTACTTTCTAATTACAAAAGCTGATTGACAACGATTTCAATGCGGGTGAGTTATCTGAAATTATCGATTTATTGTAAATAACACCAATTTGTAATTAATTTACCTTGATGAACGGTCATTACAAACAGACATAATTACATACATAATATAACATCACGCCTATATTACCTAAAAGAGTGTGGCAGAGGTGTACAATACCCGAATTTCACCTGTTATGTTTAGGTCCCATTGGATAGGGAGTGAGCCTATTGCCATCCACTGGGCACAATTCAGAACCCAGGCATACTAATTTTAAAATTATAGATGAAAGTTGTTCCAGGTATTTCAGCTTCTTCTTAAAGTAAAAAAAAAATGGTTTGTATGTGTGAATGTTTGCAACTTAACTTTGCTAATTAACCTAAAAACTATTAAATAAAAAGCACATAATATTACGATGAGAATTAAAGTTTTTTAAGTAAGAAATGAAGACAAGGATTTTGTCATAGTCCACCACGCTGGCATAGTGCATGTTGATAGATTTTATACCCCCTTATCAAATTGTGTATGCAGTCTCTGATAAGCAGGTTTCCTTACAAGCTTACAACATTTTTTTGTAATTTGTGGCATAACTTCACGCCTATATAAATGTGTTCAACAACCACACTTCACCTGTTATGTTTGGGTCGCATGTGATAGAGGGTAAGCCTATCGCCATCGACCGGGCACAACTCCAACTCCGTGTTGATATTGAGAATGTTTTAACGGAAAAGCCCAAATAACTCTTTTACCCAACCCGGGCATCTCCCGGACCAACGAAGCAGTTTAATTTTTCATTACCATAATTTCAACAATGACTGTATGTAATACTTTATTTAAACAAACGTAGCTGTGAACATTTTCCAAATTAATCTAGGATTTAGCTGATGATAGAGGGTGAGCTAATCGCCATAAACCGGACACAATTCCAACTCCATGCTGATATTGAGAATTTCTTAACGGAAAAATCCCAAAATTAAATAACAATTTTATCCAACCCGGGATTCTTACCCAAGACCTCGTGGTGTAGCGAAACGCAAATGATAGCGATAGATCAACGAAGCCGTTATATTTTTTATTACCATAAATATTTCACAACTCACACACAACGCCATCTAGTCCCAAAATAAGCAGAGTTTGTACTATCTACCTAGAATAACTGATACTAATACATATATACTTTTTCTTTTGTAAGTACATACATATTATACATAGAAACACCCAGACTAAGACAAACCCCCATGTTCATGCACACAAAGATTTGTCTTTGTGTGCATGAACAGTGGGAATCGAACCTACGACCTCGGCGTCGCAGGCAGGTACACTACCCACTCCGCCATCCGGTCGTCTATGACCGTAAGTAATACTTTATTTAAGGAACCGTAGCCGTGAAGATTTTCCAAATTAATCTAGGATTAATCAAACTTCGTCATCGATTAATTAACCATTAACCCAGATGGAACTCCTCAGAACACTTAATCACTTTAAAGTTCCATCGCGACTCGATTTAATACGTATTAGTTTTAATCGTTAGCCTTTAATTTTATAGTCATTATGGTAATCAGGGCGTTTAACTAAACAGGTATAATCAATTATATTAGTTATGCTAAGTTTTATTTTGTTTAAACCAGTATTAAATAATCACGTGGCTTTTTTTAACACGCTTATATTAGCTTCACCAGTATATATATATATGTAGTAACCGACTCCTTTGGACTCGATTTTGACCCACTTTAAACGGACAGATTTCATTAAAATTTTGCACACCTGTCAAAGATCGATGACAATACAATAATTCGATAAAAAAAATGAAAAAAAAAAAAAAAACGCTCTTATAATAAAGCAAACTAAAAAGTAGAAAATAAATAATAGTTACAAAAAACAAAAAAACACGCTTTTAAAGTACCTACTTTTAACTAAAAAGTGAAAAATAATTCCTAATATAAGCTGAAAAAAGCGTGGGGCGCTCTGTGCCATATTTTTCGTCTATCGAGCAACCCACGCTTTTTTCAGCTTATATTAGGAATTATTTTTACTTTAAAAGCATTTTTTTAGTTTTTTTAAACTTTTATTTTTATTGCAGACTTTAGGAGCGTAGTAAATTAGCAGTCAATCTTCCGAGCCTTTTTCCCAATTACATTGGAGTCGGCTTATAGTCTAATGGACTTAGCTGAATGATTAAGTATTTTATGTGGAGCGACTGCGATCAGACCTTCACAACCCTGTACGAGGTAATACGATACTCTTTGTTAGACTAGTTGTCAGACTTTCTAACCTCTGACTACTTGTAGCGACTGCCATAGATGTTTAAATGGCAACTGGGACCGATGGCTTAACGTGCTCTCCGAGGCACGGAGGGAAACTCGTTTTGTTAAAGATGGTCACCCATCCACGGCCGACCGCGGTTAGCGTTGCTTAACCTGCAAGATCGATCGGTGCGCGTGGCTTCAACTATACCACAAACGTTCCCATAGTGTGTCATAGTATCATTTTGTTAGTATTTTTAAAAAGAAAATTAAGGTATTTTAACAACTTGGTAGACTTTAATTCACACTATAAAATTTGGTTAAGAAAGAACTGTGAACTTTCCGTCGGGAAATTCACAATAGCAATACGAAGTTGGAATTGTGCCTGCGTATGGCGATAGGCTCACCCCCTATCCCATGGGACTTTAACATAACAGGTAAAGTGTGGGTGGTGTACACCTCTGCCGCTCCCTACTAGGTATGATAGGCGTGATTTCATGTTATATTATGTGATGTTATATTTGATTGTCCGCTCCCGCACCAACCTGTTCAAATCAGTCCAAGAAAATCTAAGATCAAATTCTAATCAATTATTTTCATAGGCCCCAGGTGGCGCTTCATCAATTTGACAAATTTGAGATCAAGTGTAGAACTCAAAAATAAAGTTTAAGAGCCCTATTACAAAAAAATGCGTATGTGCAAGGTTTTCGCCGTCGTAATTGTATACTTTTTGCTGTTTATTACTTAAAAAAATTACATTATAAAGGTAGCCCATTTCTTCGTCTTAAACATTAATACAACAGATATTATTTTTTTAATTTAATTATGCAGTAATCATCATTCTGCTGATGTATGATTCAGTAAAAGAGGGGAACAGACCTCGTTTGAGAGCTCTAATTTGTAAAAACTGACTAACACTGCCCATCAAAATATTAGTTTTTGTATTGAATGTATCCTCTACTAACATCATTATAAAATATATTTTTAATATTGACCTTTTATGAGTATAAAAAAGGTCTGGAATTGATACAAGTTTTAATCAAAATTACCTCAAAACAAGTCAGAATATCTCTGGTATTTCGTATTATTTCAATATAAAGTTTTTACTAAAATAATATTTCACTTTTGCTTTATCCTATAAATTTTTTGTTTTATTTAAAATTGCTATAGTTATTTTGTAATAAATCAAATAAAAGTAGTACTTATTTGACTGCGCCGGGGCGATGCAATCAGATGCGCACGAGCGCTTGTCGAGGTCGGACCTATGTCAGTTTATTTCGTGCGCTAGTGTGCGTAACTAGGCAAGTAAACGCTACGTCAGTGTGTGTGCGTGTGAGCATCTTATAGTAGGATCGCGATTTCTTGATCATTGTGAGTATAATATTATTTTGGTATTGTGTGTTGTAGTAGCACAATTATTTTACTTCTTTTGTATTATACAGATAATTGCGTTTTATTGTAGTTGTGCTACAGTCAATATGGGTAAATGTAAATACCAATGCTTAAGGAAACGTAAAAGGCATAACATCGAAAACCTGAGCAAAGCTAGAGAAGCAAGGTATGTATTTAATTTCTTTTTCGTCGTTATTTAATTGGTCGTGTTTGTTATGAATTGTCAGGAGAAGGTTCTAATGAAAAAAAAAAAGAAAGGACATCCGCTCCCCTTAATACCTACTTTTTCGTCGTGTTCGAGAAAGTTCTTATGAAAGAAAAATAAGAAATTTGCTCAAATCGTCCCCGTAGAGCGAAAATTAACTAACCAACACTTGGTGACTTTTGAGATACAGTTGTTTAAAGTTTAAAAAAAAAGAAAAAATTATAGCTTTTGATTTGGATACACAATCAAAATGTTTTGACTGATTTTAAACAGGGTTTATAATTTATTTTGTATCAGTTTTCACTGGTTTGAGATAACGCCTCTAGATAATTAGTAAATTAGTAGAATTCAAGTTAGTTAATTTTTGCCCTAAAAATTAAGATGCAAGGGGTAACTTAACTGTCTTTAGTGAATTGTTACTGAAATATGCTCTAGAAATCGAATAATTAAGGTCAGTTAGGTATTTATAACTTCAGATATAGTGTAAAATTATCTATTTAATTGATTTGATTTAACATGAAAAATATGTAACTGTTCCTTTTGCTTCTAATAATTAACCATATGAGGTCAGAACGAACCGTAAATAAAACAAAAAATAGAATCAAAACGTGTATTCATTACTAAAAGTTGAAAATTAAAAATAAAACTTAAGTTTCCTTCCAATTAAAAAAAATATAGAAAAATAAAAAACAACCGCTGGTTGAGATGAAAAATAAAAATTTAAATAATTACAAAAGAATATTATTCTCGTCAAATACTTCGTTCTCCATTTCAGGCCCACCAACTCTGTCAACTGCCGTTTTATTTATAGGAAGTGAATGATACCATGAGTGCAGCTCATGGGGAATTATACCTTTAGTGCATAGGTTATGTTATGTTTTGACTTCTGAAATGTATATAATAATTTATGGGATTATTTCAGAAAGCAGCAGTTCGCTAATAAATCAATTTCATCTCCGGTAAATACAGAAAACATCGACTTTTTCAAACCTTTTTCATCACATATAAGTACTTAGCATTTGTTAATTGTAATTATTGTAATGTCACATATTTTCATTTTAGATTCCTAACTGTGAAGTTCCTTCGTCATCTAAAAATGATTATAATGTAACCGACGAAACGGCAGTGCCAGAATTTGACGAACGAGATACGACGATGACAATAGAAATAGAATCCCAAAACAGTGCTGTAAGAAGGAACCTTTTTATTTTCATGAAGCTAATGAGTGATTTTTCTTTCTTTTCTGTTACTAAAATTTAATAAATAAATAAAATAAAATTAAGCAGTATAGTAGTAGTAGTAGTAGTAGTAATATCGGCGCAATTGCAATTGTTGGTCGATAACAATTCAGATTAATAATTTGATTGTCCTAAAATTAGTAAATAAAATCATCAGTTGATTATTTTTGAGTTGACTACGATGTAAAATAAATGTTTGGATTGCAATTTCAATACTTAACCTACAAACTTGTAAACTCGTGCACGTGGCCGAGTCTTATAAAAGCGGCAATCGACACAGCCGCTCTCGAGCCGCTGCACAGTACAGACCTCTCTCTGACGTCATTACGCTACCCGTTGAATAAACGAACCTTATAAAAGTACTTGAAAGTTTTCCTTTGAAGACCCTGAGTGAGTAATCATCAGGACAACAATTGTTACGTCAGCTATGCTGATGTCACACTTTTAAAAACACTCTACCTTCTCCGTCATCAGAAGTGGGATTGCAAGAAGCTCTTACCTGAGCCACTTCTCCGTCATTTATGATGTAAATATAATAATAATTATGCTATCCGAAAAAACGCCCACTATGTAACACACATAATAAATATCTTTTTTAAAACTAATATCTGCGTTATTCAATTGTTTTGGTGAAAATACTTTCCCACTTATTGACATTGCGTTATTGTATACGAAATTTAATGTTTGTACCTGTTTCGAAATATGTACAGAAAAAATCGACTGTTCTTAGTATTAGATTGTTGAGCATGGCTAAATGCTATATAAAAATCAATTAAAAATATTTACAAAGTGTTGAAATTAGCAAAGTATATTTTTACTCAGCTATAAATTTAATATAAGCCTAATGTGTCATGGTTTTTTTTTTAAATTGATTAATTGATTATTTAATCAGTTGTCATTATTAACAATATTTTTATTAATATATCTATTATATAGTATTAATCAATAAGGACAATAATTAAATAACAAATAGCTATATTATAGAAAAAGTATCAAAGTCATTTAGTCGTAGCTATAGCAGAGTGTCGTGAACTCGTGACACCGGGCGAGTAGTCGCCGTGCTTCGATATACCTAATCTTTCAAAATGCAATTTTGTGATAGGCCTCTTAAGCGACAGAATTTTGTTAACAGAAAGTTTCACACATTGTGTTTCAACCGCAAGCGCTTTCTTGTTAATGTATTAGAGACCGCAATAGTTAATTACAGGGTAAGTACGACTTTGTGATTTCTAATGAAGTTAGGTCCACGATTCGATGTAAAATTTAGTACTGTGTTAAATATTTCGTTTTATTTAAATTATTTGCTAATTTAACAATATATTAACCGCAAGAAGATTTATAAAAGTGAAGAAATTATATGTGTGGATATAAAATACCTAGCCATTGCACTTACTTTGTATTTTATATTGAGGAGCCGGTGAAACATAACCTATAACCCGGCATTGAATAAAAATTGTTGTTTTGTGTGTTTATTTCATAGACAGGGAAGTATAGTGTATCATTTCCAACTGAAAGTATAAGTATATTCCAACACACTTATCATAATTACCTCTGTACATTTTGACACTACGCACACTGCTAATGACATTGATCTCAGTTGGCTAGCTTTTGCAAGTTAACTGGACGGTTACTGTCGTTCGTCGCAGATTGCTACCAGAAACTAGGTACTCTAAGTGTAATCTCCATTCTCAGACACAATTTGAACACACATTGGCCACAGTGTTGTCTCAATCAGCTTTTGTGTAAAGTAAACTTGATGACAGAACTCATGCCAACCACATAATATTGACACAAAACACTTCAACACCTTTACTCAAACTCTGCATAGTAGATAAAGATTGCTTGTGCTAAATGCTCTCATGATTTAACTAGTAACTAACATAGAACTTAACTTAATTTCCATTCACTTTTCCTTGTTTTATTCTAAATATCCTATTGCATATAACTACCAATCTCTAAACCATAAAATTTAGTTCTTCTCTATCATTATTTCAAAAGCATTCTCCCTTGAACTTTATTGAATTAGCTTATCCTACTTTAGATAAATTACTAACCAGTTAGCACTATTAACTCTTTTATTTCATTTCAGTCACATTTGTAAACATATTTTACAACCATGAGCAGCTCAATGATCACCCGCAAAGCACACACTGTTGACTTGGAGCTTAAGTTAAAGGCAGCGCTACAAGAACTCAAAGCGACAAAGGAATTAAACAGCAATCTGCTATGTGAACGTGAGGAGGTTGAAGAGGTCATCAAAGAATTAAATAATAAAAATGCAATGTTAAAACATGAACTGTCACAATTATATTGTACATTTAAGGATACGGTAGGTCAACGTGATAAGCTGGAAGAACAAATTTCTTCTTTTAGAGTATGTAATGAGACCCATTATTATTTTAGTTGTGTAAATATTTTAACCTATTGTATTAATTTCTGGTTTAAAATTAATTAATTAATAAATTATACTCCATTGTTTGTGTGGTAAGTTAAATGAGACCCATGAGGAAGCTTTAAATCACATTTGTGATCTGAAAGTTAGTCTTAGAGAGGCAAGGAAGTCTATCTCTATTTTAGAAGAATCCAAAATGATTAATGATCACAGCACAACACAAAGCTTGTTTGAGGAATTAGTCACTTGTGATTCAGAATTACAGCAGAGAAACTCTTGCATAGGGCAGAATACTACACCTATTCCTAACAGTTTTAAGAGCCATAATAAACTTAAGAAATATATTAAGATTAAGAAATTAATTAGGAAGACAAGGAATTTAATGAGAAGGGAGAAATTAACAGCTACCTGTACTCAATTTAGGAAAGAAAGATTTAATTTTATTAACACTATAAACAACCTTGAGGAACAATTAATTACAAGTAGTTACACTTATGAAAGGGAAACACAGGAGCTTCAAGTTAATCTGTTAGAGTTAGAAAAGGATTTAGGTAAGATAGCTGATATGTATCAAGACTGCCAGGAATTATTAAAGAAGCAAACTGTAGAAATAGACTCTCTCACTAGGCTTAGTCACTACAATGAGGATAGGCTTGAGTCCCTTACCAGCAAGTGTGAATGTGTGGGATCACAGTCCACCTATAACCCATATTCACAATTACCGGGTGTGCCGGCTGCGGCAATACAGACTAAAAGTCAGTCTGTGGTGTCGCAGCAGGTTCAGCAATCAGTCCAGCCTGGGACTGCTGGAAGGGTACACAATATTGTTTTATTCTCTGATGCAATAGGGGTAGGCTTAGGTAAAGCATTAAAATGCTACATAGATCAGCCTGTAATTAATATCTGCAGCCCAGGTATTCATTTCAGTAAGTTAGTCAGCAGCATTCAGAATACCAGCCTGGATAGTCACTCTACAGCTATAATTTTATTTGGTGATAGTGTATCAGCTACTAGAAAAGAAGTTATCAACTTAATTGATACTATGAACACATTACAGGTAAAAGTAGGGTGTAGGTTTATTGTCTGTGCATTGCCTTACTCTCACATGCTAACACAGAAACAAAATACATATATTCACAGCCTTAATTCATTGATATACAACACAACACATAGTCATAGTGACATCTTATTTTTTGACACTAATAAATTTATTAGTAAATTTTATTTAACTAAAGATACATTGTATCTGCCTATTTATTTTAAGAGACAGATTGCTAAATTATTAGCATACAATATACTTCACACAGACACAGGTACTAATACAGTACTCAAGCACATACCGCTAGGTTCCAACACCACTGTACCTATCAACACAGGTACTGATATGGTATCAAACCATAGTTTAGGTGTTAAGGTGATTAGATGTAATGTGGATACATCAAATAATTTAAACTAGGATCTAGGACAAAGGATAGGCATACCAGTAATATTAGGTTGTTCCACCAAAATATACAGGGTGTCTCCGGCAAAGAACTTGAGTTAGATTTATTTTTAGAAGAATATAAGGTACAGGTTTTGTGTGTCACCGAACATTGGTTAAGGAATCATAAGTCATTGATTATTAATGACAACTTTTCAGTTATGAGTGCATTCATAAGAAAAAAGGCCATACATGGTGGATCACTGATAGTTGTAAATAAAACATTGAAATGTAAGGAACGAAAAGACATAGTGAATTTATCTATTGAACGCACTGCTGAACTGTCTTGTATTGAGTTAAAGCAATATATTATAGTATGTGTATATAGACCTCCACAGAGTGATATTAACCTATTTGAGACAGTTATGGAAGATGTTTTAAGGCGTTTGAGTACTGGTAATAGGAATTTAGTTGTATGCGGCGATTTTAATGTGGATCTACTTCAGCAGTCATCTAGTTCCACTAGGCTTTTTAGTTTATTTAGGTCATTTAACTTAGAGCACATATTCTTTGAACCAACCAGAATTACATCACATTCTGCAACATGTCTGGATAATGTATTTAGCAACTGTAGATATCTGAGTAAAGCAATATTCAGTCACTTAAGATCTGACCACTGTGGGCAAATGGTCGTTTATCCCATGGATGAGCTGGTTAAAGCAAAGAAAATCACTTGTAGGCCGATGACTTCTAATCGTCTCAAATGCTTTAACGAGAATATTGCTGCCAAGGTTACCAACTTAGATATCAATGAGGATAATCCGGATGTCCTATACGGGAATTTATTTAACTTAATTAAATTAGAATACGATTTTATTTTTAAAGAGAAAACTTTTACTAAGAATGTGAATAGTAGATTCTGTGACTGGGCAACTCCTGGAATTTACAAAAGTAGAGCTAAGATGTATGATCTATATGGAATGAAACAGTATAATTTTGATCCTATTTTTATACAACATGTTAGAAATTATTCTAAAATATTCAAACAAGTTTGCTTGGTAGCTAAATCAATTTATTTAAGTAACAAAATTAAACAGTCTGATAATAAAATAAAAGCAACTTGGACTGTAATAAATACTGAAACAGGACGATCCAAACCGCGAGATGATAGTTTTGAATTAGTGGTTAATAACAATATTATTAAAGATAATCTGGGTTTGGCTGAAACATTTAATAATTACTTTGCAAAAATACCAGTTGAGACTACCAGTTTCTTGGATTCATGCTCAGTCACAGCTGAATCCTTGGCTAGGGGCAGCGTGAAAGAGTGTGATGTCATTTTCAAATTCCAATTTATAAGCCCAAGTGAGGTGGTGAAAACCTTCAAGTCGCTCAATTCAAAGAAAACAACCGACTTGTGGGGCATTTCTGTCAAGATATTGCAAAATATAATTATTGAAATAGCACCACAATTAGCTGTAATATTTAATCAATGTGTAGATAAAGGTATATTTCCTGATTTGATGAAACATAGTAAGTTAATACCATTATTCAAGAGTGGGTCTAAGAGTGACCCTAGCAATTTTAGACCCATCTCAATCTTGCCAGCAGTTAGTAAAGTCTTTGAAAAGCTTATCTTGCAGCAGTTAGAAAGCCATTTTAATATTAATAATTTATTTCACAAAGAGCAGTATGGTTTCACAAAGGGTGGCTCAACCATAGATGCAGGTTCTACACTTATAAAACATATATTTAATGCCTGGGAAAACGCGCAAGATGAAATTGGCGTTTTCTGTGATTTATCCAAAGCATTCAACTGCGTTGAACATCAAACGCTTTTGCGAAAACTCAGGCACTATGGAGTCAGGGATATTGCACTTGATCTGGTTGCCTCTTACCTTGGTGACAGAGTTCAACGAGTTGATATAAATGGAATTAGGTCCTCCGGATTACCTGTCTCAATGGGCGTGCCACAGGGCTCAATTCTCGGTCCGTTTCTCTTTTTAGTATACATTAACGATTTACCATTCTATGTGCAAAATTTTTGTGATATAGTACTTTTTGCAGATGATACTTCGCTTATTTTTAAAGTTAATCGTAATCAGGATAGTATTGATGATATTAACAGGTCACTTGCACTAGTCCAAGACTGGTTTACTAGCAACAATTTATTATTGAACTCGAATAAAACTAAATGTATAAAGTTCACTTTGCCTAATGTCAAGAAACAGAACATGAGTATAATACTAAATAACGAAATTATTAGTCTTGTAGAATCAACTATGTTTTTAGGAATAACCTTGGATCATAAGCTTCAGTGGGGCGCCCATATATCGTGTCTAGCAGGGAAACTCAGCTCCGCGGCATTCGCTGTTTGGAAAGTTCGTCAGTTAACTGATATTGAAACTGCGCGACTAGTTTATTTTAGTTATTTCCACAGTGTCATGTCCTACGGTATTCTGCTATGGGGCAAGGCAGCTGATATTCAAAACATTTTTGTAATTCAAAAACGGGCAATTCGTGCGATTTACAAACTCAAAGCTCGAGATTCTCTGAAAGAACGATTTAAGGAAATAGGTATTTTAACAGTAGCATCGCAATATATATTTACTAATATTATGTTTATACGAAAAAACATAGGAACATATACCAAGAAAAGCGATGTTCATTCATTAAACACGAGGAATAAGCATAAATTGGTAGGCCAATATTATCGCTTAAACAAAGTCCACAACTCATTTGAGGGACTTGGAGTGCGTTTTTATAACAAAATTCCTGTCGAAATCTTGAACTTGCCCCTACTAAAGTTTAAGAGTATCGTTAAGAATCGTCTCATGTAAAGGGGCTATTATAAAATTAACGATTTCTTAACCGACACTACGCCTTGGAAATAATATTAATTTATCTAATGTATTTATTACAGTAATGTATTTATTATTTACAATTATTATGGTTATTATATTTCAAATGAATTTCCAAGTTAGACATTGTTTTATCCTATTTATAATTATGATTGGTTATGATTATTTTGACATATTATATTCTATATTGAGATTGACATAATTTATTTTTGACATCATATTATCATATTATTGACTTAAGTTTTAACTTTTGACATTATAATGAATATCAATTGATACCTACATTATTTTTATTATTTAATATGATGATTAATGAAAATTCACACTCACTAAATTTGATTTGTATAACCTCATTTCATGTTATTTCAAATATTGTTAAGTAAAGGCAATCTGTGTGTACATTTTTTAATTTTTATATTTTTGTAGTATAAATAGTTTTTGTTATTAGTATATAAATATTTTTTTTGTTTGTTCTGAAACCCTTATACAGTAGTATACACACATTGTTTTTACTCCTTTATTTTCTGCTTGAAGTGTAAGATATTGCAACCTTATATACTATGGATTTATTTATAATAATTTAATTGCATTTTCTCTTTATAACCATATTTAGCTATAATGTTGTTTTGGTTGCTATAACTTACACATAGAATTATTGTCAAAAAACAAACAAATATTGTATAAATTATTTGAAAAGATGGTGCACATGAGTTTCTCACCAGCTCTTCTCATGATGCAATACCCATCGGAGCTGGTACTTGGATTGATTTTAATTCAATTCTCTAAGTTGAATTAAAGTCAATCTAAGCTCCGGTGTCAAATCATTTTATTACAATAAGTATTATAATTTAGTTAGCTAAGTTTTATTTTAATTTTATATTTTTTGTGTTTTGATGTTTGTTTTGACGTGTTCAAGCGCCCCTTGGGGCCCATGGAAATAAATGATTTGATTTGATTTGATTTGATTTGATTTGATTAGGAACAACCTCGTGACAGGGAGAATTGTGTTGGATATGGTTTATCTTTGTAAAATACTGATATTCAAATAAATCCGTTAGACTAGAAGCGGACCCCAATCTAATTGGGAAAATCCTCGGTTGAATTCCGTAATAAACCTATCTGTTTTAACTTTTCTTTTTACGATGTATGTAGCTAACTGACGTGTACTAACCTGATGGTAAGTATTAAAAATAGCCCATGGACATCAACAATTTACAAAACAGATAGCGTTGCTTTATCTGAGAATACAGTGTTATGCCTCTTGTGCCAGTGGTTTCAAGGTTCTCACTACTAAACTGGAACACAGTAGTTCAAGCACTATTTTTTGGCGGCAGGTTAAAGGTAAGACGGTGGTGCCCAGCCCTTAAGCTCGTTCACAAGCACTCTACCATCAAGAAGCATTTGCTGTCTGATGACTTGTAGAGTCAACGCAGTCTAAGTAGGAATGTAGAACTACTAAGGTATATCTATACATCTATACATATTATCAAAATGTGACATAGATTATTTGGCAATATTACTATTTAAGGGGATGAATTAGGGGTTGTAAGATTCCACGGACCTGCTGAGTCTGCACTCAGTGGGCGGAGAGGTGATACTCCGACGTGGCGCGTCCCCGGGTTGCGGATTGGGGGTCTCGTTGTACCGATAACTCTGGTTTAGAGTTATCGGTACAACGGCGCGGACAGAACACACGGTGAGGGTACTTCTCCAATCGCCCTTTTGTTTTGCCAAAAGCTGAATGGATGAAGCCCAGCGGACCTTCGAGGTCGGTGAAGGGCCGGCTTTCAAGGCTGGCGGTGCGGCAGGGAGGGTCAACTCGGCCACCCTGTCGGACAAAACAGAAGAGCAGCTGCGTAACAGCAGCTGCAGCGGACCTTCGGGTCGTGGGATGGCTGGCCTGCAAGGCTGGCGGCGCGGCAAGGAGGGTCAACTCGACCACCTTGCCGGGCATAATGCGTCTCCAAATCCCGCTGTTTTGGTGCCCGCACATGGGATGTATGGCCGGGGGGAACCCGGTCCCAAGGGCCCAACAAGGGGACCTCACCCCTCAAAAAAGGAAAAAATGATAATGGCGACTTTGAAAGAAACAAATCCTCAGGTGAGTAGCAACCCAAGTTGTGAATCTCACGGCGCTCCGGCGTCCAGCCCTAACGTATGTGAGGAGGGCACAAACCGCCTTATGGACTCCGGTCCACAAAACGAAAACCTTAGCAATAACCCGGATATCGATTCCTCAAAACACGGCGACCACGGCAAGAATACGGATAATGTTGAGGAGGCTTCTCGAGCCCCATGGCTTCGGACTCAGACTCTGGCGGAGTCTGACTCCGATGCCATGACTTGGGAGACAGTGTCGTCCCGCGACTCCAGCAGGAAGACGCGTAAGCGGCAAATGGAGGAGAATGGAGAGAAGGGAAACCAGGGTGACTCCTTACCACCGTTACCTAAGGTTTCGACCTCTCGACGTGGCAGGGGACGCCCGCCCACGCTCAACCGAGCTCGGGAAGGGCGGCTCTTAACCGATGAGGGGCCCGAAAAGGGAATCCAACAAAAGAAGAAGACGCAGTTTCTAAGGGGACCAACACCGGTGCCTGCAAACTGCGACTCTAGGCTAGAGAACTGTGACGCCACCGAGCTAGAGTCAAGGTTGATGGACTCGGTCAACATCGTTTATGCGGTGGCAACCGAGTCCAAAAACTTAAAGGGCACGTTTGTGAAGGCGCTCAAGGATGCTGCGGATACCATCAAGGCATCCTTCAAGGAAGCGACGGCCCGCACAATACCCGAGGAGATGGCTCTGTTAGTGAAGGCCAACGAGCGGCTCTCGTCGGAGCTGAAGGAGATGCGACTGGGGATGGAACAGATGAAGGCAAGCCAAGCCTCCACTGTCCCGACCCCGGTTCCTGCTCCGGCCCCGACTCCGGTTCCTGCTCCGGCCCCGACTCCGGTTCCTACTCCGGCCGCAGCTCAAACACTCTGCCCGGAGGATGTGATGCGTCAGATCATGATACAAGTTGGTACGATGGTCAACGCCCGCTTTGCTGGGATCGAGAAGAGACTGCTGCCCGAGCAGTCACTGAGGCCCCCTCTGGCCGCAGATCGGCGTAGGGAGTCTGAGGCTCATCCGGCTGAGATCCTCACCCAAGGGGGCAAACGGAGTACTCCTCCAGTGATCCCCGCCCCAGCTGACGCTACGGCTCGTCCAGCCGAAGCCTGGAATGTGGTGACGAGGCGTAGAAAGGCAAATAAGGGGCGTGAGAAAGTGCCAGCAGGGGCAGGTGCATCTCCAGCCTCTTTGGTCCCACAACCACTGAAGCCTAAGACAACACCGCAGCCCCCCAAGGTGGGTGCAGCCAAACTCCGCCCCCCAAGGACTGCAGCGGTGGTGATCACGCTCCAGGAGGGAGCGGTGGAGAAAGGTGCCACCTATGCCAAGGTGCTTGAGGCGGCCAAGGCAAAGATAAAACTGCGTGAGCTGGGGTTGCCGGCACTAAAGATAAGAACAGCGGCCACTGGGGCACGAGTGCTTGAGGTGTCTGGCGTGGACAACGCTGCCAAAGCAGACGTCTTAGCCGAAAAGCTCAGGGAGGTGTTCGTGGATGAAGAGAGCGTAAGAGTCTCCAGGCCGACTACAACAACAGACTTTCGGGTCTGTGGCCTGGACGACTCCGTCACCCCGGAGGAGTTGACAGAGGCTTTGGCCGGGACGGCAGAATGCCCTGCGACGGCGATCTCTGTTGGTGCAATACGCCGCGGCCAAGCTGGGATGGGCACCGCGTTCGTGCGCTGCCCGACCGTAGCCGTGAAGAGACTGATGGCCAAAGGGGGCCGCGTATTAGTGGGCTGGGTAGCGGCGCGGGTTAACATCTTAGATGCAAGACCCCGCCGTTGCTACCGCTGCCTTGAACTTGGCCATGTAATGGCCAAGTGCAAGTCTGAAGTTGACCGCAGCGATGAGTGCTACCGCTGCGGTAAAAAGGCCCACAAGGCCAAAGAGTGCACCGCCGCCCCCCACTGCACCCTCTGTAAAGCAGCGGGAAAGCCGGCGGACCACCTCTCCGGGAGCAAGGCTTGCGCCAAGTCCCCGTCAAAGTCAGGGGTCAGACGAAAGGCCGGCGCGGCTGAGGCTACGGCCCAGCCGCGTCCGCCACGCCCCAACAAAGGGCCGACTGAGGTCATGGAAGAAGGTTAGTTAGTATGGCCCTAACCTTCCTACAGGCGAATCTCAACCACTGCGCCGGTGCTCAGGACTTGCTCCTGCAGTCCATGGCGGAGCGGTTGATCCAAGTGGCGGTACTTGCCGAGCCGTACGCGGTTAGAGCCAGATCTGACTGGGTGGGGGACCTTGATGGCTTGGTAGCAATCACCACGCAATCGCCGGCTCACTCCCCTCCTCTCGAGGGAGTGGTGAGGGGCCGGGGTTACGTGGCGGCTGGGGTGGGCCAGGCTGTCATCGTGGGGGTCTATCACTCCCCGAACCGGCCCATTCATGAGCTGGAAACTCTCCTCGGCGAGGTGGGGACCTTGATTGGTCAAACCCGCCCACGCCCCGTTCTCGTACTCGGGGACCTCAACGCCAAATCAACGGCGTGGGGGTCGCCGGCGACGAGCCCGCGGGGTAGGGTCGTGTTGGAGTGGGTGACTGAGGTCGGTCTCTGCGTTGTGAACCGCGGGGCGGAAAACACCTGCGTCCGGCAATTGGGTGGGTCGATTGTCGACGTGACGCTCGTCACCCCTGACGTTGCCTGCCGCATTCGAGACTGGCAGGTGCTGACGGACGTGGAAACGCTGTCCGATCACCGGTATATCCGGTTCAGCGTCTCCTCGTCCCAGACGGGCGAGGTAAGAGAGGCAGGTGGTGAGATCGGCCCGCGATGGGCCCTAAAGCACCTCAACGCCGAAGTACTGCAGGAGGCGGCTCTCGTAGAAGAGTGGAACGGCACTTCTCAGGAGCCGGAACCAATAGACACGGATGCGATGGCGGACAGGTTGTGCGAAGCGGTGTCGCGCATCTGCGACGCTGCGATGCCACGAGTGCGAGCCCCACAGCAGAGGCGTAAGGTCTATTGGTGGACGGAGGAGATTGCCGAACTCCGGAGAAGATGCGTCACAAGGCGCCGCCTATATCAGCGGTATCGGAGGCGGAGGCGGCGGGAGACTGAGGAGAGTGAGTCTCTCTACGCTGCATATAGACTGGCCTCCGGGGCCCTACGCGTCGCGATTGCCGAGGCTAAGAGGCAGGCCTGGGAGCAACTGCTGGAAGGGCTTGAGCGTGACCCATGGGGCCGCCCGTACAAATGGGCGAGGCAAAAGCTACGTCCCTGGGCTCCCCCCATAACAACCTCGCTCCATCCGGCGGTGCTCCAAAGGGTGGTTAACGGTTTGTTCCCCGGTGCTCCGGGGATCGAGTTTACACCTCCCTTGACATCAGCTGATCTCGCTGACGAAGGGGAGAACGAGTTTGTCCCTATTTCTGAGGGCGAGCTTGGTGCGGCGGTGCTCAGGATGAGGGCCAAGAACACGGCCCCTGGGCCTGATGGCATACCGGGTCGAGTGTGGGCCCTCTCCTTGAAGCATCTGGGACCTACCTTAAAGGCCCTGTTTGACAGGTGCCTCCAGGAAGGAAGATTCCCCAGACGATGGAAGAGGGGCAAACTCGTCCTCCTGAAGAAGGAAGGTCGCCCTGCCGATGAGCCCTCGGGCTATCGCCCGATTGTGTTGCTAGACGAGGCGGGCAAGCTGCTGGAGAGAGTCATCGTTGCCCGCCTGGTCAGGCACCTTGAGACGGCGGGACCGGATCTAGCACCCAGCCAGTTCGGTTTTAGGAGAGGTCGCTCGACGATAGACGCCATATCTCGAGTCCGCGAACTCTCCGAGGAGGCGTGCTCCCGCGGTGGTGTGTTAGTGGCCGTATCGTTGGATATATCCAATGCATTTAACACGCTGCCGTGGAGTACGATAAATGCTGGTCTGGGGTACCACAAGGTGCCCCAGTATTTGCGAAGACTCATCGGGGACTATCTCTCAGACAGAGAAGTAGTCTTCCCGTCGACTCATGGAGAGAGCAGCAGTCCTATGACGCGCGGCGTTCCACAGGGGTCGGCACTGGGTCCACTCCTGTGGAACGTTGGGTACGATTGGGTCCTCCGGGGGGCAAGCCTACGCGGTGTTGGCGTTGTATGCTACGCCGACGACACGCTGGTCACCGCCCGGGGACTCGACTACAGGGATGCTGCGATACTGGCCACGGCCGGAGTTGCGACTGTCGTGGCTAGGATCCGGATGCTGGGACTGGAGGTGGCGCTTCACAAATCTGAGGCCATATGCTTTCATAGTCGCCGGCGGGCGCCGCCTGCAGGCTCTACTATTGTTGTGGGTGGAGCCTCCATCCCCGTCGGGACGACACTGAAATATCTCGGTGTTGTCCTCGACGGCAGATGGAAGTTTAAGGCGCACATGCGGCAGCTGTCCCCCAGAATCATGGGAACAGCTGGCGCACTTAGCCGCCTGCTCCCGAATATCGGGGGCTGTGAAGGGAGCTGTCGCCGCCTATATACGGCGGTGGTTAGCTCGATGGCCTTGTACGGCGCCCCGATATGGGCAGGCGATCTTGACCGGCAGACCACTGCCCTGCTGATTGCAGCCCAACGGGTGATGGCGGTGAGAGTGTGCAGGGGATACCGCACACTCTCTCACGAGGTGGCATGCGTGCTCGCCGGATCGCTCCCGTGGGACCTTGAGGCTGAAGTACTGGCCTCGGTCTACTGGCGCAGAGCGCAGGCACGGGAGCGAGACGAGCGACCAGCGCCGCAGGAGGTTGCGCATTGGCGTGACCGGGCCAAGGCGTCAGCCATCATTAGATGGGGGGAACGACTCCTCACTGGGAATGTGCAGAGAGGGCAAGGTGCAATACGACTCCTCGAGGCGATTAAACCGGTACTCGGGGAGTGGTACCGCAGGAGGCATGGGGGTCTTTCCTTCCGAATGACGCAGGTTCTCTCGGGACATGGCTGTTTCGGGAGGTACCTGCACCGAGTGGCCCGGAGGGAGGACTCCCCGGCTTGTCACCAATGCGGACACGTGGAGGACACGGCCCAGCATGCGCTGGAGACCTGCCCGGGAGGAGCTGGACCGCGGCAATCATTAGTCGCGGTCGTGGGGACTGATCTCTCTCTATCGGCCGTCATTTATAAGATGGTCGAAGAGCAGAGGTCATGGGAGGCGATGGCCTCCTTTTGCGAGGCGATCATCTCGCAGAGGGAGGAAGAGGAGCGGGAGAGGGAGAGAGATCCCCTCGCTTTACCGCTCCGGAGGGCGCGGCCACGGGGACGGGCAAATCGAGCCCGCACCCCGTCTCCGCTCCGAGGACCTAGGGTGTCGGGTGCGGGGGCACCCGGCAGCTCCTAACAATGGGTCCTCGAGAGGTGAAGATGCCCTTCTGTGTTCCGGGGCATCACACGTGGTAGGGAGGCCATGTGAAGGCCTCCCATGAGATGAGCCAGCCGCAAGGCGGGCAGCGACACCGATGGGGGCTGCGGAGTATGCGCAAGTGGTCCCGTGCCCCCCGTCTTTAGTTGGTGATGAGGAACACTCTGGGTTTTTAGTGGGTAGGCCGCCCTTCGGCGGAGAGCCCCACATAACCACCGCTCCCCCCGGACCAGTGGTATCCATAAGGTCGGATTTTTCCCAGATTAAAAAAAAAAAAAAAAAAAAAAAAAAAAGGGGTTGTAAGATTATATGCGAAGTTAGTCAATATTGAAGCAAGTTTGACGATTTTCTACGAATTCCCTATATGACATAAATTAATAATAAGATAGATTATTTAAAATTTTACTTCCCAAGGGAGTAAATTTGGGGTCGAAAGTGTATGAGAGAATTTTTCTCAATTTCGTAGGAAATAACATGGAAATATCGATTTTCACGCGATGAAGTCGCGAGCAAAGGCTAGTAAAATAAAAACTGATATAGAATGATAGAGTTGCCTAGCTTGCGTTTACTCTAGCATGACTTTGACCCTGGCCATGAGGAATTACGTCATATTATTATATCGACGTCGATGGATTAGATTGCACTGTAGAGACTTTTCTCGTTGGTCTAGTGGTTAGTGCTGCTCGTGAAATATCTGGTTCAATCCCCGGATTGGGCAATAATGATATTAGGATTATTCCCTCAGGAATTTGTGAATAACAGCACGAAATTTTAAATTGGGCCCAATAGACAGTGATCTTACCCTCTATCACATAGGAGCTAAATATAACTGTTGCCTGGACGTTTCAGTGGTTATTAAGAACAATATTTTTTTTTTGTAATAATACTGTATAGCCACAAAAGAGCGGTGTCTTCTAGCACAGGCTTTCTCATCTTAAAAGGAGACTTCAATTAATGCTGTAACACTCAATTGACATAAAATAAACGATTGCTTCATTTTCATTTTGTCAATATATATAAGGGTTTGAATTAAAACACTTTTGTACCTTCATTATGATTAGGATCCTACGTATTTGCACTTAGCTATACAACCTCGGTCAGTAAAGTGAGCAAATTTTACCTGCACGGTGGGGTCAACGACCGCCGCAATGTTTGGGAGGGACAGCTATAGAGTTGATGACACTGCCCGCCGTTATGTGTATTGTTTATTTATGTACAAGCTTTATATGGATATTGAGAGGTTTTGGGGCTTAAATTATGAGTGCAGATTTTATGGTTATTTATTTTGATGATACATATTTTTGTTAAGGAAATATTGTTAATAAATGTAAGGTACAAATCCTATTATATAGGTATATTATCATACTTGAATATCATTTTAACCATAAAACACTTTGCAAGATTTTGGTTATCTAGTATATTTTTTATTATTTCCTATCTATTTTTTATTGGACAGTCTACTTATTGAAATAAGCTTTATACAATTACGATTTATAACAGGAGGGGGCAGCAATGAAACATGTAGCAAAAACGGCAAAGTGACCCCACAGGAGCAGCGCAGTAAGGTCTTTTCACAATTGGTAAAAAAATACATTAGAATGTTGTACAAACAGAGACTGGTGTCTGATTTCGAAGAACCTGTGGTTCAGATCACCAGGAGTATTACTACCAGATTGGTCTTAATGCGGGCAAAAGCGTGGTAAATATAACGAATTCCTCGCAGACAAAGGCGCGTGCAACAGCTAGTAACTTAATGTTTTAGAACATTCAACCGAACTCGCAACTTAATATTAAATTTGTTACAATTTTTCACGAAAAAGCACCCACAAATCACTGCCAAACCTGCTTTTATTGCAATAACAAATGTTCGACCGGTTCCGGTATTAGCCGCTCCGTATGCATTCCGCAGGGTCAGTAGCCGAGGGATGCTGTAGTGTGGCGCGGCGCCCGCGCAAGACGCACGTGTTCGGCCATTTTTGTTGTTCTTAATTTGAATTTTCGCCGAGTGTTCTGTGAAAGAGGTTTGTATTATTTTATTTATTCCATTTTTGAGACTTAACCTTTTTTGTTAGTTTTGATTTTATAGTTGATGTAATTTTTTTTTCCAAAGTTAGTATTACTGTGATGTACAATTTTATAATTTTTAAAAATATAACACTTAAAAAAAAAGCGTGGATTATCAACTGTTTATTTTTGATGTTAAATAGAATATATTAGATTTTATTTATGTAGACGTTATTGAAGTTATCGATTGCTAATAATATTCTCTAATAATAATTATTTTAAACATGACTCATTTCTAATATGAAGATGGCAAAAAACATAACACTGTTTATTTTTTACATATTGAATTTTACCAATCTATTTAAGATGGCAAAGTATTTGATAAATGTTAATATAATTGAATAAAAACCTATACGCGAAAAACTGTGAAAAGAATGAATTGCCCTTACGATTCATTACCTAAATAAATGTGTATACTTAGTTATCTTTATTACTGGTAAAGCTTTTGTAAACGTATCCGAGCGGAGGGCAAGGAACCACCTCCTTCTCTGCTTATACAAGGTGGATGCTACAACGCGGCATTTTACAGGAACCCCCAACATGGTTAGTGTTTATTTCTAGCAGTAATTTTTTGATAGATAAATGATGGCAATGTTCAATTTATTATAGCAAACGTGAAAATTTTACTTTCGTATAAAAATATTTAGCCGGTAAAAATTAATACTGACCACGTGTAGAAATTGTAGTTTACTTTTTACACACGCACTACTGTGTTCCAGTTTAATTTTACGTTAGGTACGAAAGTCTGATTTTATTGGTAGTATAGCTTTTATACTGCATCGATGGACTAGTGGTAAGCGTATGCGCCTCTCACCACGAGGTCTCGGGTTTGATTCCCGGGTCAGGTTATTTGTGAACCTTCCGTCGTGAAATTCACAACTGCACGTAGTTGGAATTGTGTCCGGTGGATGGCGATCCCATGGGACTTATACATAGTAGTTGAAATGTGGGTGTTACAGGCGAGGTGTTATGTTATCAGCCTCAATTTGAAAATAACATTCGAATAAGAAGTATAAAATATAGATAATAAGGTAAAATTATCGCCAAAACGGTAAATATCCACTAGCGAAAGTCTAATTGAAATTCAAGCAACAATTTTTGTATGTGCAAAGAATATTTATGGTAATGTTATAAGAAAGTTTTACTCCTTTTGTTAGAAAACCACACAAAGGACGAGTCTTAAAACCTACTTTTACTGTATCTTAGGTTCATATTTTTATTTGAGCAGTTAATTTCTTCGACTAACTTGTTGGTCTAGTGCTATTTATATATTCGGGGCCAATATCAAATACAATTATAAATTTATATTCAATTATAACACTATTTCCCACGTAGTTATAATTTGCGTATCGCTAACCACTGGACCAACGAGGCAGTTCCATCCTTTGAATAAATGAAGTTCTATAATACCACAGAGAGGTAAATTAAAATTGGTACATAATAAATCACCTAGCAAAGGCGATCACTACTGACGGACAGACCATGTATTTCCAAAACATACAGAAACATTTCACATGTTCCCTTTAAAAGCACTACAGCTGAAATGAAAACTGTTATGTTCCCTTTCGTATTGGATTTTAATATTGGCTTTTTTTACATTTCAATATGTAATACATATATTTATTTAATTTATTGCAAAATTTAAATAAGCCAATTCCAAATGAGCCATAAATACGTCATTGACAAAAGCATCAACGGACATGAAAAAAATACTTACTAATTATTGAGGGTTGCAATTTTGCTATACCTACGCATAGGCGGGCCGGCATCATTTTTAGGGTTCCGTAGTACCTACAAGGAACCCTTATAGTTTTGCCATGTCCAGACGGACATGGCAAAACTATAAGGGTTCCGTACGTCTGTCCGAAGCATAGCGACGAAACCGTTGGTGCTAGAAAACTGAAATTTTGCATAAACATGTATGTTAACTATACAAAGAAAGTCGTAGAATAAAATTTGGAAAAATATTTTTTTTTCGGGTAGCTCCCCTACATGTAAAGTAGGGATGTTTTTTTTTTGTCGCCTACCCCATAGTGTGAGGTATTGTTAGATAGGACTTTTAAAAACGTTTAGGGGTTGCTAATACAGTTTTTTGATTTAGAGATCCGTTTGCGAGATAATTAACTTTAAAGAGCAAATTTTTGTTCGAGTAGAGCGTCCCTCCCCCTCTAAAAGCTAAACTACTGGATCCCAAAATCTGAAAAAAATGTGTCGGTAGTACATGTAATGAACTTTAAAGAAAAACTATAACGGATAAGTTCACTTCATTAGTTCAAGAGGAATAGAGGTCCAAAGTGTAAAATGCAGTTACTTAGAATAATTCGTGCCAATTACAAAAACCTTTGAAAGTAATGACTTGTATGAAGATGTTACTTGTTTAATACAGATAGTAAATCCCTTTTAAGTCGAAATATGTTGTTACGACTAGCTACGGAACCCTACTGCGCGTGGCCCGACACGCACTTGGCGGGTTTTTTTTATATCTCATTGCAGCTTCAATGTGAGTCCACTATCACTTGTCTGAGATGGACGCTTCAATGGAACATAAAATGTGCCGACCCACCTATAATGTATAACCTACAACTTATAAAGAGATTCTTACGTACAGTTTAGTATTTTTTTAAATCACAGACAGCATACAAAATGTCTTTTATAGACTTTACTTAGTAATACCATCCTAAAAGTCTAACATTCAATTTGGTACACCAGTCTCGTCTTTTCCAATATAAATTAAAAGACACAACTTTGGTACGAATGTGACCAGACAACAAAGAAACGCTTTTACCTCTTAACTACAAGGTAAAACTTAGTTTTGTTACTAATTGCTTCGTTAAGGTCTTTCTCTTTTTTTAACCGACTTCGAAAAAGTGGTATGTATTCGGCGCGTATTTTTTTAGATGTGTTCAATAAATAAAAGGATTCTACCAGACCACTCTTATTCATTTAAACAATTACATGAGATTATTATTGAGAATACGGGTTACTCACGTTGTTTTAGCCGGGATATGCCCAGTTGATGAATCTACGTACTAGATTTGAAACTAGTCGGCATATCCCGACAAAAATAACGTGAGTAACCCGTATTCTCAATAATAATGTCTTCATCTCACTTCGGTTTTAATATTATTAATATACACGAGGCTTACAAGATAAATATGAGATAGAATCAAAAAGTTAACTTAACACCTAACATAACATAACATCACGTCTATATTATTTAATATTATAAGTACAGCACCCACACTTCACCAGTTATGTTTAAATTCATGGCACAAGGGGTAAGTCTCTCATCCACAGGGCACAATTTAAACTCCGTGTCGTATTTCCGGACGAAAGATTTTACAAATAACACTTTGCCCGATATAAAAACCTAACCCGATAACTCGCGGTGAGAGGCGCATAAGCTAACCACTAGACCATCGAGGCAGTTCACGCTAAAATATAACAAAAACAACCTTACCAGGTAAAATGAGGTTGGCAATGGTATTAAATTTTTATATTGTTTCTGTTACATGAAAATTTGCAAATCAATATTAAATTTTTGTAGCATTTTAATACCAGTAAGTCTTTTAATTGATTATATTTATAGCATTTAGCTATGCTTAGCAAATTATACTAAGAAACAGTTGAAAAAGATATGGGACCGGCAGGATTTGAACCTGTGACCTTACTGCACACCGGGCAGCCGCTTTAACCATCCAGCTACGGTCGCCTCTTACCAGAACCTTAAATTTCTCAACTGTATGATACGTCATTTCGTGACGTCACGTTCATCCATTTGTTCCTATCTTAAGTAGGATACAAACCAACATGGCGAAGTTACATTCAGCACAAATGTTGTAAAGAATTAACGCGTACGTTATTTCAACTTCTTATTGATTATTTTTATAGCATTTAGCTATGCTTAGCAAATTATACTAAAAACAGTTGAAAAAGATATGGGACCGGTAAGAGGCGACCGTAGCTGGATGGCTAATGCGACTGCCCGGTGTGCAGTAAGGTCGCAGGTTCAAAACCAGTATGTCTTTCGTTAAGTCCAATATTTCCAATTAATTGCCAAAAACATAATCGATAAACCCCAACATATTAAACACCCAATTTAAACCCAAAATTTTGCATCGGCCATTAATTCCGGGCGCATTATCGGTGGCTGACATCACATTAATGAGAATCGGCATGCGAATCAGCACTTACCCGATTGGCTAATTACAGATTCAAATAAAAGGAAATGTTCATTAAAAGGGATTTGTGTGTGTTGAAATATTTAACAATAATGGTAAAAATGTTTCATACGTTTAATCCGATGTGGTGGTAAAATGAGAAATGTATATAATATAACTAAGTATAATCTACATGTGAAATCCAAAAAAAATTAATAATGTTAAAGTTAATTCATGAAATTATGTCAAATATAGGTTTTTTTTAGTCACCTGACATTATTATGCATTGAAACTGCAGAGACCTAGAACACTATAATTTTAACCACGTATACCGGATTTCATTAGCTATAATGCAAAAGCAGTAAGATTGATTAAAAAAACCATTTCATAAAAGTTCGTTCAAAACTTTTTAAAATACAACCTCAAACGACTCATATTTAATTGACAGGAAAAGGATTACATTTATTCGTAGTAATTAACGAACCCTCGCTAATTGTCGCCAATGTCGGACATAATGTCTTTGAATAAACGAAATGCGGAGACCTTTAAATTTTGTCTCTGCAATCTAATTATTTTTTTAAAAGATTGTGTTGAAAATGACTTTAAAAAATAAGTGCAGCATTTCGCAACAATCATTTAAATAAGAGGCAATTTACACCCAGTACATTAAAAACCTCCAATTAATCTATCTTATTGTTAATTTATCCCGTGTACCTATATGCAATTACCAAGAAAAAATACTAACTGCCCATATAAACTAATGACCCCTAATTGAGGATTGATATTTCCATAAAAACAATCTAACTAATTAAATCCGTCAAGTAAGAAATTTATGTATAGAATTTCATGCATTTTGCTTTGTATTTGACAAACCTCCCATATCCCACACATCGTAATATGTATTTCCTTGCGATAAAATACAAAAATAAAATACTTGTTTTACCTCCTAAGTTTGACCTCCAGCTACACAACTGTGAAAACCAAATTTGATTCCGTGAATTGCTTTTGCGTGATGCGCGAACGAATTATCAGACAGACAGACAAACAAAAATTCAAAATAATAGACAGTCGAAAATTCATAAAAGTATGATTTGGCGTCTACTGCTGTTATAAAGACCCCTTGTATTATTTTTCTTAAATATGTCCATTGTCCTTGATCGTTTGCATTAAATTTTAGAAAAAAAGCTCTATTTCAAGTACAATATTCTTTCAATCAAGATATTATATTATATTATATCTATGCTTAAAACCCTCTTTGAGACTCTTTCCTCCCCTCAATTACACCAGTCTAGTCGCAATGAAAGCCTCTTATCTAAATAGGGCAAATATTCAAGTATATTCAAGTGGGTGAACAAGAATCAAGTCATTTCTTAGTAACACCCACACGCTTGTAACAATTGCTTCTGTAATTATTAACTAGATTTACTTAGAAATAAGATATAAAGGGTATATAATTAATATTAAATAAGCTACGTTTAAATAAAATTCATCTATAAAGCAATTGATGGTAAATAAATTCGTGCACAGAGGTAGCAAAATAGATACCTCTGTGCACGAAACATAGAAAAATGTAAAAGCTTTGAAAATGACTGACACACTACAAGTATATCTTAAAATTATAATCATGACTGTGAAGGGATCCGATTTTTGCATAATATTTTTGCAAAATTTATTTTAGCATAACACGTTGCGCTTTTTTTTTTGCATAGTAGGCATTTGGCATAATTGTCTTTTGTATACTACTTACCTTAACATAACTATCATTTTACATAATGTATTAGGCACAATGTGTTTTTGGACTAAATGTTTTTGCATAATAATATATAAATAAATAAATATAAAATAAATATTTCACAACTTACACTCAACGCCATCTAGTCCCAAACTAAGCAGAGCTTGTACTGTGAGTACTAGTTTAACTGATACTAATACGTATATACTTTTCTTTTGTAAATACATACTTATTATGCATAGAAACACCCAGAATAAGACAAACCTCCATGTTCATGCACACAAAGATTTGTCTAAAGTGGGAATACAACCCGCGACCTCGGCGTCGCAGTCAGGTACACTACCCACTCCGCCATCCGGTCTTTACTAATCGTAATGCGTAACTATCATTATGCCAAATGAAGATTAGTGGAGTCTAATTATGCTAAAAAAGTATGCGAAACAATAATAGGTAACCGACAGTGAAGCTGTCAGTGAAGAATCTGTGAACATAATCAAAACTCATAGCATAACATATCATTACGCCTATATCACTCAGAAAGGTGATCCAGAGATGTATTTAATTACATTGACACTTCAGCTGCTATGTTAAAGTCCCATGTAATAGCGATGGATGGCGATAGGCTTACCCATCGCCATCCATCGGGCACAATTCCAACTCCGTGCTTCTATCGAGAATTGCCGGACGTAAAAATAATTAATTTAAATAAAAGACGGGTATTCGCACTCGGCGACCACAGAAATAGCGGTTACTTGAATCTTTTGCATAACTTAAAGTAAGCATCACTCCACTGCATGTAAAGTGGTTCATTGGTGCATTTGGGTGAAAATATTCGAGACAGAAATAGCCTGCTCTTTAATTATAAGAGATAATAATCTCATAACATGCTTTTCAAAGATCTGAACGTAGTGTTAGTATTCTACTAGCGTCCACCCACAGCTTCGTCCATCTAGTACATCGATCAAAATTAACCTTTAAGTTATTCCAGATTGCCTCGTCAGTCTAGTGGTATGCGTATGCACCGGTCTCAGTTTCGATGCCTGGGTCGGGCAAAGAGTTATTAGTGAACTTTCCGTCTTAAAATTCACAATAGCAGCACGGAGTCGGAATTGTGCCCGATGGATGGTGGCTCACTCCCTATCCCATGGGACCTAAAAATAACAGCTAAAGTGTGGGTGATGTACACCTCTGCTAGACCCTTCTGGGTAATATAGGTGTGATGTTATGTTAATCCAGACTATAAATAACATGATTGTGTGCAAAATTTGGCATGAATCTTGCACCTGTACGGTTAAATTATGCAGACAACATTTCTAAAAGAATAAAAATCTTGCTTATCTAAATAGCCCCTTCATTTGCAGTAAAAATGTCCACTTCCTCGCTATCTATTCTAGGTAAACCTATAACTGTCCCTATAAATATCTCGTATCTGGCGCATCTGGTAAAACTCCTATCTCAACGTTGTGTTTTTCCAAGAGTTTGGTCTCTATGCCGGGGTTTTAAATATTTTTTACACTATTGATTTGTTGCCACATCGTCTAACTAATTGTTTATTAATTCCAAAGTTAGTCAGTATGGATGTATAGAGATATATGGATGATATTCTTTTACGCAAAAACTATCGGGTCGATTTTGATGCATTTTTGCACACAGGTAGCCTATAGTCTGGATTAACATATAGGCTACTTTTTATCGACATACCACGTGGGCGGATCCGCGGGCGAACGCTAGTTAGTATTTACAAAAGCTATTCACTACCGTTTGCCAAAAACTTTAGTTATGTATTGTGAGTTTATTGTTTGTTGTTTTTATATTGCCGAAATGGAGGCTCTTATAAAATTTAGATTTTTTAATATTAAAGACTTAAGATTAATAATACAGACTTTAAATCCGGACGGACACACCTACTCAATAAAATCAACTTTCACCTTTCCTCCAACAAGTATCATAAAAGTCTAACGCCTTAATAACCGAAATTATTTACCAAAAGTCAACAAATAAAATCAACCAGCTGTTGTCCGCGTCTTTGAACGCTCCCGTCGCATTTAACGTAAATTGTACCCCGATTTTGCAATATATTTCATTGCTGCTCAACTCTTATTAACCGTGGGCTTATTCGCTATTTGAGATTTTGGTTTCTTAACAAATAGTTTCTGTCAATTAGTAATTCTTTCACTCAAAACATGCATTTTTGACATAACGAAACCACGGATTACTCTCCTGGTTACTTGCCTGTTATTAATACTTACGCTTAAAAACTCATTTCGAAATAGCAAAAAATCAGAGTGCGTGTTATTAATAATGGCTTACGACAATAGGCAAAACTGAATGGAAATGACCAATTTGTAAATTATCAACTGATATTAAATTATTTCTTATTAAATAGGACGAGGAATATACAAATTTATCCACTTTTATTGTTGTGTTATAGTTTTAATAGAAGTAAAAATTATTTTGTTTTACAGTTTTTTACTGAGTTGTGGCGCGCACTCTATTAGTTAATGATGTTTATCTGTGGTTGAAATCACTTGAGTCGTAATAAAAAGTTTAATGGTTTTATTAATAATAGCTAATCCATAGATATAATAGAATTTAAAATTATAAATGCCTGTCGAACACATTTAAGAAAAATCAATAAGAGGAGACTAGAACAGCAGTAGAAGCCGAAACATATTTTTTGGATTTTGTCTGCCTGTATAATTATGTTAATAATTATGCTCCTTACAAGTAAATAAAATAAATTTTGTAGATGAAATTTGGGATAGATTTTTTCGAAATGTAACTCCCAAAGGGGGTAAATTAGGCAGGTTTTTCAATTTTGAAAGATATAATAACTCAGAAATATCGAAATTAACGGGGACGAAGCCACGGGCAGAAGCTATTTAACAATAAAATAATACTTTTTAAACTACATTTGAAATTGATGTAAAGAGTGAAATATGACTTCTACATTTTTAAAAATATATTTTTGCAGAAAAATATAAAATTGCTGACTGCCACTTAAAAAAAAAAAGAAAAATATTTTTAGTATTAAAACAGAGGTGAAATTTGCGGCCGCTTACCGTGAGGTTTCGCCAGCTATAAAGAGTATAAACACAAAATCATAAAAATTTAGTTTTTGGGCTTTCAATATTTAACTTGAACATCCTAACTACTTTTCCCGCCACCTCGTTTGCGTGGAATTCATTATATTAGTAATAGCTACGCCCACGTTTTGACCCGCATTAAACCTTACAGCTCCACTCCCGTGACGTTTAGCGTAATCTCAAATATCAGTTCAATATTCAGTAGATCGCGAGAATAAAATAATAAAATTAACGAACTGACTTTCGCTCGCGGATTTGTCTGCGTGGTAGCTAAATAAATTAAAACTGGATTTTTTAAATAAGTATCGTTCAAATAACTATAAATATTTTGGCATTAAAATAAAAACAGACAATTCAATTTTATTTATTTGTATTGATAAAACCTTCTTGTTGACACCTACTAAAATGCATTTTTACTCTGTGGCAACTAATGTCTTTGACTGAAGAGAATTGGAACGTTTCATTACAACAAAAAGCATATAAATAGCTTTAAACTGAATAAAGTAACAAATTCAAACAATAAAACTCAAATTATTTAACTGATTATATCAAAAGAAAATTGTACATATTATAACAACAAACACAATATAAGTCATTATGGTAAGAGGTATTTTCGGAGAGATTTTCTCTTTAGTGTAAAACGAGTGCATAAAATTAAATTAAATAAGAATGGAACGCGAAGTGATGGAAAAAAAAGTTATCCTCAATACAAAACAAAATATATCAAAGTTCAAGATAATCTTTTAAGACAACTATAAAAACGATATATAAATGTGATTTTAACTCTTTGCTACTGCTATGTACTAGAAACAGTGAGTATGCGTTATAATTTCTACTTAGTCCTCCGTGACACGATGAAATTACATAAAATATCTCTCACTTGTGTTGTAATGTTTTTTGTCTTTCAGGTACAATACACGAATATAGCACACCTATATTATAATAGTATTATGATAAAGATGATAGCGGCGGGTGATTTCAGAGCTAAACATTTTTTTAGACTTAAGTTTCATAAGTGCAAGAACAGCGAACATTAGAAGAAATGTTCCTGAAATTCTGTGAAATAATAAAAATTTTCAAAACTTCTGATTTTTCTTTATTATATTCTTATTTCTCTCACATAATTATCATAGACATAGACACTACGTTACGTACATAAGAAATTATAAATGTAAACTCCAAATAAATTAATAATCGTGAATACAGAATGTAAGTAGTTACATTATCTGGTGCATAACCTGTATTGTCCCATTGTTGGGCAAAGGTCTCCACCATACATGAAATGGAATGAATCAGGTTTTCATTTTTTATTAAAGTATGTAACTAGATTTGAACTACGTCGATAAAAAGCACTTACCCGTGTGCCAGAATTCATTAAAATTTGTTTAGTTTGGCGAGAAAGAGGAAGCCTACAAACTAGCTACATAATATTAATGTTTCAATATTTTGAAGATACAATATTTTCATTTAGTGCTTTTTATATCCCAGACTGGCATAATTCGTGCTACTTGTCATATTTATAAGTTTTCGTATGAAAAATTTCGAGATCTATGACTGAAAATAATATGACCTAAATTCTATTGCATTACGTATTTAATTAGTATTTTATGATATACATTAGTATTAAACAGTTATTGATTTGTTGTATAACGTTAATCTGAAGTAAAAAAACCTTTTAAATATCATTATTTTATCTCGCCAAAGTACAAGAAATCACTGAGAAACTGCTCCATGACCAGTTTCCGATTTTGACATAAGAAATTGCGTTACTTGCCTGTAAAGCTGTCAAATCTGCAAGAGGATAGTAACTGGCAAGCTGTCAATTTTTTTGCCAAGCAGTTATCAACCGTATATGTATGGAAATAAGGATGCACTAAATCCGAGATGAACCGGTTTCAAACGAAATTATTAATTGCTTTCGAAATCGACTGGAAATTAGTCACCTTTACGGAATAGCCATACCGTAGTGAGATGATATAAAAAGCGATAGGGTTTTTTTATAAACGAGTTATCTTATAAAATATATTTTTCCAATTCTAACCAGTAGTTACTGAGGTAAGCGCGTTCAACCAAGCAAAAAAACTTTATATTAGTTTAAAAGAAAGTAATATACCTACAGTATTATGTTTCTAAGAAAGACCGGCACAATTTCTTGTTATTTGAACGTACAATGAGTAAGGAACCCGTTCGCTAGGACCGGATCGCTAACGGTCCGCTCTAGGACCTTGTTATACATAACTTGTTTGTATACAGGCTGCTCGTTTTATTAGTGATATAAAATTGCTTGGCTCGTAAAAGAGGAGTCGGATATTATGTAATGACCAAAACATGGCAATAACAATGACATTAGAGGTGGTCGTGGAAGTTAAAGCTTTGTGGACCAATTCAATTGTTACGTTAATCAATGAGATAAGCTGTACATGAACCTATCCAAGCCCTTTGGGTGACATCCTAACAATATTTAGCGTCGGAGCAAATTAAGCCGTTACGGCGTCGGTCCTCATTGTTATTTCAAGATATACGACAGTTGTTTCAGGTAGTCAGAACGCAGAATGTCTAACAAAGAGTTATATCATATCGCCCGGCATTGGATTGTAGAGATCTGATTGAGTGCATGGTTGGTGTGGAAGTTAAAGCGGTCGCCTTGCCGCTATCAACTGCGCTGGTGTTGTGGGTTCGATCCCCACACGAGACCTATCTTTGTGTGATCCGCAAAGATTTGTTCTGACTCTGGGTGTGCTTTGTGTGTGTGTGAAATGTATGTTTGTGAACACCCCCGCGACACAGGAGATATTCCTAGTGCGGGGTCGTATTTTTTTAAAGAGAAAAGAGTTGTCAAAAACCTGACTCATCAACCAATAAGATACTTTGTTCAACGAGGCTAATGTTGTAATAAAATAGCGCGTAAAGGTTTTATTGTGCGTGGGTATTGATATCAGCCTGTATATGACCCACAGGGCTAGCTATTTGTTGTGATAAAACGGGATGTCGGTTCGATTCCGAGTTGGATAATAACCTGTACGATTTATGCGGTGTCAAGTGCAGTTACATAGATTGCAAGGCGGTGTTTATCTCGATATTTGCAACGTATTTACAGATTATTGCGTTCATAATTATATAATGTAATAGATAAGGTATATTAAAGTCCCGTCAGTAAAGTTGCCGCATGCTCAATTTTTTTAAACATACATGCTCAATGTTTTTAAACATATAGGGGTGTTCGTAAACATACATTTCACACACATAAAGCACACCCAGAGTCAGAACGAATCTTTGCAGATCACACAAAGATTTGTCCCATGTGATAGGGGAACCACCACGACAATAGTGCACTCAAACTTGTACTTACTGAACGGCCTGATTTTTTTTTAAAGCTATATCAGTATTTTGTTTATTGATTTGTGAGATTTTTATACACTGCAAAATATACGTTGTAAAGCTAAAGGCAAGAGCTTCATAGTTGCGGAACTTTTATTATGATATAACAATAATTGCCATTTCATAATGTTTTTGACATTTTGGCAGGCCGTACAATGAAACTTCTTGCCAGTCAAATGCTTTCCAATGTATACAGTTTAAAAGGCTCCGACTTTACTGCACTCTCAGACTAAGAAGCCAATATGGACACGACATAAACGCAAATATCTATGCAAGAGTTTTCCAAATTCGCGAGGGCGCGGGATGGGTACATTGTTCCGCCTGTAATTGACAACTAGTTTTATGTACAAAACGTGACATTATGCAATAGCCACAGGGAAAGACGCCTGACAATGACTCCTCCAGTTGGCTTATTGCTCTGAGACTGCGATAAATCGCGATGATCTGAAATACGAACTTTTTTGTGAATTTGAGCCTAAGTTTGTCAAATACAGCACTCCATTTTATAGATATTCACTTTTCACCTCTAAGTGCAAAACCATCATGTAATATGAGAACTTAAGTACGTTTACACAGTTACACGAGTACAGGACTACTTTAATGTGTTGTATACTCCTTATAATATATTCCTATACATTCGATGGTCTCTGTAATGTAACTACTTGGAGAAACGTGTTGACTCATATGGACCATAATTTTAAATCTTTTTTTTCATAACGTGGAGGTTGGAAGTAAATAGAAGATATTATACACATTGTAAACTGTTATATTTCCATGTAAAGTATTTATTCTACATTATGAAAGAGAGATTTAGCTCTTTGTGTGCATTGTGAAATATAAGAAATATTTTTTTCATTTAATTTTATACTGCCTGTAAAAGTAAACTTTATACGAAAAGACTGCTCTATTGTAATAGGTGAGCTTTGTGTGTGTGAAATGTATGTTTGTGTATACCTCTGCGGCACAGGCGTTATTCCTAGTGCGGGAGTCGTTTTCTTTATAAAATAAATAAAAAGAATTATGTGCATAAAAACGAGCCTTTTGTCCATCAGCACTGATGGACAAACCTTTGTCGCAACGATCCTCCGAAAATATTTTGGGAACCTATGCGCCTCTTGTACGCTGTATTCAATAATTAATTAATGAATCTCACCACAAAACCAAGATACTACAATGCAACCACTACTATTTAGTGGCAGCTTAAGGGTAAAACAGTAGTATTTCAACCCTCTCTTGTTTGCAAAAGCTTTACCACCATAGAATCACCGAAAATGTTACATAACAAAACAATCGTCCTTGTGAGTCTCCCGTTTCCCTCACAGACATTGTCTGGTTTTTACGAGTTGCAAATGTTACGATCTCTGTTACGATCGTTGTTCTATCGATATAGCCTTGAAGATACAAAATTCATTAAATGTTTAACACACAACATAACGTAACATCACGCCTAAGTTACCCAGAAGGGTGAGGCAGAGGTGTAAGCCATCCACACTTCAACTTTTTTTTTAACGGGATATAATCCCACTCACACGCCCACCACTGCGACTCCTGTGACGGCAGGATCTACAACGGTAACCAACTGAAAGCCACCGTGCATGACACACACGCAATCCCAGAAAGAGTTAAAATTGTCTTGGAACCCGCAACGAATTTAATCAGAAGTATATAATTGGAGTTGGAAAGTATAACACACTTCACCTGTTATGTTTAAGTTATATAACATGTAATAGGATTGAGTTTCTCTCCACCCACCGGGCACAAATCCAACTCAATGCTGGCATCGATAATTGGCTATCAAAAAACTTATGGCGACCCAGAAATCGAACCGAAAACCTCGCGATGAGAGGCCGCAAACGCTAATCAATGAGGCAGTTAAGTTAGTAATGTTACATAACAAAACAATTGTCTTTGTGAGTCTCCCGTTTCCCTCACAGACATTGTCTGGTTTTTACGAGTTGTAAATGTAACGAGCGCTGCTGTTACGATCGTTGTTCGTAATGCTACAGCCTTGAACATACGAGACACGAGTAAAGGTTAACGAGAAAAGTAATTAGATGTTTTCTTAGAGTCTATTTTTGGAATGATTTGACTCATATAACTTAGGACCGACGCCATAAATATTAATTTCAAAAGACAAACAGACATTTTGTGCCATAGTGACTTTGATCAACTCAAAAAATACATAGGCTGATGCGCCTCTCACTGCGAAGTCTTGGGTTGGATTTCCTGGTCAAGTGTTATTTGTCAACTTTCCGTCAGGAAATTCACAATATCAGCTCTGTGCTGCTAAATCGGCATTGGAATTGTGCGCGCTTGATGCCGATAGGCTAACCCCCTATTCCATGGGAGCTAAACATATCAGGTAAAATTCAGGTGTTGTACACCTCTGTCACACGCTTTTGGATGTTACGTTATATTATGTTAATTTAGTTGTTCAAATCATTCTTAGTTATATACTAAAGAATGTTCCAACTATTATGTACCTGATCAATATTTGAGAGGCTGTGGTAGAAGGCGACACCAACTGCTAGCTTACCCGCCATCATGGTCCATCTCTCGGGTTAATAATAGTCCTACTGCCAAGGCTATCAACTCATTAAATAAACTTATAAAGTATAGCCCCGATACTGATTTATATTGTGGCAGAGTCGGGAACGTATGTCATGATATAAGGTTGTACCTAAATACATCTTAATATTATAAGAATTATTGAATACTAATTATTTGAATTGTTTCTGTGTAATGTCAAAATGTTTAATTTTGTATTTCTTGTTGAACGTGTATTAGTTGTATGATAATTTAATATACTTTTTTGTTTTGACATTGTATTGTACCTACCATATAAGCGATTTGGTTGTAAAACTGTAAGCTTGTATTGTTTTTGTTGAATAAATGAAAAAAGTATGTATGTATTATTCCTATTTGTTACAGATTGTGGCACAATGATTCGACACGCAGTTTTCTTCGCAATAGCTGCGTTTTCGCTGAGTCAGGTAATTTATTTGGAGATACTGAATCGCTTGGCATTTAGCTTTCAGACCTTGTTTGATTGTATTTGTTCAATTAACCCAGAATTGAGTATATTTGGGTTTGTTCAACTTATGCCAAATCATTTTCATAAGTTTAAGTAATACGTATAAAAAAATTTATGTACTTGTAAATTATCTTAAAAAGTTAAAGCTTCAAAAAGCTATTGTAGTTTGAGTTAAGTTTTCATCCAAATACAAAACATGAAGTTTAACTTTAAGATTAATAAAAATTTAAGATTTTTTTAAGGATAATGACTTGTATGAAGTTGTTTTTTGATTAATACAGATAGCAAATCCCTTTCAAGTCCAAATTATGCTGTAACGACTAACTATGAATCCCTATTGCGCGTGCCTATACACGAATTTGCCGGTTTATATTCTATAAAAAAACATGTCCCTCTACATACATAGAGTACATAAAAAAAGCAGGAGAGAATGTCACATAAAAAATGATGGAAGCACCAAAATGGCGGCGGTCTGTTTATGTGTGCGTGTGTTAGGGGTTACCAGCCATGAGAAATATTACCCACATTTTTACAATAATTTAAATAAATATTTTAGAGGTTTAGTTCTTATATTTTTTTATTTGCTGCTTTTTACCATCAAACATGATATAGGTTGTTTTATACTACCGTGGCCAAAAACAAAACAATATAAAACAACTTTATGTTTGAATTTCGAAACAAAGTTGATTTTATATTTCTAGCAGTCGATGCGGGCCTGCAGCTGGAAGTTGTTTGTTTTTATTAAGGGAATATGTTCAAAATTCGTTGCTCTGGGCACTTCTGACGCAAGGCAGCGAAGATGCTTTAATGCAGCTACCCAGTTTTTGGAAAATATTTTAAAATTACGACTCCTACGGCGGCGCTTCCTGATTCTTAGATGGTGAAGATGCTTTAGTGATATACAGGATGTCCCAGTTTAGGACCTGGAGCCGAAATCGGATAGTAGGATAAGTTATGGCAGTTATCAAAAAAATAAAAAACAAAAATTCTTCATTACATAACCTATCAGAAAGTGCTTGAAAACGTCAACAAAATGTATAAACCAAATATAATATCTAAGTTAAACTAAACCAACAATCACGAAGCTTAGATTCACTTACATGCGATTTTTCAATATTTCAAATAAATATTGGCAAATAAAAAAAAATAAAAAAAATAATAATAAACTAAAGAGTTTAAGAAATAAAAAGTTTTAGATTAAAGTACTGTTATTTATTAATTTAATACTTTATTTAAAACAATATACTATTGTTTTACTTTTTTTGGTACGGCAAAGCTGACAATGCGAATAAGTCCACCTTTTGTTTTATATAAATCAATTTCCTCGAAGTGTATACTGTGTAGACTACACTATATTTTGATGGATACCAACTGTTATCATTTCTGCAGTTTCTAATTATTTTTATCCAATAATTTTTTCATGCGTCGTTTGCAGCAGGAAATCTATAAAACATAGAATAATAATTTATACTAAATGTATTTAATACTTTACTAAAAAACTATACTACTAAAAATATTTACCCAAATTCAGGGTAAATGAAAATATTTATTGACTGTCAACACTGATAGTTTTGGTATATTTTTTTACGAAAACGATATAATTTCGGCAATAAGCTGAATATATTACTTGCTTACCTATGAAAAGTGATCTCCTGGTTTTTTTTTGTCGAGGCGCTATGGTTTCGGCAGCTTTTCACAACACAAGACGGCATTTTTAATTATTTTACTTGAACATCCGAGCAACAGCACAGTCCAAAGCGTAATGGCGGGCGATTGACTTACTATTGTGTCAATATGTGTGTTCTGTGTGTACGTCTGACTTACTATGGGTGCTTCAGTAAGTGTTTCAAGAGACTCAGTCCTGCCTTTTTTTATGTAGTCAATGTCTACATATAAGTAAAACAATTAAGTGTGTCACTTAAAAGTGAAATCGATCACTAGCACTCAGTACAACGCACATCAACACTTGTGTCGTACGAAAGTGACATTTTTGAATTATTCATGTGTCGAAGCAAGATTGGTCACACTTTTTGATTTAACCTCTATTGGTATACCTGTCATGTTTGTGATTATTTTCACCATTTTTGAAATGTATTCCAAAAAGGGTTTGGGATTTAATAACACCAATCCCGCCAAAAACATTTTCATTTAAATATTGCCCAGGCGAGGCCTGCAGTGTCAAAAGTTAACAGATCTCATTAACAACCAACTTTCTAACTCTACATGCCTTTATTTTACCTGACCTATCTTTACGAACTCTTTATCTCTATAAATATAGGCTAAATTTTACATAAAGGTGTTTTTGACGGCATTTCACTTATTTGGCTCTAATGTGCCCCCAGATTTTATTGTTTATAATACGGAGTCTTAATACTAATTTTCAAACGACTTGCATCAAAATTTACATGAGATCAAGAATTTTGATGATTCTTAGAGAGGTTGTGGGGGATTCGTAGGTTAATCCTAAAATGGGGGTTTTTAGATATTAATAAAATCTTAAGTATAAGGGCTATCCAATTGAAACTTGTATAGTATAATTATCTTGTTAATCTTAGACTGGTATCATATCCTTATTATTATCCTTATTCCGTTTATCTGGTATAATCCAAACCCAAATTGTAAGTGCTCAAAAAATCGACGATCCACTTCGCTTCGCTAACTAGTCTTGACGCGGCCACTGCCGTGGTCCCAGACTAAGCAGTACCTTAGCATTTTACAGAAACAATTCTCATATACCTTTCCTCATATAAATGACCATGGGGCTGCACGATCCTTAGCCATACCATTTAGCCACTGAACCATTGAAGCAGTCGTAATATTTTTTTACAGGTAGACTCAGCGAAACAGCAGGTCCAACTATCAGACTCCTACCTACCAGTCGCAATGCAGGTCATAGCACACATCACGGACCAAATGGCTTTCGACATTAAAGACGAAGCCACTCCAAAGCCAACATCTCGGCCAACAAGCAGGCCACCAGTTCGACCAACAACACGGCCTACAACTCGACAACCAACTCAATCAACAACAAGTAAACCGATAAGCTGGACGACTTCTCGACCGATTAGTTGGACGACAAAACCATCAAGTTGGACAACAACAACGAAGCCGTATGTGACGAACGGGTGGTGGACGGGATATACTTTTACTACTACTAAAAGGTTATTGGTGGCTTTGTAAACATTCGCTATTTTATGTACTTATATGACTTCAAAAAATAAGATTCACAGTTTCTACTCTTAACTATCTTAATTTTTGAAGACATCATTATGACATTTTACTTTTGTAAATACATTTATTTTCAGAAGGTTTATAAAAGGATAAAGGTAATAAAAGGTAATACTCAAATTAATACCTACATCAAATCATAAGGGTCAGGGATTTTTAATAAGTAATATATTGGTAAGGTAATTGATAACGAATCGGTCGAAATCGGTGAGGTGAGGTGAGAATGTCTCAAAGACGCATGAAGTCTCCAGAATAACCTGACTCAGACATATTCCACACCCCATTTTGTATATTATTCACGTTGTAGTCCACAAGAGTATTAGAAAGAATTTGTATATTTATATTTTATAGTAAGGTTCATTCTTTTATCATGTTACATCACAACATCAATCATCATCGCGAAACATTCAAGGAAGGAAGGATGAAGGATGCATGATGGTCCTAAAACTAACCCGAGGCAGCGATGTACCACACGAAATATCTAACTTAAGTGATAACGGTAAAGCCGTACAAATGTCCATAGCTGTAGACACCACTTGTGTGACGTCATCAGCTCATCAAACATCGCGTAAGGGTAATGAGGTCACTCGAGATTAGTTTGCGGTTTACGTAGATTGTTGTGGTGTTCTTCTGTGGTATATACACATGCATATATAAAATCACTCAATACCAATCATCAGCAACACCGCGCTTACCTTCATTGAACAATGTTGAATATAAATTTTGAAAGATCGGAAAAATGAACATTGGAAAGTTGATCTGGCTCTTATAAATGTACTGAGATAATCTAGGATATCGTTACTATAACGTCATCTGACGGAAAAATTGCGAGAAACTAAAAAAAAACTATCATTACCTTGTAAATATTGTAAACGTTTTTGTAAATATCTGTCGTCAACTAAGAACATAATAAGCATGCCACATAAAGGTTTCCGAATTTAAAACCCAGTCTAATTGTCTCTTTGGTATCATGGTGGAATAAAAAATAGTACACACAGTCACACATCAGGCCATACATTTCCTTATTTAAAGACTTCTCAAGCAATTCTAAACCAGCTTATAATACAGACAATGTAAAGCTCGATGTGAAGTTGAAGTCGGTTCAAAAAGAACACATTAACTTTGCATAGGTAAATTGTTCGCGTATTTAAGTTGCTCAACAACACGGGCTGATGAGCTTCTAAACTTGTGAGTACCCACTCACAAGCAGCAATTTACCTATGCAAAGTTAATGTGTTCTTTTTGAACCGACTTCAAAAAAAAGGAGGAGTCGAGGACAACCCAAAATTTTTTAAGGCTTCTATATTGTTTTTCGTATAATACGTAAAGCTACTCGGATATTTGTATCTAGCATTTCATGTTGCTTAGCTGATGCTGGAAGGCACACCTCCTCAACGTTTAGGAGTACGTGAATAATTATTTAAATATAGGCACTTTAAGGCCGTTTTCTGTATATTTGTTCAAGTTATTCACAGATATTTCTTAAGTTTTTCTTACTTTTCCTTGTTTTTTTGTACATGAAGTCGGTTTTTTTTTCGTAAAATTATTTAAGTAAATTTTACACTGAATCGTAAAAAAATGGAAAAAGTTCTAGCAAAATCAGAAATATATTATTAAGTAATTTTACGTTTAGTATTTTCTAGTTTTAAAAGAGTTAAAAATATCTAAAGGCAGACAAATATAGTTGGTCGTGCGACAATAGTTGTTAGTTGCCTTTTAAATATTTTGTTCTTCATTTTTCAGAGTGCAAACGACTCCTTTCCATAAACCAGGTCTTTACCAGCCCTACACTCCTCCTACTCCATCAGCGTACTCCTGGAACCAACACCGTTACGTCCTATTGCCTGTGCAACAAAACGCGCAGTACACCATCCTGGGGCCCAAGGAAGTTAAGACTGAAGGGCCTCTATTGTCCATACACACGGAGACCATAAAGCCTCTGGTGGAGAAAGGACCTGGAGCTGCGCCGTTGCTACCGCCTCACCAATATGTTGGCGTTTCCAGTAGATCGGATGGGTATGCTTTGTCTAAATGAAAATTTGTTTGTTGTTATTTGAAATGAAATAATTTATTTGGTCACATATGGTGCTAAAGTTAGCAAATTCACATACTTTCTTCATTATTCACAGCTACTCCGAAGAAGAAATCAACGAAGAAAACCTGCAATACCTATCAGAAGACGTCCGTGAAATGATCAGAATGGCTCACGATCCTGACGATGATAAACTTGTGGATGTATGGGAAGGAGTGAGGCAGGGGGCCCAGCCAGCTTCCACCAAGGCAAAGCTGTCGGGGGCGAATCTTAGGCTGCTGCTGCTGTATGATCTGCTGAGCAGGGAAGCGAAGAGACAGAGGCTGTCGGATTATAGTGTAAGTATATAAAAATTGCTGTTTTATTACTGGCTAGAATTCTTATCACCAGTTTCTTTGATCCACTGGAGACACGTTGGTAAAGGCCGTTATCAATATGAATTATGAGGTGTAGTGGCGATTTCAATCCCCTGTCCGTATTATGACCCCTGGAAGGTTAAATAAGAGTCGATGACAGAGTTAGAGTACTTGAGCATGATGAAGGCGTGAGATAATACGCCCAGACTGTTTTCACTTACGCAGTAAGAACTTAATGAATACCTTAATATAAACAACGTAGATGCATATTTTTTTAGAAAACAAATGTGTTGGCTTAAATTGATGTAAAGTGAAAGTATAAAAGTCAAAGGTGAACATTTATTTCTCAAAAATAAACACAGGTTTCTTGGCAATACCCACGCATCGTTCATAGTATAATTATCAAAGTTTTTAAGAAAACAATCACCTCTTAAAGTTTATTAAACATTTTTTTTTAATATTATAGAGTGTTATATTAGTAAACAAATGACAGGTCGTTGCGCCAGTTTTGAAGTAATTATTTATTGGTTTAATCATTAATTTAAATGTCGGGTAATTAGTTAACGAGACAGCGGCCTACAAACGTTAAAACATAGTCTACTTACGATCTTATCATGTGGGATAAGAAGATGTGTTAAATGTGTTTGTGAACACCGCCGCGATACAGGAATTATTCCTAGAGAGGACGTCGTTATTTTTAGAATAAAAAAGTAAATAAAAATATGAACAAAAATCTTTTAAATATACGGTACCTACTTAGATGCTTTAATATGTATTTAGTTGTTATTCATAAAACTGGTATCTGACAGAGCAAGTGGCTATATCTTTTGGTAATGCAAGAATATAAACCTATCCTGTTCGACAGCAAAATCACCTTTACATTTACAAAGCTCAGACAATTAAATACTTCGTCAAACTTCCAAGCCACATTAATCCGAATATCGACATTCAAAGCCTTCAGATTAAAACGACAACTTAATGTTCGAGTTAAGTTATTGGGATGAAGATACTTAGAAAGGGCAACGACCTGCCTTTAGTCATGTTTATTTGTAGTTGTATTATTATCTCGTAAATTAACTTTATTTTTGTTTTGATTTGTTAGGCCGCATTTTGTTGGGCAATAAAATTTCATGTCCATGTTAATGATAACATTTTAGGAATTTTTGTTTTGTATTACGCCTGCAGCGAACAAACCTGTAGTCCATCTGATGGTATGTGGAGTACAGCCCATGGACATTAACAATCCACAAAGCAGATTGTAGATGTGTCGCTGCAGCTGAAGACTACGGTGCTATTCCTTATATGCCAGTAATTTCAAGGCCTGATTTTACCACCAAACCGGAACACAGTAATGCGAGCATCTTTGATGGTAGATGAAAGGTGAGATGGTGGTGCTTCCGCCCTCAAGCTCGTTCACAAGAGCTTCCACAATCGAAATGGTTATATTTTCTTACCACCACTAAAAAAACACCACTTTTTAGTTAGAAGTACTTTAAAAGCGTGTCTTTTAGTTTTTTTAAACTATTATTTATTTTCTACTTTTTAGTTTGGTTTATTTGTAACAGCGATTTTTTTTTAATTTGTTTTTTTTTTATTTTTTTTTATCAAATTATTTCATTGTCATCGATCTTTGACAGGTATGCAAAATTTTAATGAAATCTGTCCGTTTAAAGTGTGTCAAAATCGAGTCCAAAGGAGTCGGTTACATACATACATACATACATACAGGTGAAGCTAATATAAGCGTGTTAAAAATGTTATATCAAATTAAATATTTGTTCAACAAACTAACAATTTTATTTATTTTCCTGTATAATGTTGCAAAATTCTTAAACCATCCAACATTGTACACCATCTACATTTTACACCTCTTCACTTCGGTGCTAAATGTAAATATTCTCTAGTCTAATATACTCAAGGAGCTTTTGACGACAGCCTTATAAAATAAAAGCCTGCCTTTTCAGTTTTACGCCCCCATAACCTGACGAACACTTTATTATTGCTGGGCGGGCCTTCTTCCATACATTGAATTCGTATATCTGTACAGTATGATAAATTTTAGGTCCACCCGAAATAAAATGCTAAGTATTTTTCTTTTTATTAAGTTGTTTGGTATTGAATCTTGTTTGGCACTCATGAGGTACTTTTATAGCCGTTTTATGGCATAATCTTACGTTATTTTTAATGCATTTTCGGGCAATGTTGCAGAATTTACTGGCGCCTTAAATGAGATTTTATGTGGTTGAAAAATAACATAATTAATAAATAAAAGAGTCGCTAATTTCTGGAGAGCAATTTCTGTAAAATATTTTACTGCACACTTTTTGGCCTTTTTCCAATACTGATGTAATAAACTTGTTTTTAACAATTTCAAAGGTTAAGAGCGTGTATTCCTTTTCAAAATGTAACTGTCAATTTTTGTAGTGTTTTGGGAATATTTCGTAAAAACTGAATGATAGTATGATTTTATTCAACTAACTTTTTAGAATGTGGGCTTTAAAAGGTAAATATGACAATTACATTTAATAACTAAAGCATACTTTTCTATTTTATCAGTTGAAAGAGTATTAACTGTTAAGTTGATATATTACAAAATTATGCTGTATTTACGAATGAAATTGTTATATTTACCTTTCAAAACTTGCATTCTAAAAAGTTAGTTGAATAAAATCATACTTTCATTCAGTTTTTACGAAATATTCCCAAAACACTACAAAAATTGTCAGTTACATTTTGAAAAGGAATACACGCTCTTAAAGTCGCACAGATTTTTATAAAAACAATATATTTCCGCATTCATTTTGTAAAAAACAAGAATTTTTAGAAAGAAATGAGGTTTTATTTCACTTTTTTTTACGGGGTGCATGAAAGGAGCCTCCCCGAGTGACGTACACAACGATTCCCTAAGCCCGGCGCACCCTGGGCAGTTCGCGAGTTTTCCAAAGCGAATTGGCTAATCCTTTCACAACGATGGCAAGTCAAAATAAAATTTAACTCAGCCATCGACACGACGAAGAAGAAGATTTCACTTTAATGCAGTGTCCTGATGAAACAATACAAGATGTTTTATATAGATGTTATAGGCATAGTATTTAATTTTCAGATCTTTACGGATCACACAAAGATTTGTCTTATGTGATAATTGAACCCAACCGTAGTGGAAAGCGGCGAGGTCACTACCACACGTTTTATAATAATATAACCGATATCTTTCTTTTCAGGGTTTCTCCCCAGACGTGATGAAAGACCTAGTAGAATCATCAAGCACTGGAGCCCGAGGACAACTCCGAATGGCACTCTCCAAGATGGTGGAACGCCACGACTGTGGCCACGAGTACGCAAACAACCGGGCTAAGGAAATGGTTGTGGAGTTAGGCAAAGATGAATCGGGTTTGTCGGCGGAGCTGAGATATCTGCAGCCAATCGAGTATAAGAATTAGGTTAAGTCTGTCTTTGCTGAAGTACTGAGATTTTTATGCATAATGTCGTGTCTCCGGAAATCCAAAAACATCCTAAACAACATTTTTGACAACGACTTCGTTTGATGCCTGCTTACTGGACTTGCCTGATAAGTGATGTCGTTTGAAATGCGTTCGCTTCGTTTTGGCTCAATTTTCTCGTCTCACTTCTACTTACTTCATTTCTTATGACCGTATAGTTTTTGACATGTTAAGAGCTTACAAGGGTGAGTGTATTGAGAACAGGGGTGGCAAAATATAACCATCTAGAAGCCAACCCATAAGCACCCATAAGTTGCTGTATTTCAACCAAACAAAATGAAATTGCATTGCCTCTTGTAAAAATATATAAAAATGCTCAAGTCCCGGATGTATCTACGAAATCAATTAAAAAATAGGTACTACAGCTACATATCCGATGTCAAATCCATGAATAAATAACAGTCGGAAAAATATTCAATAATTCATGTGTGGCAAGCGAATGATTGAATTTTATTCAATTTCATTCAGCATCGTATCATTCATCAAAGAATTTGAATCAGGAGTATCAGAACAATCTCCATTTTAAGTGGAATCAATAGTTTCAATATCAATAGCAAATAAAACTAAGTTGAGAAATCTTTTGTTCGTATAGTTAAAGTAATTGAAACCGAGCTGCATTGAATTGTGAAAACTTACATAATAAGCTTTCTGGTTGATAACGTAATTTAAATGTAGTAGTCAAATGAAATACTAAATTCCGTACCAATAATGAAATATTATGTATATTTACACACATTAGAAAGGTGCAAACTGAAAGAGATGTCACATGCTGTGCCAGTCGTTTGAGCGTGCGAGAGGTCCTATAAAAATGTACGCTCCTCTATATAGCGTGAGGTATAGTGACTAACGCCCATTACAACTGAATACCTATTATTATTATTGTTGGGAGGAGTCTTTGGGTGTTCACGTCGACCTCCGTGGGTCTATTGTGATTGTAACCTCATTATAGACTCTCTTTTAGGCCAATAGCCTCCATAAATTAGAGCAGTCGGCCGATCGGGAGTGACTTGACATCATCAGGATTCAAGATATGGCGTCCCAGAATGATGCTTTGTCTATGGATCAGTGGCTCTGAATGAATACCTAATAGGTTTGACTACTTGAGAACATCCTCCTCTTTTTTTTCTTCGGTTAAAAGTTTAATAATATTATAATTGTTATATATTAAATAATGCTTATATAAATCTCAGTACTAGATAAAGACGGATAAAGGGCTGAATCCCATGAAGAGCCATGATAGTATATGAAATCTTGTCAAATAAACTATTATACAGAAGGTGCATTTATCTTAAATTATAGTATTTATCTTAGATTTTATTATTAATACTAAATGAGATGCCGTCCAACTTATTAAATACTCTTATTTAATGTTATAAGTAATAATTATATTTAAGTTCACATTTTTATAAAAATATCTGTACAACAAAAATTACATCTTATTTAGATTTATCATAAGATTTGCATTTATAATATTAGGCTGAAAACTAAAATCGTTATTTGATGTAGTAATATGAAAATAAATATGTAGTATTATGAATGGTTTTTACAGTAAATCAATATTTTTTAATACCTTTCAGAAAGTTGTAAAACTGTATTTGTTAGTGATTTTACTGAAAATATTGTCAATGCACTAAATATTCGCCATTTCAGCGGCCATATTTAATATCCTTTTGCATTTAAGATAAAAACTATTTTACCAAATAAAAGTAACTAAATAGTGGGTGTTTTATTTTATTTCTAAACGGCATTCTGCAATGACATTGCTGGTTGTGGAGCTCAGAGTTTTCACCAAATGATAGTGCTTACTCTTGTTTGTAATTTGCTGCTCCAAAACTAATCAGTCCTCGTTTTTTTAGCGTTTGACACAGTAATTGCAAGATCATCTAACGCTATTAACTAGACATACACACAGACAACCAGAAATATTTTATGCGTATAAGAATATTGTTGGTATCTATATATATAGATAATAATAGCCCTGTATCTAGTACATGTCCCACTACTGGGCTCGGGCCTCTTCTTATGATAAGAAGGGTTAAGCCATAGTTCTGAACGCTGGCCAAGTGCAGATTGGTAGACTGCACACGATCTCAAGTACTTTTTAGGCGCTCTTTAGCATGTAGGATTCCTAACGATGTTTTCCCTTTGCCGAGCGATAAATTATATGATACAAAAAACATATTTATTGACAGAGGTGTGTGCCTTGGGCTCATACACGAGACCTTTAAATTCGCAGTCCTACAGTCTTCTACTCGGAAAATACCTATAGATACCATAAAAAATATATTATCCAATTCGAGGAATCCAACATCAATGTTCACAAGACCACAAAACCAATTCGCTAAACCTTCACGCCCTTCACCCATCCAAAATGTAGGTCACCAATACTTTTACACAAAGCATTCTGTCACAAATAAAGGAATGATTAAAATAATCCGATCTCAATTCCCCTTGTGGGTTATTCCGAAACCAATTAGAGGTAGCCAGTGAAACGGAAAACGTTTTAAGATTAAAATAAATTGATTTCTTTGTGAATAAACGTCTGAATGTCTGAATCTGACTTAATACCTTTGATTTGGACTGAGTAGCTTTATAAGGAAGCTAATAATGTTGATGGAGAATTTTAGATCGTTTAAGATCAAAATATTTCGCTTGTATATTTCAAAAGAGCTATTATTAAGGTGTACCTATTTAAATACCAAAGTCATAGTCATTAACTATTGAAATAGAAAAATATAATTAGGGCTTTAGTTACCGGTTAGACTATAAGTATATTATGTAAGTAAAATAAGTGAAAAGGCTTATACATCACAGATAATTTAAAAACACGTTTTTAATAAAAAAAACATATTTTAATTAGTAAGCTGCTAATACATTTATAGCAAAGATTACATATACCAGAAAACATAAACAAATTGCCTTCTATATAATCTGCTTTTATTATATAGCGAGTATATAATTCAAAATAAAATATTATACATTCAATATGAACGTAAAGCATGACACAATTTTTTTGTCTAAAAAACATTTTTCGCAATAGTCTTGGGAGTATATTGCTATTAATGTTACAAAGGCGCTTGGTATTCGCTATAAACAATATTTAGAACAAAAATCCTTATTATAGCGAAAAAAAGTCCTTATTAGCCTAAATAAAGGGCCTTAGATATTTGTTATTTTCTTATGAATAGAATACTCCAAATACAGAAATATTATTTTGTCATTCTGGTAACTACAATAATTGTTTTTGCAGATTTAAACAATATTGAGAGCAAAACGAGTCATGTTTGAAATAAAAAAAATCACCACCACTTCAAAAGTCTATAGAGGCTTCTCCCTAGCGCATCCAAAATACCATTGAAGACCGACATCGACATGATATTGTACATTGCCGATTCTCTTCTTGGTCTGGAATCTTAATTTAAATGTAAATAATCGATGGAACTGTCCGTAATGCATTCAACCTCAGTTGTTTCCAACTTCGTCGACGTTGGACTGGAGACTGAAGTTTTTTGTGGAGCCATTTGGGTAACACCTAAAACAGAAGAAAAATATAATAATTTAGAATATTATCTTACTAGCTGTTACCCGCGGCTTTGCCCGTCATAGTACGTCAGTAAAAAAACCGACTTCACAACCCAGAAAATGCTAATAACGCAAAATGTCAGTTAAATAATTCTTGAAGTTTGTGCTGATCATTTTCTTGCAATTTTTATTTATGAACACCGACTTCTAGAACTATTTAAAGGGCTTTTTGCGTTATTAAAATCATTTTCTGAGGTTATGAGGTCGGAAAAAAAAAATTGACTATTTTTACTAAAGTATCTTTACCACGAATCCTTCTTGTTTAATACTGCTTGTCTAGTTCTTAATTGTTTCGCATAATTTTCCTTTATTTGGCATCATTTAATTTTGTATACCTTCATTTGGCATAATCTTACTACGCTCAATCTAAATAGCAAAGCGCGTAAGCTAGTGAAGAATCGCGAAGCGTTCAATAAAATATACCCTCAATAACAAAATAAGTAAATTGTGTTTTGAACAAAGTCGTCATTTTTAAACTAGTAATTTAATTTTCAATACACCAGCACGAAAAAGATCGTTTGCTTGCCAGAATTCAGTGAGTAAAAACCGTTTTTACTCACTAGTGAGGCAAAGTGATTCAAATTTCGAAACACAAAATCCTTCCAATGAATAGGCGCTGAAAAAAAAACAAAGGAGCCACCATGTAGGTTAGTAATAAACATTGACATCAATTTTATTAAATAACTACAAATGATACGTTTTAATTATTTTATATTATATAAATGCACGCTTATTTAGTATTTTAAAATTTTTATATTCATGATTGACCATTCAATTAATTAAAATCAGGTACTTAATATTAGACTCTATAAATAAATGTTACGGAACGAATTTTCGAAGGCATTTAAAAAAAAAAGTTTGTGTCTGTGTGTCATCGCGGGCAACTATAAATTCTTTTCAGTTTATGTTTAATTGTTTAATGGAACTTTAGAAATTTGTGGGACTCCAAAAGAGTTGCGACAACTTGCTTCTAACACTATATGTATGCTTTTTACCAGAATAACAAAAAAAAAAACCGACTTCAAAAAGTAGGTTATGGAATGGAATGGAAAGTGGACTCATTTTTCCGCACTTAGACTCTCATTTGGTCCATTGTGCGTGGAGAGTCCTGGCTAAAAAAAACTTGGCACCGACTTCAGAATTATAAAATAATTATTTAATAATTTCTATTTAATTATATGAAAAAACGTATTATTTTGTGCGAAGTAAATTTATTTTTTGCTTTTTAGTTAACCTACTTTTTGAAGTCGGTTTTTTTTTTGTTAAAAATTATTTTATTTTACGATTTTAAGTGATGGGTACACCGAGCAAGAATGTTTCTCGAATGAGGAGACGATGGTTACTTGAGACGGAAAACTTATTTATAATAAACAAGAATTAAATCCTTTCTCCTGACTATTGAGGGTCACGACCTTCCATCATCAGCTCATTTTACACAATAACTAGCAGCAGGAATATGCGTACAGTAGTGAAAGAATTATCCTTTAACTCCTAACTATTGAGGAGTTGACCTTCCATCATCAGCTCAACCACATAAAATTGTTGCGACCAAGCGTAAATCTTGGCCTCGATTAATAAAATATGAGGGTTGCCCCCGATTTCTCTGGGGTCCCATCATCAGATCATGACATGCTGACAATGGGACCACCTTTGAAATATCTCCGTTCCAACAGCTCACTTGAAATCATAACTAGCAGTCTGAATATGTGTACAGTAGTGAAAGAATTATCCTTTATCTCCTAACCATTGAGGAGTTGACCTTCCGTCATCAGCTCATCCACATAAAAATACGTAAATACTAGTGTAGCTTTGAAAAACACACTAAAAACATTACATGTGCCTATAAAATTCGAGGGTTGCCCTCGATTTCTCTAAGATTCCATCATCAGATCACGACATGCTGACTATGGTACCCCTTTGGAATCATCTCCTGTCCAACAAAAAAAGAATCATCAAAATCAGTTCATAAACGACGGAGATATCCGTGAACAAACATAAAAAAAAAAAAAAAAAAAGTAACATATATACGAATCGAATTGAGAACCTCCTCCTTTTTTAGAAGTCGGTTAAAAATTACGTGAAAAGTATTTCAAAGCGTACGACATATTTAATTAGTGGCGACTTACAAAAGGCCTTAAAACACATTCTGAATCGGTATTACTGTCGTATTTCATGGAATTATCCCAAGCTAAGTAATCGAGTACGAGTTTATTTCAATCTTAATATTTTCTCACTGGAAGAGGTGAAAAGTTTTGTATGTAACGCATGAGAAAAATTTAATTTCCAGTTCGTGACCGCTTAAAATCTCTCGCTTGCGAAGTAGTCTTAATTAGAATCACTTGCTACGCTCGTGGTTCAATTCAAGACTGCTTCGCAAGTTCAAGATTTAAAATTGGCACTCACAACAGAAATGTAAACTATTTCTCACTTGTACCATAAATAACTATAAATTTTATGTAGCGATTGAATTTTGTGATATTATTCATAATTGATTAATGTTGTATATTGTATAATAATGTGTTTTGATGTGAAGTGTATTTTGAAAGTGTTGGACTGTAGCCGCTTCGACTAATATTGGCATGTATCTACTGTTATTCTCATGTAAGTGAATTTATATCTTATGAGAAATTAAGGTATCTTTAACCATAATGATAGTAACGCATAATATTAATTTTGCATATTTTAATTCACATTTTTTTTTCAAAGTATAAATACTTTATGCACAATCATTGTTAGGCATAATTGGCTTTTGCCATACTATTTTAATAAAATCCTTATTGAAAAAAATACGTTTTGTATGTAAAATAAACAAGTGGGAACTTAGACCCTTCCCCTCGCAAACTAACCTATTTTTACACTGTGATACTCATTTCAAATTTCTTTCGTTCTTCAGTACGTATTATGCGAACGAAACATGCCAAAAAACAGTTCAAGATTTAAAATTGGCACTCACAACAGAAATGTAAACTATTTCTCACTTGTACCATAAATAACTATAAATTTTATGTAGCGATTGAATTTTGTGATATTATTCATAATTGATTAATGTTGTATATTGTATAATAATGTGTTTTGATGTGAAGTGTATTTTGAAAGTGTTGGACTGTAGCCGCTTCGACTAATATTGGCATGTATCTACTGTTATTCTCATGTAAGTGAATTTATATCTTATGAGAAATTAAGGTATCTTTAACCATAATGATAGTAACGCATAATATTAATTTTGCATATTTTAATTCACATTTTTTTTTCAAAGTATAAATACTTTATGCACAATCATTGTTAGGCATAATTGGCTTTTGCCATACTATTTTAATAAAATCCTTATTGAAAAAAATACGTTTTGTATGTAAAATAAACAAGTGGGAACTTAGACCCTTCCCCTCGCAAACTAACCTATTTTTACACTGTGATACTCATTTCAAATTTCTTTCGTTCTTCAGTACGTATTATGCGAACGAAACATGCCAAAAAACAGTATGATGGTTATGCCAAGTGATAATGCCAATACTGACATTCAGCTAATTAGAAAATAAATAATTTGACTCACTTCGATAAGGAAGTTCTTCCGAATCCATGTCGTAATCCACCACTTCCATCTCAAGTATTGTCGCCAGCTCTGGCTCTTCAAAGATATTAATCATTGCTCCTGTAGTAAATCTGAAAATTACTTAAATATAACATTACGCCCCAACATAGCATCAGCATGCGGAAGGCAGAGGAGGAGAGGTGAGTCAATCTACAGGACCCAATTCCATCCTCCGTGCTGCTATTCGGAATTTCCTGACAGAAAAAACAAAATAATACTTTTGCCCGAAATCAGTTTAGGCTTACTAGGCAGTCAATTTGTTTTAAAAAAATATAACATCAGACGCATTAGAATAAACTCGTTAACGTAAAATCCTTCATAATCATGAAATATCTACGAATATAAATAATCATGTTACCTGTTTGAACTCATGTTTGTTGAAATTATGAACCACATAACCGACATCAATTTAACAGGCACTTTCGGATAAAACGAAAAGGCAAACGTGGAAAGCATTTCTGTCGTATTTATTGTTTTATACCATATCTTAACACTGTTCATAAAAATACATTATATATCTGGTCATTCTTAATAAATGGGCTATCCAATACTAAAAAAAAGTTTTAGTTTAAACCAGTAGTTCCCAAATAAATTTTAGCTTTATAATATTAGTAAAAATTAGTATACGCAAAAAACACTATCACAATACAACTACCGTACTGATCGACTACCGTACAATGAAAATTGACGTCACCTAAAAAAACTGAGTTTTTGTTATTGTTTCTATTAAAACAATACGTTTGTTTTTTATTTAATATTTACTATTGCATTCCGATCCATTCATCTTACAATGACTGCCTTGTTGGTCTAGTGGTTAGCGTATGCTTGTATTCATGAGATCAGAGATGGAAACTTTTCCACCAAGTAATTTTGGGCATCTGGAATCACATGGGGCCTAAAAATAAACATAGCCGATGAAGAATGGGTAGTATATACACTTGCCAGCCAATATAGGATGAAAATGGGCCAAAAGAGTATGCATATCCATTCTCAAAGTCTTTATAGGAATACATTCTAGTCCATCGTATTCAGCTGAATTTAAAAGAGTTTATTTTTACATAGAGTAGCTGTCATCAGATCTCCAGAATCCAATACGATTTAATACGAATGATTTGATACACTTTGTTAGAGCTTGTAGTCATATTTTCTAGCCTCTGCTTACATGTAGCGACTATCATAGAATATCCTAAAACGGCAATCGGGACTGACGACTTAAAGTACTCTCCGAGGCACGAAAGAAAAACCAGCTATGTTGGATTCATCCTGTACCTAACCACGTTCACCATTGCTTAACCCGACAACCAATCGGTCTGCTTGACTAAGTGGCGAGCTCCTCGGGTATGAGATTGATTATCTAGGACTGATGATTTGTTTATGTTATATTATTATTACGATTCAGTTACGGAATTCTGTAAACTATCGATTTAACCCAACAGAGGTGAATACCATTAATAGAGAAAACACAGGTATTGTTGGTAATAGGAAAAAATAAATAACCAAGTAGACTTCTCTATAGGGCAGTTAACTGCTTACTGTTGGATCCCGATAGTCATTATCTGCCATACTTATTTTTTTTTTGTACTTCTATTATTATTTTTATTAAAACTGACGTGAGTTTGTAACATTATTCAAATTATGAAATACGGGTGTTACTCACTAGACGTATAGGCAAAACCGCGGTCGACTAAATAGACCAACATTATGTGAGTAACACCCGTATTTCATATTTTGAATAACTTCTATTAATTTTAAATTCTGAAGAGTTTGTATGTTTGAACGCGTTAAACTCAGCAGTTGCTAGTTCGAATTAAAAAAAGAGTTTAAGTGTTAGATAGCCTATTTATTCAGAAAGGCTCTAAGTTACATATAATTACGGTACAATTCACAGGAGCAGATCAGTTAAATGCGGTTGAAGAAAGCAAATAATTTATAAAGAAATAAAGAAATTGTAGCAGAAATGCTTTCCACGATTACATTATTTCCACTGTATCCAAGAACGCCATTAAAATTTATATCAATGATGTGTTTAGTGCTGTCAATAAATATGTGTATACACAGGTAATTTTGTTATTATTTAACTAATTAACTGCCTCGATGGTCTAGTGGTTAGCGTATGCGCCTCTCACCGCGAAGTCTCGGGTTCAATACCCGGGTCTGGCAAAGTGTCATTTGTGAACTTTCCGTTAGGAAATTAACAATAGCAGTACGGAGTTATAATTGTGTCCGGTGGATGGCGATAGGCTCACCCTCTATCCTATGGGAGCGCAGTGCAGCGTCTCGGTATTTTTTTCATAAAAAAAAGTGGCTCGCGCAATCGCGACGAATGCGCGCACCTTTTATGTATGAAAATATGTTAACATACGCCGGGCGTTGACGCTTGCTTCGAAACGCAAGCTAGCAAGCATGCCAACAGTGCAGTCAGCTAAAAACCTACTTTAATTTCAGATTCCTTGGATTCAACTCGGCAGGTGCTTCAGCAAGACCTATATATAGGGCTAAAAAGACTAATATATGGGGAGAGGACCTAAACAGCTTCGATGAAAGTATACTTAACATGCAAGCGATTGATTATGATAATAATATGGAGAACATAAATGATGGCAGTAAGTTTTTATAAGACATGTTCCGACAAGTCAGCTTTATTATAAATGCCATTAATCTAGGATAAAGTGCTAAATAACTTGTGCCGCTTTGTAATATTGCATGTGGACTACCACATGCAGTATGTAACATAGCGGCGACGATCAATTCTAAATATAACTCGGTTTTTAAAAGCATTTAAAATTTAACCAAATGTAATGATTGGCCTCGCCGAGTAGTCTGCCATTTGAAGTCGTTTTTCGAGCGCTGACTTATCGGCTAGCCGACCAGTCACCCAAACCCATAGTCCGCTTATCCCTAGTTTCTATTGTCATATTCCTTTTATTCCGATTTCCAAAAAAAATCAAGTAGACTTATACTACTACTATATATTTGCTTGAATAGGGCTATAGCACATACGCTACGGCTATCTGCATAATTTGACGTGGAATTTAATTCACTTGCTAGCTAAAAAACAATTCTTTACTCGGACTTTGTTAAACAGTTCCTAAGGGCCAGATTTATCAATACTGGATAAGTCTCTGGTAGCCGAAACTCTTTGGACAGATGGAATGTCTAATTTGTTCAGTAATTGTCAAATCAACCAGCATATAAAATGCCGAAGTCCTATCAGAAACTCACATTATGCTTGAATGAATTGGATATTTAAGTTATTCAGGACCATTGCAATGTATTATTCTGAATAGGCTATCAGTATCTTTATGAGGAGCTGGTGAAATGACTCTTATCTTCGATAACCGCAGGTCAAGCAGGTCACAGGTCCCGATTGTCTACCAGGTCAGCCCGGGACACAATGCTTAACGTCCAAGAAGTTGATTATTATATTGATAACATAGATGTGGAACTTTTGCCTGCAAAAAGTAAGTTATAATCACATCAATACTTTTGTTATCAGTATAAATTCTGATTCTCCAAGTCTCTTCCCAATAACTTTGAAGCCAGCTTCTAGCCTAATGCATTTAGCTGAATATCAGTGTTACATGAAACGACTGCTAGACTATTTGTCACACTTTCTAGGTTATGACTTCCGTAATGACTGCCATTGATCATCAAATGGCAACCGGGACCTTACGTGCTTTCAACATGCTCTTCAAGGCAACTCGTTATGTTAACACGGTCACCATTCATCGGCCGACCGCCTGCTTAACCTGTAGATCAGAGAGTCTTATTTAAACACAATTAATAAAATCCGTTGCTCTCCAAGCCTGTCTGTCTGTTTGGATCATTAATTGAACGCAAGAAGTAGTTTCCGAATGCCTGTTTTTGTCTAGCAGATTCAGTTTTATTGATATTGCCGATTGCCTATCATGAGATGGGTCTCACATATCTGGTTAGGTGTGGGAGTTATACTCTACAGTCACACTCTTCTAAGCAATATATACATAATGTTATGTTTATGTATTGTGTATTTCTTTTTCAGCTTATGCCAAAGCAGAAAAGAAGATAGTTAAATTGCCTCAATCGCCCAGTCAAGCACCAACTTATAAAGGAAGAACATTGGAGAAAAATTACATCATTCCAGGTCATGCCAACCCAGAAAGAAAGCCAAACAAATTGCCTCAATCGCCTAGTCAAGCATCAACTTATATTTCAAAAATATTTGAGCAATATGACATTATTTCAGATTATGCCCAACCAGAAAGCAAATCTGACAAATTGACTCAATTGCCGAACCAAGCACCAACTCATATCGCAAGAGTATTGGAACAAAAAGACATTGGCATTACTAATAGTAATGATACTGTCATGGACGATCGCTCATGGGAGCTAAATGACCCTGTTAAGATTACCTTTATCAACGATACTTTCATCTTAAACCAGCATCTTAATGACTTGGTTGACAATCATGGGACTTTAAAAGATGAGCCAAAAGCAGAATCACCTATAATTCCTGTGATGTCGTCTTTCGGTTATGGCTTAAAAAGGTTAGGCAAAGGGATTTTGTCATTGTTACAATTGTTATAGTATATTATTTTATATGTTTTAAGTGATAGAATTGGGTATTTGACTCTAGTACCACTTTTTGCATAATATTATGTAATATATTGTTTAAATACGTGTTATATTTATTTACCTAGTTTTAAGAAGATATGATTAAGGATAGACTCTCAAGTTTTTATAATTTTTTATAAACAAATCATATCTTAAACACTAAGTTGCATGTTAATTGATAAGAAGAAGAGAGTCTGGAGATCTGTCATACAGGTCTTGAACCTATTACGGACTCCAGCTCTCACAAAGGACCCAGTTACAGCTGTTATTTGCTCGTGGTGCCCAGGTTTAGGCTGTCGTGGAGCTGCCCTGCTTGTTTCATTTTCCTTTTTTTCTTATTCATACTACAGTTGCAGGTGCCAGCGCTGGCTGGGCTTGGGGAATCACTAATTATGTATATATGAATTGTACATCCCTTTATGGGATAAGTAAATAAATGCTTATGTTTATCTTTATGTTTTATGTTTCTATTATAAAGAGGAAAAAAAAATTTTACCAAAAAGTTATTGGGCTAATCTTGAAAAAAAATTAGAGTAAGTTTGACCTCAGAAAAAACAAAGGCTTATCGACATTCCACGTTGATTAAGTAGTGGGCAATAGTAAAATAGCTCTACTTAATTGTGAGTAGATAAATATATATTTTTTCTCGAGATTCAAATTGATCTATAAACCTTTCTACCCTCATCTCCTTGGTCCAATATTTAAGCACAACTTTCAATATTTACTTCCATTAACGACCCAATAAATATTATGACCAGCCTAATAAAATAAATCGGCACTATTTATGCCGCTCTGAAACTAATCCAATATTATTTTTATTAGTTGCTTGTTTTCTTAGTTTTATTATTGGTGTCGTTGACTTTCATGTAATCAGGTTAAAAGCCTCCTTGAAGTACCTCTCTATATAGTAAGCTTTACTTATCATAACGTTACACGCAAGTTTATGGGCGATAAGCCTTTCGTCAATACTTCTCCAATATATTAGTATACTCTTTGGTCAATACCCATCAGAGCTGGTACTGATATTGATTTTAATTTAAACCTAAACAGTTCGAATAAATCTGTTTTAATCTTCAAATAATTTTATTTTGATTAGTAAAATTGTAATTTATTTAATTCTGTAGATTATTTTTATTTACTCTATAATATTTACAAATACAAAAAATACAAATACTTTATTTGACAAAATGTGGTTATTACAGGTGTTATGGTACTAAATTTATGCTTATTGACGTGTTCAAGCGCCCCTTAGGGTTTATGAAAATAAATGATTTGACTTTGTCTAAATGGAAATAACACAATAGTATTTAGTAAATACGCTTGAATTACAAATTATTGCGGAACTCCGTTTATACGGGAAAATCATTCTCCGCCTGAACTCTACAGAGCCTACTAAAACTTAGTTTACATAAACCCAGACTTACTTTGAACAAAACGCTGCTTAATTGTTTTTTTGTCACAAAGGTTAAGTTAAGTCTAAGTAAAATCTCAGCCTAAAATCCATTGTGAGAGTATAATTTGGGAGATTGTTTCAATTTTATTTTTTTGTTGTTAAATTCCTTTTGTTATTCGTACCATTCTCGTAGAAGCTATATAATTGAAGTGCTGCGTACATCTGTACACATATAATTAGGCGTCAGATTTACAATTATTTCATGTAAAACACAATTATGTATGAAACCCTTAATCTGTTATCTGTTTCTGTAACATCCAAATAAAATAAAACAAAATAAAGACACCAAAATAAATCCATGAGAATTATGAAAATGGAACATCGAATAAAAAAAATACATAAAATTTTATATTTATTAACATTATTTACATTAATTTCATTAAATATCACTATGTTATTAGGTGCGTCTTTAATCCATACTAAAAACGATTGTAAATTATTAATAATATAATTTCAAGGATTTAATACAGAATCAGGCACAGCCTTTATATTAAATTTTGATTTGACTATAATTCACTCCATGGCACCTTTCATTTATGGTTCCAATTAATATTTCCATATTATATAATAACCAACTTAAATTATTTTCTTTTAGGTAACGTTTATATGACTATTGTGAAACAAGACATAAATTGTGTAGAAATAAACAAAACTATATTTTTATCATATTCAATATCCAAGTCTATCACGTAAACATACCTATAAAAATCAATACGATATTTTTGAATAGTTATGAAAAAAGTAATGTAAATACATTGAGTACAGACTAAAATCTAAGCAAACCAGCACAGTACCTATCTCTATCTTTATTTCTTTACATAAATCAAAAGTAATACTCTATTGCGGTAAGACTACATATTGTTTTACTACTTGAAAATACCTATGTATTTTACCCTCGGATAAAGCTAGCCGTAGACATGCAGTATGATTAACAATACTTTGCGTTTTGCTGTCAACGCTGGTGGTCTGCTGTCTGAGTTCTGAGTTGTGTTTCTGCGTTCTCTGTTATTAACTTAAAACTCTTAAATATCGCACTGGTCGCACACTTCACCCTCGGCTTCGTGCTATTGTGAACGCAGACCGCAAACCGCCGCATAGTGTTCGGCGCCTTACTCACTAAATTTGGATCCTCTATGAATACATAAAAGGAATGACAATTATTTAGCATAATTAAAAAATCAACGCTAATTCTATCGTTAGAAAGTATTTTTTTTACTTACAGTGACAATTTAAAACGTCATTTGGATTTCATGGAAGCTAGGAATTATTGATACTTTTAAGTCTATACAATCATATTATATTATCACGACTTGAATAAAGCCATGATGTCTCCCCACGGTAGTTACAGAAGACTTCCAAAAAACTCCATGATGTACACTATGGGACCATCTCCTCTTGGGTTGCCATTGTTTTCAACATCATCCAGCCCAAACGAACCGAGATCACTGTCCACTTCGTTCTTAGTGCCATTTGATTCTAACTTCGCTGGGAGATATTTAAATACCAACACTGAGATATTATCTTCTAATGACTAAGTACCTACATATATTATATAAGAGAAACGAGCTAAGTACTTGTAGCTAAGTGATACCAAACGATCACATAATTATCATAAAGTTTAATTGAGTCTAATAAAATTATACAGCATTCTTTTGACTAAGTCATCAGGATAATATTATAGTATTTTTACAAATTATTTATTTATGTGATACTAAGCGCTTATTACTAACTCACAAAGCGAACTTAGTATTGAAAATATGCCTACCGAAAATTAATCAAATTAACAAGCTTAATCGTTTGTAAATGGTCACTATACCTTGTCCATTCGTTTATTTTCTTATTTATAGCTCACGCCTATGAATTACCAGTATTTTTTCGGTAAAATATTCTACAGTAATGCCGTACTTTATTGACTGGCAACACTTTTAAGTGATAAACGTAGGTATGTCATAATAAAAAACCACAGACTATAAATCAAGTTTTGAAATTAGATACATCGATTACATTATTTTGAAAAAAAAATACGGTTATTTGACTTTATTTATGTATCTATTGTGTCTGTAAATTTAATAAAAATGTAAAATAAAAATACTATTATGACTCCATAGTTAATTATTTACGCGAAATTAAGACGAAATCTTGGCATTTCAAATTAAATAAGTATAATTATTATTGTATATTATTTATTTATTTATTAATTTATTTAAAACGTTATGCACATCACAAATACAATGGCGGACTTCGCCTAAGGCATTCTCTACCAGTCAACCATAAGGAGGTGCAGAGACGTTAAAATAGTAGATGCTTTTTAGAAGTGAAAAAAAAGTACAATCAATAAATTTACAATACCAATTAATTATTATTCTAATAGTTATAATTAAAACAGGATGATATATAATGTAAACATACTAAATTCTACTTTAATATAATATAAATAATAAATAAGAGGTCTATAATTTTAACTTCTGTTTAAAATTTATACTTTTGTGCATTTTAATCTTCTTTAATGAATTCAATTATTATTATAAATCAAATCGGTATTGTTTAAAGGCATCACTTATAATGAAATGTCAAAAAGAAAATAACCGGTTGAACAAGGTATAAGCTCGTTAATTAGTATTAAATTAACTAGGTACTATTAGATCTACCGAATTCTATCACGACTTGAATAAAGCCGAGATTCCTCCCCAAAGCAGCTGTAGTAGACTTCCAAAGAACTCCATAATATACACTATGGGACCATCCCCCCTTGGCTTGTCATTCTCCTCAACGTCATCCAGCTCAAAGGAATCGAAGTCACTGTCCACTTCGTTCTTGGTGTCATTTGATTCTAGCTTCGCTGGGAGATAGGTTGAAGCTAGGCTGGAGTATAGGGTGAACTTTTCTGGCTTCTTTTCTGGTTTTTTAAGACCTGTAATGGATAAGATTCCTTGAAAGTGATTTTAAGAATAACAAAATGAGAGAATAGAAAATAGTCTAGAATGTACAGATATTTATTTATTCAGTGATGTTTTGAGACCTTTTTTTGATAACGAGCTAGACATATTACATGCATTGTTTTATGGGAATTGACAAGTTATTTTGGTCTTTCGTTATGCCTCCATACTCACTTTCAACAGACAATTCTTCCACATCTTTATTTTCTATATCATTATCCACAGGTTTCATGTCAGGTTTCGTGGCCAGGTCCTGCTCATCCAGGATTTCTATCTTGCCCCATGGGTGTTTTGTGGTGGATTCTGCAGTAGTAGTTGTGCTAGTCGAGTTGAATCCTAAGAATCTGGAAATTGAAAGAGAGCAATGTTAATTAATATCATCCACTGGGGATTTGTGCAAATATGTACAATGTAATTTGGATTCCAAGCAATCGGATGCGACAGAATACCAGTTTATTACGCTTTAAAACTTTCATCAGATTGCTATAGTCGATACGATGATCTTAGATTCTTTATGAGACCAGTGATCAAACTTTCTGGCTTCTGATTCACGTAGATAAATTTTCAAATGGTAACCAGGGCTGATAATGTTAAGTGTTTTCCCAAACATGGAGAAAACGCATTACGTAAAGATGGTCATCCATCTAATAGCCGACCGTGGTAAACATTGCTTCACCTGACGGTCGATCGTTCCGCTTTGACGGTCGGCTTTGACCTAGCCACGAGGTCCTCTACCATTTCTCATCAAAAAACATTATACATTTCAATTATCTACGGTTCGATTTCCGGGTCGGGCAGAAGTATTATGTGGGTATTTCAGAAAATTCTCAAATGTAGCACGGAGTTAGAATTGTGCTCGGTGGAAGGCGATAGATCCTATAATATGGGGTTTAACATAACATATAATATGTGTTATGATTCTAACTTTATCATTAGCTTATAATTCCTAAAAACTATTGCAAATTGTCGTTATTTAGTCATTTTCTTATTTCAATTAGTTTGTAATTTAAAAGAGTATATAATTTGACTTCTGTGTTCTCATTGGTCGCGCGCCATTAAGCTATCCAATGAGATCACAGTAGTAAAACCGCGGTAAAGTGAGTTAGGAAGGTATTAGGTCGGTGGCAATGGTCATTCGCTGCCTGGATGTCAAAAAGTAAAGACATTTAAAAGTGATAAGTGTGTTTATTATAATGTTAGTATTGCAAGTAGTAACACGACCGTGTTAACAGTTAAACACGTGCCTTAGGCATTAAGTCCGCCATTGTACTTATTGATGTGCATAAAGTTTAAAATAAATAAATAAACACGTGTTAAAGTGATAAGTGCATTAAGTCTAATTTATAAAATAAAAGGTGATTCTTATAAAGTTACGTTGTTTCGTATTGTTATCCCTAACTTCTGAGGTAACGGCAAGGTATCGCCACATATGGATGTAACACACAACTGCCTTACCCTTCTTGGGAATATAGACGTGATGTTATATTATATATGTTGAATCACGTGGTTTGAAAACCACTGTCCTTGAATCGTATCGCAGCATTCACGTCAGCTATAGGGAAGTCCATTCATATGATTGTGTTAGACCAACAATGTCTCTGCATAGAATTATAACAAAGCTATCTGGGGACCATTGAAGTTTGTTGAATTATAGAACTAGGGACGTTGCAGTATATTTCTGCATCATAGAGGGTGGTGGATGCGAAATAGCGATATTCATTGAATCTACTGATTCTAGACGTGGTCAGTGTAAGGGTCGCAGTTGGCAGGTAGCGGTGCGTACCGGAACGCAGCGTAAAGGCATTTTTTCATACAAAAATAGTGAAGTTAGCGCCCGCATCTCATTGGTATGAAAATATGTTACCATACCTACATCAGGCGTTGACGCTGACGCTTGTTTTCAACCGCAAGCTTTAATTTCCATGAAATATTTGCCACTATGACACATTTATTTGTATTATAGAATGGAAAAAAATAAGCCAGAGTGGTTAAGAGTTAAAAGATTATGCACGTAACATAAAAATGTAAATGAAATCCGGTATTATTACATTATGTCTTACTGTTTGTCTTTGGCACGGGTGTTTCCTCATGGTGCGAAGGGTTAGACCAACTGGTCTGGTGACCACTTGACGACCAATTAGTGTTGGCTGACAAATACATTGTGTATGCGCTTTCCGGCAGGTAGGTCTTTGAGAGGCAGGTTTTTCACGATGTTTTGTTAACCGTGACTGCTAGCCAAGACTATTCATTATGATATTTGTTTTCATGAAGGAGTTTCTAATGATACCTACTTATAAATAGGTGATGTGATCCTTTCAGCAATGTTGTTTGCGATCTGATGGTACACATCCAGCGAAGGATTGGTTCCAGCCGTGGTAGGCAGCGTGGTGTACACTGACACCACTGAATCCTCCACGGGAAGACCGCCGCATCTTGAAGATAGCTGGAATGAAAGGGAAGTCTTTGTTATAATTGATTGTGTTAACAGTATTATTTTCCTTTTTCTAAATCTCACTTAATCTTAATTTTGACTGACTTCAAAAAAGGAGGAGGGTCTCAATTTGATTGTGTTATATTTATTGTATGACCTTGTTTGACGTTTAGTTAAATGTTAATGAAAATTGTATTTATTTGATTAATTATACCAGTTTTGTTAGGCCATTTCATTAAACGTTCATATAAGACTTATTTCTATACTACTAAATACAACACTTTACCTACTATAGCCATAGATGGCCTGTTTTCAGATCATAATTGCATAACATCGCACCTGTTATGGAAGGGTATTGCAGAGGTGTACAATACACCCACATTTCACCTGTTATGTTTCGGTCCTATAGATAGGGCGTGAGCCTATGCACTAGGCACAATTCCATCCCCCTGCTGCTATTGTGAATTTCCTGATAGAAAGTTCACAAATAATACTTTACCTGAACCGGGAAACAAACCCGAGACCTCGTGGTTAAAGATACATAAGCTAACCAAAAGACCATCGAGGCAGTTTGCTCAATAAATTATTCGTAATTCGACTCTGAAATAACAGTATAACCGTTACAGAAAATACAGGTATACTATAATTCAAAAAACTGCAAAGTATTTTCTCTTTAAGCTGATCGAAGTATGCAGCATCACGTAGTTATTATAAGTCATGCGATGGAAAATTCACATTAACTTTGATCCTTTTAGAAATAGCGGAGTAGAATAGAATAGCTATTTAAACCACTCGGGTTTTATTGGCAGAGTGGAACTTCGTTTATTTCTTGGCAAAAAGAACTATTTCGTTATAATTGAAATGTTGTAATATCGAACATTATTTCTGCGATTTATCGACTATTTAAAACTGTATTTTTAAGGGTACTTCTGTACGGTTCATTCTCATTTCACTGATGACTCAAAAAAAAAATGGCAATAACCGGATTGAGAAGATTATTTATTTTTAGTTGCATCGCGCTTAAATTGAAAATAATACTAAAAATAATATTATGTTTATTAACTCTAAAACCACTTCATCGAATGTCTTAGGACTTGTTACTGAGGTTCCATAAATAAATATAACCTGATCGAATTTAAAAATGACATAAGTTACATTTGAAATAAGAACACAGCTGTCACTTTCATCTGAGTGTGTTATATATATGCTTATCCTGCCAATAAGGATTATCTGACACCTGTGAAGTTGGGGCTAAAGCTTTTAAAAATAAAACAGGCATTTTTCTTTCTGACACGTTCATAAAAATATGTTTTTATAAATTCAGGTCCTACTTATCTTTCTCGTGCGTCATATTAACTGACTTTCACGAAACAAGAGACAAAAATGGATAAAATTAACAATAACATTTAATTCAATGGCTTAGAGACAATACGTCAATCATTAGGTGGCTTCATTGAATCATTATTTCAATGCTAGCGGCGTAATAATAATTCAAAGTTTTAATGTGCTGGTAATATTCCAAGCTTAATTACTTTTGGTACCTAAATTGGTAGACAATGAATGATCATACAGGTGTATTGAGGAAGAGCTTAGATTGGTTTTAAAGGAACGGAGTCATTGTATCAGATAGTGATGTAGTTAATAAAAACTATCTTGAACTTTGACACGATTTCGTCTGTTGTAAGTCGTAAGGTTAAACAAGTAATAATTAACGCTTTTACAAAGAACTATTTTTCACCACATGCTTTTGTAAATACAGTTTCAAGTTGTTTACAAAGTCACTTATTACTCATAAATAACCTGCGATAACGATAACAAACAAAACAACGAGGGAAGGTAAGCAACGCTTTACAAAACTAATATTAGTTAACATTACAAAACATAACATCACGCCTATATGACCCAGAAGGGTGTGGCAGCACTGTATAACACCAACACTTCACCTGTTATGTTTAGGTCTCATGAGATAGGGGGTGAACCTATCGCTATCCACCAAAGGAATTGTGCATTCCAATTCCGTGCTGCTATTGTGAATTTCCTGACAGAAAGTTCACAAATAACACTTTGCTTAACCCGGGAGTTGAACCTAAAACCTGGAAACAATATAGCTTAAAACTCAATAATGCTACAAGTACATTTTTGTCAGTGTGGAAATGAATATTGATTCAATAAATGTAATAATATTCAACGTACCGTACAAACTTTCTTTTTTGAAAGAAAAAAAGTTTGGATAAGGCTTTCATCGTCAGCAAATCGAAAAAAAATAAAGGATCTGGTTTTAAACTGACGAATCTTCGCCCACCATCGTCATCTTCCAATAAAATGTCAAACTCAACAACACAAAATTATGGTTATTTGTATTTCTTTGTACCTTTGGCAGTTGAAATAAAAAGTTTACCTCACAATTTTGATTTTTCAGTGTGAATGTATACAGTATCGTGGAGTAGTTTAATACAGTCCATTAAATTCAACACAATTATTATTGATCTTTATTACAGCCTCCTGCCCAAATTAACTACTGTTACTGTGTAATATTAGCAAAATTTATTCCTGACCCATTTAACAAATATTTCCTTTCATATTGTCGAAATCTATAAGGTTGATATTTGATGATAGAACAAGCTAATTTAAACTTTTGTGTTTTGAAATGTCTGTACAAAATTAGTATCAAGATGGATATATTTTGTTGATTGTACAAAAAGCTAGGGAGGCGGAGAAATTCATAAAAAAGTAATAAGACAAAATAAAAGTATAGCGATTGTCCCACTTACCTCTATACTCTCTAGTTCTACCAACGTTTCTACAGAATAATTTGAAGCTAGCATTAGCGTGAACTGACAAATATTCCTCTTTTGATACCAAATTCACGTACAAACTATAAAACTAGTGAATTGGCCACATGATAGTTGAATTTTAAGCAGCCTTGTAAGTGTGATCTAATCCTTGTTGATGTTCAAAAAGATGAGTGTGTCTTATATTTTATCTTTTCGTTTTATCTTTCTTTTTTGTCGTCACATTTAGATCAAATGTTAAGATATTTATAGAAGGTTTTGAATAAAGTTAAGTTTTACTTAAAACTTAGAAAGCTTAGAGAGATTAGAATAAGTAATAGCACTTTTTGTCTGAATGTAAAGTTTAATTTTGATTTAAACTAAGCTTCACTGTCCACTGGCTAGACTAACAGACAAGCTTAGTTTCAGGACTTGATTTGTGACTGGTCTTGGGTTTGAAAATCTTTGCTTTTTTTGTTAGTAACAGCACAGAGTCTGGAATTGAGACCTGTAGATGGCGATAGGCTCAACACATGCGACCTATAATAATAATGTTAAGGTAATATAGTAATGTTATACAATCTCTACCTATTATTAAAGAAATTATTTTAAATAACTAATCTCTTTGCATTTATCTGCCTTCTGGGCGTTTATATCTCTTTGTATCCTATAAACATATTAGTTGCATAACAGGAAGCACTCAAGCCTCCTCGGACCAAATCCCAGTCGACAGGACAATGACAAGATACGAGTGACATTGGGACGTGACAAGAATGTCGATGGCTTACGTCAAGGATGCGCTTTGTCGATTTGTTATCTCATCGGGAAGGATGATTGGAGGAAAGAATTGGCTGAATTATCGGCAACCAAAATGTAATGTAACGTGTCTTACATTTTACTAATAAATTAAAAATAAACTGTCTTCATTTACCAAAAAATGCAGTAATATGTAAGAAATACCTAAGTAATCATCCCTGTACTTTTAACCGTTGAGGTGAACCTTCCAGCATCAGCTCAGCAACATGAAATGCTGACTGCTAGTTGCAAATATCCCAGTAGCTTTAAATAATGTACGAAGAAAGCCTTTAAAATTTGAGAGTTGCCCTCGATTTCTTTTGGATCCAATAATCAGATCGCCACTCGATGAATGATGATGATAAGTATACTCTTTCAGACAGAAAAGAAATTTTCACATTGGTCTTCTAGTAATCGGAGAACAAAATCAATCGAATTGATAACCACCTGCTTTTTGAAGTCGGTCAAAATGTAGCTCTGTCTCAAGCATTAACGGCTAAAGTACTTAACCAAACTAGACAAAAAATAGTATTGATACATTGTTAAAGATCAGAAGAATATAGACTACTTTTATAGACATACAATGTTAGCTAAGCCACCTGCAGAAACTGTAACTTATATTTTGTATAAATATAAATACAACTAAATAATGAAGACCTACATGATGTCATAACACTTTTTATAATCAATTGATACGATGTTCCGAATCACATGGAATACCGTTTTAAACATGTTCCACTTTAAGCTTGCTTCGCGAAAGCAGTTTATAAATAACGACCATCTTCATATTTGCAGATGAGTTACTACATTGAATCTTAGATTACTTATGCTCATACCATTTATGCTCAGACATATTTTTTTAATCTATTTAACAATATATTATTATATAGGTATATGTGTATTTGTATTTTTTTTCCGGTGGTATGATTATTTAGAAACTAAATAGCCAAAAACTATAGAGAATTACATGTTTTATTAGGGTTCCGTAGTGCCTACAAGGAATCTTTGCAGTGCCATAGCGGCACTGTAAAGATTCCTTCTGCCTGTCTGTCGGAGACATTGCGTCATTGGCATGAATATGTCAATTACAGCTTTATAACCACTATTTTATGTTTGCTGATAACATTGTCATAGTAATGTCGTAACATCTAAGCAAATCGCCTCGATTGATTCATGATTTCGAAGATTTTAAATTAGGCTAATTGGTTGATTTGTAATTCTGTTGCGATACAACGATACATGATTTTTTTGTCTAGTCCATAGTGTAGAGTAAAATTTTAAATCGTTAGATAAGTCTTTTGAAAACCTTTAGAGGCACCTTGCAGGACAGTTATTGGAAATTTAATTTTGTTATGTTACAATTATTGAAATATTTTGCCGGGTAATATACGCGTGTTGTTTATTTTAGGTGTTTAAGCGAGATTTCTATTTTTAATAGTTTTATCATTGACATTGAATAGTTGAATTTGTAATCATTAACTTTCACTATAGTGACAATCTTGAATTATGTTTATGTGACCTCTAGACGCAAATGAATATATTTTGCTGTCGGAAGTCGGCACTTGTTAGATGTCTAGATTAAAAAATATTTATATTTACGATGTATTTTTTCTTCTAGTTTTGTTATTTTCACAATGACGTGAGGTAAGTACCAAAAAGCATGAAATTTTTATTTAAAGTATGGCCCAATCAGGATCAAGACTCAGTTCTAAAAAAACTACGTATTCATTGAAATATTAAATACATAATAATATGCATTTAAATTCATAATATAAGCTCTGTGAAATGAATTGGCAGGAAATTCACAGACCAATAAATCCTTTTAATAATTATCAATTATTTTAATATCACCATCATTAACAAATAAGGTTTTTGTTAAAAAATAGTGAAATTATTATCGATAAATTGATCTTGTTGTTTCATTCGACCAATATAATTAAACAATTATACGAAGTGTAATTACGCAAATCGATTTATTCCCTTATTAGTGTAATACTGCTTAGTTGGTCAAGTGGTTAGCGTATGCGCAACCACAAGATTTGGGTTCGATTCCCGGGTCTGTCAAAGTGTTATTCTCAAACGCAGCTCGGAGTTGTAATTGTGCCCGGTGGATGGCGATGGGCTCACCTCCTATCCTATGGGACTTAAACATAACAGGTGAAATGTGGGTGTTGTACATTTCTTTCACACCCTTCTAGGTAATACAGGCGTGATTGTATGTTATGTAGTGTAAAATTTAAAAAGTAATCGATTTTAAACAAATAATTTGTTTTATCTCGTTTAATACCGTTTCATCGATACAAATAAACAAACGAACTCTTTATTTAGAATTATATAACCAATGAGTAGTGCAGTCACGATCAGCGGATATGTCGGTCAATGTCTGCAGAAGCGAAGCATTTAAAACATTAGCTATTTGTTGTTAATGCAGTTCATGTGTTTTCATTTTTTAAATGATTCATTACTAATTTCTGGGAGGTTGAACTATTGTGAATGCGTTTAGATAGCAAAACCGTAACGATAAGTCAACGTCCACAACACTAGATCGATAAAGCTACGCGGATCGGTTTGCATCGAATCACATAAGTACCGTCAATTTAGAAGAAAAAAATGACGATCAAATGAGGGTAGTGGACAGGACACGTGTGATTCGATCGAAACTGTCGAGCAAAAAAGGTATTTATGCCTTTAAAGATATTTATGCGATGAAGACCCGTGTCTACAATATATAATTATGTGTAAAAATCGCGAAAGTTTAAAATAATTGATGTGTATTTCAAGAGAATAAAATAGAATTTAAATTTCTAGTGGTTAAACAAAATTAAATCAGCCAGACAATAACAGTGTAAAGAACACCTGTAATCACAATATTTTTGTAGCGATCATATTAAATAACTTGCAAGGTATTGGTATATTTGTCGTAATACTTTCTTTATTTACACACATGTTTTTACAATAATCCATTTGTATTATTATTGTTGTGAGGAAGTAAGCTTACATAATAGTTTTATATTTTTGTTTCAAATAAGGACAAATTTAACAAAAGGTATACTAATAAAATACTAATATTTGTGTATACTAATGATAAACAATTAATTTCTACCTAATATAACTTATATACATGGTTCGATTTTTTTTTTAATCCTAGCTTCTTAACTAATAAAGTATATAAACAAATAAATATCACACAACATTCACTCAACTTCATCTATTTCCAAACTAAGCAGAGTTTGTATTATGGGTACTATAATTACTGATACTAATACATAATATAATGTATTCTTTTGTAAATACATACTTATTATAATATAAGAGAAAATAAATAAATAAATAACGATGAATCCGAAAGTAACTCTGTCGGTCGGATGTGTAACGCTTTCAAGCCTAAACTGCTGGACATTTTTTTATGTAATTTTTTGTGGAGGTAGGTAACCGCGGGGCGCAGATAGTGCAATATAAAATTATTCATTGTTAAATACATTATATTAGTTATTAAAATTTATGAGAGAGAAAAGTATTAGGAATAAGACATATTGCGCCGAGCTAAGCATAACAGGTGAAGTATGGTATTGTACCTCTGCCCCACCGTTCTGGGTAATATTGGCGTGATGTTATGCTATGTTATTTTTATAATTAAAAAATATACTAGACATAGATATGCATCGAAAACATCGTGAGGAAACCTGCATGCCTCAGAGTGCCTAAAAAGTGATCGAGGGTGTGTGAAGTCTACCAATCCGCACTTGGCCAGCGTGGTGGACTATGGCCTAACCCTTCTCATCATGAGAAGAGGCCTGAGCCCAGCATTGGGACATGTATCAGATACAGGGCTGCTATTATTTTATATGCATAATCAAAATACCAAACGATTGAAAATTACTCTAGCGTGAATTCAAGTTCAAGATCATCACGATAAAACATTATTATATAATGTTTGGTAGTTGTACAGCTTGGCTCAACGGAACTAGGAAATATTAGAAGGATATAAACTGAGGTCTTAGAAGCCTTATACGTATATTCGTAACTCTATATATAAGGGAATACTCTAATATTAAATTGTTTTGTGATGTTATGTTATGATATGTGTTATGTTATATAAATCTGAAATAAAAATAAAAAGTATCAAGAAACGGGCTTTATAAATAACAATTAGAATAGTGTAATGATTCAACAGTATAAAAAAATCAAATTCTATTAGTTAACATACACATTATATAAATATAACAAAACAAAAAATATTTTTTGCTTATTATATTTCAGTTTTATAATTTTGTTATCGTAGTTTATGTTATGAATATTGTTCTAGCCATAGATACAAGCATCTTTTCTTGATTAAAATGTAAAACCTTAGTCTAACCATACTGATCAAGGATAGGATAGAGGAAAATGTGGAAAAGTTCTTGTCATGTATCCATTCACGAAGTTTTATCTACGTTAGCGGATAATAATGACTTGCGTTTACATTTTAATTAAAATATAAACGAAAGTTTTTCTTAGTCAATATAAGCGCTCGATTTAACAAATTTTAACAAAGAATAATTCTAATGGCAGAGAACTATTAAATTCAACTTGTACTTATTTATGAACAATAGTTATGATAATATGTATTATTTAAAATGTTACAGGATACAGATACAGATTTGATATTTATGACATTTAATAATAGTCCTATTATAAAATGTCATAAATAAAAAATCTAATAAATAATGAATAATAATGTGCCATGTAGCAAAAGTTTTATATTTGTGCATCTCACATTTATAATTTTAAACTACATGAATAAAATGAATATATTTTTTTTACATAATTGCACGCCAGTATATTTACACAGAAGGGTTTGGCAGAGATGTACAACACCCACACTTCACTTGTAATGTTCAGGTCCCATAGGATAGGGCATGAGCTTGTTTTTTTTTTAAATATATGAAACAAAATAAAATACAGATCAATTATTTAAATTGGTTAAAACAAACAGCCACTTACCAGCACACAAGCTATCACCACAAAAAACTTCATTTTTTACGGAAGATTTTTTTAACAAACGTCCACTTTTTACTTCTTTTAAACCGAAAGAGCCGGTAGAGACGAGCTGCGCGCACGCACATCCGATCGCGAATGCTCTACCAACCGCCGCAGGTGATCACATCGGATCAGTAGAGTCACCAAGTATTGGGACAAATGTAGAAACAAAAAAAATACCGCTATGGAAAATTTGATTTTTGAGGATTTTTTTTTTTTGACGTCAGCAAGAGATCCGATTTTATGTTAAGAATGTAGTTCATCTAGATTCACGTTAAAATACTATGTATAAATGCAAAGAATTAATAAACAATAACATGATATACACGTTTTTTTTCTTTGTAAAGTAAATTTGTATGTATATATCAAGGTTCTTTATTATTTTTGCTTGTTGTTACATTCACTTACTTATTTTTTTTATAATTCCACTGATAAATAAATAATCAAAATTCATGTAAATTTAAATGTAGGTCTTTCGTTTTTCAGTCCATTCTGTATGTGGCTATTTTGTCAAAATAGTTTTAATCATTAATAAAGAAACTAAACTGAGAATAAAAAAACCTTAACTACCTTTCGTACCTAGGAGTCTATTTTCTTGTTGTTTGTGGCTAAATTGCTGAGTTGATATTAATGAAAGTTTATATAAGTATAGTTGTTAACCTCAGAAAAGATATTACCTACTTATTTTGACTAAACTAATAATAAAATAATCTTTTTGACTTCACCGAAAAGAAAAAAGAGAAATGGTAATAATATAATAGAAATACATAAACACACATATTAAAGTAATTATTTTATACACAGTAATAAATATGGAGAAATAAAAATAATTCCCAAAATTATCCACGTCGCAAACATGTTGACTGAGCTAAGTAGTAATAAAAACTGTTAAAATATAAGTAGTAGTTCGTCCGTATATGTTTTTTTTATTTGTAAATTGTTTATGATAGTTATTTGTTTTTATTTATATGCCTTTGTCAGAAATAACAATTACTTTTATTATTCTATACATAAATAATAGAACAATAAACATTTTGAAGGAGGATCATACTTCACTTTGATTAAATAGAGCCTAGCAACACGCGGTTATGCCCAAACAATAAAATATTTGTGTATCAAATTTTATCAAAGTCGGTCAATAAATTCGAGCGTGAGGAAAGCTAAAACATGCGACTTTAAAATCTTTAATTTATAGAAAGAAAGCTCGTAAATCAGCTAGTCACTTACTTTCCTATTTTATCTCGGTCTACGCAGACAAAGTCACGGTGGAGACCTATTTGGTTAATTAATACCATTAAGAAAATAATAAATAAAATAATAGGATTAGCTATTATTTTATTTTATTTATTATTTTCTTTTTTCTGCTCAAAGCCATTCAGATATAAAATAAAATATCCATCTTCTTTTGAAGTGATGGTCACCGTCGGCCTAACCCGCGACCCTGCGTAGGAGCATCGTGCTCAGCGAACCAATTGAACGGTGTTCATTGACGCACGATTAAGGTGCGATTCCAATATTTTATTCAATAAAGTTGCAGTTTGCAATATAAAAAAGTAATCATTCAATTATTTTCTTGAGTTTATCGGAAATAAAAAAGAGAAGTTCTTGTTTGTATCTAATGTCAGCCCTATTATTAGCTTATTTACATTTTGTTAGTCTGTCTGCTCTTTCCAGCTAAAGGAACATACATAATTTACAAAAAGACTGGACTGATTTGGATATAATTTAAATTTAAATTCCAATTCAAATAATTTATTTTCAAATGCCAGGTGCTTAAACAAAAAAAAGGATTTATATTAAATACTATAAGTATTATCATAATCATAAATTTAAGCATTTATGGCGTAACAAAGGTTATATTAATGATAAACCTATGAATCTACGATATTCTGCAAATATTGTTTTGTCACGATTAGAAAAGTAGTTACAGTAGTCTGCAGTCGAGATCAGAACTGTACCTTTCTAATATTATCATAATTTTACCATCACTTACTTGGATTGTATGCTAGCTATAAATTCATTATAATAACGATGAAACATAAATATTTAAAATTAAACTATAGTGAACCATCGTAATTTTCTTATGTGTCATAGTCAACTATTATATGAAAGTACTTTTGTCTTGTGATAATAAATAACATATCATCCGCATATCTATAACAAATGTAGGTTGAAGGAAAAGGTATTTATGAGACAACCGGATGGCGGAGTGGGTAGTGTACTTGCCTGCGAGGCCGAGGTCGTGGGTTCGATTCCCACCTAAGACATGTGTGTGCATGAACATGGGGGTTTGTCTTAGTCTGGGTGTTTCTATGTATAATAAGTATGTATGTACAAAAGAAAAGTATATATGTATTAGTATCAGTTATTCTAGTACCCATAGTACAAGCTCTGCTTAGTTTGGGACTAGATGGCGTTGTGTGTGGAATGTAAAAAAATAGCCTATGTCCCTTATTAAATCTTGAACTATATCCCAAACATTTTTTATCAAGATCAGTTTAGTAGTTAAGCCGTGAAAGTGTTACTGACAGAAGGAGCTATTTTTTTCATTTATAACATGTCATTAGTAAGTAGAATCTGAAGCATTTTTTTTATATTTGTAAACTCTTTTTAACCAAAAATATGTTGTTCCTCGAAATTGATCTAGAGAGAGAATATAAACTGCAAATGTATCATAACACTTACGGAAGGAGTAGTAGTAGTATACAATGTACCAGTAATTTTAGGTCTATACTCACTTTTTTCCAATTTTTATAATTTTTATCTGTACCTATTTCATGGAACCTAAACATAATAGACAAAATTTAGGCGTTATTTTTAAATGCATGCTATATGCCTCTGCAATACCATTCAGTCTAATATACGCGTGATGTTATAATGTTATTTTATGTACAAATCCATGTCGAAAATCACATAGAAACACCATAGCGGGTGTATGTACATCCAAAAGCCCTAAGAATAGCTAATGTTATTCTAAGCACCGGTTATTTCCCCATGCTCTGATTCCATGGGATAATTACACCATGGAGTAACACCATAAATACATCGTTAGCTTAATGAAGTAGGTATTTAGCTCTTCAAGATAACATAAAGATTTAGAAGCAATCACGGCAGCTTAAGTAGTATCCTCATTTTTTATATGGTAGATGAGAAAGATAATTGAAAATGAGACCCGGGGATAGCCGAGTGAGAAATGTAGCTGAGAATAAGATCCGGGAATAGCCGGGTGAGAAATGTAGCTGAAAATGAGACCTGGGAGTAGCCAGGTGAGAAAGTAAGCTAAAAATGAGATCCGAGGATAGTCGGATGAGACTAGTAGCTAAAAATTTTATCCGGGGGTAGGTGGGTGGTAAAAGAAGCTAAAAATAAAATCCGGGGACAGCCGAGTTGTTCGTGAATACCATACCGTGCAATAGTGTTTCGTATCTTATTATAGTTTTTACTTGCTTTTAGAAAATAAAACACCTATCTTTATTACATTGTAAGTAAAAATATATTTTTAACAATCTAACGAATACATTTTTAAGAGCATGTATAATCTTCCAATGGGTGTCACAATCACAACGAACGTTACTGATATAGGTGTCGAATTGCAGGTGAGGTCGAACAACAAATCTGGTATAGAATGCTAAGTGGCAGATACACTGGAAATAATTCCTGCCGTACAAGGCTAATGACCACAGGATGGTAAAAACCTTGTTGTATTTTGATCGTATTATGGCGTTTACCTGTACGCCAAACTATATGGTGTAAACTTATGAGTTTAAGGAATAGTTTCACAGGATCCAGATAAGTCCCTGATAAGGATATAAAAATATTTTATAGATTCAATATGTATAGGTTTAGAAGGTGGCTAGCTAATAACAGTCTAAAACTGGTGAAATGTACAGGGGCTAATTAAAAAATAAAGATATAGAAATATAGAGTGAAGTTTTTGGAAAAGAGATCGAGGGAGGAAACACCAGCGTCCCACTTTTCACATGCCGCCATAGGGCTATGTGCCAGTGTGCTGGGACGATTAGGCCCGACAATTATGTCGCAACAGCGTAGCGTATCAAAATTCAAATGCAAATTCAAATTCAAAATCTTTTATTTGTTAAAATCGTAACCCTAGTAGGTTTATACTTTCATAGAAAACCTGAAATTCAATGTTGAATTATCCAAAATTTTAATAAATAGTCTGCCATCTTTAATATATAAAGCGATTGTCTCTGATCGCTCGTAGAAAGACGCGTTAGTAAAATAACTTGTTGCTTCCAATTTCAAGTTAAATTCCATTCTATTTTATGATTTTAGATTTAGATTAGAAACCATTTGTAATGGTATCTTAATCTTATTTTCTCACTTCCAACTTAATGTTTTGTGAATCAAAACTATTCTTTTATTTACGTAAAAAAACCTAAAAAACGCCTGTATTCGGCATTCGACAATCAAGAAAGTAAAGTGAGTGAAAAGTTTTACGGAACCCCAACAGTAAGCGGTTCTTGCAAACAACACTAAGTAGTCGCAGAACAAACATTAGTAGTTGTCCAACGCTCTATCTTTTATAGAAAACGACACAAGTTTCCACTCCAGATCGGTCCCCTAAACAACTTACTTTTAACCCCGAATAGTTTTGGATGAGGTTAAAAGAAAACAAGTTAAGTTAAATGAGATTTTACTGTTTTATTTGTACTTATATTTAGGTAGTACAGTCAGTATCAGTATAGGAAGTCATGTTAGCAAACAGGGTTTTTAAAATTATGCAAGCAAATCAAGCATAACATCATAGCAATCAGATGTCAATATAATGTTAGCTGTAACAGTGTTTATAATACTGTAGTCCAATAGCGAATAAAATACAAACAACTCCTCGTTGGTCTAGTGGTAAGCGTATTCGCCTGTCATCGCAAGGTCTCCTATTCGATTCCCGGCTCAGGCAAAGGTGTTATTTGGCCTTTTTCCGTGAGGAAATTCTCATTATCAGGATTATCAGGATTTGTGCACGGTGTCGCGATAGACTCACCCCATTTCACATGGGACCTAAATCATAACAGGTGTAGTGTGGGTGTTAAACGTTTGCCTTTATTGGTAATATAGGCGTGATGTTATGTTATGTTAGCTAAACAGTACATTATCTATAGCTAACATCATATTGACAACTGATTGGTAAGATGTTTTGACCACTCCGGATTTAATTCTCAGCCTATAAGGACGCCCAATGTTGAGCAAAGGCCTCCTCCAAACTTTTCCACACTTGACGGTCTTGGGCCACAAGCATCCACTTAATCCCGGCTGTCTTGACCAGGTCGTCGGTCCATCTGGTAGGAGGCCGGCCCACACTGCGTCTTTCAGTTCGCGGTCGCCACTCCGGATACTTGCATTATTTTAAATACCTACAGGTTATGCTAACATAAAATTGAATTGGTGTTATTCCGATCATTTGACTTCCTTGAAAGCTAAAATCTTTCTGATGCTGACTGTACGACATTTTGTTCTAGATTTGAGGTCAATCAAACTACGAACAGAAATACATGATACGCCACCTAGCGGACTACATTTAAGTTAATGTGTTTAATTTCTGGTCTTAGTAATCAATGACTTATACTCTGTCCATTCCTTTATTTTCTTTTTGACAGTTTACATTTAGGGATGCCTTCACACGTTACTGATTCGATTTGAAATCATAATCGATGTTGTCTAAGAAGAACTTTCAATCGATTAATTACATCGAAATGGTTTTAGTTCATTATTAATTATTCGTTTATAAGTAGTTTTTATTAGATGAAATAAATATACAAAATAATAATATAATAATAATGTCACATACTTAGTCTATGACGGTTTCCTAGTTACCTTTGTTTACATTATACAGACATAATTAAGCAGAGCTTGTACTATGGGTACTTGAATAACGGATACTAATACATATATATACTTTTCTTTTGTAAATACATAATTATGATACATAGAAACACCCAGACTAAGACAAAACCCCATGTTCATGCACACAAAGATTTGTCTTAAGCGGGAATCGAACCCGCGAACTCGGCGTAGCAGACAGGTAAATTAAATCTTAAATTGTGAGAATAAAAATGGTTTCTTTAAAACTAAATAATATTAGATATATATTACATTATTATGTATAATATTTGTTGTTGTACATGGTAAATATCTCGTGATATCATTATTTAAATTTAGATATTAATTTTTTTAATTTTATTTTTATTTATCATCCAAATAAAATGTTTTAAAAGTAACAACAACTAGTGCAGCGCTTTCTATATTTACCGTCAGTGAAACTTCTTCATATTTAGTTCGTCTACTTATCAACAGATGGCAGTAAATATACTGCCATCTCATCATATTACAATATTTATTTTTTATTCTTCATTACGAAATACCACGTAATTTATTTTAATTGTGGGTAACTCTTTGCATTTCCAACATAACCCATCTACGTGTTTTACAAACCACTAGACTTTTAGAAGTTTAAAAATTAAATATAAGCGTGACGTAGGCAATAAAATCATTATCTATGAACGCGCGACGCGTTGTTATGGCAACCGCTTCGCATAACAAACAAAAGCAAAATGTCGAATTATAAAAGCAGTATTGCATCTAAAAACACTATTTATTCAAAGAATACTCATTCATGCTCTCTTAAAAGTGGTAGAAATACAAAAAATGCTCCGAAAGCTGTGATCCCTTCGAGAACATTGACTGCCAACGACACAAAAAGTGCAAACGGTATTGGTACCAAAAAATCCATAGTAAGACCAAAAAAGACGACTAAATCTGAGAACTTCACTCAGAAGTGCTCAAACTTTGAAGTGGATTTATGCAAAAGGTGTGGCGATGCCGTCGAAAACCAAAGTAAGGAACAAGTGCAAAAAATAATCACCAATATGAACATCAAAAGTGTTCGTAATGATAATAATGTGAAAAGCAGAACTAAAACCACGAATTCAATACGACAATATTATAAAAACGAGAATTTTGATGTATCTGCTGACTCTGCCATGTTGTTAGAAGGAGATAATGGAAAAAAAGACTCTTTAGACACTATCAAAGAAGATACCGAACTCGGCGACCTTCACGCCGTTTCGGCGGATTCTATACTTATGGTATATCCTGAATCTGAAGATGACGTCACTTACTTAGACCCAGATGACGAAGAAAATATAGAAAACTTAAAACAATTCCGAAAAAAAAACTATTTTGAGTGTCATTCAGCGAAATCTCGAATCAAAACCCGCCCAAGCGTCATAAATCTAAACGACCACAAGTGTGTATATAGATTCTATCTTAACGATCGCTTGTTTCCCGTTCCATTGAACTCTGACTATAACAACAAGGTGCGGTGTGTCGAGTGTCATCTACCAATGGACTTTAAACAGGACTCCAAGGACGAGAAAATCAATGGAACGATTCAGGCCAAAGTGAAACTTGGTAACGAGACTCAAGATATGGTTCTTTTACTTCCTATAAAACAATCTTTGATTATTGAGGAAAGGAGGAAAGAGGAGAGGAAAGTAAATGATGAATATATGTATTTTGGAGTTGTTAAACTAAATGCAGAGGGCAATTCTAGATTCAACAGTACACTCCCTCAAGATTCTTTGGCTCTCAAATATCAGAAAGGCTATCAAGAATTCCAAATTGATGATAGTTTTAGATACAAAAGTGGTGAAGATGATAATGTAATTGTTATTTGATGAAATTTAAAATTTAGGCATAGTAGTGTAATATATTTTATTTTGTATTTTTATTTATTATTTATTTATTTATTTATTTAACACTTTATTGTACACAAAAGATTACAGAAAAATAAACATATTACAGTAAGAGTATACAAAAGGTATTTTATGTAGATGACCAGTGTTTGTTGCTAACTAGTTTTACTTGTTTGTTGAAAAAACAACTTGTTAACTTGTTGAGTGTTTTTTTATGTTTACAAATAAATTCTAATGAAATAAAATCGTTCAATTGAAACACCTCTCGATATTAGAAATATCATTAAAATAATTACTTTGTTAACAAGTAAACTTTCTGAGATAATACTATTTTAAATTCACATTAATAATAGACTCGTCCTAATGCCCCAAACAAACGGCTACATAAGCGTGACGTCACGTTTCAAATTTTGTTTTATAGTTATATTCCGTTTATGAAAATGGTGTTATTACAAAAGTTGTTGTAAATTGTGTGGGTAATTTAAGGATACAATTTTTTTTGATAATTTTGTACTTAAAAAAAGGACTCACCCATGAAACTTGAAATGATCTAATGAGTTAGATTTATAGTATGTAAATAAAGACTCTTGCATATGTTTATGTCCATTATAAATTTTATATGAAAATGACGTTTCTTTTTGGTTTATGATGATTATTGATGATTTGATTTGAAAAATGTTCACAAAAAAGGAAATAATGTAGTAACTTAACATTACCAACACTATTATAAATTAATATCAAATGAAAGTCACTAGCAAACATTTAATTCTGCTTATATTACAATAATATTTAACAGCTAATATGGCAGGTTAAAGGTAAAAACTGTATTTCTACATCCCTGTAGGCCGTTCACAAAAGTTTTACCACAGTGGCAGTGGCAGTGACCGTCTTCTGATTGTTCATTGTCGCAGTTTATGGTAGAAATGCATACCTATAGCTATTCTTTTGTGCGTGGTATTGACTGATTGTTTGCTAATTTTATCCAAAACAGGTTGCCAAGGACACTAACAAACCACAACACTTGAATAATATCTAGGTAGAAATACAAGCAGACATAGAATCACGCCCTGTAAACATACAGGGTGTAAATTACATCGTGACGAAGCCGCTTACCGCGTGATGCTGTACATGATTCTGAAACATTTGCTATTTTCTTATGACTGTAATCTTTTCCGCTCGAGTCTCTTGGCCTCGCTCAACGAATTCTTACCATGCCAGAAGACCACCTAAAAAAAACAAATCAACAAAGGATGCCCCCTCAGAGTAAATAATCTCGATCCCCCACTCTCTCTTCTCATAGAGGAAGTCGGATGTAACAATCAAATTAAAAAGTTATCATTGACGACTGCTTTGTTGGTCTAGTCATTAACATAACGTATACGACTCCCGATCATGAGCTCTCAGATTCCATCTCTCGGTCAGTCAAAAGTGTTATGTTCAATATTTCTACTTTAATATAATATAGTTTGATTATAATAATAGACATTCGGATCGAATGACAGGTTGCTCGACGATAAGATTCGTTCAAAAGTAATTATCACAAACAATACTCACGTCCTCGACACATTTTGTCAGCTGCATCCATTAAAACTATAATAATAATATAGAGCCCTCAATAGTGTCTCATCCATCCACCATGGAAAATTACACCAATTAAACCGAAATTGAAAAGCAATCATTAATTTCGCAACCCTTCCCGCCAACAGAATAAATATGGCTGACTTCGCGCGCGCGCCTCAGTTGAAACCACGCATGCGCGCGAACTGTCACTTTCGTTCAGAACCTCGAATGTGAAAAATAAAAAGTGTGAAATGTATTTTTTATTGTCTTTGGTTTGTTTAATGAGTTTGGTAGCTGCGGATAACATTTTACGTGAGTTTTTTATAATATTTTTGTTGTGTTTGTTTTATTTCCGCAAATTTAGGTGTTACCGCATAAGCTCAAGTTACGCGTGCATATTCCGCGTAATATTTCACAGTCGGTTACCTTCGGAAAGTTCCTAACTGTTACATACTATTTGTTAATGGGTGCTGATAATGATAAATAATATTCATGATAAAATGCTGCCTTAGGCCACAAGTTAGGTATAGATATTTACTGGATCACTATACATTACAACGTTTAATTTAACTATTTTAAATCAATTACTTCATATAAATGGTATCTGGAAGGACAAATCGTCAAAAAAAAAGACAATTTAAGAAAAGAAATTAATAAAGGGACCTACAGACAGATATTCGCATATTGTGGATTGGATCCCCCACGGGACAAATCTTCATGTGATTTACAAAGATTTGTTCTGACTCTAGGTGTGCTTTGTGTGTGTGAAATGTATGTTTGTGAACACTCCCGCGACACCGGACTTATTCCTAGTGCGGTCGACGTTAAAAAAAATACATATACATACCTATATAATCAAATAATAAAAAAAACAGCAACTTGTGATACAAACCCACGGTCACACTAAATACCCACTGGTTCAGCATGATGCCAGGCTAATAAATACCTGGCGCTGGTTTCAACCAGGCCTTAACTACTTATTCAGTAAACACGTATTTATGCTGGTAAAAGTATTATTGTAAAATACAGGCCCTATTATATACCAAGTCTGTGGGCTGGCCATACATTCAGGATAACAATCGCCAGCCTGACCTGTGACGCACTTTGCGGGCCCTCGCGACCGGTTCCGTCGAACAATATTAATGTAGATATCCTATTTTTACACCCCCATAAAAACGCAATTGCTAGTTTTAACAACCCCTCCCCCCGCCCGGCTTGCGGCTCACTCTGATCCTTCAAATATTGATGTATGAACTCAATGATTTCGGATTAGAAGTGTATATAACATAACATCACTATCGCCTATATTACCCATAAGGGTGCGGCAGAACTGTACAACACCCAAATTTCACCGGTTATATTTAAGTCTCATGGGATAGGGGGTGAGCCTATCGCTATCCACCGGACACAATTCCAAGTCCGTCAATTGTGAATTACCTGTCGGAAAGTTCACAAATAACACTTCGCCCGACCCCAGCATCGAACCCGAGAGACCTCGTGGTGAGAGCGCATACGCTTACTTTTTACTTCTTACAGGTGGTAGAGCTCTTGTGAATGAGCTCGAGGTCGGCAGCACCACCGCCTCACCTTTAACGTACCACCAAATAGTAGTGCTTCCATTATTTTGTTCCGGTTCGGTGGTGAGATCAGGCCCTGAAATTACTGGCACATGAGGCATAACACCGTAGTCCTCAGCTGCAGCGACACATATACAATCTGATTTTGTGGATTGTTGATGTCCATGGGCTGTACTCCACTTACCATCAAGCGGACTACACGTTCGTTCGCCGTGGGCGTAGTATAAAAAGAAAAAACCGGCCAAGTGCGTGTCGGGCCACGCGCAGTAGGCTTCCGTAGCTAGTCGTAACAACATATTTCGACTTAAAAGGGATTTACTATCTGTATTGAACAAGTAACATCTTCATACAAGTCATTACTTTCAAAGGTTTTTGTAATTTGCACGAATTATTCCAAGTAACTGCATTTTACACTTTGGACCCCAATTACTCTAGAACTAATTAAGTTAAAGTAACCAGATAAATAGCGTCCTTCAGATAGGAAATGTTTGTAGTACACGAAACCAGCTAGCACGTATGACGAGATGTATGAATGTTAAGGAAGCGAAAGAAGTATGTAAGGAGCGAAGCACATGGCGTTCCATCGTCTCTGCCTAACCCCGTGGGATAAAGGCGTGATTTTATATATGTATTATGTATGTTGTTTATTTATGTTTCAAGAATTTTGAACGAAATATTCTGAGTAACTGCATCTGACATTTCGGACCCCTATTCCTCTTGAACTAATGAAGTGAACTTATCCGCTATAGTTTTCCTTTAAAGTTCATTACATGTACTACCGACACAATTTTTTTCAGATTTTAGGATCGAGTAGTTTAGCTTTTAGAGGGGGGGGACGCCCTACTCGAACAAAAATTTGCTCTTTAAAGTTAATTATCTCGCAAACGGATCCCTAAATCAAAAAACTGTCTTAGCAACTCCTAAACGTTTTTAAAAGTCCAATCTAACAATACCCCACACTATGGGGTAGGTGACAAAAAAAAAAAACATCCCTACTTTACATGTAGGGGAGCTACCTGAAATAAAAATATTTTTCCAAATTTTACTCTACGACTTTCTTTGTTTAGTTAACATACATGTTTATGCAAAATTTCAGTTTTCTAGCACCAACGGTTTCGTCGCTATGCCGTGGACAGACAGACGGACATGGCGAAACTATAAGGGTTCCTTGTAGGTACTACGGAACCCTAAAAATACTTGTTATGAAACTCGAGGAATTAAAATGCATTGCCTCAAGTTACTCTTTCACATCTTATATTTTGTTAGCGATGCACCTCTCACTGAGAGGTTTCGGGTTCGATGCCCGGGTAAGACAAAAATGTTACTTTCGTTTTTACCGTCTGGAAATCGCAGTTGAAATTGAATTAAACAGCCACAAGACATCAAAAATCCACATAAGCAGATAAAGAATGCGTCTTTTTATCTGAGGACTACGGTGCTATGCTTTATGTGTCAGTCATTTTCGTAGCATAGTTATATCGGTAACTTATTTCTACTTGCCTTGAGAATTACATAACAAAGATAAAGTATTTGAAAGTTAAAATTTGTTACCTTAACCAAACTTAATAATCGTAGTTATTACATATAACCGACTTTACTCTTATTAATATTTAATTCAAGTCTAGACAAAGATGAAATATCACGTTTTTTGTTTTTGCATTACTATCACGTTTGTTGTTACGACATTAGTGATTGCTTTTTTATTTAGTGTCTGTGAACTGAATTGTTATGGTCATTGATGGACTGGTAACCTTTCATTCGTCGCTTCCTGTATTGGTCTACTTTTATTTATTTAATTAATTATCGATCTCCAACAAGAGCTATACACATTATAAACGTATAACAAACACATTAAAACATTTTAGTGTATTCCCTCAATTAAAGGAGACCACAGCTTACAAACATTACATAAAAATTTCAAGTATAAAATAAAAATAAAAATGTAAAATTTATTTTATTAAGTTGGTTACATGTTAGATCTATGTATTATAAAAATTATTTATCAAAATCGCACTACCGCACTGAGCTGTATTTCGTTCGATTGAATTTCTCCAATTTCTTCTAATGTCAGTAGTGGACCATGGTTTAGCTGTCTTAGCATCATAATGCCATAAATGTATTTGGCACCCTATGGTAAATTAGCTCCTTTTTTAGGTCCGCGCTATTTATAAATATTTTCTTTTTTCCTTTAATTTTTTTCAAGATTATTTGGTGCCTGTAATGCCTCTACCGTCAGACCTCGCGAATGAGCTTTTTGCATCATATACATCAGTATACAATTATACTTATACATACCCCTTCGAGGGACCCTTAAGCAGTACATTAAAAAAAAGGAAGATAAAAAACAGAAGACAAAATTATTAACAAACGAATTAAACGTAAACACAAAGTTCCGTTCCAAACTCATCAATAAAAAAAATCGATAACCAACCAAATCCATTAAAACCAATAACTCCTAACAAGCTATTATCTAACATAATAAATCATAACATCTAACAATTACTTCAATTATACTCGCAACTCAACGTAATAGGCATAACACACATACTATACTAAATAGTTACTACTTACACTCACAGATGGTGCTGTAATGAATATATTTCCGCGTTCGACGCGGGCGCAGGTTTTGCTTTCACTAGATAACAAGCCCTCCTTACTTTGTTATTACTTCCTGCTAAAATATTGCCTATTTAAAGGTTCTAATCTTTAAAAGGTTTACATCACGGTTTTGTCTATCATTTACACAGATCTATGGAAAATATTATCACGCCTATATTGCCCAAAAAAGTGTGGCATATGTGTATAAACATCGAAATTTCACTTGTTTTGTTTAAGTCTCATGCGACAAATTATGGAGTGCCCTAACATTTTAAATATTACATATTGCACGCAATTAAAAAAAAATAAGTGACTTTGATAAGTTGCACTTAAATAATATATATTTTTGTGTTAGCCTGCATTGTCCTACCAGTAGTGGCTGTAGACGTCTAGGTCGTCCCGCCAGTGCCTCCTAGATCTAAAAATAAATATGTTAATATATTAAATATATTACATCCACTTAACTTATTCTACATTATAATTTATCATCAATATTTCCTTAGTGACATTTTAACAGTTTGTGTGTTGACCTCTCATTTAGAATGGTACGGCAACTTTCCGTGTCGACTTTTATTTTTTCGTGAGTTGAACTTATTAAATAAATATTGATGCCATTTTTTATAGGATTATAAAAGGGTTCTGGTTGAAGTATTGATGCCGCCATCATCAAATTTATCAATGGAATAAACAAAGCGTGCCATACCTCACTCACTTCTCTTTCATATCTGCCGTCACGCAATCAAACCTTCTTTTCTTCAGTCTACCATTTTTTTATAGGAGCCACCTGCAATCATTGACTTAAATCTTCTTTTTAAAATGATTCTAATAGAAAAATCTAGATTTTCTATAAGAACAAACAGGAACACTAGTCTGATTAATTCATTTCATATTAAGTAGAGTGTTAAAAAACATAAAACCGGTTGATTATTTAACACAAGATTATAAACAACATGTTATTTCAAAGGTCAATTGCGTAGCACATTACTTGTATTTACGCAAAATATCATCTTGGTTATTTTGTGTCCGTTTTATGCTTTGTCGTGCAAAATTATTGAGTTAGCACCTTCTCGCTACCTGACTGACGAATTTTACATTTTTTTAAATCTTTTTGGCTGGATTAACTGTTTTATGAAACAAACAGGCAGCTAGTTCACACTGTAGGTTATAAATATTGTCTTAGGACGGAGCCATACCTTCGACCCGGGCTTTCTGTACCAATTTTTTTCCGTCGTAAATATTCTACACTCATCTTTTTGTCCTTGTATATATAACTTTTAAACTTATGCCGATTTGATACAAATTTTAGAATTTACTAGAAAACTAAGGTTTATCCTCTTACAGGTTTTACATAACAACCGCTAAAATAAAGCTCGCAACATTTATTTAAAATGGAAGGAACCTTAGCTGGCCCATAAAATCTCGTAGCTTCAGTCAAGGATACTCCACCACTGCATGTAAACTGTTCATAAAAGCTGTACCACTTGTCTTCTAGCAACAAAATCTCATCTTTCCAGTCAAGGTAGTCCCGCCACTGCATGTAAATAGTTGCATTGTTCGTCATTAACATGCGCAGGCGCACGGGACCTTGGTCAGCCGGCCGTACCATGACCCCGCGGTTATTGGTTCTGTAGTAACGCACGTAAAACACATTCGATTGATTGTCCATCCGAAGATGCCTTGAGGCTTGGAACTCTAATGTGGCCATTTGGAGACAAATATATGGTCATCGTATGCCAACTTACGATTTGTGTGTATCTTTCTCTCTCTGTGGGGTCTTCTGCCTCCGCTTTGCATTATCCTCGACATTTGGACTACCCCCTTTCACCCTAACCTCAGTCTACCTCTGGATTCTCGACCGGGGATGGAGAGCTGTAGTTTTTTTGTCTTTAAGAAAGGATATTTAATTTTAGAGTAAATGTTCTAAGGCCCTGCTAATTGTTGAAACCAATATTATTGAAGCATTATTGACCTAACGAACCTGACTCACGAGCGCAGCGAGTGATTCAACTATATAATCTTAAGATAGAAAGTTTCACTCGCTTAAAAGCAGCCATATTCGTTACAGTTTTAAGTGAAACTTAGTGCTGATCTCAAAAACGTGTTAAGAAAATGTTTAAGAAAAGCGACTCGAGTTTTCGATCTCTCTGTCCCGTACAAACATTAAATGAGAGAAAGAGATGCAAATACGAGTTTAATAAAACCGTAGATTAAAAAGCTTGCTGACATCGAGGTTTAGTCGTAAGTAAGATATTGCATTTCGGCCAACAGATATGCAACATTGCTATTTGTCTCTATGTCTGTTGCAAGCTTATGCGAAACAACGAAGGCCGCCCGGCGCACTCGTTTCATCAGAGCTTTTGCCAGTAACATATGAAATAACTTCAAAATGATTTTATTTTCGTGGAAAGTAGGAAGGGCTCGATGAAAGTGGTTCATGTCATGGTCACACTATATTTATACGACGTGTATAGTTAATGAGCTATAAATAGAATGTCGGTCACATTTACTTCTACAAACACAAAAGGTTGTAAATAATAAAACATCTTTCCACAGTTCAAGTACTACATACAAGTACTACATAATATGATCAATAATGTTCTTATAAAAATAAAAAAAATAAAAAAATACACGTAACATCACGCCTATATTACACAAAAGGGTTTGGCAGACGTGTACTACACCCACATTTCACCTGTTATGTTTAGGTCCCATGGGATAAGGGTTAAGCCTATCGCTATCCATCAGGCACAATTCCAACTCCGTACTGGTATTGAGAATATCCTGACGGAAAGTTCACAAATAACACTTTGCCTGACCCAGGAATCGAACCCGAGACATCAAAGTGAGAGTCGCATACACTAACCACTTGACCATCGAGGCATTTTAAAATTTATTAATTTAAAAAAAACATATTTTTTATCGCAACAATAAATTTAAAACCCAGTTTCATGAATTTTACTTCTAAATACTGGTATCTAGTTGCACTACACTAGAATTAAACCGCCGTAAAAGCTCTAAATGCTAACACTTTCTACCCTATTTCCATTGAATTTATAAACAAGAATGTATATCTACTATACTATACCAGTCTATGTAACGTCTTTTGGCACAAGGCTTACAAGACTATAGGCGACTTACTTAAGTAATCTATCAATAAATTCACCACGTGCCGAGTTCACTGGCTCAAGCTGAAGCATAACAGAATATTAAGTAACTTATAGATGTAATAATATCCTGGGTAACGTAATCGAGAACGTTAAAGTAGGTTACGTTAAAATTGTGTTATCTGGAAGGATTAAAGTGAGTGCACGGTTGGCGTAGTGGTTAAGGTGGTCGCCTAACCGTTTTCAACTACGCTGGTGTTATAGGTTCGATCGTTCACGGGACAAATCTTTGTTTCATCCGCAAATATTTATTCTGACTCTGGGTGTGTGTTTGAAATGTATGTTTGTGAACACCCCCGTGACACAGGAGTTTTTTCTAGTGCAGACGACATTTTAAAAATACAAAAAAGCGGCGTCACCGTAGTCGTGTAAATATGTTGATTACAATCAATACGTCACTTTTTTCGTATATCACCGTAATAATTGGGTAACCTTGACCCTTGAAATGCCACCAAGCCGCTGTGACCCGGGCGGCGCCAGCGTCCACGTAACGTTACACAACCAGACTTTCGTTACTTACTATGTGCATTCTGTTAGGGTTGTCACGAAGATGCAGTGAATGTTTATCGACTTTTTATGTGGCTTAAAAAAAGAGGTTTATTTTTTATATTTTTTCGCCGATTACTTGAAGACGCCTGGAACGATTTGAGAATTATTATGTCTGATAGAGTATACTTATTTTGTTCTCATCGTTACGCTCTGATGATTGGATCCTAAAGAAATCGAGGGCAACCCTCAAATTTTAAAGACTTCTCTTATTCTTCTTTATTTTTCGTATATTACGTAAAGCTACTTCGATATTCGCATCTAGCAGCCAGCATTTCATGGTGCTGAGCTGATGCTGCAACTTGCAATTCCTCAACGGTAAAGGCGATAATTGTTTAAATATAGTCACGTTAAGGCCGTTTACTGTATTCATTCAAGATATACGATATAGAGGCGAGACGTTGAATATTACATATTTTATGTATTTCTTACTATTTAGTGCTTTTTTTGAAATTTAAGTCAGTTTTTTTTAGGTTATATAATTCAACGGTAATCTTATTTTTTGCAAGAGATGGGAGTGCATGGATGTTTACTACTCTTCTACGCAAAAACGATCGATTTTGGTAAAAGGTATACAAATCTATTAGGCTTAAAAAATAAGTTATTTTTTATAGGAAAACCACGCAGATAATTGAGTACTAATTTAATATAATACATGTATATTGATCTATAGACAACTGTTACGCTTTTGTTACGTAGTGGTTCTCTTGTTACGTTATGCTGCATCCAATAGGGTTGGCAGTACCTTGATTTTTTTTAAATTGCTATTTTACTTACATTAGAAAAAAAATGTTTCACTTTTGTACCTTTTGGATATATGTAAAATTATTGTTGATTTCAATTAAATTTATAGGATTATTTTTTATCAAGATTGATTCAGCAGTTTAAACTTTACATTATAATATAAGTTACAATTATAATATATAAGTTACAGTCACTTTACGTAAACTGTAGGCTATTTAAAATATTAAAAATCTGGACACAACACAGCAAGGAAAATCCAGTGATTGAACAACTAGTTACGTCATTCACCACTTCTAGTAGGTACTCGGACATGTGTACGACTTCTAGCTACATTCATTTAAATATTTGACTTTACTCACAGTTATTTAAAAGGACTTGATATCAGTACAAAAAAATATAGTTAAAGTGTCTGTTTTTAATGTCATAATATTTTTTTTTTAAAGCTGGTATAGTTGTTGGCACGATACCTATGCCTGAGATCTTTTTTTTTAATTCTGAATGTCTGTCTGTCCATTAGTCTGTCTGCCAGTTTGTATCAGCTAATCATCTTAACGGCTAAATCAATTTTGATAAAATTTTAAATGCAAGTAACTACACTAACTACCTACAAGGTGCGTAACGGATAGAGCTATTCTCGAGAACTACTGGTCAAAATTTGATCATTCTTTTTGTATTTGATAGTATAACTTTCAATAAAGGTCTGTAGATATTTAACATCATCTTACTCTACGGGAGCGGAACAGTAAGATTGAGCGCGGATCAAAGCGTGGGAGCAGCTACTACTTAATACAACGAATTCCATGCGGACGAAGTCGCGGGAAAAAGCTAGTTAATAACATAAATATAATATATAAATATATAATATTCTTTCCCTATTCGTAAATCTCTCTAGTAAACCTTAAACTTCCCTTTCGTGTCTCTTTCTTACTCTTAATCCAATGGTTGTCTGTAAGAGATTGCCTTAGTTGCGATAAGACCGCCATTACTGTACTTGTACTATATAATATATCTTTCTGTATATTTATTTTTCCTTGGTGTGCAATAAAGCGTTTGATTATTATTATTCCTCTTTATTTATTTGTTAACTTATTTTATATATATATATATATATTTTATTATTATTATAAATATTGAATTTTTAATTAAGGATTTAATTAAACGAGAGAAAAACCGCTTTCGCACTAAACTTCTAAATCGGAAACCTTCGATAAATTACAAAATAAAATCTATTTATAGAATGTTATTTTTAGCCAAAAATTGCCATATCCTACTATTTATCAATATATTATTACTCAATGGTATAATTCCACAGCTAAATATTGTGTTTGGTAACTGCTGACCTTGTTCCGAATAGCCGGCGTGCAGATGTGACAATACGGTGCAATGCAAAAGTGTCGGATATTGCTGTTATGAAAGATGTTACTTGTAGGATTAACGGGTTAAGCAACGTGGGCGAGGATCGGATTTGGATTGGTGACCGGGAATATTTCAAGTGTTTTTTTAATATGAGTTAGTGTTTCTGCGGTGTGTTTAACGTGTATAAGTAAATTAATGCCTCGATGGTCTAGTGGTTAGCGTTTACGCCTCTCATTGTGAGGTCTCACGTTCGATTCCCGGGTCAGCCAAAGTGTTATTTGTGAACTTTCCGTCAGGAAATTCACAATAGTAGCACGGAGCTAGAATTGTGCCCGGTGGATGGCGATAGGCTTACCCCAATCCCATGGGACATTAACATAATATTTGAAATGTGGGTGTTGTACACCTCTGCCACACTCTTCTGCGTAATATAGGCGTGATTTTACGTTTTTTTATGTTATTTTAGTAAATTAAGTTTTAGCTGATTTTAATTAGTTTTTTGACATTCTTTCAAAGGGTTACCGTTTTATTTTAAATATGGGAATTATAAATAAATTCAAAAGCAAGAATATTAATTTATTTTTTTATCAAATTATTTTTGTAAAATTATTGTGTCTCTAGTCCTTGAGTGATGAGTAAGACTTTTGGCAAGTTTAACGTAAAGGACTTTCTAATTAAAATATTTATGGCTACTTGTTTATGATAGTATTTCCTGAAATTGATGAGTGTACGGTTGGCGCAGTGGTTAAAGCGGTCGCCTTGCCACTTTTAACTACGCTGGTGTTGTGGGTTTGATCCCCACACGGGACAAATCTTTGTGTGATTCGCAAAGATGTTCTGACTCTGGGTGTGCTTTGTGTGTGTGAAATGTATGTTTGTGAACACCCCCGCGACACCGAAGTTATTCCTAGTGCAAGCGCCGTTTAAAAAAAAATATGCAACTTTCAGAATCCCATAAACCACATAAAAAAAATTGACAAATAGATACAAATAGATCATTCATCACTCATGCCAATCTTTATTCTCTCTCACACACAATATTACTATGGACTAAAATGAATGCAACTTACATAAATCTTTGTTGTTCCAGCCGAAGACTTCACAAAATGCAAACAGCGAGACGTCAAACTCAATGAATGTCTGAAAAATGCAGTTCCCGACGCGTTACGAAGGATGAAAAATGGTAAGTACTAAAGATTATACGTTTTAATTATTATTCTTCTTCGTTGTCTCAATGACTGTATCAAATTTTATTGGTCCAATAAGTGGCCACTGTTATGGCGCTCTCATCGGCGTTCATGAGCGCCTCTCTTGTGCAGGTGGTAGGGCATTTTGGACAGTCAGTAAGGTGGGACATTGATTGTATTGCTCCACATTCACAATTTAAATTGAAATTATATAGAGTAAGATCTATAATAATGTTTGTCAAATGTGTCATTTATAAGGTAATGGGATAAAACCTCCATACCTATCACGTTGTTAATAATATTTAAAAATAATATTAAGTATGAAATAATATTCATATTAAATATCACACAACGCCATCTAGACCAAAACTAAGCTGAGCTTGTACTATGGGTACTAGAATAACTGATACTAATACGTATATACTTTTTTTTTGGAAATACTTACTTAATATACATAGAAACTCCATACTATGCATCTTTAACTTGATTAATGTTCTTATACAGGGTTATTGGTAATTCGACGTATTCCTTGCAGGGTATATAATAATAATAATAATAATAATAAAGCATTTTTATTTCCAGAACAAAAAATTATACAGTTCATTAACTTATTGATAATATTTCATTACTTAACATTAATACATTTTCTTATTAGGTGCATAAATAAAAACATGCTATATCATGCTAGGTATAACATGCATAAAATTAATTATTAAGTGTATATTATTTTTAATAACAAAAATATAACAACAATAACTAATAATTTCATAATTTCATAAAAATATCTTCTATATTTCATCGAGACCTTTTCATCAATCTAACAAGATAATAAAATACATTTTTAATTGCATGCTGAATCTAATCATAAAGTTCATAATCATTAAGTATATTATCGTTTTATATCATTTCCAATTAATAATATTAGTATTATATTCATTTATTTTAAAACAGTTGATTCTTTGTAAAAATATCATAATTATAGAAATGTATAAATAATATTGAATAATATTTTGTTTTAAATAATTATATTATTTAGTAGTAGTTTTCTGTCTCGTCTATTTCTTGGATCTGGACCCCTTGTTGGGTATATGCCTCCTCCAGTTTATTGCAGCTATCCCTATCTTTTGCTATTTTCCTTTCATTTGAGGCTAGAGATCTAACACTGTGTGTTCCAATTTTTAGATGTTTCTATGTTTTATTTTTATTTTACTGGAGGGTTGTGGTCATTTTTCCCCACGGTGACCAACCGGCTTGGAGAAAGTTCTTTTTGTTTTTTCTTTTTCATTTTTATTTTGGTATTTAACCGGTTACGTTTTATTTATTTGCTAGCTGCTTTGTTAATCTTTTGCTGAGGTCGTTTTTCCACGTGCCATATATTCAAAAGCGTTAGTTGTTTTTTGTTTCTTGGAGACATTATGTGAATCGGATTGGCTTTTATTGGAGCTGTGTTTTTGACCTGGAGAGCATGAATTTTTCCTTTTTTCTCGATTCGAATCAGACTGTTCCTTAACAACCAGCTTATCAAAATTTATATAGGCTATGTTACCTTTTTTCCTTTCTTCTTCTACTAACGGTTGTAAAGCTTTCCTTTTCTCTAGAATCTCCTTAGTATAGTCCTGCTTTATATATATCCCTTGCGGCAGTTTTTGCTTAATTTTCAATACTTCTGTCTTTCTCCAATTTGTGATCAAGGAAACTAAAATAGGCCTGACTGTATTCTTCTTGGTTCCAATTCTATGGGCTTTATCTATTTCTTGAGCTTGGATGTTGAATCCTAATAATGAATTGATTTTTTCTTGCATAAACTTTACTAGACATTGTCCCTCTTCTTTATCTTCTGTGATGCCGAAAAATAGCAAATTATTCTTCTTCCTATCTCTCTCTAAAATCTTAACTTTTTCCTTTAGGTCTGTAACCTCGCATTTTAATTGTTTATTTTCGCCGATTATTATATTAAATTTTTCATCCATTTGTAGTATTACATTCTTTGTTACCGATTCTGTTATTGTGACTGTTTGTTTATCCATTTGTTCTTGAATTTTCGCAAATAATATTTCTGACTGCGAGTCCATTTTGAATATATATATTATATTTGTTTTTTTTTTTTTTTTTTTTTTGTCCAGAAATTCGGGGTACTTAAAAAGTGGTAGTATGCAACACGAAAATCCTAAAGTGGCAACACTTTGTATCGTATGTCAACAGCAAGTTGTTTTTAGAATGTTGGCTAACCTGCACCTTGTGCAAACTTCACTCCTTTCAACTGTTTACAATTTGGTTCTAACATTCATATTTCATTCAGTAATCATTCTTCATTCGGTCAGTATGGCCGTTTTAGGTTATGAAAACTGTGAATATAATTGCTGCTTTGCTTACTTTTATCGGATTGTTTTGGCTTATTGTTGTCCGCCGCCACTTGCCAGATCTTGGATTGTATGCTTGTGCCTGTTTCACTAGGATTTTCGGCAATTACAAAGGTGAAAATATATTTTCTGTGGAGCTGACTATAATGCGACTGTTTACTTTGACAACCGGAACCGCAAAAAAAGCTTAAGCTAAAAAGCCTGCAGGGTATATAACATGGCCTTAAAACAATAATCTGAACCAATAAATGTTCTACCGATATTTAGTAGTTTTAAGGTATTTATTTTTTGTGAAATTTCAGCAAATAGCTGAAATTTCCCAGAATCAGCCATTAAAAAAATTTTAAAGTAAACTTAACAGCAAACGGATTACAATTTAAGTTTTTATTGTAAATCTTCTATCTATCTTAGTTAATATTCTTAATCAATAAAAAGCTAAATTATACACAATACCTAGACTAAGGATAGTTATTATTTTTTTGAGATTTTATTTTCCGTTTATAAAAAACGTGACATAGCACAAAAAAATATATAGAACACTAAACGTTCAAATTATAAAAATAATATCCAGAGCTTATCAGCTTCTAAAAAATGTATTGTTGTTGGTACTTTTACATGGTAGAAAGAAAACAGGTGAGTTTTTAACAAACATAGATGGAGGCTTGTCGACTGCTTGTATTAGTTTCGGAGGTTTGTCGACTGCTTGTATTGTATTAGTTGTAATATTTTTTATTATTATTATTATTAAGCCATTATTGCTGATATTACAATGACATATTCATTAAATTACATTACATTAAAAAAAGAAAATCAATAAACTACTTATAACCAATCTTATTTAATAATATTGTGAGTTTTTATTATGATCCAGTTTCCTTTGTATCAGCGTGTCCTTCAGACACATAGGCCTCTTCCAGCTGTTTCCATGTTTCTCTGTCCTGAGCAGTTCTTGTCCATGTCGGTCCTCCTATTTTCTTAATATCGTCTGCCCACCTTTTAGCCTGTCTCCCTCTCCTCCTTTTCCCATCAAGTGGTAGCCATTCTGTTAGGGTTTTTGTCCATTTATTGCGACTCTCTCTGGTCATGTGGCCCGTCCAGCGCCACTTTAGTTTTTTAACTTGCATTACTACGTCCTCTACTCTAGTTGTTGATCTAATATTCTGTGCTCTTTGCCTGTCCTTTAATGTGTAGCCCATCATACTTCGCTCCATTCCTCTTTGACAAGTTCTGAGTTTAGAAATGTGCTTTTGTGACAGTGACCATGTTTGGCATCCATACATCAGACATGGAAGTACACAGGTGTTAAATACTTCCCGTTTGGCTTTCCGTTGTAATAATACTTAAATTTAAAAAAAAATGAATATCGATAGAACATTTAAGGTCCTAGTTTGTGAGTTTACAAACTAGCATCTTTAGGGGCTCAAATCATTGCATTTAGGCCCTATAATAACACCGTGCAAGGAATACGTCGAATTACCAATAATCCTGTATAAAGGGTGCAGTTATTTAATCAGTTCTTATATAAACTGCCTCAATTACCTTGAAAAACAGATGAATATGCAGATGCTTAACAAATACAAGGAAAATAAATAAACCTATTATGTATTATTATAAACTGGTATGGTATTTATCAGAGAACATCTTAGACTGTTTTATTAATATAAAATTGTTTTTATAAATTAGTAATAATTATAGGTATATCTTTATAAAGATATTTCTATAAATATGTTATTGTATCCATTATTTTGATGTAATAATAATAATATTTTTTTAAGCCGACCTATGTAATTGTGAAAAGGCTCGGAAGATACTTTTACTTTACCTATTCGGCTATTAGGCTTTACTTTTACTTTTAAAATTCTATTTGTGTCTCTATTTTGACAATAATAGGTTAAAAAAAATAATCACTTTCTAATAAATAATCGATTGGCGAGCTAACAATGTGCTTAATAAATGAGAATCAATTAATACAAAACAGAAGTTTGTCTTGATACCGTAATTTTTCTGACTGCGGGCCGTTCACGAGAATTCCTTTACACTAACAGAACTTTTTAAATTGATTAACTTCAACGACTTTAGCCTTATAACAATATGCCAGCCACTAAACCATACAATATTGTATTTATATTGACTGCATCGATGGTGTAGTGGTTAGCGTATGCGCCTCTCACCGCGATGTCTCGAGGGTTCCGTAAGTAAGTCTTATTTGTAAAAGGCAATGCCCAAAAACTGTATCGCCAAAACTTATAAGCTTGTGTCACGAATAAGAGAGTAAATAATTTCTAGTTTTGTGTATGACAATTATCTAGTAATAAGGGTGCATGAAAGTAGCCTCCCCGAGTGACGTACACAACGATTCCCTACGTCCGGCGCACCCTGGGCGATTCGCGAGTTCTCCAACGCGAATTGGCTAATCCTTTCACCACGATGGCAAGTCAAAATAAAATTTGACTCAGCCCATAACTAAGCGGGATTTAATAAACAAAAAAGATTTTCTATTTAAACATGAAGGATAAACTAGAATCTAATTTTGTTTTGATAGAATTATCACGTTTTTTGCACTTGTTTACTAACTTTTTTTATTACATCTCAGCTTTCTATCAAAATATCCGGCTTAAAATTAAACTTTCATATTATTTTACATACAATACAGCAGTTTTTATCTTGACAAAGCCACGGAATAGACAGCACAGCAGCGATAAACAATCCCATAGTCGATTAGTCATACCGGAGTTGGATTTGTGCTCGGTGGATGGAGATTGGCTCACACCCGCGTGATGTTATGTTATGTTATATTGCATTATAGGGTTAACTCATCATGAGCAATTTACCATAAAATTTTAGGTATCCCATCTTTGTCCGTGCCTTCAATGGAGCCGCTTCACGTGGACCAAATCAACATACAATCAGGCGGAGGCCCTGTCACCATCACTCAGAACTACAAGAATATCGCCCTCCATGGACTTACCAACTCGAAACTTACCACTTATAAGTAAGTATTTAGGGAGACCTAAAAATGGAGACATGGAGGCAGAAACCAGTATTGATGATAATGGTAATATAAGTCTAATTGAAAAATAATAATACAGGGTGTGAATGACATCATGACGCTTACTAGTAATTTAGTAAATGATTCTGGCGAAAAATCAATCTTGGATTTTCTTTTTACGTCTTAAAAAAACGCAAATTTATGAGAATAAGCATGCAAAAAGGATTAAAAATGTTTTATCGACAAAATCTGAAAAATGGAAAAATTTCATCGGAATATTCCAAAATTTACCGAGAATTTTCAAATGTATTGTAGTTGCGGAAAACAAAAATTTTAATAATACTATTTAAACTAACGTGAGAAGACATCATTACTAGGGAAACAAACGGGTTACTCACGGATTTTATGTCGGAATTTTGCCGACCGGTTTCTATACTGATGAAAATACTTCCTTAATGAAGTATAGAAACCGGTCGGCAAAGTTCCGACATAAAATCCGTGGGTAACCCGTTTGTTTCTCTAGTAAAGATTTTGAATTTACCGACGGTAAATCTCTCGGGACTTAGAATCATGTACTGAGTCACTAGAACGCGGCCCAATGGAATTTACATCCTGTAGAAAGGAAAGGTTACCCAAATAAACGCTTCTATTAATAAATAATATTTATTTTGAGAGTGGACCTATTTTTTTGTAGGATTTCTGTATCATTATATTTTTTTTCATAATTTTAGAGCTGACCTCAAAAACTACAGACTACGGACAGATTCCATTACTCCAAAGATGGAGTTTATAGCCGATTACATTATGAGAGGCAGGATCCTGGTGCTGCCCATCCAAGGGAAGGGTATAGCGAACATTACGATGTGTAAGTAACGCCATCTAGTGGGGAGTAGATAAACTACATGACATGAAATCTAAAACATTGTTATGTATATAACTTTTATCTGACAGTAATTAAATGATCAATTGTTTAAACATTAAATTTGATAAATTGACACAACAATTAAAAGATGATAGGATTGATCAAATGATGCTTTGATTAATCAGCGTATGTAGAGTGGACAACAAATTGAAGAAAAGACATCAACGCGTGCGTTCTAGAAAGGTGCAACTTAATTATAACTTACACCTTAACAAAAAAATCTACCAGTGACTCGTGCGTACTCTATGGGTGTTTAAAATCTTACTATAATTATAGCCCCATTTTTATAAAAGCTATATATTATCGGTCCGGCAGATCACAGTCAATCAGACTTTCCGTCGGCTTATAGTAAAGTTTTGTCGGCCCCTTATTCGGTACGAAGATGAACTAAAATACGCAAATAACACCAATTGTACAACTAAAGCATGAAAAATTGGCCAATAGTAAATTTTATATATGCCTTTATTTTATTCCAGTGAACCTCGTAGTAAAGCATGACCTGATTGGCGAGCCGATAACCCGCGACGGTGAGACGTACATGCACATACGGGACTATAGAGTAACGTTCCTGCCGCAGAAGGTCATACTGCACTTCACCAACCTGTTCAACGGAGATAAGCTGCTGGGTGATAATATGAATATGTGAGTATCTAAATTACATTAGAGCCAAAATGAGCGGCGAATCTTTGGAACCATAACCGAAAATAGTCTTAAGAATCTTTGTATTGTGCAGTCACTCGGCGTAAAATAATGATATTCAGCAGCATCCATCGATTAACTAGCAGACTCGTATTAAATATTGAAAAGGCTCGTGAGATTATATCATTTCGACATGCAGCGCCATCTGCTATCGAGTAGCAAAACAACAAAAAACTTAAGTTTTCTTTTGTCTTTTCAGGTTCCTCAATCTAAACTCAGACCTCGTATTCAACGAATTAAAGGACTCGTACGAGAAGTCTCTCAGCTCAGTTTTCCAGAATGTCACAAATGGAATATTCGACAAGGTTCCAATGAACAAAATATTTTTGGAAGAGTAATCTATTTGATACGCACTTAATTTAGTAGAAGGAGACTTAACACACGAGGTATAAGTTCTTGCATTTCAAAAAGGCTGCTTAGTGACAGTTTACTTTTAGTTTATATATGCATGCATAACGCAATAGTGTAAATATTCGATGGAACGCGTCACTTTTGCGGAACGACGATCTTTCGTTTAATTTTTTGGTCTCACAGACACTTTAACACACGTGTATTGATTTAAATGCAGTACTGGTAAAGCCCAACTGCCTTCGTGGATTGCAAGGACTGTAAGGAAAATTAACGAATAAATAAATCAAAGTATGATTTAGTCCCACACAGTTTCGTTGTTCTGTGTTTAAGTTTCCTTCTAAAGTAAAAGAAAATGTTTTCTTCTGTCTTAGGTTTACAAAACTGACAAAAATGTAGGTTAGGAATTCTTCAAGAAGGTGGTATTTATTAAAACTGCTTTAATTAGACTGTGTAGATAATAAAAAACGTAAATTAGCTTAGATTTTATTAAGAATGTAAATAATTAAATTTATTTTGTACAAGCTGATGTTTTATTATGTCACTGAACCTCTTCTTTTACTATTTTAATAAATAATTATCAATCTACAACCCATTCAGGCCCAGTTGCGGCTCAACACATTAATTTCAATTTAATTTTATAAACTCTAAGAACTATTTCTTGAAAGTATCATCTATCAGCAAGTAGCTGAACCTATAGCGTTTAGCGCCATCTATCTTTCAGTATTGGCACCAAATTACATTAAATTTGTATCTATTAAAAGCTTTTGTACAATTCTCTGACATATTAGTTTCAAATAAAAAACTGTCGGTACGGGGCCTCGCCTGGACCTGTCGAATTATAACATAATTTGGAAGATTCATTGATCTCGTCAGACTCTGTTCTGGAAGGCCTTCTTTCATTAAATTCTACATCACTCGATTCGTCTGCTTCTCGCTTCCTTTGTATTTCCTGAGCGTTTTTGATGCACTGCGCCTTGCAAAACGCTTCGTTGATGATGACGACTAAAAACGTCAGAAAAAAATAGTTTCGCTTTTTTACCGGTAGATGGCAACGTTTTAAATTTATGCTTGGGTAAACCTACAAATATTTATCTAGGTTCTGCCTGTGTCTCCGCCTTCATTGTAAGTTAATATGGATAGAAAGGCTAGCTACAAGCTTTTTAATCAACTCTCTTTTGTAATGTTTGCATTAAATAGTAACAAACATCCATACTCTGTAGATCGTTGGAGGGGACTGGATAAAGAAGATGGAGGACTGGGGGTTGTCGTGTGTATTTCAACAAGTTGTTTGATGGATTTATTTATTCATATTTCTCACGAACTTTCGCATTGATCATTATGAGTCGAATATGATACTTACCAATGCTGACCAACACCAAATAAATTATCAAGCCTAATATCAAGCTCTCGTACTCCATTTTGGAACCTGAAATAAGGTTAATAATAAAACGGACATCAGTGGCTGTAAATACAAGAAAACTCGCTTTTTGAAAACCTTCGTGGACCTAATAAGTAGTAGGTATCTTTCGTATAGGCAAAGTAGCGAGCAAGCTCGGCGAGCACTCTATGTCTGAAAGGGTGTATGAAATGACGAAGAAGTTAAAATCGTAGCACATTTTGATTCATTCTCTACCAGCCCACCCCCTAGTACAAAGGTGCGACTCTATATATGAATGTATATATTATACTACATACATACATTCATACATAAACTTTTAGACTAAAACTACATAGTTTTGGTACTAGCTATGCTAGATACCTGTGCCTGGTCGTACACAATCAACAACAGTTTCGTTGCTATCACCACCCATTCAACACTTTGGATCACTTAACCTCGTCGACACTAGATGCTCTAGGAAGTCTTCAGAAGGCCTAACATATGGCAGTGAGGATCAACAAAACAAGCTGCGATGACAAAAGCCCTCTCAGCATTTTCTAGATTCGGGAGATGCGCTTGGATGAGGAATCAGCGGCACATCACGACATTTTTTTATTCAAACACAGAGAACATCACAAAAACATTAAAACTCATTGACCATGATGACAGCTCTGAAGTTTTGATAATTGACAGATGGAGTTTGTTTTTGTCATTTGAAATAATATTTCAAATAAGTATTTATTTTGGTGATACTTTCAGTCTCAGAGAAATAAGCCAACCAGAGGTGTCATTGTCATGCTTCCCACGCTGCCAAATGTCTGACCGCCGAACATAGGCTTCACGTAAAACTAGTAGTTAAATCCTATGATTTGACACTAGCGCAGTACAATTTACCTCCCCGCTTCCCCGCGAGTTGTAGCAAGCAATGTTTGCTAGTCTAGTGTAGTCTATTCAATTAGATTTTTAGTCTTTAGCATGCCTCCGTGGCCAAGTTAATAGATTATAGTGACTGCCACGTTGAGGTCTCAAATTTGAATCTTGGATCGCGTGAAAGAGATGTAAAAAAAGTCTAATATCTCCCTGGAGTCAGTAAGTTGGCGGCTGGTGGTGTCTACCCCTGTTGTTTTAAAGGCATGTAAAGCCGTTGACCCTGCGCCTGATTTCTTTCCGATCGTATCGGGGTATGAGAGTAAATTAAAAGAAAACGCTCTTGTGTTTCGTACAGGCGTTTCAGCAATGAGAGTAAAGTAAACGAAAATGCTCTTGCGTTTCTTGCAGGCGTTTCAGCACTATCGCCTCTCTATTGTGATTTGCCAACATTTTGCCAGGAATCATGTAATTTTATGTAATTAAAGTTTGCAATACACACAACCAACATGGTCGTGATTGTGATTCCAATAATATAATAAATATACAGATACTTGGCCACATTGTACTCGGATGTTAAGGCCCAGTTTCACAAGCGTCAGACAAACCTTATGGGTAGGTTAAACACACAGGTAAAAGTGATAGCTGTGTTCTTTTTTTTAAAAAGAGAAAATTGCGTGACACTTCTATATTTGATCATGGTATGATTGATTTCAAAACCTGATGCACAGTCAGTTTTAAATTTTACCATCATTTAATAAATTTGGTATTATACTTGGGTGTGCTTTATTGTGTGTGGAATGTATGTTTGTGAACACCTCCGCGATACAGGAGTTAATACTGATGCCGGCGTCGTCTTTAATAACCAAACAAAAAAAAAATATGGATGTAAGGTACAAAAATAAAATCACAATAAATAAGATAAACTTATTGTTTATTCCATGAATATAACAGATATCTATGGCATAGCACTGGTAACATTACGTCGAAGAGAAATAATGCAAATTAACATAACTTAGCCTCTACCTTTTCATCGTTACATTATAAAAAGCTAAATTTAAAAAAGCTAGAAAAATTTAAATCAAAGCTAAATCTCCTAGCTTTTATAACAGTTTCATTAAAAATTTTCTAGCTTTTAAATTCTAGCTTTTTTAACAATTTAATGAATGTAACAATGTTTTAACAGCGAAGTTTCTGATTATACAGACACCCTTTTCTGATAAAAAGCCTAATTAAATTCCAATATAAATAATATTATTATAAGAATGTCCATAAATATTTGCCTCGTCATCTGTTTACATTTTTTTTGTAGTTTTTTTTTATTATAATATTGTTTTATATTATAAACAGATGACTACAGTTTTTGAGCTGAGCTTATTTTTTGTAGGTTTTGATATAATAAAAATCCAAAATACAAGAAATTATAGGTCATTTAAAGTGCTTACCACACAATGAAATTGTGACAAATAAAAATTAAATTACAATATAGCATAGGTATTACATAGACGTATTATTTGTGACATCTTATAAATAAGGTTTTGTAGACCTTGTTTAATTACAATTACTTCATCATTAATTTAATTATCATTAAATTATCCATTACAATGAAAGAAGTAATGATTTGTCGCAAAATGTCGTTCTAGCCACTGATTGTGTCTACTAAATTTATTATTTTGTCGGAATTTATTTTTAGACATGTAATTATTAATAATTAAGTGACTAAATCGACTTTGCCGATGCCAGCTACAGCTATGTCTTTACTACACTTTGTCGGACGGTTTTATGGCAGCTAATGACATCTAATGATTTTGTAATTTTAAATTTATTATTAATTATTTTTCGTAAAGTGTGCAAAAATATTTATTAAATTGCTACACTACAATGAGGTATGAAAATTGATGTTTTGTCGTTTTTTTTAATTTGAATGCCATATCACCATGTTTTTGTAACAAAATCTACGTGATTAATTATTTTTATTAAACACTACGCATTTTCATAAGCTCAACCCTTCACAACCTACAAAAATGAGATTACTTTAAAATAAAAATTGCCAAAATCCCGGCTCGTACATGGAATGATAATTATCTTTAAATGCAAATTATGAAATCCAAAAAAAAATGATAATTATAATTTTATTAATTAGTTAAGTTACCGGGAAAATATAAAAAAAATATTCTAAAGCTTAAACTAAATCTAACTTAACTAAAACTGTCATCTTGAAAATAAAAATAACCAAATTAAGTCAAATCATTATTATTAAATGTTTTATTAATTAACATTGCCAGTAATATTTGAAGGTGATTAGGGTCTTTAGCATAAAATTTTATTGCACCAATGTAAAAAAAAAAACATTATTCCATACATTGTTTTTTTTTTCTTTATAAAAAATATTTTTTTTTAATACCTTGGTGCAACTTAACTAAACTATTGTGAGACGTCAAGTCGAATCTTAACTAACTTATGACTAAAATTGTAAAAACTCTTGTGATACTTAGCATTTAGCTAAAATAATTAAATTAACAATTACTAAACAATAGAAGCTAATATTTTCATTGCTCAGCACCATAAAAAAATCAACTCCTGTTTTGCTGCTTTAATTTGTTTTCTTACATTCAAATTTTCAACAAAAAAACTTTAAAAAAATTATAATGATGATTTTTTTAATTATCATTATCATAACCATTAAAATCAAAATAGCGTCACAAAAGGTTGAATTAAAGCAAATAAGAAGATGCAATATCCGGTTTGAATGGCTGCTAACCATTAAAAAATATATATTATTGGTTAGTACGAATTTTCTAATCGAACATTAGTACTAAAATTATGTATAATAGTATCATCATGAAGGTTGCACCGGGCAAAATGATATTTTATTTGGTGCAACCGAAAAATAAATTGCTACATTGATGTAGTATTTGAGTCAAAATCGGGTACACCCAGCCTCTCTGCGACCTTTCAATAATTAGGCCTTAGTCCACCACTAGCCTGTCTTATTCATTATAACATCTAACATTTTCATCGCTAACACGTCGAACACGTCGTGACACGCTACGTCACGTAAATTCCCTCTGTATCACACACCACGCCCTAAAGGCAGCAATCCATCACTAAGCCAATTTAAATTGGCCTGTCCTGAAACTCTACTCACTAAAATTGATAGTTCAATTATCACTGGTAACTACGCTACCTTCAGACTCCTGTCATTGAAACTGTGACGTCGACGTTGACCGCCTGCAGCCAATAGACACTGGTGCTGGTATCCTTGATGGACCATTTCTTTGGTCTTTCCTAGGAGCGGCCAACTGCCGAGTACTTGTAGATCTTTCTAATTTACCATCTGACATCACCCAAGCTGATGTAAAGTCAGCGTAGTCAGAATCTTTGGAACTGGTTCTAGATAAAGAATCGTCTCCCTTTGAATATGTCCTAATTATCTCCTTCATTTTCTCAAGAACTGATACGTCATCTTTCGCGGTTTCTGTTGATCGTAAGATCTGTTCGAGAAGAGGACTCAAAGGTTTGTTATTCGGTGGGGACCTGAGAGTAGCGCTGCTGGCTCTGAGTGGAGAGTTCCTCTTAAAGGCTTCATTCTGAGGAGCTTTTGGTTTCGTTTTTGGTGACTTGTTTGGGTTTTCGAATGTGTCAGCTCCTATCGTTGGCCTAGCCTTTGATTTGGCTTGGTTTGGAGCAGTTCTTCCTCCCCAAGTATTCCTGGAGGTCGGTGGTAGTTTTGGGGTTAGCTTGGGTGATGTCTGTACAGGAGTTGCGGTGTGTTTTGGGCTTGGAGTGTTCCCTCGGCTTGGTGTTCGGTTCCTGACTGGAGAGTGAGGGATTCGACTGGCTTGTCGGCTTCTGATAGTCTTTGTAGGGGACTGTGAGGCCTCACGTGTAGGTCTGAGGCTCTTGCTAGGTGAGTTGTTGCATTCGGTGACCACCACGCGGTCAGGGCTGCCTCTGATTGACTTGTCATCAATTGAGCTAGTCTTTCGGCCTCCGTAGAAGGTTTCGGAGAAGTCAGTCTTGCGCAGACCGGTGTTGAGGCTCACGTGGACGTCTACTCGTTCTGGTTTGTCCATATGACAACCGTCGTCGTGATCAAGACGCTCTGAAAGTAAAAGAGAGGTAAGGTTAGTAGAGTCTTTCTAAATCCAAGTTAACTAAGAGAGTCAGGAACTTGTGTAATAATTCCCAAATTAGACCAACAGACAGATATGACCTTCATATTTAGGAAAACCTTTATTCACATGTTGGCTTAAAGAAAAAAAATAATTGACTATCAACATGATCATTAGTTAACATGATGATACTTTAAATATCAAGCGCAATTTGTCCGATTTTATATCTAGGCAAGTCTTATTTTGATAATAAATAATAAACACCTATTATAAAAAGATGCTTACATAAAGTTTAAAGCTAAACCCAACAGTTACATGACCACGTTGCAAACAGTTCCGTTACCATCTAAACCTATTTAAATTTTATTAAAGCGGCTATAAAAACTGCTTCTGATTTACAATCGCCATATTAGGCAGATAATAACAGTTGGTTAAGTTAATAATTCTGCCCATAGACAACGATGCCTTTTATAGACATGGAGTGAGGTTTACTTCCCTCTTCCGCGAGTCTATGGTCAATTATTTTATAGCGAAGGAATTTTAGATGGAAGGATTTATCCGGTTTACTTAGAATTTATTATTTCTGTAGGTTTTGCTGTGATTTAGCGCGATTAAATGTTACTTTGATGGAGTAATGGGCTTCTACTGTACCACTATGATAGGCGAACTCTTACGGTTCTGCCACACTCGTACATCGAAAGGTAACATGGTGGTAGTAAAAATTAATCCCAACTTCAATATTTCATTCTAAGACTGGGTTGAGAATAAATATTTAAGGGTGTCTTAAAACGTCTTATGTAAAGATGAGGCACTACCTACTGGCACATCTATTTAGTTCGTTCACAAAAAGATGAGGACTCTATATATTACACTTATCTGTATCAATCAGCAAATTCATCAATCCTGTCCTTATTCATGCCATTCTCACGCCGACGTCTATTTTTAGTCAGTATAATTATAAAAAAGCACATGTCCATCAAAGGGATAGGATAATTATGATGTTATCCGATGGGCACGAGACTAGATGTCACGTTATTCATGATACTGTACACGGCCACACGTCAAGCTGAACATTTCCAGATTAAGAAGGTCTGGCGTTGTTTAGACTGCCTGTGCAATGCAAGACCAGCTTATGCTGGAAATGAGTAGGTTGGTCGGTAGCCGTGTGTACAGTGGGCCAAGCAATTAGGTATGCAGGTCAAAAACTTCTATGCCATAGTGAAGACTGACTGCAATAGATATGCATGTGTGAATAACATATTTAATAAGTGTAGTATACCTACTATTTAGATATGTAACTCACTTATCCATGACTGGTGTAGTAAGTCTTTACTATGACTTAGAAATTTTTGGCCCACTGTACAACGACCACGTTGGACGCACACGTGAGGAATACGATAAAATTGAGGATAATATATTATGGAGTAATCTGCTGATACGACTGTATTTACTACCAAAATAGTGATTAAACTGCCTCGTAGGTCTAGTTTTAAACGTATGCGGTCTCTCACCACAAGGTGTCGGGTTTGAAGCCCGGTCGGGCAATAGTAGTAGGTAGATGTCTAACATCTTACCCAAAACATTTTGCAAAACCAGCGATATATGAACGATATCATTAAATGTTGTTCTCAGAAATCGATCGAGCAGCTCTATACAAATAGATATTCCACTGCTGGGCACGGACCTCTTCTCAAAAGGAGAAGGGTAAGATCATAGTCTACTACGCTAGCGAAGTCCAGATTGGTAGACTCCACTTTTTGGTATTCTCTTACGATGTCATCGTGAGGAAACCTGAATGCACACATAACACACACACACACACATAACTTCAAGAAGACGAAATACTAACAATTTATCGACAAAGGTGTGTGCCGTGAGTTCGAACCCGAGACCTTCGACTTACAAGTCCTACGGTCTCTCACTCAGCTATCACTACTGCTATTTTGGCTAGCGATTTGATTGACTGGCAAAACAGATTTTTTTAGGTGTTAGGGTCGTAGGAGACAAGGCTTTGAATGAATGAATGAATAAAAGTATTTTACCAGAACTAACGAACTTCTCTCTAGCTCGTTCACAAAGGCTTACGCAACTTGTTTACAGTTCAATTCAAAGGCAATAATCCTTGTGTATCAGTTCCCTGTTCACCCCGCAAGGCTGACGATGCGACATTCCTGGCAGCATACTGTACATGGCGTTACAACATTGTTATACTGCTCGTTGTGGGCGCACACACGGACTGGCGTGCTGTTATATTTGTATTAAATAATAACTAGCGGTCGATGCCTAATTCAGTGTATTCAACTTATATATATATCAATTGAATTCTATTTTGGAATTGGTAACATTGGTAAATAAGATAATAGTAAATAACGACTAGGGGCGATTTCACCAAATTACTTAAATCTACAATTTCATTTTATCGCGTTTAAGAATTTAGGTAATTTTTGGTTTCGGGTTTTAAATAGAGGATAAATATCGGTTAGGTATGGTATTATAAAATAAAATGGTAGTTCTTCTACTACTAGCAATTAAGAACAACTATTTCTTAAGAAATCTTCTGCATATAATAGAAAGCTAAAATTCCCAGTTCTCGCCCCAAAAAATCACGATTAATCATTATCATAATCAAACGCGGTCATCAACTCATCGTTTGCGTACAATAGGTCCTTGGTCCTTACAGAGCGATCATTCGTTCTGAATTATAAGTGAATGATTTCCGTCATTCTTTGTTCGTCATTCGGCTGTGACGTCATTTGATTGCGAATTTGTTGATAAGATTTAGATTGGATGAGAGATAATAAATTAATCAACAATATCAACTAATATCATAGATATACTTACTTATGCTACTGTATCGATGGTCTAGTGGTTAGCGTATACGTCTCTCACCGCAAGGTCTCGGGATCGATTCCCGGGTCGAGTAAAGTGTTATTTTTGTCTGTCAGAAAATTTATAATAAACCACGGCATTGCAATTGTGCCTGGCGGATGGCGAAAGGTTCACCTATGTTATGTTTAGGTTCCAATGGGACCTAACCATAACAGGTGAAATCTGGGTGTTGTACACCTCTGCCACACATGTGATGCTATGTTATGTTATATAATTTCCATGGAGATCGGTCTGATATTAGCTCAAACAGCTTAGGGCATGTAACGGCAAATGTAAAGGAAAATATCAGGAAGTGATAAACTATGAATTAATAGATAAAAACAACTTATCAAATACATGTTAGCACAAAGTTGTGCTTTGTGCTAACATGTATTTGATAAGTTATAGATAGATAAGCTATCACAAGGACGATTGTTATCATTTCAAAGAAATATGATTAATGGTTTAATTTTAACGATGACGGATGGACGACAAAGGCTATAACACAAATTTTAAAGTTTACCTGTAAAAAAATAATAAAATTTTTCGTATATAGGATATGCCAAAATGTCTACTACTACAAAAAATGTATTTTACATTTTATATTCTTTGATCATCATTGTTCAAACTTTTTCCAATAACCTTGGGGTCGGTTTCTAGTCTACCAGATTCAGCATAGTATCAGTATTGCACGTGAAGCGACTGACTGCCATCTGGCCTTTCACAACCCGACGAAATACTGTACTCAAAGAAAAATTGTCTTTATTGGTCATTTCAATTTACCAAATTAAATTTAATGAGCAATGTACATTGTTCTAAGTAATTTCTTACAAAAGCTTCTTATTACTTTCTATGCGGTTTGCCTTTTTTTCTGGGATGTTCGCAAATATATCTCACACACACAAAGCACACCCAGAGTCAACACTAATCTTTGCATATCACACAAAGATTTGTCTCGTGTGGGGATCAAACCCACAACGCCAACCGTGCAGTACTTATTAGTAGGGCTACTGACATTAACCTTGTAGGTTTACCAATTTGGTTCAACCTTTTTAAATAGATCCATATTTGCTATGATTGATATATGATTGACAGATCGATAGTTCACATTCCGACAATAATATAATAAGTATGAGAATGTGCCACTAATGTCCAGCTTATGCAACAGCTATTATAATAAGATAAGTATGGTACACACGGCTTCCGATCAACCTATACATTTCCAGTATAAGCTGGTCTCGCGTTGCACGGGAAGCCTATTTTTTTTATGGTGGATAGGCTCGCGTTTGACCACGATCTCACCCGATGATAAGTGATGATGCGGTCTACGGTGGAGCACGCTTACCTATGAGATACCTATTGACTCTTGCTTCCAAGTTGCACTCATGCAGAAACACAGACTCGGGCAAGGCGTTCCACTCTTTGGCAGTTCGCATAAGAAATGTAGAAGCAAAACGCTTGTGCGTAATGGTGGAATATCTACCGTGAATCGATGCCTGAGTGCCGTTTGTCTGGTAGTCCGATGGTGAAACGGGGACGGAGGGATAAGGTTGTGTAGTTCCTCCTATACAACTTATACTGGCAATATATAGGTTGATATGTAGCCATCTGTACATAAGTAGGTATTGCTTTATAATATATATGGTGATGTGACAACATGGTCTGGAATTTATAAACATGACATGCATTTTATCTTGTTAATAACTGATCGGCATTATATTACGATTGTTAAAGCAATGATATCTATGTTTAATTACTGGTATTTATAGATTGAAACTTGCAATTTGTTGTGGTAGTTGCAAAATGTCTTACAACTGGTAGAGTTTCTTATAAACGGACCAAGGAAAGTGAATCGTCGAATTTACTGACCGTAGAAGAGCACGTCAATTTAAACGGGAAGGCCGTTTAAATTGACGTGCTCTTGGCCAAATCAAAGTAGAGTTTTCCTCCGTGTATTAAAGAGTTCACCCGTTCGTCATTTAAAGATCAATGGGTAGTCAGATGTCAAAACACTATGGCATCTAGTTTAACAAAGAGTACCGTTTCGCCCCATACTGGGTTGTGGAGGTCTGCTGATAAACGTTCTCCGTAAAATACAAATATTATGCCAAATCCTTTGGACCAAAAGCAGACGCCAATGCAATTGGGAAATGGCTTGCAGAATGATGAGTGACAGTTTTCAATATTAACAAAACATGTCTAGTATTTCATTATTAGGTATTATTTTGAGCTATTCTGTAATTCCACACAATATGTAATACATTGTATTCATGAGGTGGACAGTAATTTAACGGTACTGTATAGAGAATGGTTGCGAAAACAATTGTACCATGGACGTATGGCATGGGAGACAGCGATCGAGATCAGCGTATGGCTATAAGTTATTAGTTCACAGCAATCGACATGGAAATCGCGTGCTACTACTTTGTACTGTTCATCCATATGCTTATTAAACCGAACTACTAACTAACAACTTGTGCAACAAAAATTCCCGTACTTATGGTATGAATGCTCAGTTAAAAGTTTTTATGTCTATGAAGGTATTTATTTTTTGTTTCTAAACAGACAATATTACCAAACTATAGAGGATGCCCGTTAACGTTGTAAATATGAAACCATTAATAAAAAAAATACATGAGGTTTTCATTCAGTGCTTTAGATCCTTTTATTTCAATAATATTTAAATGTTTTTCAAAAAAATTTTACGTCCTGATTTTTATGTCCAATTTTCTAATTTACAAAACGCCTACATCTTGTACCAATCGCAAAAAACAGCAATTCGTTCAGGTTGCACATCTGTTTGCTGAAACGTTTCAGTACACAGTAATGATCCCTGCTGAAATTTACACAGCACACACACACATAGTATGCTAATTTTCATGTGTGTCTCAATATACTGTCAAATAGCCATGAAAAATGAATTGCATGTGTTGGGCACTGGTGCATGAAAATTACATAGCAAAAAATGTATTATTACTTCGGTTTCGGCATACTTAAACTACTTTAAGCAATATTTGCACAGATCAAGTAGGATCTAAAATGTTGAGGAAACAAAAGAGGTATGTAAAGGGCGTAGAATCTTTAATTCTTTCTCGTAAAAACTAGTTACTGGTTCTTAGCAAACAGTTTTCAGGTATCTGATAAAGTAAAAATATGATTGTGTCATTATATTTTCATTTATTTTTGCATAATATAAAAATATATCACCAGTTTGTACTGTTATAAATATATTAAATACAAAATACGCATATAAATACATATTATAAGCTCTGTGAAATGAATTGGCAGGTAATTCACAGACCAATAAATCCTTTAAATAATTTATCAATTATCGTTATTTTTTATTATTATTATATTTTAACATCACCATCATTAACAAGCAAAGTTTTTGGTACAAATTCAATGAAATTATTAACGATAAATTGATCTTGTTGTTTAATTCGACCAATATAATGAAACAATTATACGAAGTGTAATTACGCGAATCGATTTATTCCCTTATCAGTGTTATACTGCCTAGTGGTTAGCGTATGCGCCGCACACCACAAGGTCTCGGGTTCGATGCCCGGGTCGGACAAAGTTTTATTTGTGACCTTTCCATCAGGAAATTAACAATAGCAGCACGGGTTGGTATTGTGCCTGGGGGATGGCGATAAGCTCGCCCCCTATCCCATGGGACCTAAACATAACAGTAGAAATGTAGTGTGTTGTGTTGTATACTTTTGCTACACTTTTCTGGGTGATATAGGCGTATGTATATTTTTTTATAAACCCAGTACTGCTTTTTCCATGACTGCTATTATTTTAAATTGTATATTTTCTGTCCTTCAACGTTTTACAATATTTACAAACACAAGTGTGCATGTTTGCGCAAATGTAATACTTCACAGTACACACCTCGAAAACAGTGAGCGGATATTATTGCATATATCTACGTGCAACATCCACGGCACTAAGTAAATACTCGAATGTACGTAGATGACATTTTGTTTGGTAATTTTGAATAAAGAGTCTCAAAGGTAAACTTGAATTTAATTGACGATGACGAAAATAATAAAAGTATTGTTAAAGAAAATGCGTTTTCTACTCCTGCAATGTGAGTTAGAATCTTATTAGGAAAAGGTTCGGTAGATCGGAAGTTGGTATCATAATATAAAAGTTAGGTCACAAGTAAGCACGAGGTAAGAAGTAAGGTAATAAATTTTACCATTTAAAAAAAAATAATACGGTCCTTTTTTCCCTCGGATAAAAATAGCAGGTATTGTAACTTACCATTAAATTCTGCATCATCCATAGAATTCTGGCTGTGCATCGAGTATCTGTTCGTCGTTTTCGTTGAGGGTGACCCTTGCGTGGACCCAGCAACCACTCCCAAACTCCTGTATCCCTCATCAGACACCTCTGACCCATTATCAGATGCACTTTCAGCTGCTGGAGCCGGTGACACCGGTCTTGGAGACTTATTCCTTATCCCATGAGGAGTAGGAACCAAATGGTTCGAAGATATGATCTTGGTCCGTCGTTCAGGGGATGTGGATTTTCGTTTTGGACTGTTAGCTCTCGGAGCTAAATGTCTTCTGCTTGGAGATGCCGCTCTATCTATATCACCCAAGTAAGGGAGACTGGTTGGAGCATCAAGCCTGTGATTTGACTGGTAGTGTCCAGACTTTGGCTCTTCGTTGTAGACTTTCGAATTGTATTGTAGCGACATAGGTTCGTAAGACTTCGGTTCTGATTTGTATGGGAGTGAAGTAGGCCCAGTAGGTTCTGGAGTGCGTTCGTAAGTGACTGTAGCTCCAGCCAGGTCGTGTTTGGGTCTGGCTAGACGGGCTGATAGGGAAGAGCGGTGCTGGGCACGGCAGCGGCAAGGATCGTGCTTGTCCAGGTAGTGCGCGAGGGTGTCCCAGCCACCTCCGACGCGGACCATGACGTGGGAGCGAAGGATCTGGAAAGAAAGAGATTTTACATTAGTCGCTTGTTGTGTCTCAAACACAGGTTTTAAATAATGATAAAAAACATGAGATTTATAATTGTGATTTTTTTTTAATCAAAGAGTCTTTATAAAATGTACTGCCGATAAATAGCTGTACCGTTTTGCGAATTATATCTGTGTGTGCCACAAACACATGAAATCAACTTGTATTCAACTTATTCGTAAGTACTGCCTCGATGGTCTTGTGGTTAGAGTATGCGCGTATTAAAAAGAGATTTGAAACTTTTAGATTCCCGGGTCGAACAAAGTGTTATTTGTAAACTTGCCATCAGGAAATTCATAATAGTAGCACGGAGTTGGAATTGTGCCTGGTGGATGGCGATAGGCTCAACCCTAACCCATGGGATCTAAACATAACAGGTGAAATGTGGATGTTGTACACCTCTGCCAAACCATTCAGTGTATATAGGCGTGAAGTTATGTTATTGGTTATATAGCTACTACAATAAAAAATAAGAGAATCCTTATTTTATATTTTACAAATGCAAAATTTTAAAAAAAATATTTAATAATAAAAAAGCTAAATAATAATGCTTTACTTCAAGTTATGGAACTAGTAAAATATCGTGCAGCATGATTGCCTTACTTTGTAACAAACCTTAGTTCAAAGGTCTAAAATGTAGGTCCAAAAATAGACATCCAGTAAAACCGTGCGCGAGCAAAACTGAAGTCATAGGAGACCAGCATTAAATTGGTTTTTATATTAGTTTTATTATGGCTAGTATATCTTGAACTGTATAAGTGATGTAGCGAATACAAATATTCGTATTGGCCGAATACCATTATTATATAAGAACAGTACAGTGGAGTACAATGGACTAAACGTTTGCTGAATGAATAGTTAAAATGAGATTAGTGGAGTCAAAAATTACGTTTTTAATATATTTTGTTTATCTGTTCCTTGCCTAACGCGCACTCAGTAACAGTAATTTAGATCCACCATATAATTGAAAAAGTTTACGTTTTGGCTTAAAATATTCCTTGATAGTTATATAGGTATGACTTATAGGGAGTTAATACATTTTGTGTTAATGTACCCTCTTATTAGCATCAAAAAATACATTATCCGATTAAAAATATTGTGGTACTCGTATTTTTAACTCGTATTCGTATTCCCAAATGGTATTCGTTATATCACTAGTTACTCGTTAGAAATTCCAAATAAAGATTCGCTGATACCGTGAGAATGGTATGATAGTCCGAATCAATACCCGACCTCGTGCACCTTCGTTTTGTTAGCCTTGCATCCCTCAATATGGGCCGATTAACCACCAGCATACAGGGACCTTTCTCTTCTAAGTTTTGTTTTTTAACGTTCAGATTAACCCACTTTATACGATATTGCTCGGCTCTTGTAAGTGTTAGCGTAATGATATATAACTTAGAGCTTGATTTGATAAATAGGCTATCTACACTAAAATAGTTATTTAATTTGAAACAGTAGTTTTTGAGGTTTGCGCGTTCAAACAAACGAACTTTTCAACTTTGTAATATTAGTACAGATTACTTAGATGTCTATCTAAATTGGGTGGTAAGTGTCCAGTGTTAATTGACACGAAGTTCTATACAAGGTGTTCGTAATGAGGGATCAATGTATAGTGGAGGTTTTAAGCTGAGAGTTTGTTCCACCAGGCGTCCATTCGATTTGACCAAACAAGGAATCGGGGGAATGAATCATAGATATATCTGCAAAAGAATTGGAACGCTATTAGCATTGCCATAAATGTGAAGTTGGTTTGGCAAAAATCGAAGTGTGGATATTTTTTATTTCATTAAGGCGCTTTGGATCTATTTATAGTACGAATGCATTCGATCTATTTGTATAAAGTTGAGACTAAATTCAATTTGAACCTGCTATGGTATGTGTGATTTCTGATGTTGTTAAGATTTTTATCATTTAGAGCTGGCACGTTGTTCTAGCGGTAACGTTTGTGACTGATCACCGAGAGGGCGCGGGTTTGATTCCCGGTTCGTGCAGAAGTGTTATTGGGATTTTGACGTCAGGAAGTAACAGCACGAAATGTGGAATTGTGACCGGAAGATGACGATAGGCCCATCCCCTAGTACATGGGACCTAAACATAACAGGTGAAGTAGATGGTTGATGTACACCTCTGCCACATTCTTCTGGGTAATATCTATAAGCGTGATGTTGAGTTATGATTAAGAGCTCTACATAAAGATTTCTTCAGAGAGCCTTTAATGAGAATATAATATTTATAGTCATACATACATAAAGTCACGCTTTTATCCCACTGGGGTAGACAGATCTTTAAAGTCATCTCGATGAAAGCCATTCATATCATTCAAGAGTACTTAACGTAGCATTGTTTACCTACATTTCGTCAACGAAGATGACAAAGATAACAATTGCGACAAGCTTGACCTCTTTGTTTGGTCATTGTGTGAATTTGCCCACACCCACTCCAAATCACTTGTTAATGTGGGTTATTTAAAATGTTTAATAAGTTGTAATTAAAATCCATAAAGCATTGGCCACACACATAAAAAGCCCTAAAAAAAAAAGAAAAATATCACTTCTCTATTCAAAAGCTACTACTGAACTTGAGCTTATGCATCGCAGATATATAGTGTGCTTAGCTAATACCTATTCTAACTTTGTGTAAAAGCGAAAAATGACCGTCTAGGCAGGAATTCATGCTTTTAGGAGAATCAGGAAAAAGTAATTGTGCCTCCCTAAGATGTTGGAAATAACTCTTTTACAACAGAAATAACTCTTTTACAAGAGGCGTGAATATCAAGAATGCGTAGTTAAACTCTTGCACCTATAAATGTCACAATTCACCTATTATTGTTAAAAATGCAACTATGAAAGCTAAAAGTAAAGTCAAACCTAAACGTGAAACAGGTGAAGTGTGGGTGTTGTACACCTCTGCAACACCTTTTTGCGTTATATAGGCGTGATGTTATGTTATTACTTACTTTAGATTTTGATAATATTTTTATGTTTGATGGCAGCAGCTACTACTTAAAACAAATCCCATCCGAACGAAGCGCGAACATCAATATTAATATAGAACTGATATCGATTTTCTGCAATAACCTTATTATGTATTCTATCGCTTTTTAAGTACATGTACATAACTATTATTATACAATATTAAGTATAATTATGTACTGAGCAAAATAAATGGGCATTTACATAGTAAAACGACTTCCTTCACACCTAAGCTTAATAAATAAGCACTGTAAATAGCACCCTCGATCAATATTCAATAATAACTACAAGTATAATACTATTATGAATATATTATATTTCGTATTCAAAGTGTACAGAGTAATTTTAAAAAAATGACAAAACTTTTAGGGCTGTCCCTAGAAGTTTATTGCTTATTAGTATTATATTTTAAGATGAAGAATTTAGTAGTTAAATATATTTAATATTAAAACAGAGCATAATTAAATTATTTTCTACAACTTTACAAAATTTTGAGGACAATATTTTTGACAAAATAATTAATTTTCAGCAGCGATTGCCGAGTGGGCGACCGTAGGTCTACGAAGTCAAAGGTCTCAAAATCGAACCCACGGCACACACCTCTGTCAATATAACGTTAAGATTCGTCTTTTTAAAGATATGTGTGTATTTATTATATAAATTATTGATCGCAAAGAAAACCTGCATGCCTGAGAGTGCCTAAAAGTACTCGAGATCGTGTGAAGTCTACCAATCCGCACTTGGCCAGCGTGGTGATCTACGGCCTAACCCTTCTCATCATGAGAACACTTAGAATTGTTGATTTTAGGGCAGCTGATTGCAGAATCTAAATTTTTAAAGCAAAATTTAATGTTGATTTTCATAGTCGTTGAACAAAAGTTGTTCAGAGCTGCGAATAGAATTTACGCGTAAGAGGTTATTGTATCTTTTTTTGAAATCACCCTGCATAGCGATTATGATAATATTTTTCATTGACAGTATATAAACACTGTTATAATGGCCGAGGCGCGGCACTTATCTTATAATTGGCTGGCTCCATTGACAAGTTTGCAGTTTTATTCATAAAATAGCTTGTCATAATATTAATAAATACATAATAACATCAAGACAGCTTTGTCTCCTTGTTTTCAACTAGTTATTAAACATTAGCTACACTCTACTTTACCATATAGTCAATTATCTCGATATTTTACACTCATACACAACATAACACTATGCTTTTATGGTGCAGATTGGTCCTTTGTTAAGAAAATATGAGACTCTCCAGGGAGGAATTGGCATACTCTAACCACTATAACATGACTGAACCAACGAGGTCTAAATAATGTAGGTACTGAAAATCTTACAGATAAAGAATTAAAACTTACCCTGACAAAAATCAGCATCCTAGTGTCACCAATCCTGTATTTTCCTTCGGAAACCCTGACCATCGGGAACTGTGTCGGACAGGAGCACCTCTCAACCAGATCCCTGACTCTCTCATCCAAGCTCCTCAAATCATTGGTGACCAACTGCGGCTGTGGGCCTGACGGCACCAAGCCAAGAGCTGAGTCATCGGGCCTTAGTTCTTCTCCAGCCAATTCTCTTTCAATCTGTTTTTCCATTTGTACCAGCAGCGGAGCTGGCATGCCCAAGACTGCACCCTTTCTAGCCACTTCCAGGAGACACAAAACGACATGTTTCTCATTCTTTCTAAGGCATAAGTCATCAGTTTCGAAGAGAAGACATTCGAGGATGCCAAGAGCCTTTCGGCACCAATCGATGAAGTTAGAAAGGTTGTCTCTAGCGAAGAAAGTACCAGCTTTGGCTGCTGGAAGCATATTGACGGGGGGACGTGTGCGAAGGGCCTTGGCTAATGTGAAGGCATCATCGGATTCTTGTTGAGAGGAGTCGAGGATCAAACGGGCTGATTCACGGACTGCGTTCGCGTGCTGTAACAAAAGAATATAAAAGTTAGAAACTGCATAATACTAATATTTACTTGAAAATCACAATTGTGTATAATTGATCTCCAATATTCTAATATCCGATAATGTGTTGTATTTTTAATTAATGTTTGTAACGCTATACAAATTAAGCTAGCTAAAAAGATAGGTACGAGGATAACTGTAGATACAGGATTTATGGGTACCTATTGGGTCATACTTAAGTTTGCACTTCTACTCGTAGTCTGGTAGGTGTAGTTTATTAACATGTAGACAATATTTTGCATTTCAATTCCTTTCAAAACGCGCATGAACTTATTCAAAAGATACGTTAAAGGTCTTTGACTGTATTTGCATTTAAGCTTTACTAATTATCATAATGAACACGATATGTATACTTTGCAATGCCTGAATGGAGATAAATAAAGCGCTGGGCTTAATTAATGTTCTTTATATACTAATAACTAACTAATGCTTCGTGTTATAGCATTAGCTAACATTAGCGTTTATTGACGAGTCTAAATAGTACTAGCTTATTTACTTATGTAAAATTTCCATTGGTAACCACAGTTTGGCTTATTGTACCGAAAGTCAGTGATTCCAGTTATGGTTTTAATTTAAATAAAATATTAATTATTTCGTTTATACAATGAACTAGCAAACTAAATCCAAAAATGAAATCTCCGACAAGAATGTAGGTTAAAAGTACGCGTACATTTAGGCATGTAAATTTGCAATGCAAATTACTGATTCGATCGCTTTCCTGATCTAACAGGCATACAGGAATACCAATGCAATTTGCAGTGAAGCTACAAATGTAAAACAAAGACGATGCTTCCTTGTATTATTCAGCATAAGGAATTCGTGTGAAGAATGAAAGCTATATGTGTTTTCCGATGTGACAAATAACAATTTAGTGGTCGTCATCGTAATTTTGTTATGTACCTTGACGATGTAGATTTCTTTGTTATAGCGAAAAGGCGTGTGGTTGACTTAAAGGTATGTCCGGTCCATAAACGTTCACAAGTCAGTCACACGTCAGGCAAAGTCGTGTGCCAGAAAAATCAGGGCCGAAGATCACCACCAAATATTTACCATTATTCTGTTCCAATTTAGACCGGTACGTTAGGGATTTAAACCATTTATATTATTCCGCCACCTCAATATGCACACACCTTAATAAGATAATACTGCACTAAGTGACTTGCATTATCGCACAATAATTTAGCATAAACAATCTACTCTATTCACCTATTGCAATAATTTGAACACGTTTATTCTGCGTTTGTAACGCACTAACTGCGTTTACTTTGTGCGTTCATGAGTGCGTTTTGTGTGAGTCCTACTTCTGTTAATTGCTTGTCAATGCAGTAGGTAACTAAATAGACAGGTAAATAGTACATTTAAGCTCATACTCTCTATAAATATTTAGCTGGGATATTGCAGCATCTTGCAGAATGTAGGTATTAGAAATTAGCAAGAGTCTACAGTTTTTTCACCTGTTATGAATAGGTTCAATAGAGCCAATGCATGATTCCAGGCTCTACGCTATTAAACTAATTTCTTACGGCAATATCCTCAATTCAGATATCAAACTTGAGACCTCTAGTGAAAGGTTGCATACGCTAACCACTAGACTAACAAGATAGTATCAAGAAACACTAAAATTGCATCAATATCTCACTACAAAAATCAAATTTAACCTTGTACTTTATAATCAAAACCCGTTTAAATCTATAACTATATCTTGACAAAATAAATCACAGTATATCGCTGTCAAGAGTATTGCGAATCATTTAGATGGGTATTACGCGAATAAAATGCAAATTACGCGCGTAATCTATGCAAATTACGCGTAATTACAAGTTACGCGGCGCTGTCCGTTTATCACCGGTGTAAAGACGCACACATCTTGTACTGGAAATGTATAGTTTGTATACATTTCCAGTACAAGATGGCCTCGCGTTGTATAGGTTTCCCGTGCAATGCGAGACCAGCTTAAATTGGAAATGTATAGGTTGAATACATGGATATTATCTGCTGGTTGGAGGTTCAACTATCTGTCATGTTTTGATGGAAGGTAGTGTTTGCCCGCGGGTTCGGTTTAGCATTGGTTAGAATCATTTATAGTCTTAGAAGCGCCGCTGGTGAATCTATGATTTATGTATCTTATTTTACTAAACGGGATCGAATGAAGCAACTTAGTTTTTAAGCTTTTGTTCGTAGAAGATGTCAGTTGCGCTCCTAATTTTTAGTACTACGCTAAAATTGCCGAATTTTTATTTGGAGGTTGGTTAAAGGTGAACTTTTTTCCTCTGAGCTCGTTCAAAAGAGATCTACTTCAATTATAAATTATTTAACTTTCGGTGTCAACTATGCACTAAACTTTAAGACTAACATACAAACCTACGATATTTTATATAAGGCTAAAAATCACCGAATGTGTTCTTGCATCAAATTAAGATGTTAGTTTTTTGCGTAACGCCCAGCGGCACAGGATAACTATGATTATTTAAACATGTACTAGATGGACATGTCATTTATTAAAGTGTAATATTTCAACAGTAGTCATTATTCTCTCTTTTTTTAATTGAGATAACTACTGTTTCTCACTCGTCAAAATAAAGATTTTAAATCGATTTGCGTTTTTTTTAAAGGTGATTTATTAATTCATCGTGAATTGGCAAAATAATTAATAGCCTTATCAACTTTACAACTAAAACCAGAGTTAATCGATTTTTTCTTATATATTGATAAGCGTTCAAAGTTTATAACATAACATAGCATAACATCACGCGTATATTACCCAGAAGGGTGTGGCAGAGGTGTACAACACCCACTATTCATCCGTTATGTTATGGTCCCATGGGATAGGGGTGAACTATCGCAACGGGCACAATCCAACTCCGTTCTGCTGTTGTGGATTTCCTGATGGAAAGTTCACAAATAACACTTTGCCCGACCTGGAAATCGAACCCTAAACCTCGCTGTGAGAGGCGCAAACGCTACCCACTAGACCATCGAGGCAAAATTTATATATTTTTAATTAAAATTGTTGGTTGGTTTTATACCAACCGAACCGAAAACCTACAGAATATCAATAAAGTTGGAAATGTAGCAGTCCAGTTTAAAAAAATATGGCAGTATTATGTACTTTACATTTGTCTTTTGAATTGCAAAAATTAATATTAGTGCATTTTGACCAAAACGACCGTCAGTTGTAAAAAATGTACATGATTTTTCATCCTTCAAAATACACACTTCACGTCACAATTCCATTCACAAACCACATAAACTCCATATAAGCAAATAAACAGTCACAATAAGGCATAAAATATGTTATGTACATGTATATTTTTTTGTTTTTATGAATAAATATACCTATTTATTGTTTTAAATGAGCGGCTGCCGACTTTTATAGTCTTTTATTCGACATGCTCAATTCGGTTGGATTGTTCTACTTGGGTCTTTGTGGTATGCGAATCAAATAAGAACAATAATATATTTTGCCGCCATTTTTAGTTGTATTTGAAAGGATCAAAAATAATTAATATTTAATTCAAATTCCATTAAAATTATTTATTTTCATAGGCCCCAGGAGGCGCTTGAAAATTTTAAATAAAAACGGCAGAAAAAATCTATTCTTGTTTGAGTTGATTAAAATTGGGCTGCACATTAATATATCATTTTCTATTTAAAACATATTAATTGTTTATTCCTCTGCGTAGCCCGTTTTGAAATCCAACATTTTTAGTCTAACTAGCTGCAGCAGCAGATACTCAATATAATTTACTAAAAGTTATATCATACAAAAACATCAAATGAACACCAGGTTTTATACACACGATCAGATTTTTATAAAGACAGCGTCGACTCTCAGGTCCCAAGTGGTTTAAACCCTTTTTAGCCATAATAAAGCAGTTAATACCAAGGCTGCCTACCCACTGTCCAGTTAATAACTTCAATAGTACCTTTAATAGCCCATGTAGGTGTAATGATATATTGAGGTTTTTTAATAATTTTTTCGCTTGTTTTATGTGGAACTAAGAGTAGATGTGGGTGGGACGTAGAGGTTTAATTGAAGTTATAACATGAAGTATCATTTTAGTTCTTTAGGGTTCCGTGGTACCTACAAGGGGTTTATACAAGGAGTCCTTATAGTTTCACCATGTTCTTCCGTCCGTCCGAGTCTGTACAAGTCATAGCGTCGAAAACGTTAGTGTTGTTTGTTTTTTTACTTACATTTTAATTTGCAGTAATACATTACTACTATTCTTGTTAACCCTTTCCAGCTAAGCTTAATTAGCTTGTTTAAGGAGGAAGTTTACGTCCGTTGTGTAATGGCCAGAATTCGAACCCACGACCTCTTGATCCTAAGACCGAAGCCTTATCCATTGCGCCACAGCTGCTTTGAGGTTTGTTCAAAACATATTTTCTACAATATTATTTCATCCTTACTGACGAGCTAAGTAAGTCAATAGCGAATATAATGAATCATGAATCGAAACGGTTTCATTAAAAAAAGCTTAGGTTCATATTACTTCCGAGTATCTGATACAGTGCAATGGCATATAAATTGACGTTTTGAACGCCTTTGATTGAGGATTGACAATGCAGTGCAGTAGATCATATTATAGTCGCCGGTACCGGTATATGTACCTTTATTATGACTGGGTATTATTTTTATTTTTTGTTCACAAACATACATTTCACACACACAAAGCATACAGAGCCAGAACAAATTTTGTGGATCACTCAAAGATTTGTTCCGGTTGAGCATCGAACACCAACGCAGTTGAAAGCGGTGAGGTGACTGCATTAACCACTACGCCATCACTACACATCGTTTGAACGCACACACATAATTTACAAGTCTTCTCGCACTGCGAGACGTTCTTCGGAGGCGACGACGATGAATCTACGTACTAGATTCGAAACTAGTCAGCATATCCAGGCTAAAATAATGTGAGTAACTCGTATTCTCAATAATAATGTCTTCACCTCACGTCGGTTATAATAATATTAATTTACGAGTTCGTTAAAATCAATAACTATAGATGAAAAGCAGTAAATCCCAAGCTTACACAAAGGTATTTCAGTTTGATGGTAATCGCCCTAAATTTACTGGCACATGAAGCATATCACCGTAATCTTTAGATGAATCGACACCTATACAAGCAATTTTTGTGGATTATCGATGTTCATAGGCTGATGATGCTACCATTTACCATCAAATGACTTTGTGGCTTCAGTAAAAATACAAGAAGCCCATAATAATAGCAGCCCTGTATATAATGCATGTCCCACTGCGGGTCTCTTCTCAAGATGAGAAAGGTTAGGCCATAGTCCTCCACGCTGGCCAAGTGCGGAATGGTTGACGAAGATGCCCATATTTCAAAGCAATGATTCACTTAACTTTACGTCATACACAGTCGAGTAGGCAGGTTGTAAGCGTGGGTACCATTGTGAACTGTGAACTGTCATGCCTCAAATATGCGCCTCGTCGAAAGGTGTCGTACTTTCATTGATTTGTAGCCTAATAGCCTTATTTGCATGTTGATTAAATTATTTTTAGTTGTTTAAGCCTGACGACCTGAAGAAGTTTGCTGGAGGGGACTGCTCCTCCACCGAGCTTCTGTGATCCAGTGATGAGGAAGGTCATTGACCGGGAGTAATGGGCAAATTTGGAAAGACTATGCCCAGCTGTGAACTACGAGAGACTAGATCCTTACTAATATTATAAATGCGAAAGTTTGTGAGTATGGATGTATGGATGTTTGTTACTCTTTCACGCCAAAACTACTGGGTCGATTTCGATGAAATTTTGCACACATGTAGCTTATAGTCTGGATTAACATATAGGCTACTTTTAATTGACATACCACGCGGGCGGAGCCGCGGGCGGAAGCTAGTGATGAAATATAAATACTCGCAAATAGAGATGGCCATATTAAAGACATCAACGCGCTTTCAGTTAACTTGCTCTTTCTTAAGAATATTAGTCAAAAAGTGAATAACACTATCCCGCGTACTTATAAATGCGGATCAATGATAGCTATCGCTTCATGTCTCACCATGTGGTGCCACTGTAGACTATATATATCGCAACCATTGAGTTTATAATTTTTTAAAGAGGCACATTCCTTTGAAACAAAATTATTAAAAAATCCGTACGATTTTTGTTCCAATTTCAAGTGGGAACATAAAAACGTCCATCTCTCCTGTTCTTGTACGTACGTGCCTTATGCCCAAGTGCGTTCTCTGCCGCTCGTAAAAAGTAAGTCTTCAGAAAGCCCAAAAGAACTGTGCCTCTATAGACACTTATAAACTCGACGACAGCCAACCCGAAAATAGTGACATTAGATATTTAGGAGACCTCACGCTACACAGTAACCCAAGCGGCGAAAATATACGCGATAGCCCTCATTCTCATTCATTGTCCACTCACGAGTTAGTGTAGTGATAAGTGACAAATAATAAATTAGTGCGATAAGTGTCGTTATAAAGAACACGTCATGAACAAAGTGACTTCCCCTTAACAAAAACTAAGTAAAGTGTTAATGGACACATTCTTAGATTATATTATTACGTAGCAATTTAGGTTAACATAATATTACTTATTAGTCTTGATAGGCTAGATTGTAATGTAAATATCATAATTTTAATAATTGATTTCTTATAAATAAAAAAAAAAAAAAATTGTCCACTCACAAAGCATTTAGCAACTCTAATGAACCATACACACAAATTTATGGTTTACTCGATCGAGTCATCCACATAAATTCAGTGCGACGCAATTTTCCTCACGCATCTTGGAGTAAAGCTATCGAGTAAAACCCCATGTGATAACGTTCATTATATATTTTTGAAGTCATAATAACAACGATCAAGCAGCTGTAAATAGTTTCGTAAGCGCCACTCATTAATCGATTGTATCGGTTTTATAATCGATTGTCAAGCAATCGCTAATCGGTTCAAGGGTACGCCTACAATCGATTCTACGCTTTGTGGTTACGGCTCTTTGTAAAAAAGAAAGGAAATATGATATCACAGTTGTATCTTTCAAAGGGTTAAGCAGATGTGGGAAGTTGGGCGACGTTTTTATATGGCCCACGCGGGATAAACGCCGATCGTGATTGGCAAAGATTTTCCTGAGCCTAGGCTTTGTATATGTGAAATAATTATGTGTTTCTAAATTTACCCCGATACAAGAATTATCCCTCGTAATTCAAAAGGATGAGCTTATCCACCGGTCACAATCCAAAATCTGTGCTGCTAGTGAAAATTGCTTGGTAAAAAAATCGCAAGTAACACTTTTGCCGGGAATCGAACCCAAGACTTCGCGGTAAGGGGGTTCTAAACTATCTCTTAAACTGAAGATGCGTCGCTTCATCTGAGGACTACGATGTTAAGCCATATATATCAGTAATTTCAGGGCTTTTCAGCACCAAACCGTAACACAGCACACTACAGGCAGCAGGTTAAAGGTGAGGTGGTGTTGCTGCCACTCCCAAACTCGTTCACAAGAACTCTACCACCATAAACATTATACATTTAATCTTCCAATTAGTAATCTAAAAATAATTAATTAATTCTCATTAAAAGTTCTCATCGTCTCTACCTATCCCCGTATTCAAATATCACCAATTCGCCATACATTACCACTGACATTAATCTGTTGCACTTGACTCAGTTAAGGTTCGTCGGTCCGGACCGGAAAGATCGCGGGTTCAAGGCCAGTGGATGCACTTTTCACTCTCGACGAGAAATGCCGCTTTTACTTTTTGTTTATTAACTTCGTAAGTTGTTTTTATTGGGATTTTACGATTTACGCTTCTGGGCACGTTATGGCCACGACGACTTTTTTTTTATATTTTCCTTTTCTTTTTTGTACATAGTTAGGCATTTCTTTATTTAGGTTTAAAAAGTGATAATTTAATCAAAAGATTATTAAGCACTATTATAAATAACTTAACTTAACTAACGTCACATAAAGAGAGAAGTATTTATATTTACGGAAAACACTGAAGGTTTTTGAAAGTAATTACTGTTTCCTGTTCATACTAGTTTTTTCTAGTTATTAAATGTTAAGGTTTATTTATTTAAGGTGAATATCAGCCATAATTTTTTTAAGAGCTATACTTTTTAGTAGGTATTCTATCTTAAATAGAATAAATTGTCACGAACAATTATTACATTCAATAACAGTTTCCCCCAGAAACAGAAGAATTTTAATAAAATTTATTTTTAGGTAAAATACATTTATTTTCTTATTAGTAATCAGAAAAAACATTTTTTTCTAAGATTCAATATTATTTAATTTTATTAAATTTACCGTGACAGTGCTGTTTTTGACTTCCTAAATTTCCTGTTCCCTTATAATATCGCCTAAATTAATTACAACACACCTATAAAAATAAAAAAATATTTAGCTAACCAAATCCAACAATGCGTGACTTCCTCTCGATAACAAAGATCTAGAAGGCCATCAAACAACATAACCAATAACTAATAGTCAAAACAATAATAATAATAAATTGTCTATTGAATTATACTAACAATCAATCACGTATAATTCTTAGGTCTATAATTAAGTCTATCGAACTCACATGCGCAAGAGTCGATCCTATTGTCTGCGCGTAAGTCGAAACCGTGAACTAATTGAAGATTTAAGTAAATCCCTCTGGAAGGCTGGTATCTACCATTATGATAAATGATTCGATGCATTAAATTTTACGTAGTTGGCAAAATTACGTACGGTAAAAAAGCTATTCGAACTATCGACACCAGTATTCCATCTCACTATCTTTTACAAACATTAAATGAGAGAGAGAGAGAGAGAGAGAGATGTGCAAATCGTATATTAGAAGTTAGGTGAGATTGGGTAGATCTCACCTAACTTGTTGTTAAGCGTTGTGTAAATAAAACTTACTCTGCTTTGAACATAATGCCACCCCTTTCACATTAAATCTACTTAAGACAGTTTATTGCCAGACGAAATATCATGAGGCACAAGTTCAAGTATAACCACGAATAATCTCACTTCAACATTTAAGACACTACATCATTAATAAAAAAACTAAAAAAACACGCTTTTAAAGCACATCAAACTAAAAAGTGAAAATAATTCTTATTATAACCTGAAAATAATAATAAACGAAAAATACTAGTACTATTGTGAAAAAAAGCGTGGGGCGCTCTGTGCCATATTTTTCGTCTATCGAGCGACCCACGCTTTTTTTCACAATAGTACTAGTATTTTTCGTTTATTATTATCTGTAAATATATTTGTTTTCTGACAAAATTGTCAAATTAATGACGTTTCCAAAAAAAACTCCCCGATTGAAAGACGGTTTTGAAGATTTGAAATTGGGTTTCGTTGATTGATTGATTAGTATTTTTTTTGCAATAAAAACAGCAGAATGTCGCCCCCTATATATGCATGCAGTTTTAAAACGCTATAAATAAGGAGGAAAATGTATGTAACATGTTTAGTTTTATTTATATACATAATACGTCTGTAGGTCACTTCTACGATATCTAAAAACATATTTAAATATAAAGTGACCTATTTTATATTGTGTCTTTCGAAAACTTATTGTTATTTTTATGCCTATACATAATGTATTTTAAACAAAAGAATTTGTAGCTTAGTACAAACTTAGCTATATTTAGAATATAATATAATATAGCTTGCCTTTGTCAGATGTACAATAAACATACTGAGTCAACTAATAACTATTATAATAGTACATCAAATATATATGTATGTATTTTTCAAATAATGTATTCAAGTGCAGGTTTAACATTGTTTGTGTCAGCGACATTAAGAATAAATCTCAATAATTATGCGTTTTCTATAAAGCTAAAAGCAATTTAATTCACAAAGATCAAAGTAAATCTCAATAAACTTCATAATGAGTAATCAAATTAGCATATTGTCATTCTTTAAAAGCGTCATAAAATCACCTAGTTAGGCCACTTTTATGCATATTCCACAGTGTATTATATATTATAATATATACAATGAACCTCTTAAAGTTTATAACAAACAAGTAACAATATACAACATGGATGAATTTACATAATATTATGGAATCTGAAAGCTGTTTTAGTAATAAAGTAGCACTTTAACAATATAGTGGTTTAACTATTATGTGTTTAGTATTTTTAAGGTTTATTGTTTTTAATTGCGATTACAGCTTCTTATAATATAATTAAATTGGCAAAATGTGTACTGTTTTCTGCACAATTTTTTGTTAGTTTGTTTGTACCCAATGAGCTCCAAATCCACTAGACAAATTTTAATTAAACTCGGTGTAAAGATAGTTTAACACCCCAGAAATAATAGAGGCTACTTTTGATTGACGAACCACGCGTATAATATCGTGTAAATAAAGCTAGTTGCATGTTCAAACAAATTATTTACTTGGTGATGAAACTAAAACAGGAATAGAATACATCGACGAAAACATACGTCCATATTGCCCAAGAAAACCCATAAACCATACTAGTCCGTAAACTCATAATACCCATAACAAAGCTAGCTGATGAATCACCAAACACGGTAAGTTATGATCGACTAGTGATCACAATCTCATCCAAGGCGATCAATCCGGAATGATCATAAATGGCGAGCTGACAACCTGTCGAGCTGCAAGGCTTTGCTGGTATGGCAATGTCATGGTCGAACTTCTAATTTAGTTTTATTTGTTGTTTTTAGTGATGCGACGAATATAAATACTTTTTATATTCTAACTTATTCGCAAAATATCATATTTAGAAAGTTTACGAATATGCGTTGAAAAGCAAAATATTGTTACATTTCCACAATAAAGTCTCAGTACAATATGAATAAACCTAAAATGATTAAAGTAAATAAAGAGCCTAAATAATTATGTTAAATTAAAATCGTTGTTTACGGAATTAACGTTACAACGACTTTCAAGATCTTTTTTTTTATTATCATTCTTGGAAATGTGATTTGAAATTCCACTAATTGCAAATATTGACATGATCTATAATGGTGAAAAAATTAAACAGTTAGAAACAACAAAGTTCTTGGGACTGAATATAGACGACAGCTTGAATTGGAAATTACATACCGATAGTCTCTGTTCCAAATTGAGCAGTCAATCATACGCACTGTACATGCTTACAAAAAAAGTAAATCAAAGTGCAGTACTTACAGCGTACCATGGTAATGTTGAATCAATATTACGCTACGGAATCATATTTTGGGGTAACTGTACAGAAAAATTAACAGTGTTTAAAACACAAAAAAAGTGTGTAAGAGCAATGTGTAGGCTTCAAGTCACTGACAGCTGTAAGCCTCATTTTATTAAGCTTAAAATACTTACTCTTCCGTGTCTGTATGTTTACGAATTAGTAATATTTGTGAGAATGAATTCGGGTATATTTGAACACTACAATAGTAAGCGCCATCATCTAAAAGTCTGTTGTCCTCAAAATAGGAATGCATGGATGAATCAAAGCGTATTTTGTATGGCTCCTCGGGTTTATAATCATTTACCGAAAGTATTACTAGAAATTAAGAATTTTCATAAATTTAAACACAATGTCAAATCTTTTCTTTTACAAAAGGCTTATTATACCGTGGAAGAATATTTAAATGATAAAATTATGGAATGATATTATTTTTTGATTTTATTTATTTTTTTTGACTTGTGTGATATTTTTTTACAATGACTTTATTCTACATTTCAATTTTTATTTTTTTAATTAATTTTATATATTTTTAATTTAAATAATTGCTCAATGTAAAATCAATTATTTACTTACTCTATAATCTTATATAACGAATTATTATCACTATCTTATATCTACCTATTTTGTATGTCGTGATGACAAAGCATAGCGCTCTAAAAATTGTTAAGACCATTATTGTATGTACCTATGTTTTACAAATAAAATATTCTGATTCTGATTCTGATTCTGAAAATTAAGAATTAGATTCATAAGTTTGTATCGCATTCTGATGTCACATACTAGTTAAAATTGTATAAGACATTCTTAACTATAAAACTAATATAAGATTATGTAAGATTCGTGGATTTGCAGCGGGGCCTTGGCCCTCCTTCGCGGGTTTAAATCTCGCTTTAAGTCCAAAAATGTTTTCGACTGTTCTTAGTATTAAAACAAGTATGTTTATTCGTATTGGTATTCCTCGTTTTCTCTTTCTATAGTGGTATTCGTCACTTCACTAGTTGTTGGGTCTAGGTCGCCGAAGATTTGGTCAAAGGCATTAGATAAATCCGTTGTGGTCAAACCTCGTTTGTTATATCTACTTCCTGCTCTCAATATGGAGTGACCGTTTTGGGTAAGAAGCACAGATGTTATCTCTTCTGTTGAGTACATTTTTCAAAGTTATCCTCATTATATTTGGACTTCTTTTAGGCCGATTGCAAAATGGCGATCAGGGTATAGGATTGGAGATAGTTTCGTCACCGTAGGTACGGAACTGAAGTCTGCATCTTTTGCCGACAATACGCAAAGAATATCCCGTTAGAAGTGACAAGTACCAATTATCTTTCTCTAATTTGAAGCAATGCAAGATAAGCGCCTAAGAATATGTGAATCAAAACTAAGGGAATAATATTTTTTTATGGAACGAAACTGACATAGAAACATTTTCCCAACTAATAGACTTGTACAATTTTGTTTCAGCTGGAAGGCAACATCAGACCTTATGTAGTTCTAAAGATAGAAAGACATAAATGGCATGCGCATATCTAGTTATCTGTAGAAATATTTATGAACACTAGTTCTATCATCTCTGCCGAGAAAATCAAAATATGTCTCAAGAACTGGTTCTTTTCATCTTTTCGCCATCCTAAAATATTAGAGACATTTTGGTCATGAGTAAGCCGTGACCATATTGTTCAAATTAGTCTCTACGTGACTTGGGTTTATTTGAGCTCATTTCGTACTCTCAACCATGTAATAAAGTTGCTAAGAATGGCTTTACACGGCAGAGTTCATAGTAAGGTCATTTATGCAGTAGTACTGTCATGGTCATGTCGTAGATTTGCTCACTTCGTAAAATGTTCGAGAATTTCATTAAATTGTCACCATTTCACCATATTGTCATCCGCGTCTCGTACTCGTACTATTGACGTTTGATAAATTAAACATACTGCAACCTCAATTAATGATAATAAGCTCTATATTTAGTTTAGGGGTAGAGCTTGTATGGACAAAGTCGAGAGAGGTATCACTCACTACCTCTCTCAGCTTTAACCTATTGCGAAAATGAGGCTTTAACTTTGTGCCAATGTGTAATAAGGCTCAGAAATAACTGGCACATGAAGCATAACATCGTAGTTTTTAGAAGTGGTGATACAATGACATCAGCAATGTAGATTTTTGCATTAAGTTATATCATTGGGACTACTGGATGGTGTCATTGCTTTTGGCGTTAATCTAATGTAAAAATCAAAATTAATACTATTATTTGTTGTTAATATAACCACATCTTGGCATTTCAGAAGTCCAGAGCGCCGGACCTTGGATGACATGTGTGGGACCGAAACCAATAGCACAGAGGCCTGATAAACTCTTTACATTCAATGTAATGAGGCTGCAGTTGCCACTTAGTGGGCTACAATAGAACCCCATTGACGATACAATACACACGACGCGACGGTAAAAACAGGCTTTGTATTTTTGCAATCAATTTAAAAGTAAACAAACAACACTGATAAGTCAAAGACCTACGCAAGGGTAAGATAAAAATAAAACAGTTAAATTGACGATTATTTCACTTCTTTCCATCCATCAGCTTAATAATGATTCTCACCGTCACATTAAAAGATTTTTTCTTCCGTATTTACGCCTTTTAGGGTAATCAAAGTCGTAAATCTTACTAGTAGTGATGTTACGAATACCAGTATTCGTATTCGTAATGAAAAATAAAAAGAATATATATAACAGTGAAGTGATATTCGAAGAAGCTTTGGTACAACGTACAAAAATACCATTAAACCTTACACATATGAAACAAAGTCCCACGCCACAACTGTAATGTTTGAGAATCCCAAATCTACTGAACAAATTATTCATTCGATTTTAATCCTAGTTTGTATGATTGAGATTGAGGATTTTGTTTTATGTATATTGCGTAAAAGACTTGTTGATATCAAGCTATTCGTATTCCTAAAGTGGTATTTATTGCATCACTACTAGATAGTGTGAATTTTTACATGAGTCAGTCACCCCTGTTGGGTGTGGAAGGCGGCCTTGCGGCGACCTCGACGGCGCAGGCGCAGGGCGGCGCGGGCCAGCCCTTATACGGCACATCTCGCGCCTGCGCACTTCAGCATGGCGCTTCCACGTCACGTGTTATAATCTAACTTTTTTATATAACATGCGCAAAAAAAAAGGTTGCCAAACAGTTTGCGTCACTGGATCTAAGGATCGGATATATATAATTATTTTAACGTTAGTGCCATAAATTTAAGAGCTTAATCTCACCACCCATACAAAGAATAAAACAACCCATTCGATAAAAGTTCAAATTTGACCCTGAATTTGTCGACCCCTGGTTTAAGTCGAAAGCGCCAAATTTTACTTTTGGTGGCATATTAGAGGCAAGGACTAGAGCTTTCTCTCTGAAGATCTATCATAAAAGTTCTACCATTTATTGCTATCAAGAAGGAAATAGTAGAATTATTGACGTAGTTTATATCACCTTGAGTTTCGCGTAAATTCCTTACCGCTATCATATCATTTTGCCCAAAATGGGAGTAAGTACTGATGTTTCCTGAACTTTACAAGAGATTTAATAACTTTATCTAAAGTTCTTGATTTACGCAAGTCGTAAAAGTATTTAAGAACAAGTCATAAAAAATCTGGTAAATATGCTATCCAAATATGGAAATTGATTTATCAACTGATACTTCCTTTATAAAAACTGACTTTTTACGGGTAGCAGAACTTTTTTGAGCGGGAAGTTCCAGGGAAGTTTCATTACCGTCTCACCTTTAACCTGTCGCCTTATTCAGTGTTTACACCATTTTGTTATCTGGTTTGATTGTCGAATTAGGCGCTTTGATAAAGCGACGCATCTGCATTTGTGGATGATAATAATCTATTTGCGTCACATTACAAGTCCATTGGTTACATTCGTTATGGAAAAAAGCATTGCACGAAATGACGGAGTATTTTAATTTTTGACTTTAGAAATTACGATCGGATCTAACTTTCATTAAACCTTAATTTGCTATTGTTGTTTTTTTTAAATTATATACTAATATTGGTAGATAGCTGTATGTAATGCTTCTAAAGCCAAACGTTTGACCCTGGATCTCAAAATAAGTACAATGAAATAATAAAAAAATACTCTTTTCAATTTAATATTGTTTTATGACCTAATTAATTATTATATACTTTCTGAGTGGTGGGACTCACTAAGCCTGGCTTTCTGACTTGCTAAGGTCATTAATCGATCGATGATAAATCTTTATTTACTATATCTATGTAGCTACAAAACTATATAATATTGTTCCATTCATCATGAACAGTTTTTCTTTCCAACTAGTTTATTTTAAAAGCTCATTAGTAATTTGCAAATACAAATTGCAAGTATTCTTTTGAACCCCTCCAGCTAAACTTGTGTTAGGAGGATGCTTATGTCCGTGGTGTCAGTAAGATTCGAACCCTCGACCTCTCGATCGTAAAACCAATGCCTTATCAATTGCGCCATAATATAACAGATGTATTTAATTTATGCCATTGACAAGAAAACTTTACATTTGCACCTATTTCTTGAATCAAATATTTGTCTGAATCATCACTGACAAAAAGTAAATTGTTCAGTCATTACATTTTATAATTACGCTATTGTTTCGCAGGTTGATGACCCCTGTAACTATTCTAAGCGTCGAGTAGTTTGGGTTTAACTATGACAAGTAGTGGTAAATAGAAGGTGGTCCTAAGTTCTCAGTAGTATTTGAGACTTTTTTATTTTATATATTATATGGTTATGGAACAAACGTGCTATAATAAGTATTGACAAATAAAAAAGTCGTTTAGTCCACGCCTTAATTATGTCAGGAATACATTAATATTCTAAAGGAAATTGAAATCATTACAAATCACTTACTTTAAGTTTTCATACATAAATAACTAAAACAATATAAGTATGTTAATAGATACAATTGGTTTAAAAAAATATATATTTCATGATTGTAATATTTTTTTGCAACTATTATTTTGCAGCCGTATGCAGTTGAATGCAGTTAGTCTATACTACACAGCTGCAAACCCTCAGGCCTCAACCATAATCATATATCATCAGAAAGGTCAAAGAACCTGAAAGGACAAGTCTATTAATGACAATATTTACATTCCTACCCACAAATTATGTACAATTTACTTGTAAACACCAGTTCATTTCAATACCGCCAGTTTACGATGCTTGCTTAATCTATCTATGGATGTTTCATTAATTTATTCAATTTATTACTCTTTTGTTTCTCAATATAGCAATAAAATGTGTGAAATATGTAATTTAAATAGATAATCATGTTTGTTTTACATAAATAAACAAAATTTTGCTATAAAATGTTGAAATCTAATGCAAAAAGTGATTTGAAAGAGCAAAAAGTGTGCGATGGCCGGGAATCGAACCCGGATCAACTGCTTGGAAGGCAACTATGCTGACCATTACACCACCATCGCAGCTGACAGACGTGTCAAATTTATCGTTCAGTATCAATTATGTAAAACGTCACGCTAAGTTATTCAAGAAGATAAGCAGATTTCTTTTAATTTGCCTACTTGTCATAAAAAACGTCAATAACAATATTTTACTTTTATAGCTTTTATTTAGTATCAATTTGGAAATCGGTAGGTACGTGCATAATAGTATAGTTTTCCTATTTATTTTATTTAAACAAAAATCTAATATAAATAAAATTTATTCACTATAGGATTGTTACTTTGCTCTGAATTTATCACTTATGGTGAAACTGTATTAATTTAATCGTGTGAGTGAATTAAGTAGCAGTTTATTTATATTATTGACTTCGTAGTAAAACTAATTAATTACATAGTTCCCACTACTTCTCACCTGCCAATTACTGACTGGCTCATAAAAATCACGTGTCATCCAATTCACCATTCACCCACAAAACTTCGCTAACAAACCAAAACAAAAAATACAAACCACAAACCGCATCGTAACCGTAAAATCGTTGTAAAGATGCGCGCGCGTCTATTGTCACAGTCACTTTGTGGATCGCCGCCGGCCGGGGCGCGACCTCCGAGATTTGTGGGGCGACCATCTTTTAGTGATCTATGGGATATGTCCTAGTTTTAAGTGTTATTTAAATAAGGATGATTTTCACATCTATAAATAGATATCACGCCAATATTACCCAGAAGGGAGTGGCAGAGGTGCACAACACCCACATTGCCGCCATGGGCACAATTTCAACTCTGTGCTTTTATTGTGAATTTTCTGACGGCAAATTCACAAATAACACTTTGCCCGACACGGGAATCGAACTCGAGACCTCGGGTTAAGAGGCGCATACGCTAACCATTAGACCATTGAGGCAGTATAGCATATTGTACTAAAGTAAAAAAAATATTTTATGAGTACAGGAACCATGGACGCCTAATCGGATAAAGTAAAAAAGGAGTAAAAGATTTTTCAAAAATATTTTTCTACATGAGGCAAAAGGACTAGCAAAAATCAAAATACATCAAATAATGACCCAATGTCCTAAATGAAAGAATGATAGTCTTTTTGTACTCTCCCTAAATCTCTGTCATGTAAACAATAAGATTTATTAATAGACCAAGCGTTAAATCATTCAAGAATGTTAATTGTTACATTTTAAACAAATATTTGCTAAAAGAAAACAGAGATTTATTAGCTAAGACACTTTTATTAGTTAACTGTAACATTTATTAATGTTTACGGGTGAAATATAAGACCACCCAATTTCTTTTGAAGATTTTTCAAAGCACTTAATAATTTGATAAAACAGTGTGTAATTTTTTAATATAGAAATCAGTATTTTATTTTCGTAGCCCTTAGAAGAGTATTTGATTAGTTTTAATTCATTTAGTTTATTTTTTTTTATATATCTAAATATAAATTATAAAAGTAAAGTACATGTGTGTCGAGTACCTCGCGTTCTGCATCACACCCTTGATACAGCCACCCAACGCAATAAAGATTCTTTGCTATCAGTCCGTTTACGGATACGACTATCGGTACAATAATAGCCAAGTCCACCTCCCACATGTCGACAATCTCATGAGCCGAGTCCAAATATTTAACTCGTTTGTCCTTTTCGGCCTTATTATGTACTAGAAAATCAAGTCTGTCTTCATACAAAATTAAAAATGTACAATCTACTAAAACAACTTAAACAACAAAAGATTTATTTTAATCAAAGCCCTCATAAATAAAGGCGCAATTAATTAATTATAATTTAAACTACGCATCACGACTCACATGAGATGTGTTTAACATAAAACTCTTTGTAAATCGCCGCGGGTGAATCACGATCTACAGATCTACACATGACATCGGTTCTGGGTAGGAATATGCACATGCATTTATCTCTCTGTTTGGCCTCTTTGTACATTTAGAATAGGAAACAATTATGCTGTAATTTATATTTATACGTGTTTAAGATGCAAGCTGATGTATAATAATAGCAGCCCTGTATCTAATAATGTACCACTGCTGGGCTCGGGCCTCTTCTCATTATGAGAAGGGTTAGGCAATAGTCCACCACGCTGGCCAAGTACGGATTGGTAGACTTCACACATCCTTGAGCACTTTTTTGGCACGGGCAGCCCAGCTGAAAATCATCTTATACTGGAAATATATATGTTGATGTGAGCCGTATGTATAGACATCAGTAGCTAGCCAAGACTTGCATCAAAGCTAGGTGACAAACTTAACGAAAGGTCGGGTAGCACACCTAATAGAAAATGGTATCTAAAGACTTAAAGATTGTCAAGTGACATCGAAGAATTTTGCTGTTGTAACTTCTGGGGCAGTAATTTTAGAGCTTTGATCAGCTGTTTTTTTGTCCTGAAATCTTTTATAATAGCATTGTGGCCCCACTGGTCGGTGCGGCATCGTTTGTCGCGATAATGCAGTCTCTACGACCTATGTGTCCTATGCAATTGGGTGCGGCGCGGCACGACATCTTGTTGTTCCCACGGTGAAGAGGTTTTTGTTAGTGCTGGACATGTTGGGTGGTGGAAAAGGAAAAAGCAAATTAAGCGAAGAGTTTTGAGCCAATTAAAACTTATTAAAAAAAGAAAATTGTCCATAAAAAAAAGGTGAAACGTCATATTCTGTGTATAACTTTAAAGAATACAGTAAACAGTCTGTGTACAGGGATAATTCTAATTATCCCCATATTCACTCATAACCGTTGAGGAGTTGTACCTTACAGCATCAGCTCAGCAACATAAAATGCTGACTGCTAGATAGTGACGTACACAACGATTCCCTACGTCCGGCGCACCCTGGGCAATTCACGAGTTCTCCAAAGCGAATTGGCTAATCCTTTTACCACGATGGCAAGTCCAAATAATATTTGACTCAGCCATCGACACGACGAAGAAGAAGAAGAAGCTATATTAATAAATAAACTAATAGAGTAAATGTTAACCTAGCTCTTGTAACTTAAATATTTCTCTGTGGTTTTTAGCAGCGCATTAAGATGTTAATTTTTTTAAGATGGCTTTTGTAAATGTTAATAAATAAAAAAAATAAAAAAAATATTTATTTTGTCGGTTTATAGTGTCAATCTCTAATTAAATATTAGTAACAGGATACAAATAATGAGTTCTCGTGTTAATTACATAATTTATAAATTAAAAAAACATTGCTTAACTTGCCACCCACTTTAAACGTAAAATATTCTGTCCCCGACTAAATTATAGATCAAACCAAACCACTTTCAGATTTCACACCTAAAATAACTAATCCAGCATTCCTAGGCAATGTAGACATTCTAGGGCGTATCGTATTACAGAAATAGTCTACCAGCCTGTCGCCTACGGTTGCCTGAACGATCTATTATAAGCCACAGCCCTTACTCAAATGTATCAACGAGTTCTTAAAATGCCTCAACCGGGTTCGACACCCACACGTTGTTTAGTAAACAATTTTGCGTAATTTTCGCCTGTCTACTGGGTACTAGTTTGATACTGGTAGGGCTGTCCGAAATAATGTAAAATAAATGCAATCTTCCATCCGCAAGGGAAAAGGTAATGTGTATATATGTCCCTTTCAGGCTTGGTAGTTAGAGAAGTAGACCACCACCTTACAGCCTATAAAACCATATTTTAAGGAGTTATATTGATATATCGGGAAAAAAATTAAATCGAAGTATTTACTTAACAGCCGCACGTTAGCACCAAATATTTTAAAAAAATTGTATATTGTTAGGTGACATTTTTTAACGTTTTTTTTTTTTATTTAGTCTTCTAGAACCCCTTAATTGAACTAAGTACGCATTTATTTTCGTTTTAATACAAATGAAATATGAAAGTGTGACTGAAAGGGATAGGTACAATAATAATCGTTTTAAACTAAATTGCAGCTTACAATCTTATCAGCTTATCTCGCACAAACATTGAATGAGAGAGAGGGAGAGATGCAAATAGTTAGTTGAAATCAGCCCTAAATGATGCCCCTGGCGTTGTAAGTATCCATGTGGCAACTACAGTGCAGTCTTTATTAAACATTTGTTATTACATTGCTACACCGGAGGACTATAATATGTATCTTGTGTCACATTGCATCGTAAGGTATTCATTGACTAAGCAAACATCCGGCGTACTGCAATAGATGCATTAGACACGTTACAGTCATAGTGGGTGGGTTTTTAGATTATTAACTAAAATATATCTATTACAAAAATTTAATCGACAAGTCGCGTCGCGTCGAATCGAAAAGCCGAGGGTTGAATCGACTATTACTGTCTTTAAGTGTGCATGAAAGGAGCCTCCCCGAGTGACGTACACAACGATTCTCTACGTCCGGCGCACCCTGGGCAATTCAAGAGTTCTCCAAAGCGAATTGGCTAATCCTTTCACCACGATGGCAAGTCAAAATAAAATTTGACTTAGCCATCGACACGACGAAGAAGAAGTCTTTAAGTAAGACCATCAGCACCTTGAGTTTTAGATACATTTTATTCTACATAATAATATTATTAAACTATTTTTATTAACTTCTACTTCTTAAAGGCTGCCAACCCTATTCAAGAATATTATTTGTTATCTAGCTCATTTATTAAGTGAAAAACGAGTGGTCCAACACTGTTGTGCGTATTGAGTAATTTTGAAATATTGTCGTTACGAATTGTCAATGAAATGAGCTGTGGTGCCACTGCAAGCGGGAAGACCCGCAATCTTAGCTTATTCATTAAGCGAAAAATAAATAACAACTAATTTTGAAATATTATCGTTACGAATTGTCAATAGAATGAGCAATGGTCTTACTGCAAGTGGACAAAAGCGCATTCTTAACTTATTTATTGAGTAAAAAGCGAGTGGTCGGCCAACACCGAATTGAGTAATTTTGAAATATTGTCGTTACAAATTGTCAATCTAAAAAGCTGTGGTCCCACTGTAAGCGACCCTAATTAGGATACCAGCCGGTCTAGAATAATTTATAACGTATTTTAATTCAGTATTCCGCGTGATATTTTGCAAATTAGATTAGTGCGAATACTTTCACGCATCTAGGTTGGAATGCGTGCAAGCAGTGTTGACTAATCAGTCACGATTTTCACTGTACAGACGGCTACATCAACTTTACGTTGCCAATATTAGATGGCCTCACTTTATATTGGCTTACTGTGCAATGCAAGACCAGCCATTACAGGAAATTTATAGGTGTACTTAACTGTTGGGTTCTGGCACTTTTGGCATACCCACCACTACCACCACACGAAAGAATGCGTTTGTGACAGATTTTATACGCTCTTTAAGTAATATAAAGTAAATGAATTAAGGACACAATACTATGTCAGCTGGCAGGCTTTTCCGTTTGTCAGCTGGCCAATAAGTTGATATGACTTTTTGTTCTGATGTCTCATCCTACTGGTCTTTATTTTTCACTGACAGATGTCACGAACGCATATTCTTGGCGCACTTACTATAAAATGGCACGCCCCTTAAGTGTTATAGAAATGTAACATTTTAGCAAACTCTTAATCGAAGCCTAAGGCCTAATTTTACCAGCGTGTTAAACGGATGTTTAACGCTGAACGAACAGATTCAATCTCTCTGTTCCGTTTAATCTTTGAATGAGAGAGAGAGAGAGAGAGAGAGAGAGAGAGAGAAAAATCGATGCCAAGATTAGCGTTAACCTGGTTTAAGAAGTTTGGTGAAATTAAGTCTAAATTATAGTCAAGAAATTTTAACCTTCTTATTATGCTAAATATGATTCAAACGAATCCTTATAACGATTATCTCTCAGAACTACCTAAGTTGAATTGTGCGATAGTTATTCCGTGAATGTTTTCACCACTTATCGCTATCAGTCCGACCTCGCCTTTCCTCCTTGACCGGCATCACCGATAAAAGAAGGAAGTCCCATTGTGGCCTTTGTCCCCGATAACCTATAACCTATGGCATTGTTATGGCAAGGTGGCAAGCAGAGCGGATGGTGGCGTAATGTCGCCGGAGGTTTACCAATTATTTCCACGGTTCGAAACTTTGATGATGTGGCGAAAGATTCGACGGAAGGGCGCTTAAGTGGTTATTGGGGTCAAGGGTCGGGATGTTATGGAGTGAATATACAAGAGAAAATTGCTATTTAGTTCTGTTTAAATTTGTGTAAACAAACTTGTTGTCCACTTGATGGTAAGTGGGGGAGAAGAAGTTCCACTGTCTCACCTATAAACAAACGTCAAAGTTAGTAGGACTGTGTACTGATTTGGGGATAAACAGGCTCTGAAATTAGTGGTACTGGAGGTAAGTAAAATAATGTAGTCTCTCAGCATATCGATACATCTACCATCTTCAAAATCCTTGTACTGTGAATGATTTTAAATATGTCTCATAGTCTAGATTAACATACAGGATACTTATATGGACGTACCACGCTGAGCCTCGGGCGGTACTTGTATTGGGAATGTACAGAAAAAAATTAAGAGCTTTCATATTTAAAATAATTTGGATATAAAAAAATACATCACGCCTATATTACCCAGAGATATATTGGGAATCTAGTAAATAAATAATTTTATTATGCCACCTAGATCTTACGCACATCACTCTGCCTTCAAACATAATCATCGCTGTCAAATATCCATATATAGCCATTTAAGTACGTCTGTTCGTGAGTTCATGTGTGACATAGCTAGCGGTAGTCGCCTACACGACTCCACTGCCCTACTATACTAGAGTACCTAGTACTTAGTAGAGTTAGTTGTAGGTGAAAACTTGTGTGGCATTTAAACAAAAGAATTGGGTAGACTCCCGAGAGCCGTGTTTTCATACTAACTTAATATGGTTTTTTTTTTTAATAAACGACGTCCACACTAGGGATACTTCCTGTGTCGCGGGGGTGTTCACAAACATACATTTCACACACACAAAGCACACCCAGAGTCAGAGCAAATCTTCGCAAATCACACAAAGATTTGTCCCATGTGGGGATCGAACCCACGACACCAGCGAAGTTGAAAGCGGCGAGGCGTAGTTGGAATCTATCCCCTTAATATTATCAAGTTTTATCCAATTTTATAGACAAGTCACATCTAAGACACTAAAATGCACGTTTGATCGTGGCCATTTTGTCAAAATTGTTTTAGTCATTAATTAACTACATAAACAATATAATAACATTATGCCTATAAAGGTGTGATGTAATTATTATGCTTAGTCTATCTATAGTTACCACTGTCCATCAGATGAACGCTTATTCACTACAATCAACATATTAAAAGTATTTATTTACTGTTTAGCTACCAAGGCAACATAAACTAAAACAGCAGGACACAAGAATGAGACAACGGAACAAATCGTGTGCTAAGCCTCACAGGTAATCAATAGTTATAAGGTCATTGGACAGTGTAATTAAATAATTAATTAATTATGTACTTGCTTGTTGTCGGAACACGAGGCATATGTCGTCTTTGGAGGACTTGTGAGTCAGTGACTAGTCATGGTCAGAGCGAGTCGGATGGCTTCAGGCGGTTAGAAAAACATTTGTCAATAACACAACTGTTATTCAAATTATGAAATACGGGTGTTACTCACGTAATGATAGTCTATTTAGTCGACCGCGGTTTCACCAATACTTTCAGGCATTTTCAAGAGACTACGACACGTCGCGCCTGAGTCGCAGCAACATAACTGTTTATTTTTGGGCATACCTACCAAAGGTGGTTATTTTAAATAGTATAATTTGTTCTACAACTATAAGAAATATTATTTTTAGAATTTAAAAATAATGTTGCAGGCTATAAGGGTAGAGGCAGGCTGAAGAAGAAGCATTACATGGCTGGAAAGGGTGTAAGCAAAGAGGTTATAAAAAACTCTTTAACAAATCGAGAGGCATACGTATCAAAAAAACGTAGTAAACAAGTTTGCACTGTCAAAATTCACAAGTCAAAAGTGCACATATAATTTTTGTATTTAAATGTGTGGTTAGAGACGCGCTAACGTTTCATATAAAATAGACAACCGTTCTACGTTATATTGCAACAACGAGGGCCAAGTAAAGTAATGGGAATAGGGGCATTTTATTGTTATTTTTAATAGTATTTTAAAAATTAATGCGACAAAACTTTAAATTTACCGAACAGCCATTTTTAATAATGTATAACCGTAAAAATGGTATTGATCACTTATAAAAAAATCCTCGCACGAAAAAAAACGTCTTTAATATTGCGTGTCAACAGTTTTTATACAACACACAACTCAATTTCGGCTCCTCCATTACTGTCAATTAAATAAACCACAACCTGACGAGTACGTATTCATTTAAGTTCATTTGACGCACCATTTAACATCAAGGTCGTAGAAATATCTGTGAAGCCTTAATTTTTTACATACTTGACAGAAATAATGTCATATGGCAGGTATTTCCAGAAGGATAATCACTACTTAGTATCCCATCAAACCATTTGAATGTATATTTTGCCGAGACAGAAGGGCTTAACCGACGTCAAAAAACTATCAGATCTCATGTAGCCCCAAGATTTTAACTTTACTAACTCTAATTACGACTCTACGATTCTAACTGCAGCTGAAAATCAGGGTTAGGTGACTGTATTCATTGCAGTCACTTAGCATTATGCTGAGCTGCTGGCCTTTTGGTACAGACCGTATTACTGTATTTGATCGTTTTTCCTGTATTGTTTATTTTATGCTTTGTGCCAATAAAAATTTTCTTTCTTTCTTTCTTTCTTTCTAACTCTACAAACCCTGATTTAACAAACTCTACACCTTTGTCAAAATAATGAGGCTTGGCCGTTACGAACGTAAGCGAAACGGCCGAACCTCTATATTTTGACGAATGTGTAGAGTTTATGAAGTCAGGCTTGTAGAGTTAGATATAATGATTCATAATGAAAGTTTTTATGTATAAAATATGCATATATTAGTACTACATAGTCCCCGAGCGAAACCAGGGTAGGTCGCTAATAATATTATAAAGAGCACAGAGCCTAATATTTTTTAGATTATTATGTATCTAAGAAAAAGGACAAGACGATCTACAAAAGATTGCATGTTCCTCTACATCAGAGGACGTAGGAAAAAAAATCTCAGACAAATCTGTATTATGTATTTATTGATATGAATATAATCGTACCAAGTGGTACATAGACTTAAGAATATTATCCTATCTTTTTTATTTTTACGTATACCATAGCTTTATTATTTTTCTTAGGATTCTTCTCCATGCCAAGTTGTGTGGAAGAAATTGCTCTAAACAATAACACCGCCGTTTGTGCAACTAGTTTTAAGTGTGTTTTCTTTTGTACTTTTCTTTTGTTTTTTTTATGGTGTACAATAAAGAGTATTTATTTTTATTATTATTATTATCTCTAGAACATTTAAGTGACCCTTATCGTTTCGGAAGATGTAATTTGTTTGAAGTATTGAAGGCAAACCGTACCATTTCAATTATAAACTTCTGCAGTATTTCGTTTTCTATGGCAACCCCATGTGTTCGCAGAAATTGCCACTTGTCACGAGATCACATACCATTGGATACGAGTGATATGAAGAGAAGTATTTTTTTAAATTATGTGTCACATGACGTCACTAACCTTCGCTACGCAGCGTAATTACGCATCTAGATAAAACCATAACTGAAATGCTGATTAAAATAATTGATTAACATTAAGTTAATTTTAAATTGATTACAGTTATTATTGTGTATTTAATTTTTTAATAAAACCCTTAAATTATAACTTACTGTTTGGATGAGATAAATATTATCTGATGCTATAATCATGATTGTTTTCGAAATGAACTTACCTGTGAACAAAAATATAACTTTATGAGTAAAATACAAATAATATAACATAACATTACGCTTATATTACACAGAAGGGAGTGGCAGAAGTGTACAACACCCACACTTCACCTGTTATGCTTAGGTTCCATGGAATAGGGGGTGAGCATATCGCCATCGTACGGGAACATTTCCAACTCCGTGCTGCTATTCAGAATTTCCTGTCGCAAAGTTCACATTACACTTTGCCCGACCCAGGAATCGAACCCAAGACCTCGCGGTGAGAGGCGCATACACTAACCACTAGACAACGAGGCAGTTAAAGTTAAGTTAAAGACAAATAAATAATGCTATTCAACAAAAGCCATAGATATTATTTAAGTGCATATTTGTATGTTCATAGACCGATTTGGTTAAAATTTGGCATATATATATAGCTTATAGACTAGATGCAATGAAGGCTGGCGTGTTAAATCAATGTAGCTTATATGTTAATAAGCCACTTTTTGCTGACGTAACACGCGGATGGAAGCTTGTTTATAAATAGGCGTCGTCGTTGTTGTGTCCTTTTCAATTACATTTGCCGCACAAAAATAATGTCCAAAATCATTTATGTCGACACAAAAATAGCCCATTTATGAATCCGAAGTAAACAGATCGATATCTCGCTAATTGCCTGAATCGATTCGCAATAGCTCCTTAATCGATTAGAGGTCGAGTTAGTCATCGCATTGTTTTGGTAAAACGTGTGTCTGTTTGTTTACGAAATAACACGTGAATCGCTTATGGGAAGATGGGTCTTGTTATTATGTGATTGCTTTAAAATACAGACAGTGTCTGGCTTGAATTAGGTGATAATATTGTTTTATAATATACTATCATAACTTAGATAACTTTCTAGAAGTCTAGGTAGAAAGCCACAAAGAGGGACAAATATAAGAAAACGGATAGATCTTGCCAGAGAAACTTGCAGTCCATCTGTTGCAAGTAGAAAAAGCAATGACGGAACTCGAATTAGACAATACAATGAAAACAAATTTGTTTTTTTTTGCCCATAAAACAGGAGTTAGTCAGTACAATAAGGTTTTAACAGACTTGATTCTCTTCTTGTCCGTCCTCAAGCTTATTCACTAACCCTAACTACATCCATCCAAACTAAAATAACTAAATCACTCGCTACCAATCCCAACACCCAAAGCTACCAGTTTAATTTAGTTGCTACAAAAAAACTACATCAAAATAGTAAGTAGTAGGAGCGGGCGTGGAAGGCCACGCGTGGGATCAGTGTAGGCGGTACTTGATACAGTTCTACTTAGGAGTATGGTGACCAGATGTAATAGGACTGGGCAGGATATCAATATGTTTGGGCATCTATCTACATACATAAACACACATTTTGTAAGATGTAAAAAAGCATTAATGTTTCAACTTTCAGCATTCAATTTTAAAGTTATCACGACACAAAGGGGTTTCTAATAACTTTAATAGAAATATTTACAAAAAGCCACAATCATAAAAATAAGTACATAAATAAAGGATGACAATATTTAATTGCGTCGCAAAGCATTCGTTCTCGAATAAGGCGTTCCGAAAAAAGGATTTTATCGTTCACATAATTATGACTTACAAGTTTAAGCATAAATTTAGCTAAGTAGTTTAAAATGATATCACAATATAGGTCTTATTGGGGTTGCCTTTCGAAAAACATTTTTTTTGACAGAATGTTTATTGATTGGATACTTACGTATTCTAAACTTTGCTGGTTCATGTCACTCTATAAAAGAAATCAAATATCCTACAAAACAGCGGAATCCTGGTCACCCTACACGCTACCGGCTTGGCGCCTATCCATACTAATAGCGGATTATTATCACATATAAATTGATATCTAATAACCAATTATATTGCATTTGGTCTGACAACATTGCCTAGTTGCTCAGTGGCTTTACTTAAAATATAGTTATTTGTCTGAAGGCAGGTTTAATAGTTCCTTACTTACTAAGGAATATCAACAAAGATTACTAATCTGAGCGTTAGTCAATTAAAAGATTTAGGTGGGTGTGAATAATTTGATTTGCTTGGTTATTTGTTAAGTTTAAGTTAAGATTAAGATTATTTCACTAGTGTCTTATTAAGTTTCAGATAATAAAATGAGGTTAACCCTTTAAGTTTCTTTATTAATTTAACATTTCATCTGCTAAATAAGGGCTAATCTGGGGCTGGTGGTACTTAAGAAGAATACAAAATATTACGAGTCAGACTTTTATATAGGGTAAACCATTTTTTATTTTTTTTTATTTTATTGGAAGCAACCAGAGTGGTTGCTTAAAACTCTACCACCATCTAATTAATATTATTTATTTAATAGTCCTTAGTATCTTACTTGTGATTATGTGTAGATTGTGTATAAATCGCAAAAAATTAAAACAAATCAAATTTCTTTACATGTAGGTATCTAATTATAAGTAGAGCTATTTCTTATTTTAACTTCTTCAAAAGTTCAAAGATGTGTAAGTAAGCTCCTATTAAGTTTTGATATACCAACCGACGCGATCACTTTCCCTCATTCAATATCGAAAGGGACAGAGATATCGAAAACCGTAAAAGTTTGGCGTGTGCTAAAACATTTTTTACTCATATTCTGGAATGCCGAGTATCCACCTCAATGAATTTAATTAATAGTCACAGTAGGTAAATTTACTATTCTACAAACCAATAAGTATAATATCTGTATTCCACTGTTTAATAAGGTATTTAAGGTAGTATTCTAGTACCTAAACATGTAATTGTCGATTATCCACACTTTAAGCATAAAGTGGCAACCCGTGGGTGGAGCAAAGAGGTTATTAAATATGATGGCCCTTCACCTGTTCGATAGCTGGTGTTTATTGAAGCTCAAATTATAATTAAGGTCTGACCTATAAACTGCCGCTAAATAGTAGTGCATAAACTACTGTTTAAAGACTTTTAAATTACTGGTACAGAAGGCATAATTTCTTGTTCAATAATTTCGATCCAGCGTGTTGTCTTTTAAATATAACATCATCACGCCTGTATTGCCCAGAAGGGTTTTGCCGAGCTGTATAATAACCACATTTCACCTGGCATGTTTTGGTCCTATGTGATAGAGGATGAGTTTATGTATTTTGTGTATGTTTATAAGCTATAATCACTACAAACCATCAGGTAGTAAAAAAATAATATTTAGGCCTAGTTTCACAAGTGTCAGATAACCTTATTGGTATGATAAACATGCACACACAAACGACAGCGAGACTTCTGTTCTTTTTATAAGTGCAACTTGTGTCTCTTTTATATTCGGGCAGGTTATATTTTATGGGGCGGATGAGATCTATCCTGAACCTTAGAAACTGGCCCTAAATCTCTTTCACTCTTTTTATTTCATTGATTTTATTTTTAATATCCTAAATACTCCGTTTCAGAGACCATGTATCAAAATCCTTTTGTCCAACTCAAGAATTTATTGTTTATTTATTGGATCATATCATAAGGCACACCAACAACACATTCACAATTTAATCTATCGATAACTTAAGAACTAAATAAGAATACTTTTCCTCAGTGAACGCGTCCATTACAGGTATGCACACATTGTTGGAATTAAAGCATAACAATCAGCACCAAAAATTGAAATATTTTAGGTAACTATATAACAAAATGTTCTCACCTTGCATATTAAAAGAACACAAAAACAAAGTGTCATTTTCGATAATAGAGCCAATTAGATAGGTGTTAATGGACACATTCTTAGCATAAATTAATTCAGTAGCTTAGGTCAAAATTAAATTACTCATTAGTCTCTTATTGTATATTTAGACTAGATTGTAATCTTGATGAAGTATTAAATTGTTTAGAAACATGGTTAAAAAAATCCTTGCGTCTATGGAAATGACACAATACAAAACGATCAAATTGCAAAAAAAAATTACTTACTAAATAGAATTAATGATTCTTAATCAAAACACTAATTTTTGATACCATCACGAACAAAATGTCGAAACGGTACATTTTGTAATACTTGCAATTAACGTTTTACTATATTATCAGTATTTTAATTAAATATGTGCGCAATCACGACTGTTTTGTAATTGAACTATCATCCTATTCAGCCTAACCGTTTTGAAGGTTACGATAAAAAGTAATTATAAATTGTAATTATTTTGAAATAAGTTGGAATTTTAATAGATTTTAGCGAAAATATGTGGATCGAAATTCATTGAAAAGGTTGCTTAATTTAGTTCCTACACGACTAAAACGACTATACTATTCGTTTTAGACTATTGTGACTGAGTATCAGTATTTTATTAGCAATAAAATTAATGCTGTAACTGCCTCGTTGGTCTAATGGTTAGCATATGCGGCCTCTCACAGCGAGGTCTCGACTTCGGCTCCCGGGTCGGGCAAATGTGAAACTATTCCGTCAAGAAGTTCTCAATAGCAGCACGGAGTTGGAATTGTGAATGGTGGATGGTAATAGGCTCATTCCCTATCACTGTCACATGTAAGCTAATCATAACGGGTCAAGCATAGGTATTTAACACCTCTGTCACGTCCTTCGGGTTGATATAGGCGTGATGTTTAACTATGAGTTTCAGTCAGTAAAAAGTAATCATCAGTGCAAAGAATAATTATTTTGCTCTTGAATTCTTATGAAATAAAAGAAGTCGGTTTTCTACTAATACTTATATCCATGAAAGTGACTTACAAAGCTGAATTAACTTTCCAATTACAAAATGTCGCATGATTCACGTAATATTTGTGATTGTAATCGATTAACGAGATGTATTCGATTGATTTGATAAATCAATTAATCTCCACGTCTTTATATGTGGCGTTTTACAGATTTGTGAAATGTTAATGAAGTAATCGAGGTTCAAGTCCACTTAATTGTAAGTGGCAGCAACAGAAGCTTTAAAATAGACCCTAAAAGGCCCAACTTTACTAGAAAATAAAAATAAATCAGCAAAACTAATAAAATTATTTGCGTGAAAATATTATGAACATCCAGCCAACCCCGCACGCACCTTCATTAACTTTCGTAATTCTAATATCAGTAAGATGATGTAAAAATATGTAACCAACTGATTATTATAATATTTTCAACCCATACTTTCTTTTAACTAACAAACAGTAATTACGATTACGTATTATAACAAGATGCAACAAGAATCACAAATGACCTAGCGAAAGTGTCGAGTGGTCAGTGAATCGATATAAAATCGATTCGATCCGGCTCGTTACTCGATTATTGAATCGAAATATGACCGTTGGCCATGAAAGTAGCTTCAGGCGGTTCATATTTTTAAATTCGTTAGCATTTTCCCGCGGTTATGTTATGTAATTTAATTAAAATTAAGTTGTGTGACGTCATGATTTGATGTTTTTGTGTGTGTGTGAAAACTTTTACTAGTAAATTTAGGGTTATAGATAAATATTAATTTGCAAGCTATAGAGACATTAATAGTAAACAAATAATATTATGTCAGAGGAGACGACTACTACTTGTAGAATGAGTTTATTTAAGGATCCGGTTTATTTAAGGCGGTTACACGTTTAGTTTACGCAAATTTCAAATGCAATCAATTTTCAAGTCATATTTAGCGTGTAGCCAGAAGCCAAAACCAACTATTAACACCAACGGTTTGGATAAAGAAGATGGAGCCTAAATCGTGATAATAGTTCTCTTGAATTGCTATCGTATGATAAATGATTTTTTTAACATAAAAAAACAAGATTTAATTGAGACCCCATTGAGATTAAATTTTTAAGCTCGTTTTATTTCATCTGAGTATAAAACAAAAGGCACAATGGTCCAAAAACAACTAAGTGAATTTATTTAAACAAAGAATATAATTACTTTTTGGTCTTTTTACAATTAATTTAATAAATTAATTTGTTACTTCTTAAACCTAATTAAAGAAATACCTAACTATGTGAGAAAAGGAGAAAATAAAAATGTTGGCGTAAAAATCATCAAAAAAATATCTTGTAATAAAATCCTCAAACAAAAAAATCTACTCAAATATCCTCACGGCTCACCCACCCACAATTTATCCGCACCTAGTATTGCTTAACCTATTGCTAATTTTATGTTCTTTAAATATTCAGCTAATTAATACCTACCTGTATGAAAGTCGTATCTATAAACTAATATATCAATTATGACCTTCGGTGTGCCCATCCCATTTTATAGAGTAACCTTTATGATACTTGACGTATTCAATCAGATTTATTTATAGTTATGAGGTATCGCTAAAGGTTAATAAAAAAAACAATATTTTTGAGGACTTGATTCCTGTAAGTATGGTCGATAATTACATATCCTCTCTCTTCTGTTTTCTGTCCTTCATAATCCCTGTTCTCCTTCTTACCTTCGTGATCGCTTTGAGTTTCTTGCGGATAGGGACAAACCTTGTCGCTCTTCATCTGCCCTTCTCCTCAGAACACCTCTTCATACCTCAAGCTGTTACGATGGCTCTATTTCTATTCGTGCTGTTCGGCTGTGGAATTCTATTCCACACTCTATACGCGATAGTTCTTCGGTGGATGTCTTCAGGAAAAGAGTTAAAGAGCATTTTCTCTCTCTTAATAAAAATTGTTGAAATATGTATATAGTATAATATGTAAGTTTTGTATGTATGCATGTATTTTATATGTAGGTGTATTGATGTAGATAAATAATATATAAAGTAGTATATTATAATGCAAAATTAGGTAGTATGTACCTATTTAAATTATTATAGTTATAGCATTCTTGTAGCATTATTTTAATATTATTACTTTGTATTTGTACACTCAATTTTACTCTTGTCTAGTCTTCTATTTCTTCTTTTCCTCTACGGCTCAAAGGTTTGCTGGTAGAAAATTCAATATTGAATTAAGCTCGCCTTTGTACCTAATATTTTAACTATTTTGTTCTATTATGTTATTGTAAATTCTGTGTGTGTACAATAAAGTATTTGAGAATGTCTTTGAGATAATTTGGCAAATCTTCAATAACCCCTCTATAAATATAAAGTTCTGATATTTAGCTGCATTACAGACTGCCTCGTTGATCTAGCTAGCGGTATAATTTGTGTGTCGCTCACCGCTAGATCTTGAGTTTGATGCCCAGGTCTGGCAAAACTTTTATTTAGGATTTTTTAGTCATTAAATTCTTAATAGCTGCACAGAGTTGGAATTGTACCCGGTGGATAGCGATAGTTCCGCTATCCCATGGGACCTAAACATAACAGGTGAAATTTGGGTAATATAGTGCGAAATATTATGTTATGTGATAAAAGTTTGCGAGGATGTATGGATATTTGTTACTCCTTCAAAAGTTACTGGATGGAAGTGATTTTCAACCGACAAAAACAACGGAGGAGGTTTTCAAATTAACATGAATATAAATATATTTATTTTAAATTTGAATTTGAATGCGGGTGCAGCCGCAGGTGGCAGCTAGTTATCTCATAAACACTCACCTGTTCCAATCCACGCACCTCATACTTAACCTTTCTGAAGGACATTCCCGATAAGGCTGTCTTCCGAAGGCGTGGTGGCATTTACGAAATAACCAATAGCAAGGTTCAACACTCTTTTCATATTCACAGTGCATTTTATCGACCGCCTCAGGGGCCAATGAATATCCGTGATGTTTTTATTATGGACGACTAATTTTTGGCCGTGGATTTTACTGTGATGATTTTTTATTTTTTATGTATAAAAAATTTAAGTATGTATAATAATATTAAATTATAGTTAGGTTAGTTTTGTAAATATTTAAATAATATAAAAGATATGTATAGAAGTAAATAAATTACTAGTATGTATAATCGATTTTTTTAATTGCAATATATCACAAAGGAGAATAAATATCGTGGGCACAAAATTATTAGTTAGACGTTGAATATATACCTAATATACATAGTGAATAGTATCCCGTATTGTTTTAATTTAATCTTCTTTAGGCCCACACGCGATTATTGTTTTTGCCTGGCCGACTATCAAAGCGATCTCATTGTACATGTTAATTTTTGATCAATTGAAAATAAAATAATAAAAAAAACACTCTAAAAATGGGCCTGTGGCTGTCTTCTAATATACAGGGTGTATTTTTGAAACGGGGCAGTAAGGGCAAGTACCTTAACCGTTGCAGTTACAGCAAAACGTTCTTAAAAGACCTTCCCTAACTTTTTGGGACATTTTTAAATGCATTCACAGATTTTGTAAAAAACTTACAGTTAGCAAAAAAAATGCAAAAAGTTCATTTTTTTTTTATGCCAATCGATTCTATTTCATGTGGGGATCAAAAAACTCTATGGGACCATTTTAGCTTTCAGTACTAGAAAAGACAGAAATCGCCAAAAACGTTTCCCATACATTTCGGCAACAGAAACGAATTTCTACGATGGTCTAACTTTTTGTTATGGCCTGGAAGTGGGTAGAATTGACTTTAAGTAAATAAAAAGAATTTTTACCCTCAAATTTCGAATTCGAAAATCTGTGTGTTATACTTAGTTTCAGCTGAGAAACTTCGTATGAGTTATTAATTAAGGATTTTCGCTAAAATGTCTTCTAATCGTGAAAAAATTGACTTATTAGAAGCGTATTTTGTCAATAATCGAAATGCGGGAGCTGCATTAGTGTGGTACCGCAATAAGTATCCGTTGCGGCATGTGCAAACAAGAAAGGTTATTACAAATCTTTTGAAAAACCTGGAATTGCAGGGTTCTTTCAAAATACGCTTCTAATAAGTCAATTTTTTCACGATTAGAAGACATTTTAGCGAAAATCCTTAATTAATAACTCATACGAAGTTTCTCAGCTGAAACTAAGTATAACACACAGATTTTCGAATTCGAAATTTGAGGGTGAAAATTCTTTTTATTTACTTAAAGTCAATTCTACCCACTTCCAGGCCATAACAAAAAGTTAGACCATCGTAGAAATTCGTTTCTGTTGCCGAAATGTATGGGAAACGTTTTTGGCGATTTCTGTCTTTTCTAGTACTGAAAGCTAAAATGGTCCCATAGAGTTTTTTGATCCCCACATGAAATAGAATCGATTGGCATAAAAAAAAAAATTGAACTTTTTGCATTTTTTTTGCTAACTGTAAGTTTTTTACAAAATCTGTGAATGCATTTAAAAATGTCCCAAAAAGTTAGGGAAGGTCTTTTAAGAACGTTTTGCTGTAACTGCAACGGTTAAGGTACTTGCCCTTGCTGCCCCGTTTCAAAAATACACCCTGTATATAGAGCGTTAAGACCTTTACTATTTTATTATTTAGTAACCTCACATACCTCACCCCCAGTGGAAAAACGCCGTATGTAAGAATGTTTGCTCCACTATTTTCGTCCGGCAGTTTTCCCTACCCTACGTGCCACGTGCCACCCGTACCTAAGGTCGAATATTGCTGAACAAATTGTTGTCCCTAACCAGAATCATTATTTTATAGATAAACAAACACACCATAATAAAATAACGTGTATTGTTACATGTAATTACTTATCTCAATATAAATGTTAAGCAATAAAATGACGATGCACTTGCTATTGAAAGGTTCAGCCCGGAGGCACAGACATTCTACGTGGGCACGAAGGATATGCATCCAATAAACTTCTAAAGTGATTTATATCTTTATACGACGGTTTAAGTAAAACCTTGTAATGAATTAAATGATATGTCGTTATACTGTAGATAACGAATTCAATAACACATACAATTGCGTAACGGGCCATTTTTTTTGAAAAACGCTCGTATATTTTTGTGTTTTTCCTTGAACTTAGCTCAATTTAATTTTACGTCACTATCATCTTTTTATGTTACTGTACCTGTTTTCTGTTTGTGCCGTCAACCGCGGTGGTTGCTGAAAATCAGCGCTGTTGAAGTTTTGCAGAAATGCAAGACTCCACAGCATTAAAGCTGAGCAACCGCCACTGTTTTCTTACATATTTATTACATTTTGTATTAATACCTGTATTTGCATGTGTTAGTTATGTAAGAAAATAAAAATAATTTTCTTTCTTATTCAATTCGGTAGACATAACGAAAAAACCGGTAGGTACTTTTTCTAGCATATTCAAAAAAAATATATCCTCTTCCGAATCGATTAGCCTACCATTGAAAAACCAAGAAGTAATTATTATGACATAACATAACACCACGCCTATATTATACAGAAGGGTGAGGCAGAGGTGTACAAGCGCTGTTCTGTTTAGGTCCCATTGGATATGGGGTGGGCCTTATCGAAATCCACCTGGTACAATTCCAACTCCGTGCTGCTATTGTGAAATTACTCACGGCAAGTTCACAAATAACACTTTGCCCGACCCGGGAATCAAACCCGAGACCTTATGGTGAAAGATGCATACGCTAACCACTAGACCATCGAGGCAATTAATTATTATGCATGACCCAAAAGCAGAAGCACAACACAATTGAGGAAGTCTGACTTATTAAATCAAAAAAAAAACCTAATTCATCACAGTCAACACAATTTGACAGCATAAATTTCCTGGTTCAAATTCAGTGACTCATCTTCAGAGTTCAAGAGCACCATTGTGAGGTAACAGTCAATTGAATTAGGTGTACTGCCGTGACGGTAACAAACAAAACGTGGTGAATCCAAGCGAGAACTGCCGCGTTGGGATAATATGCGATCTTTCTTTGCGTTAGTTGGGATTTTGCCCTCAGGACATTGTCAATGGGCATGGTGACTGATCCATGGATAGTAATGTATAGGATACCTTATGGATAAAAATTAAATATAGGTAAACATAAACCATATGCAAGAATTTTTAGTTACATACATATAAATCTAAATCATTTCATAATTATTCAAAGTTTCATTGGCGAATCTATTTTTGAAGTACGAAATTATTAAAAAACATTATTTTTAATTTTACTTTTGTAATTAAACAAATTTATAACAAAATGTATAACTTCACACACAAAATAAATAAACGTGACGTCACGCTTATGTAACCGTTCTTTTGTGGCGTTTGGGCGAGTCTATTATTAATAATAATATATAATAAATCATTTATTTCAGGCTGCATAGGCCCATAGATAAATACCTTAACCTAAAAATACATAATTATATTTGCATACTTATTAATGTGAATTTAAAATTGTTTAATCTCAGGCAGTGTTGACAAAGTTATTCTTTTAATAATGTTTCTAATATCGAAAAGTGTTTCATTTGCATATAAAAAAAATCGGAGTTATAATACATAGTAGGTTAAATGCGGGTATTATATACCTCTGCCACCCGTTCTGGATAATAATAATAAAGGCGTGATTATAATATGTTAAACAATAAACCTTATTGATGAATTTCCTGGTCCACGCCATGACTCATCTCCAAGAGTTCAAGAGAACTATGGAGAGAACCAACAGCCATCCAGCAATAGGTGGTATTGGCGTGGCAATCGATTAATGGTGAGACAATCCACGCCATGACAGATCGCTCGGTCAGACAACGGTCAAGGTCCGCCTGCTCAGATTGCGTGGGTTTTCTATGTAGGCTTTCCAAAATTGGTGAGGTTGCAAGCCACATTTGAGCAAGAAACGCCAAATTTATGTATACAGGTGTTTTTTTATGATTAAAAGTACATGCCAAATGGTTTTATAATTATTATTTGGTATGCTCTAACTCTAATTTCCTCGTTGGTCTAGTGGTTAGCGTATGCGCCTCTCACCGCAAGGTCTTGGGTTCGATTCCGGGGTCGGGTTATTTGTGAACTTTTCGTCAGGAAAATATTAATAGCAGCACGAAGTTGGAATTATGCCACCCTAGGCTCATGGCAATCGGCTCACCCCCTATCCCATGGGACCTAAACATAGCATGTGAAATGTGGGTGTTGTTCACCTCTGCCGTACACTTCTAGGTGTAATATAGGTGTAATGTTATAGTATGTTAATGTTTGTTATTATTTCGTTTTGAATTGATTAATTTATTAACACATTCAGTATTTAAATATTTACAATACTAACCTAACTATAATATAATATTTTAAACTAATTAAATAAATACCTAAATATATATACATTGAATAAAAGAATAATATAAAATTATTAAATAAAACCAAAACTCGTAAAAAACTCAGGTTTCAAAAAATACGTCCGCATCGATGTCGACTGCAGGTAACGTGCCCAGAAGGCTGGCGGCATTGCCACGTTGTATGGCAATGCTGATCCTTTGTCCAAAATAGAAGCCAGCCTTATGGTCACGTGAAGAGTCGACTAATCTTTTGGTTATCTCTTTAAAAAGAGAACGAGCGCGAGGATTATTTCGTTTATAACAATATTATTTCCGGATGATGGCATCGAAAGATGATATTAAAAACACTCGTGCGATAAGTGTGGCGTATCGAATATGTTCAAGGTATGCTTTTGTTCATGCCACCGCAATTTAGTTACGGTACCAGGAGTACCTGCAGTCAGCCATAATTGAAATCATTGCAGGCACTGGTTTCAGATATTTGTATTAACCAACTTCGAAAAAGGAGGTTCTGTATTCGATCCGTAATCGAATAAATTCGCAAAAATAAAGAAAATACAAATTTTTTTTTATGTTCGCGAATTTCTCGAGAAATACTGACTTTGATTTGTAGCGGTACACAAGCTAGCGGCTTATCTGATGGTAGATGTACTTCGGCAATACAAAGACTACAACAGTACAACAGTACTGTCTACCGAAAATTAAAGGTTTAGTAATCTTACAGCTTCAATCTACTCGTAGGTACTTAAAAATTGTTTCCAGTGGTTGTTTTATTTATTTTTTTATAGTACGCGTGCAGCAAACCTGGTGGTTAGTGGAGTACGGCCCGAAGACTTCGACAACCCACAAAAGCAGATTGTAGATGCGTCGCTGCAGCCGCATATGCCAGTAATTTCAGGGCCTGCTTGCACCACCAAACCGGAAAACAGTAATGCGTGCACTACTATTTGGCGGCAGATTAAAGGTGAAACGGTGGTGCTGCCACCCTCAAGCTCGTTCACAAGAGTTCTACCACCAGTATGATTTAAACGTGGTGATAATTTCTTTCTAATATTATATACGCAAACGTTTGTAAGTATGAATTTATGGATGTTTGTTACTCTTTCACGCAAAAACTATTTGAGTAGATTTAATGAATTTTAACACAAATGTAGCCTATAGTCTAATCTAAGTTAAGATATCGGCTACTTTTTATCGACGTACCACGCGAGCGGAGTAGTAAATGGAAGCTAGTTATTATTAAACTAGGCTTCACAAAACGTACAATAAATCTCTTAGGATATAAATTATATAATATATATTTCCACGTGCCTTTCCGTGCGTAACTTTCAACTTACTACGATGTGATTATGGCACTGGTTAAGTATAGTCTCCCAAGGGCCTGGCGATAGTATGTGATGGAATGTCTTTGGCAATATTAAACTAGAAACTTTTAGGCCCTTCGTCCACTAACAACGCAAAAGTCAATACTCTACGATATTTTTATCTTTCTTTTAATCTTTCGATTAGTTTCCTTGTGAACGAAGTGGCTTAAGCTTGCAGTTGAAAGCAAGAGCCAGCGTTAACGCCCGACGAATATTAACATATTTTTATGTAAAATACGCAACTTTATTCTTTGAAAATATGTTAACATACGTCGAACGTTGACGCCGACGCTTGCTTCCAACTGCAAGCTTTAGGCTCTTTGATCTAAATTATTTAATAACTCAATAAAGATATTACAATGAAGCCAAATGAAAAACAATGAAGATACAGTAAATACGAAGTTATCACGAGAAATCAATAATTTCTAATCTAATCACAATCAACAATTATAAAACGTTCGGATTTATTGCAAGCTGATAAATGTTGTTTGAAAAGATGCCATTGCATGCAATGCATGTGTAATAGCTGAGGCAAACCAGAAAAAAAGTATCTCAAAAAAAGGTCGTACGTGTCACGTTACACATTCACATTGATATTTAAGGTAACAAACAATAACTGTGACCGGCCGTCACAATGAGAATAATTACACTTATCAAAATAATTATTTTTCGTAATTACTGAAATAATGAACAGATTCCATGAGGTTGAATTGTTTTCGCCATATTTCGCCACTTTCGGCCTCGTGATAAATAATAATGTACTAGCAACACCCCGCGGTTCTGCCTGTGTCAAAGGGTACTGCTATACCCGCTGTGGATAGTGGCAAGATAAAATTAAAGTAGTTTGTTGAAAATCTATTCTTTTAGTTATTACAAGAAAATACGAAAAAATAAAACTGCCTCGATGGACTAGTGGTTAGCGCATGCACCTCTCATCAGGTCTCGGGTTCGATTCCAGTTCGGTTCTAAACATAACGGGTGAAATATGGGTGTTGCACACCTCTGTAACACCCTTCTGGGTAATATAGGCGTGATGTTATATTATGTCACGAAAAACATGTTCACGTTTTTCATAGTAATTGAATATTCCAAACGATTACAAAACAAAACGATTTTCATGAATGAGATGCCACTAGATTCGTAATAATAGCCCGCCCGGGTGATATAGGTTATATAAATTTTGTTTAGGAATCTATATACAATACAGCCTTGCTTGCTAAACAGGCTATCCAATAGGAATATTTTTTTTTTCATTCGAGTTAGCTGTTTCTTAGATTAATACGTTCAAACAAACAAACTCTTCAGCTTTTAATATTAGTATAGATATTTCGTTCCGTAAAATTTTTAACAACGGTTTAATATAATGAATTGGCCACGGTGAGGTCGAGGGCGAAAAAACCGCAGATCTGGGTAATGAAAATCTGCTTTAAATACGGTTGGAGAGAAAATAATTAGGTGTTGGAAAAATATCGAATAAATTAAACAAGCAATGTTATGATTTAACCTACAAACATAGAATTATTACTACTTAGAAACCGAGAACACGAATAAAAGGTGAAGGCACTTTTCTATTCCGTTTTGGCTCTACACGACTACACACACATAAGTCTGTTTTTGGCTTCACTTCAGATAAAGTATTTGTATAAAGACTATCGATCTAGGCGTTATTAATATATGACTACAAACTGAAACACTCATAAAGAAAAAAATATTTGGTGTGGTAGACATTTTAAAATGAAACTTCGGCTTAAAACCTATTGCATCCACCTACTAATCATATATTTTTTATTGTAGCTATTTTTTTTTAAATATGAATATGTACTACATAACTATTATAATACACCTACAGAGACTACCAAATTTAGCTACAAACATTATATATAAAAGTGGATCATATTAAAATGTAAAGAAAGAACATGCAATTATGCTATTGTTAACATAACGGCAGTACGTTTTTGTCTCTCTTTTACATTTTCAGTTATTATAGGTATATATTATAGCTATTTATTAACCATCTACAATCCAATTTTATTATTAGTTGTTACAACTGCCTCGTTCGTCTAGTGGGTTCGATTTCCGGGTTGAGGCAAAATGTAATTTCGATTTTTCCGTCAGTAAATTTTTATTAGCAGCACTGAGTTGGATTTGAATCTTATGGATGGCGATAGGCTCACACTCACCTAGGATTTAAACTTAACAGGTGAAATCTGTTTGTTACACTTCTGCCATACCCTTCTGAATAATAAAGGCGTGCTGTTATGTTAGACCAACTTAAACTTTATTTCAAAAACTTTAAACAAAGAACTTAAATCCATGCTCCAAAATTAAATCAGACAAACAGCGCCCGGCATGCCAGTCACATCATTCGGGTGTTCCCGCCGAGAATTCGCGCGCGTTCGGTTGTTTCCGGCAGCGTTCGTGCGCACTCGGCAAAATGCATCGGTGAATGTAAATTGAGTAATGTTTTGATGCATTGTTTTATTGAGGAATTTGATTGGAATTTTCGGTTGACAATGAACTTGATACGGTCACACGGTGTATTTTATTTGCCGGCCATAGGTAGTTAATTTGAGTTCAAGGGTGACAAAACTCCTGTTTTATCTCTAACCCTGATTTTACTAAAGCACATTTTTTCATTATAGAACCTTTGTAGCGAACGGACTTATAGTCCACAAAAGCAGGTTGTTAATGTCAATCTATCTATGGTGTTATGCCTCATGTGCCAGTAATTTCAGGGCCGATCCCACCACCAAACCGGATCACAATAATGCCAGCACTTTTATTAATCTGCAGATTAAATGTGAGACGGTGATGCTGCCGCCATCGAACTCGTTAACAAGAGCATCAAAAAAATACAGCTTTCGACGACACTGTCCCGTACAAACATTGAACAAAAAAGATGGCTTTCATTAAACCGTAATGAGAAGTAGGACAATGTATTTGTTTTTTTTTTTAAACGGCACTCGCACTAGGACGTACTCCTGTGTCGCAGGGGTGTTGACAAACATACATTTCACACACACAAAGCACACCCAGAGTCAGAACAAATCTTTGCGAATCACACAAAGATTTGTCCCATGAGGGGATCGAATATCGGGGCTAAATCTATCACCACATGATAAGATATAGTGTTCATTGTCTGTCTAATTAGCCACAAGATGGCCAAAATAAACTGCATAAAAAATGCATTTTGTGGCATCAATTAAACCGAATCAGCTTTGCAAATTGTATTTCCGAGATGCAAAATAATTTATTTTACATGTTCGGTCACCCAAAGTCAGTGATTAAATAAAAAATACTGATTATACGAAGTCACGAACCAAATAAATCATTAACTCAATAACTTTGATTATGACAATAAAAAATATAGCAGTGCTTCTCTGTGTGGGCGACAATTTAATGGTCGTCTTGACTTCTTGAGTCGTATAATAATAGTAGGGTTGCCAACAGCTGTGCCTCATGGGTTTCTGCGTCCTGGCACCCCGGCAAAGTCTTGTTGGCGGAACTGACTCTGCCTGTATCAGCGGTATACGTCAGACATATCACAGTATATATAAAAAAAAAATGGTTTGCCAACATGATATCAAAATCTAAGATTGTTTTAATGTTGAAAATCCAAGACAAGAATCAGAACTATGGGTGAAATGTCTAAGCATCTTTCGCAAGATTTTTGTTTTTTAAGTGCCCGTAAACTACATTATACATATAATGCTGTGTGTGGAGGAGGGCCATATTTGTGTGATTTTGTTTTAAATGTTTGTGCTAGTGTAGTAAAGCCTATGTAATATTATTGAATTAAAAAAAGTATATATTAAGACCTATTATCTATATCCACTCTAAAAAACTTAGGACGCGATATATCCAGCCCACCCCAAAAATTAGAACATATCCTGAGAAAACCGGACGTTTGGCAACCCTACATAATAGACCTGTTGATAATATTATTCTTTGTAAGATTTATGTAAATTTGAGTGAGTCAGATGAATATTGTAAGAGTCAAGTGGACAATATATTGCCTGAATAATTCTAGACTAGAATCAGTCTGTTCTTAATTATTGGTATTCAGACAATTTTAACAAGACATTTGTTATAATTCAGACAACATCTTACTGGATTCTAATTAAACGACCCAATTTTAAAATCAGTCACTTCAATGCTGTAAAATTCATGGTCTATCATCGGAACCAAAAATACAACAAAACATAACATCACGCCTATATTACCCAGTATGGTATAGGTATACAACACCCACATTTCACCTATTATGTTTAGGTCCAGCGAGCGAGCCTATGGCCATCCACCAGGCAAAATTCTATCTCCGTGCAGTTATTGTAGAGACCTCGCGATGAGCGGCGCATACGCTAACAATTAGACGATCGAGGCAGTTAAATACTATATTGTGTTTAAATACAGTATAGTGGCAAAACAATAAGATTTGACCATTTAATTACTGACCCACAAAAGGGCAACGGTCATTAATCAATGTCATCGAAACTTGCCACTATTTTAAAAATAAATTTATTTCAAACATAATACTTATATATCTTAATTTATTATTGGTGAGGTTTTTTTATAGATGATAGAAAAGCTTTTACTATCATTAAGATGTATCATATAAAACGAGTATTTCTTGTTTCTTGTTTGCTCATTTTAACAATTAACGATGATTGAATCACACTTAATGAATCTAATGAAGTGGATTCTTTCAAATTAATGAATCATGACATCGTCTGAGAAACTAATTTATAATTATTCACATAAATATCTACGATTAATGTGGCTATGTCATTTCGGTAATTATTTGTTTATTAAAAACGCCAATATTTTATAGTTTTTAGTTCTGAAATATCGGGTTGATTTCTCTAGGTAATATTAAAATTAACTTGTGAATAAATTTAAATATGCAATTGGTAATTTGGTAATAAGTAGTAACAAATCCATTATATTGCCGAATTTAAAAAAAAAATATTATAATTATGTTGGTTTATTTAATTTGGTAATAAGTAGTAACAAATCCATTATATTGCCGAATTTAAAAAAAAAATATTATAATTATGTTGGTTTATTTCTGAAAAAAATATCTTATATTATAACTTACTAGTTGGATGACATGAAACTTACCTGTGAAAAAGATAAAACAATATTATTAGTCAAATGTTAATATCAAAGTAATATAAAATTTACGTATATGATTTATTTATTGGTGTCTGAACGACCCGGGGATCGAACCTGAGACTTCACGGTAGGCGGTCGCTTGCATTACCACTAGACCAACGAGGTAATTTTCTATACATATATATATTTTTTTTTTTTGAACTTTGTATAAAATTATTCCAATTTTTTTTTTTTTCCAAAATTTGTTAACATAACCCCATTATGTCATTGTATGATGGATGACTGATACCATCAGATTCATGTAACACTTTTGTATGATCAAATTTATAACAATTAATTTCGTAATTTATGTGAGAAATTCACACAATGGCGGAATTTGCCGACTCATGTAATGAATGGGAGCGAATCTGAGAAATGTAGGGTAAAAAGACCTGTTGTTGTCCATTGAAATTTGATTAAAATTATTGAACATCGGTGGTTTTTATTTCCGCAGCCCTGAGCTAGACTTAGAACAATACCAACTAATTGTATAAATGTTTTTAAACGCGATTTGAGAACATTTTAACGGGTCTAAAGCGCGTAATTATTATAAAGGTAAATAAATACCTAAAATTGTATAAAATGAAAATCTGTTACGTTTTTATGGGTAAAACATTAAACGAATTTTAATGAGAACTTAAACATATATTTTATGAACTAAACTGAAATTATACCACTAATGCCTGGGTATGGCACTTCTTCTTTTATTGACATACAACGCGGGAGATGTCGTGGGCTAACAAGTAATTAAATAAAATTACAATTTATTACAAGCCGCTTTTAAACATTTGGCATCAAATCACTGAACATAATGCGTCTGCAATTAAATTCAAATTTGTATCAAACCTCAATAGATGTTAATTTTAAAACCAGCACAAACTTTGAAAATAACAAAATGGCTGCCAGGATCAAATCAAATTAAGATATCTATGTTAAAAACGTAATTCACATAATAGTAGAGCACGTAATACCACAATTGGTCCAAAACTCATGTAATTGATTACATCTATCAAAATCGGTGGCAGAATCTATCAGTTAATTGATGTCTGATTGGGGCTACCGCTTACGTATTTTTAATTAATTTAACAAATACAGATAAATACTCAATCAATAGGAAACTGAATTGAGTTTTACCTTTTAAACAAGTATTTTTTTGAACGGGGACATTATTGCGCGAAAGGTAGTTACCTACCTTTCGCGCAATATTAATTCATGTACGCAATATTTAAGTATAAAATTTTACAAAAATGTCCGATACATTTTATAAAATAAATTAGGTGCTGTATACTATCAGCAAAATTAATTCATGACCTATTTGACAAATTTAATATTACCTTTGAAATTTTCAAAGTCGATAAGGTTGACATTTGTTGATAGAACAAGCGATTTCAGGCTTTAGTGTTTTGAAATATGTATACAATAATAATAGTATTCTGATGGATCATAAATTTACTTTGTTTATAGTACTATAAAAATATAATTCTTATAATTTCTTTCAACGTAATTTCACAGTTTACATATTAATAGTAATTATAAGTTTCGGATAATCCAAAATTATCCCTTATAGGAATATAAAAAATCTGAAATTGTTTAACACAGTTGGACGCAAACTGCTACATTTACCCTGCCCTAATATTCAAGCCATTGTGAAAACGTCAAGTAATAGAATGTAAGTTAAATCTAATAGTTATTCTAATGGATTAGTAGTAACAAAGCGTGTTTAATTGGTCGAGACATTATGTAACAACTATTATTTGAACTAGCCGCAACTTATGTAACAGAAAAAGTATTTGTCATTTTCTGTAATTTGGGTGAATATTACGCGTTTTACATTGCAAGATATTATTCTTTTAATTATATTCGCAATCCGGAAATAGCTTTTGAAGAATACTGAGATTTTAAGATTTTACCTATAATTATTATAACCAGTAAAACTTCTTTGTAAGGTATTAGTTTTTAACCGACTTCAAAAAAAGGAGGAGGTTCTCAATTCGGTTGTATTTTTTTTTTTTTTTTTTATGTTTGTTCACTGATTACTCGAAGACGCCTGGACCGATTTGAAAAATTCTTTTTTTGTTTGATAGGATATACTTGTCATGTGGTCCCATTTTTTTCCAGTCACGTTCTGATGATGGGATCCTAGAGAAATCGAGGGCAACCCTCAAATTTAAAAGGCTTCTATATTGTTTTTTTTATATTATCTAAAGCTACTTGAATATTTGCATCTAGTAGCCAGCATTTTATGTTGCTGAGCTGATGCTGGAAGGTACAACTCCTCAACGGTTAGGAGTACGGGGATAATTCTTTAAATATAGGCTCCTTGAGGCCGTTTACTGTATTCTTTCAAGTTATACACAGATGAGGCGAGACGTTGAATATTACTTATGTATATTCATAATATGAGGTCATGATTTAATGATGGGATCCTAGAGAAATCATGGGTCAATCAAGCTTCTATATTGTGTTTCGTATATTACCTAAAACTACTTGGATATTTGCATTTTAAGTTGCAGAGCTGATGCTGGAAGGTACAACTCCTCAACGGTTAGGAGTACGGGGATTATTATTAATAAGTTTTCCGTCTCAAGTATCCGTCGTCTCCTCATTCGAGAAACATTCTTGCTCGGTCTACCCATCACTTAAAATCGTAAAATAAAATAATTTTTAACAAAAAAAAAACCGACTTCAAAAAGTAGGTAAACTAAAAAGCATAAAATAAATTTACTTCGCACAAATAATACGTTTTTTCATTTAGTTAAATATAAATTATAAAATAATTATTTTATAATTCTGAAGTCGGTTCCAAGTAACCAATAACTAGATAATAAGTATAAATCTTTCTAACAACTATTTTCTGACAGAATATTAGTTCTTAATTATCCGATTTACTTGGCACCGACTTCAGAATTATAAAATAATTATTTAATAATTTATATTTAAATAAATGAAAAAACGTATTATTTGTGCGAAGTAAATTTATTTTGTGCTTTTTAGTTTACCTACTTTTTGAAGTCGGTTTTTTTTTTGTTAAAAATTATTTTATTACTTCATAACATGGTCAGGTGTGGCAGAGGTGTACAACACCCAGATCTTATATATTATGTTTAGGTCTCATGGGATAGGAGGTGAGCCTATCGCCGTTCACCGGGCACAATTCCAACTACGTGCAGCTATTGTCAACTTTCCGTCAGGGAATCGAACCCGAGACCTCGCGGTTAGAGGCGCCTACGCTAGCCACTAGACCATCGAGAAAATAGTTATACTTCTTCAAAAAAAACAATGATTTATTATGTCTTCTTCATAATTTATATATTTCTTTCGACTTAATGGGACTTAATGACTTTACCTCATTGAAAAGCCTATAAATAACGCATAAAATACAAAGCGTCACTAGATTCCCCATCGAAACATGAACTCATTCACCACTGAATTATTGCTATGGCTGTCCTGTCATGGAGGAAAATCAAAGTTTGACACGTTGATATTATGCGGTCAGCCGATGCAGGATTGACCATAAATATTATATAGGTACTTTAGTATGTTGTTTGTTTAATGAACATAATTTAAGTTATACTAGCTGACTTGACAAGCATTGTATTGTCTAAATTAAGAAACAAATAGTGCATAAATTAAAGACATTCTTATTTTGATCGACCTTTTTTCGTTTATTTACAACTAACCACATCTAAATTTAAGGGCTTTTAGCGATTTTCAAATGATGCAACAAATGGATAAAACTGTTAATATTATTGTTAAAAGTTTAGTTTGCAGGTAGAAAAATAAATCTCAAGAAAACAAGAGGTTGGTGGAAATATGGGCAAAAATTATCTTTGTGCATAGCATATACTACGAGACAGGTGATATGGACGTGATTAATGAAAGCTTAGATGCCAGATGTCACTTAGATGATGAGTCGAAACGTAGAGAAATGGTAATATTTGTCTATGGAAACATTTGAAGGTAAATTTATCCATTACTGAAGTCTAGGCAACACATTCATGTTTATCTCTTTATAGTTTCATATCTGGGGGACCACCAATAAAAACTATATTAAAATACCACTCAACTCCATAAAAATTAGCATAAACCTCAGAAGGTTTAATGTTCAAGAAAGTAGGGTAGTGGCTGCAATAACCGTCCGAGCTACCTCATTGTGAGCAGAGACAATACGCTATAATCTCAAGATGGCTGCCTCAAACACCTGGCCTAAGGCGACGTGTGTACTCACAGCTACAGATCAACCTATCCATTTCCAGCATAAGCTGGTCTCGCATTGCACAGGAAACCTGTACAACGCGAGACCATCATAAAATGGAAATGTACAGGTTGATGTGTAGCCGAGTGTTCACTTTCTTCTATGAAAGTTTACCCAGTTTGGTACATCCGCTCTTAATTGTAATCATTTGAGTGTAAAATTGTTGCTGTAATAAAATCTAGGCGGGTTTATTGATCCGTAATTGGACATATTATGTAATAAGGAAATTGTTTGTTAGTTATGTTATGACTACTTTGTAAATTGTTTTCAATGTTTGTTTTTGGGCGATAATGATATAGTAGACAAGGTAACAATATAAAAAATGCCACTACTGTTGTTAACAAAGATACATTATCATTTTCAAAAAAGAATTAGATCAGAACACATGTCATATTAACTGTAAAGTAATCTTAGCCAGAAATATAAATGAATATCCTGCTTATAAGCGTGTATAACTGCTGGTTACACGAAAATAAAACAAAGTTTTTTTTATAATTGACCCACGATATGGCAGAAAGAATCAAATTCCCAACATTTTTCTTAAACCCATGTTAAAATCTAGTATAAGAGACATATCACTTCAAACACGAGTGAGTGAAGACACACAAAGCTAGAGTATAAATACACCAGACGCTAAAAATAAATAAACCAAACCCCTTTTACTTCTCCGACGGCTATTTTATCCACTAATTGGTGTTAAACCGCATCAAAAAAGGTCCGACATCATTCTTACAATCGATTATAAGTGGATTCGGTTAAATGAGTGGACAATCATCTTTGCTTATATGGTAATGATATAACGAGCGGTTCGTGAGCTTCCTGATCGAGGCCGACTATTGGCGTTTTCACCCTATAATTTATATCAACTTGGCGCCCGGTTTAATGTATGGGTCACGGCGCACACATAGCGCCGCGCCCTTTGATTGGTCACACAGTAATCGCGCCGTCAAATCAAAGCAGCATGTTTACGAGCACACGCACACATAGAACTGTGTGCCAAAATGAGTTGCAGTATCTATACCTTGGCATAATGTAATGAAAGTTTATTTTGTTTTGTTTGCTTGCCTAATAAGGTGTCGATAGCTTTCAACAACCCATCATTATTGTGTGGAATGTATTTGCGGTTAGATACTAATCTTTTCTAAAGTAATTGTGTTGAGGAAGAGATCTAAAGTACTATGTTCTAAATAAAACGTAACACGTGATCTTGTAGTTAATACATAGTTAAGTCAAGATGTCACTTGGTTAATCATCTTGATATTTGAAGTACTTACTTGGTGCTTAAAATCTTAACTCTTGCGCATATTGGGTAATTTTAAGCATTTTTAAAGTATAAGTATTCAAATCTCTTGCTTATGTAAACCATAAAGCCAAATGGTGGTAGAACTCTTGTAAACGGCACCACCACCGTCTCACCTTTAACCTGCCGCCTAATAGTAGTGACTCAATCAAATATAATCAGACCCTTAAATTACTATATGACACATCTACAATCTGCTTTTGTAGATTGTTGATGATCACGGGCTGTACTCCACTTAACATCAGGTGGACTAAATGTTTGTTCGCTGCAGTAGTAGTTTAATTATGTAAGTGATAGATGAATAAAATAAATTCAAAAGATTAAATCATTTATGCATGCATAAACTTTCTTAAATTTACCCTTTTTATATTTTGTTCAAACTAATCGCATAGAGGTTTATCTATGCGATTAGTTTGAATAAAATATCTAGCTTAATACAGTAATTTTATTTTGTAGTCGTTTTCCTTAAATTAAAGAAGTAAAAGCATGATAAATTGACCCGCATATCCTCAAGTTTAAAAAGATAGGGGTCAATTCACAAATTAAGTGATACAATTAGAGTAACAGTAATTGGATTTGTTACAGCACTTCTTTTGGTGTCTCATAGGGGTCGAGTAACCAAAGTAGAAAGAAAATATTAAAAAGTTACTACTTCCGCCCGCGTAACGTAAAGAAAATTGCCTATCATCTTGTAAAAAATAAAATCGCCCAAGCAGTATGCAAGGATTTCTATTACTAACATTGTGATACGTGATTTTTATAATAGATTATTTTTTAGGTTTTAAATAATAATACAGAATTTTTAACTGACTTTTAGAACTTTTGATGACCACATAATAGCTTTAAATATTTAAAAACCGCTATGTTACAACTACAATATATTATAAATTAATTTTATTTTATGGTTAACCAAATAATAATAAAAAGTTGCAATTTCAATTTTATAATTTCAGCTATTTGTGTCCTTTTATATAAGTAGATCTGTAATATTTGTTACATCATCACAACCAAAAAAAGAGTCAAAATGAACCCAAGTACCAAAGTGCTATGTTGTTAATAAACATGATTGTAAGTGTCAGTCAAGTTTATGAGGCGTGATTCCGGACGAAATGACCGGTGACAACGATCGCCTTGCTGTATACAGGTTGAGTGTTATTTACTTTGTGCTGTGATGTGATGCACTGTTGTAAATACATATATTTAAACACGATTAGGCCGCTAACCACCAATAAAAAACTAACGTTTAATTTTTTTTTCTGATAAAAGTATTAGGTTGCTTATTCAGAGATACACTCATACTTTACCTATACTTTAATTAGTGTACAGAAAAAAAAGCATAAGTGGAACTGTGTGTACTGGAATTAAATTTATTTTCTTTCTTTCTTTCTTCTTTTTTAAGTACAGTTCACTATAGAATCACGCGATTTAGTATCACACTGTATCCAAACTTCCTTTAAATTCGAGAGCTCCGATTGTCTATGCCTCAAGTGCCACAATCGATACTCTTTGGTGTATGGTAATAACACACAAGAACGTGTACACGTCACTTGTCAGCTGTCACTGCTTCCTGATCAGTGTGACAGGCGACTACTGCAGGATTTACTCTACGGGCTTTTCTTCTTGTTGGTTTAGCGCCTTTGAAATATCTTTACCGAGTTATTTTGAGGCACCTTAATCCAATTTTCACTTTATATTTTTGTCATACGTTCAACGTCTCTGCGGATTTACTTTATAACTATTGAAACTTTTCGGATGCGATTTTTGTTTATGGTAAAGGAGAATTAGGAGAATGAATAAATCTATTAGTTGCATTTTATGTTTTATGAAGACGGAGCTGGGTGTGAAAGTTAGTGTATAATAAAATTACCTGAGAACTCTGGGATGGAAATAGAAAATCTAGATAGGCCATATCTTGATTTTCACCGCAGCATAACAATTTCTTTGTCAGTTTTTATACAGTTAGAAAATATGCAAAACACGCCAAGAAAAGTGCATGTCAAAACATACAGTGAAACACAACAATAAAATCTACATTTTATTTATTTTACGAATATAATTATCAGATTTTTTTGGAAGGCGTAGCATAACAAAACTTATACTATTGAAGAATTCAGGAGGACCAAGTAATCAAATAAATAATAATAAATTGTAGAGATGCCGATACATAACTCAAACACTAAATGACAGTTCGCGCAGCCTACAAAAATCATATATTTGACTACTGCGCCTCTAATGACACTATTTAAATTATGTGATGGCAACACCACGCATTAAAAACTTGACTTACTTGAATTACTTCAAGAAAATTATTTGACAATCTTTTTTATATTTACATTTAATTTTATTTCTTGTTTGTAATAAAAGACAAAAAGGGTTACTATGTACAATAAAAGTATATAAAGAATAAAATTGAAAACAAAACAAATACGTATTTACAATTACATTTATAGGTAAGGTGTCATAGAATTCTTACACAAACAATTTTGTCAATCTACAACATAACCCTTCTTGTGTGAAGTTGGTTGAAAAATAAACGTTCGAGCCAAGATAAACATGGTCGTTGGAAAACTTAACCCGATCGAAAGATTACGGCACAACAAAAAGTCACCACTTCTTCACCAGAAGTTACCACTTAAGTGGTTAAGTTGTTACAAGTTGTCTTAAGTTGTTACGACACGTTATCGGTACAGCGATTGTCACTTATTGTAGTACATCACTATGTAACGATGTTCACACGGGAATCGAACCCACAATCAACGGAAGGCTGGTTCAGGAAGTGTTTTGCATAGTTTTTAAGTGAAGCTAGTTGGTTTTAAGTGTGGTAATTTTGTTGGTATAGTTTATTGAACTTTACATCTAGACTAATTTATTAAAACTAGTAATAATGGTAGGTTTTTGATTATTCTTTTTGCATTTTATGTTGTTCTTTTTTTAAGGCTAAAAAATAATATTACTACTTCGTCACAATGATCAAAATATTACTGTAGACAGTAAATATTGCCCAGTTGCAGAGATTTGGCAAATGTTTACTACTACAAAGGCTACCAACCAGAGGTTTATTTCTGCTACAAACAGTATATTTTTGTTTTTATTAAAACTGACGTGAGTTTGTAACATTATTAAAATTATGAAATACGGGTGTTACTCACGTAATGTTGGTCTATTTAGTCGACCGCGGTTTCGCCTCCAGCCAGTCTTGCACTGCAAGACTGGCTGCGACTCAGGCGCGACGTATCGCACTCTCTTGATAATGCCTAGACATATAGGCGAAACCGCGGTCGACTAAATAGACCAACATTACGTGAGTAACACCCGTATTTCATAATTTTAATAGTATATTTTTGTAAAAAATTAAATGATTCTTAAATTAAATCTGTAACTAAAATATTGTAATCTTTGAATTCCGTATCTGATTATAAAATAAACTGTCAATGTTTTAATTTTTAAAATAGGTCTATACCTATTATCTTAATAAAATGGCAATTAAGTTAAAGTTCACTTATAACAAAATTAATGCAAATCGTGAAGATCAAGGTAAGCTAATTAAGTTTAAAGTTTTAACAATGCTATGATATAATTATTTAATTAATTATTTAAATAGTTAAATTTAATGAAGACTACCATTTAAGACGAACAATAATTACAGATTACCATCCCAAAAACAAATAATCTTTAAAACAATCTAACAACGTCTTAACCAAAGATAGAAAAATGACGTCAGAATATAATAAAATAGATATGGCGGTAGGTACGATTATTGTAATGCATTACGTGTGTTGTTATGACTTTGTGACAGGACGAGAAAGGCATAGACCATGAGGAGATAGACTTGACTAGGTATGTTCTAGTAGATTCTACGAATGCATGAAAGTTTTAGAGACAACAGAACTTAAATAAGTTCAAATGAGCAAATAAACTATTTCATATAGTTTCTTTATAATAATAAAGCGATAGCCGAGTGGGGCCGTAGGACTGCGCAGTCAAAAGTCTCGGGTTTGACCCCATGGCACACACCTCTGTCAATAAATCGTCATAATTCGTCTTTTCGAAGATATTTGTATATTTATCATATAAATTATCGCCTGCTAACGGTAAAAGAAAACACCTTGAGGAAACCTGCCTACCTGAATATCAGGATCGTGCTCTTAATTTATAAATGTTTCTTTTAAAGATACAGTTGTCATGTTTGTATTACGATAGTTACAATCGATATGCTGCAAAAATCGAATTTACCTTTAATATAATAATAGTAGACTGAATTCTACCGTTTTCAGCTTATGAATAAAATATTCAGATTGACGTCGGCCGACTCCCATTCACCAATATTTAGGTCAGTCTAAAAATGTAGATAATAAAAAAAGCGTGAAAGATGAATCACTAGATAACCAACGGGTATTCCAGACATCACCTCTACCCATTTTTATAATCTTTGAACCTTTTAATTCGTAACGTGTCCCTACAACATCCTGGTTCACTAAGCGTCCAGCATAATCAGACCTCTACTCGTAGAAGAAATATCAAAGAAATGATCAAAGGATATGAGTCAAGATAGGCTGGATGGTTTACGGAAGAAGGATGACCATATTCGGCAAAATCGAACACTTTCTTCTAAGGATTTGCAACTTTAAATTTGAAGAATTAAGGACGTTTTTTGCGTGTAAATGGATTGTGTAATCAAGAGTTCTGTTTCGGTGTGTCGCATTATAATTTGGTCAAGCTTAGAGTTAGATTTGCGATAGCGACAGGTTTTGCTAAGCATTGTATGCAAAATGAGTATAATTTAAGAAGCCTGTTGTTGGTTTTTTAGTAAAAATGTGGGTTTCTGGTTTGTTTTTCTCAGTGAGTTAGCTGAATATTTTATAAACAATGCGAATTTAGTTTATATTCAGTTGTCAGTTTCATAAAGACTATATTTGAAATTTAACAATTTTTTTTTTTTTACTAACCCATTATGTCCCACTGCTGGCCAAACGTCTCCCCCATACACGACCACAATTTTCTGTTTTGGGCTCTGTCTATCCAATCCAACAAGAATAGATAAAGTAAAATATTTGTTACTGTTTTTGGCTTAGACAAACATCAGCAATGGATTTTGATTTATTGAAGGTACCTTCTAATGGTGCATAGAAAAGTAGCCAATAATTAAGAAAATTAGAAGTTATTGGCCACACCCAAGCCTGACTATCTAGAAAAAGCCTCAACAGTAAGCCACGACGCCAAGGAACACAAGTACCGCGAAAATTCCAAAACTATTACACATGTTCACAAAAAGCAATACAATCGTCCACCATTCATCACTTGCGATTCGCGGCCATGTGCCAAAGCCTTCCCCACTAATGACCACGTTATAAGGCTTTAATTATCTGTAAAAAAACATTTATTGTACCTCTAATTGTCGATGGTTATCCAATATGGCGATCTGTCACATCGCCCCGCGGTGTTGCCAGCCGTGATATTTTAATTTCGTTCAAGAATTTGTTAATGAAGTGAAAAAATAAACGAGTCAAGTGGTAAGTTAAACACTGTGAAGATTGGTATGCAGAGGTCTCGAGTTCGGTTCTTGGGTCAGGTATGACTTATCAGGGATGAATCATGATTAATTGTTATTTTCATTAATTGGGTTGTGTTAATTTATTAAATTTATCTTGAAAATGCATCAGTTAATGATTTAAGTATAAAGGTTTCTACACTGTATCCATACATAATAATATGGTAAAGGTAATGTAAAACGTCTGCCATAAATAGTAGTGACATATTTATTTATTTTTGTTAAAATCTTCTAAAAATGTTTCAAATCGTTTTTATGAATTAGATAAAATTAGATGAATGGTAAATGTGGTGATTTTTGGGATATAAATATTATTAAACATACATTCTGGTTTATTTTACACATATTAACAAAGTTAAGATAGCTACGCGTAACTCGCCAGAAACATTAACTGAACAAGTTAAAAACATTTATTTTTAAGAACATTTTTAATATGTATGACAGACATAACAACAACATCAAAAATCCTTTTTTGATTTACAACACTTTAATATAACGGTTATTACTTTACAATTTCGTTTAATTGCATTAAAATGATATTTAATTTCTGTCATAATTGGAAGCGAAAAATACACGTTATGAATTAAATTTTACATTACATTCATCTTTATATTCGAGGTCGGTTTATTAAATTTTAATATTTATGAGTTAAATGGTGGATATTCAAGCTATATTTTTTATGAACTTTTCAATCATTTGAGTTTTAATTAGTGATTTTATTATCAAATGATCATTTTTTTTCACTAGTTTACGCACGCGGCTCTCTCCACGTGATACGTCGTAAAAAGGTAGCCTATTATTAATCTTGGCTACATAATTATATAATATCTGCCAATTTTCATCAAAATTTGTAAACTTACTTTTATTATTATGAGAACAATATTATAATATAATATTATTAGCCTAGTGGTTAGCGTATGCGCCTCTCATCGCGAGGTCTCGAATTCGATTCCCGGGTCGTACAAACGTGTTATTTGAGAATTTTTCGTCTGTAAAGTTCTCAATAGCAGCACGGAGTTGGAATTGTGCCCGGTGGATGGATTAGATTCACACCCTATCCCATGGGACCTTAACATAACAGGTGAAATGTGGGTGTTGTACACCTCTGCCGGCGTGATTTATGTTATGTTATGAAACGTATATTACAGCTACCCGTCGGTCATGGCCAATGGTCCAATTTCATTACTTTTCAATTTAGCTTACACTATATAAACTCCTTCGTGCGTAATATATTATAGATTTCGTAAAACCATGATTAATCATTATTAACCAAATACTCAATTGAAGCGTATCTATTCTACTTCTAATATTAATAAAAACTGCTTATTATAATATAAATCAATTGAACAAATCTTATTATAGTAAGTAACAACTTAAGGTCGATCTCGAAATAGTCGGCTGTCGATAGTCTCATGACTACGGGGTCATCTTAAAAAAAAAACTGCATTCTTACGGAGAGCTTCTGCAAATTTTGCCAAACGATTTTTGTTGTGTCGCTTTATAAAATACTGGACACTCTAGTTTAAAGTTTATGTTTTATCAGCTCATACTCTGTAAATCTATGACTTTCGTCATCACTATTATATTATTATTATCAAACAATGTTATGTTAACAAACTCTCATGTTTTTAATATCTATTTGGGCGTTGTGTTTTTACCCAAGTTCTTTGATTTTTGACATTGATATCTTGATTTTAATACAAAAATTGCAATTGAACAGTAAAATTTTGAAAAATCATCAATTAATAGTTGTTCGTTCATACTACTCGTTGCTCCAAGATGGCCAAATGTTTCCGTCTTTTTCTTCACTTCATTATACTTTACCTTTTGTAAGCTCCTAACAATATGTCAAAAATGTTGCGGTTAGAACTGTCAAAAGGGAGTTTGAAGAGGAGGGGTATGAAGAAACGGAACGAGAAAATTTGAGCAAATCGAAGTAGTAGTAATAGTGTATAGAGCTCCGAACGTAAGGTTATTAGTATTTTTAAAACGACCCTGTCCAATTGTTGAACGAAAATGTAAAGTTCAAAGTCGATTGACACTCCCGCGCTTAAATGTTACACTGTTAAGGCCAAGTCATTGTTGTACTCGATAATGTCACCGGGAAATACAATTTTTGGCAACTCCTTTTATGGTGGTGAAAATGTCGAGACATTTCTAAAGGCTGTTTTTAGTTAAACATAGGATTGTTGTTGTCTGGACAATAATTTGTTTGGCCTTAAAATATACAAGGGTATTTTTTTATTTAATATCTTCTTAATTCTCTTGAAAAAGGAGACTCATACTTAATATTATTAATAATTTTAATGTTAATAGATTCAGTTTTTCCCCTGAACTAATCATCGTATTTCTGGTAAAACTATTATGTTATCTAGAAACTATTGAATTATCTGATAAAAATCGATTAGTAGTTCATGTACTCCACAAAAACATGATAAAACTTAATCACTTCATAAAATTATTGTGCGTAAATAATACTAATAGTAATAAAATAATTGTGAGACTAATATTGAAATTAAAACTTTAAACTTGATTAATTTATCCAGTTGTCATTTAATAAATAAATTTGAATCGTAGAAAAAAATATATATTTTTTTCGAAATCGACTACCATTACAAAGCTGAAATTTTTGCTTGAACGCGCTATTTTTAGGCACTACTCATTCGAATCGAAACAATCTTATGTAAAAAAAATACCATTTATCGAGAAAGGCTCATCACGCAGATCACGCTACAACCTGCTAGCGCGGGGCAGTAACGTTGAACACGGGTGAAACCGCGGCGAGCATCTAGTACGACGCTATTTAATAACCGGTATTTGTTACTGTTAATTTCATGCCACACCTGCGCCAATATAAAAAAATATCGCATCATTCGTATATTGCCCTTAACATCGTGTAAATCAATAAACTTTATTTCTACAAGAAACAACTCGATGCAGAATGTCCGAAGAGTCGATGTTATTCGACAGTAAAGAAAAACAGTCATCAAATTCATTACATCAACCTATCTCGTTGTAATAATCTTAATATAAAATAATTTTATTTTAAAACTGCCTCGATGGTTAGTGGTTAGCGTATCTCATCGCGAGGTCTCGGGTTTGATTCCCGGGTCGGGCAAAAGTTTTATTTGTTACTTTCCGTCAGCAATTTCTCTATAGCAGCACATAGTTGGAATAGTGCCCGGTGGATGGGATAGGCTCACTCCCTATTCCATATGACCTAGACATAACAGGTGAATTGTGAGTGTTGTAAATGTGCGTGTTGTATTTAAAAAAAGTTTTCCTTAAATTTGCACCATTTCTCTTACACGTGCCAAACAATGCTTTTGTAAATTATGTAGGTGCCTCTGATTATTTAAATCGTAATACTATTTTATTTTCCTGATTAGATTTGGATAATAAAATTCCAATAGTATCGTTTATTCTTAATATTACGACGCGACGTGACGTATTATAGGAAATAAGATAAATATTTTTCTTTTGTATTTTTCATAGATAAATATTGATAAATTATACTTATAATTATTATGAAGAGATAATACTTTTTCGTTTCATTGTTTTGTTTTTGTTCTTCGAATCTAATGGACCGATTTAAATGAAAATTGAGGTGGAGATAGTTCAAGATTTTTGAAATAATATAAGCTTCTTTTCATCCACGTAATACGTATATGGAGCCGCGATCATAAACTATCCCGCGATCTATTTTGATAGTGGTAGAGATCTTGTGACCGAGCTCGAGGGCGTATGCACCACCATCTCACATTTAACCTGGCCGCCAAATAGTACAATGCACTTCTAAATGCCGTTTCGGTGGAAAGATCAAGCTCTGCAATTTCTGGCATCAGCGGCATTTGCATAACACCTAATCCTCAGATGAAGCGGCACTACAATATTTGTTTGTGGATTGCTAATGTTCATGGTCTGAGTTACCATTTACCATTAGATGGATACCACGTCCGCCCGCTGCATTTATCGTATCAAAGTAAAACTCAACAAACAAACTTAATTTACGCAAATCGAAAAGAGAGGACATGTTTTCGCATTAAAATGTCAATTAATGTAGTATTATAATTAAATCGATTTTCTGATCAGATAGGAAGTCTGATTAATTAATTCTCATATCGGCAATTAGTCGACTACCTTTAAGAGAATTTAAAACCTGAATATTGAAAAATTATCGCAATTATATTACGTTCATAATCGCTATTTAAAGTTTTTAAACCACGAATACGGGTATGAGAACAAGATGTATTTAATTTGATGTATAATGTATTTTAAAAAGGGGTATTTATTAAGATATAATAAAGATGATATTGAATGTAGAATCTCAATATTATTTATGAAAAAGAAATATTAGTACGAGAGACGACTACAGGAAAATAAAATGAGCTTAAACACCTTAAACATTTCAAATTGTTGTACGTAGTTTAAACTATTTAATGCAAGTCATATCATATTATTCCATATTCGAAACTATAATTATCACTGAAATTATAGGTATATTCTGAGTAAAACAAATAACTTATTCACTTCTCTTGCCAAGTAACATAATACGTACACGTATAAGGCAAGCTGTAGAGAACGATACCTAAGGTAACTCTTTTCTCACGATCATAAGTATAATCATGACATAAAGTGTATGTATGTGTCAGCCAGAATTCAAAACATATACCCTATATAATTGAATAAAGACAATTTTTTGTACTGTACAAACCAAGTAAAGACAGTTGTAAAATCTTACTGTAAAACCAAGTAGTACTTGTCTCGTCTTGATTAAGACAAGCGCGCTCTCTTTTTATCGTTACCTGAGTCCTTTAAAACTTAAACTTCGTCCATTAAACTTTAAAGGTGAGATGTTGAATATTACTGAAGTATTTATTACTTTTTAGTGCATTTTTTTGTAATTGAAGTCTGTTTATTTTTTGTAAAACTATGATTTAACTGAAGCACTGTCGCTACCCAAAAACGATTGACACACGACAAAACATCATTGACAAGCAATCCATATACCGCCAAATTGTCCAACAAAGACTTAAACATAGAACTTGGTCGGACCTTATATCCAAGCATTTTAAAGTTGTTTCACACAAGTTACACGCCAATTCCCATCACGTAATGACTTGGCAAAGAGAGCAAGCACAGAATTTAGCGTCGATACGTCGAATATCATGGGCAGACGCGCGACGAATCGTAATTATGGAAATGGACTTTAAGAAACACTTAAATATGTTAGGGTTTGAACTGACTAGATAGGTAGCATAGCATAATAATGTGGTCTGCTTAGCATTATATCGGTTAAGTATTTGTGCCAGAAATGTATGTGACGTGTCAATTTCATAGGACCTAGCATAAAGATGGCGGCTTTTGGCAGTTTTGAGCACTTCAGTTCTTTGTATCATTGGTTAGCAGATCCCGAGTTGCATCTAAAGTTGAGTGTGTGTATGAGTACGATTATATAAATGAAACATAACATAGCACATAACATAACATCACGCAAATTCCCTGACGGAAAGTTCACAAATAGCACTTTGCCCGACCCAGGAATCGAACCCCAGACCTCGCGGTTAAAGGCGCATACATTGATCACCAAATCATCGAGGCATAAAACTTTTTTGAATATAAAATTTTGGTGGCTTGCAAACATCCATGTGTATATCAAATTGCTAATTAAACAGTAACGAATTTAAGACAAATAAGCAAAATGATAGAATCATTCTTGAATAATCAATTGTCGTAAAAAATGATCTATTTGGAAGTAGTCAATAGTTTTTGGGTTGAGACTTTGAGAATAGTACACGCGTGGTCCAGTGTTGTCGACGTAAAGCAGTCTGGTGGATAGAGACCCCAATAATTTTGAACAATAAAACATTGGTAATATGAGCGCGGCATGCACATGAATGACTGTTTGTTTAAGATGGGTGACCGGAGTACTAAGTGTGGTTCTTATGTATTTTGAGAAATATTTTACGCATTGCTGGTATGATTTGTTATTTCTCGAAGACTAAACGCAAGTATAGATAAAATCAAACATCTAGGCGGTAGTGAAGTTGGCCGTTAATAGAATTTCACGGTTGATGGAATTGAGGGTCACCATACGCTTTGCCTAGAGGTAGCTCTAGGCGTGTCTAGGCCACGCGTATTCTGACCGTTAATTGGTCGAACATCCATCTGCTACTTCAATACCGCCTAGATGTTTGATTTTGCATATACCTACCTTCTTCCCTAAGATTGATCGTCTGTTTTCTCGGTTCGTCTAAAAGTGAACAGTGTCGTATTAAATTAAATTGCCACAGGCATATCTCTTTTTCTCGACAGACTGAGAAATGAGACCGCCCGTCTAAGTTGTAACAGGTTTGCAAAGATAGCTCGATTGCAAGTTTTATTTCAATTCTTATAAATTTATACCGCCTCTCACCGCGATCGGGATCGATTCGGGCAAAAGTATTGTTTTAAATTTTACTTAGAAATTCTCAGTATCAGCATGAAGTTGGATTTGTGATGTGTTTGTGTTGGGTTTTTGGCGATATGGGACCTAAAACATAACAGGTGTAGTGTGGATGTAATTCACCTTTGAGTAATATAGGCGAGATGTTATGTAAACCCTTTGCAGATTCAAAGTAGCTCTACAATTAAAATTCTGTGATATTCTTAAAGATATTAGTTTATCAATACGGAGCAATTTAACAGTAAATATCATTCAATCATCGATACCTGATATATGTAGCATATAATATATACTGTTTGTCTTTGAAGTCAATATATGGCCCATATATAATATTACACTTTATATATATTAACATCGTGTCTGTAGCATATAATATATACTGTTTGTATATGTTGGTAAATAACTTGTATCCAAGTCAGCAAGGTCGTCGCCTACGATATTATTCAGTTTACTTAACTAGCAATGCTTCACTGTGGTTCAATGATGGATAAAATAATATAAATTTATTAAGGTAAGTAACTTAACCTTTTAAATGAAGATAACAAAATAAGTAGAGTTTTTGTGACGAGGTTAAGTAAATAAATATCTCACAACATTCACACAACGTCATCTTGACCCAAACTATGCAGATATACCCAAGATTGTTTAACTGAAAAGGTTTTTATCCATGTCTTTCAGTTTTATATAAATTCTGGTATCTGGTTATGTAACCGTTTTATTTATCAATATTTTTATAATTAAAATACCTATAATATACCTTTATAAAACACAAGCAAGACTAAATATTTAATAAATATCGAAAAGCATCTTTCACCTTCTTGATCAAAAGATGCATACAAAAAAACTAATTGTTATGCATATTATTGGAGAAAAAAGGAGATTCTTTAACAGGTAGATTATAAATAAATTCTACTACACCCTCTTTGAGGGTTGTTAAAAAAAGAAAGGGCATGAGAGAAAGGAATTTTATAATAATAAACGATTTAACTGGCATCTTAACGTACACTTTCTGATAGGTTGGCTGTTTATTTTAATAGCTTTGTTCTAGGATTTTGAAATTAATTTATTCAGGTTCAAATAAAAAAAAGAATGTTGTATAACAAACCACAAGTTCATTTGTTTAATAACTTAATCTTCAAAGCAAAACCGGCGTCAATCGTTTCTCGATCTAACTAATATAGCCATTACCCTGTCCAAGAAAACAAAGAGCTAACAAATAACTGTAATCAGACACTAATCACTGCAACAATAAATCCCGTAAATAACAATAACGATAGGTCTAACAATAAATCTGGTATGTAAATAACAACAATGATTGAGTACACCTGCGCCGGCGCCTCCGCCAACGGCCGGCAAGGACGCGAGATCTATCGATTGGAATCAATAGTTTGCTTGAGTTGTAAGTTAATTGTAAAGAATTTTATTGAAAAATTACTAAGTATCATCGTTAACTAAAATACCGAGAAAAAAATATTGTACTACTATTTTAGGGTGTTATTCCACTAATCTATCGAGAAACAACAACAAATTCAATGTAATAATCTACCGCAAATATCCATTATATTATATCTATCCTGAGGTTGCCAGGAAGTTAAGTATGTTTGTTACAAATTTGATGTGCCAATAAAGTTTTCTCTATCTATCTATATATCGATCGTCAAACGATTCCATCAACTGGCATTGATCAATTATTGTACTAGAACTGAAACATCAATCAGAGGCATCGATCGAAAGACGATCGGTTGGTATATAAGGTTATGTTGAGATATTAGAGCCTGGAATTACTGTCATTAAAAGCTCTAAACGTTTTACATTGTGGTTGTAAACTTTTTGTAGATGCCTATGAGCTGTATTAACCTTTGGGTTGACTACCAGCTCGTTTGATTATACATCGTATTTATAAACAAACAACAATAATGATTGCGTACACCTGTGCCGGCGCCGCCGCCCAATACACCGATGACTATCGCAAGGACGCAAGGTCTGTCGATTGAATATTATTGTTGGAAGGTGGTAGAGCTTTAAGAATAAGCTCGCTGAAGGAGGCACCCTTTTATCTGCATCACTCTGTATCAATCACAAAGTATTATTACGTTTGTGGTAGATATAGGGCCAATTTTAACTGAGCGAATTTAATGCTGAGGTGAAATTGGGCCGGGAGTCTTGAAATTACTGATTCTAGTAAGATAAATTGTGTTGGATTTCTTGTCATGACAAAAACGCGACTAAATCGATCTCCTGTTCATATATAGCATTACTTTCGTGTATAAAAAGGCTCTAAAATTAAAACTGAAATCTGAAACAATCGCAAATGACAACAATCCAATGAACTTAATTCTCGTTATAGGTAAAATCGAAGATGTTGGCGGGTCGTAAAATGCACTGTCTCAATCACTCGTGTAACGTTAACGCTTTACGTCTATCTCGCGAGCCGCCAAGTAGTTTGACGTTTAGTATAAAAGCATAATAATATCAACAAAAGATACTTACTTTACTTTTCAGTTAAGTTAGGTAGGTTATTGGCATATTATAATTACAATCACTAAGATAACAATTTTTCAAAAAAAAATATAATACCCCCTTATAGAGACGCATTTGCAAACTTTTGTACACGTTCATGGACTATATTTATCATCAGGTGACTACCACTTAGTGTACTAAATACTACATCGATAAACAAATACCTAATATACAGTAACTAATAGTTAATAACCATAGTTGCCTACACCTGCGCCGGCGCCTCCACCAACCTTCATCAATAGATGTCTATCGCAAGGACAATAGATTTGTCGATAGTATGATTGGATTAGCTATTGTTGTGCAAATTGTTTATTTGTTTGTGTGCGTACACGTATTACTAACCATAGACTAACCGTAGAGCTGCCAATCACGATTTGACATTATAATATCCAGAGATTAGACAGATTTAATCAAGAGATAACTCTGTAGTCGGCTAGACGGTTATTGTAATTGAGATATTCACATTCATACTTTACTGGTAAAGTTAAAAAAAACATAACACTTTTTATACGACATTATGTATCTAGCAAACGTGTAGTCCACCTGATGAAGAGGACAGGTGTGTTACCCACTTTATAATAAGTGGCTACTAATGGTCACCAGCATACAAAATCCGCGAAAGATTCCTAAAACATCGCTACATTAGAAGACTACGATGACATTATATGCCTTATGTGTCAGTAATTTCAGGACCTACAATTATATTTTCATTCTGTTTAATGGCTGAATATTCTAGAGTAATTATACCATTGTACCATCTTAATGTACTATATTCTTGGCAAATAAAATATTTCATTTCATTTCATTACTATTTGGCGACAGACGATGGTGCTTCCTGCCTCGAGCTCGCTCAATGGCGCTATCACCATTAAACAATTGATTTTACGTGCTTTTGACACTTATTATATGCATATCACATTAATAAATGTTTATTGAAATTACTGCGGCATTTCCCCATCCAGCTTAAGTTGCTCAAATACCGCGAATCGTCCACTACAGGACAAAGTGGCCAAGAATTTAAGGTCAGTCATAAACCGGTCAAATCTAGGTGTTTTAGAATTCCTATTACCTATCTGTTACTACATGGTTATTCGTGATACTGCGTGAATCAGTGTGCTTTCACGGAAAATACGAGATATTCACATACGCTGATTGTTATCACTGGAGTTGTTATTGAATTAGTATAATTTTCCTTATCAAAATAAATCAAATTATTGACTGAACCACGCATTAAATTGTTTTTCTTTTCGGAGATCAAAACTGATCACAGCATCCCTTGAATCTATGCAATCATATGAACTGAGCATTTTGAATAGTAGATACAGTCTCTTTGTATTTAACTAGCAGCTTTCTTATCTTACATTGATCAAGTATAGTAACTGCCGAATTTACTAACAAATCTTTTACTAACTATTACAAATACATAAATTCCTTCATTCACGTCGCACCCCTTTAACTTCTTGTAATACATTTTCGATTTATTTTGCAATCAATTCAATCGCTAAGTTACGATGTCCTACAAGTCACAGTTTGAAGTTAGATCCTTTATCTCAACAGTTTACAGTCCCCTGTGGAATTATAATCACAGTTTTATGGCTTGACCTCTTGCGAGCAATCGCTGCGAGGCGGTAGATTGCGTATATTGAATGCTATGCCTAAGTTGTAATTGCGTAGTAAGATAGACAGACAACTAAAGTTCTGTTTTTATGGCTAGAGTAAAATTTATTTAGTTAATTAAATTGCTTTAGTGACAAAACCAATAAAATATTAGGCGTCTTTAAAAGATATTTTATGGTTATTTTATCTTTCAATGGCAGAATATTTTTTAACATTTAATTGTGAAAATAAAAACAATTCAGTATCAATATGAAGTCCACCTTGTATACAATTTATTATATGAAGTTTAAATAAATAAATAAATATGACTAAGAATAAAATAATTGATTTTTACAAATTGAACATGTAGTAATGCAAAATTTTGAAGAACATTGTTTTCTTCAAAATTTAGCATAAGACTTTGCAATAGGCGTGGTAGATCAGTTTGATAACTATTAACATTAAATATTATGTCAAATTCTTTATGATAACTCACTGTAAGCATTAAATTTGATATTTGGGAACACAAAAATAAACAATCACTTTAAATAGTAGGACATTTTTTTGTTTGTCTGTTCCAAATCAATTTTTCAACCTAAGTGAGAACTTGTCTTAAACCGAATGACAACATAATATTAGATAACAAAAAACGTGGTTCGCGTGCAGATAAAGGTGAAATTCACGCATCATTTACCTTTTGCATGCGGAACACGTTTTATAAACGTGTTGGAAAAAATATTTAACGACATCAAAGCCTAACAATCCGTATGCCAGGGGACTGTGAAACCTGGGCAATAATTGTATTATGGGAATATTTTTATACGACGTGCGACTTGCAAAGCGAATACATTTACAGTCCACCAACTTTTGTGGACATTTCAAATTTTTGCTAAAGATTTAAGTGTTCATATATTGAAATCTATATCTAGAATATTTTGCTGATTTCAATATTATCATGGGACCAGTGCTAGTAATTTTAGGGTTATGTCTCACCAGTAACATACCAAAACTCACTAATAAGCATAACATCATTCTTCAGCGACAGGTTAATTGTTTCACGGTGACGTTTCCTGCCTCGGATCCGTTTACAAAAACTCTACAAAACACCTGTGTAACCTAGACCAATAATTCCAGGAATATTCAATATTTATTACCTATTCATAATCTGATAAACATGAATTATGTAAATGCTCCATAATCACACACTCCGATAATGTCAGATGCATACAAAGTTGTTTTCAATTAAATCTTACTTAAGAATATATTAACAACGTTTATAGTTAAATTATAGACTTGCTCTGAAACTCTTGGTTATTCAAATTAGGTTAAAATGTATGGATTCTGAGAAGGGACGATTAAATTTACATTAACGAAAGGGAGGTCTCCTGTGACCATGGAATATTAATAAAATGGCAACGCGAAAAGGAACCGATAATTATCCTTAATTGTTTTTATTTTTACTAAATGATGTTTTAATTATATTATGTCGTTTTAAACTTTTTATTAACATTTAAAATTACACTATAATATAAGGGAGAAAACTAAATTGTTATTGAAATAAAAAAAAAAAAAAAAAAAATGTCGTTTTTGGGCAGAATTCTATTTTAAACTTTGCCCCCACTATGATCTATAGTTTACATGTGGTTGAGTGAAATAAAAGTAACTGTAGTTCATTCAAATATTGTTATTAGAAATCTGCCACACTTCATGCACTAGCTTACCAACAACGTGTAAAACATTAAATCCAGGGAAAAAAACAATAATTTTGTAAGATTGAAGTAATTTTAAAATTGACAATATAGCTTTGTCCTTATGATACTGTATGAAGCAGTCGATTTGCTTAGTCAAACGAACACGAACGATGTTTCGTAGTCTAGAAAAAATGCCCAGTTGTTTCGTTAGTCATAGCCGGTGTTTTATTTACGGCTATCGTACAGGAGTGTCCAATTTCTTCGTGAATAACGCATTACTCACCATTTCAGACGTGAGTAACTAGAGGAAGAGATAAAATACATTGCTGTATCAGCTGTTTGCCAACCATCAACAGAATATCGAGACGGAAATGGATACTAACGTGTTGCTCTAGCACTTTGATGACATGTTTGGATACTTTTTACTGGTATTTAAACAATAACAAAATATGTTCAACGTCGAGCTGATTTTTTAATTAAATTTTATATTTTAAAGCAGACGGAAGAAAAAGTATACATTCTAATCTAAAATTCTATCATTAATCACAAACTCCAACCATAGTGGACAGAATTTGTGATTAAAATAACATTATTTTAATCACAAATTCTATGTTTTTAAACTTTCGCGATTTGAGAACATTTTTCAAAAGTTAGACAACGGGTCTGAATCGCGTAATTATTATGAAGGTAAATAAAGAGCTTCACCAGTCGGCTCGTGACTAAGAATGATGCCAGTCATTCGAAACGTCGAGCATAGGTATTTATTTACCTTTATAATAATTACGCGATTCAGACCCGTTGTCTAACTTTTGAAAAATCACAAATTCTGTCCTAAGGTCTTCAAAAAGTATACATTCTAACTAAAATTAGTTAGAATGTATACTTTTTGAAGACCTTCTACCTCCCCAACCCCTCTCCTACTCCTATTTAAAAAAGAGAATATAAAGCAATTAGTATAAATATAAGTTAACAATTCTTACAATTTAAATGTAGGTCCCCAGAAAGCGTTTATTATTTTATCTTAAGAGCAAAGTCCTTAATTAGTCATAACTTATAAATAACGTCTTTCAGACGATAACTAAGCTAAAGTCTAATTGAAGCGGAAACATTCACAATTTATTATGTCTGATTCAAATGAGTTGTATAGTGAGTAAGTACCTTTACTTCGAATTCAGGGCATTTCTGAGTCACTCAAATAATATTGGTGGGTGTTTGTTTCATGAAATAAGTATGAATGAATGTTTGTGTGTGGAATGGAATATTTTCTTTCTGACGAATGAAAAGATGACATCGTCGGAATTTTTACTAGTCTTTTATGATTATACTTTGGTTAATTTATTTTTGTTATTTTTAAGTTTACTCTTATGTGAAAGCTAGTTCAATTGAAGACCAGTCAAGAATGTCAAATTATATAATTATTTTGAATACAAAATATCATCTTACAATCAAAACATAATAATAATATATTGTTTTGGCCACACATTTTATAGTGTATGTAATATCTGTTCTTAGTAAGTAAATATTATGTATCTTATCTTATTGATGAAGCAAACAGATATCAAAATGTCTTTAAAATACATATTTCTCGAAAAAAATAAAATGAAATGCCTCCACAAGGCGTGAGGGTCAGTTTGCACAAATGTGTACGTCACAACTCGCTAATTAAGTGTACCAATATACCAAGGCCGAACTATGCACACAAACATATTACAGTTATCATGGGATAGATTTTGTCACCTTTTCACTGACGATGAACTTTCTTTTTGTTTTTTTTACACTTTTTCTTTTTTTTCGCATTTTTATCGAAACGCCTCCTCGCAGCGTGAGGGTCAGGTTGCACAAAGGTAGACGTTACAACTTGCTAATGAGGTGTCCTAACACACCAAGGCTGAGCTATGCGCACAAAAATAATACTGTTTATATCAAAAGATAGAGTCTGTTACCATTTGATTGGTGTAATATTTTTTACTTTTAAATATTTTATTTTTCCTTTTTTATATATTATTATTATTAATTTCATAAATTTATCAAAATGCCTCCACAGGGCGTGAGGGTCAGTTTACACAAAGGTAGACGTTACAATTTGCTAATGAGGTGTCCTAAAACGATATTATTAGACTTTATTATTTTCTGAATGACGAAAATTTATAAAGGTTTTTGAACTAATAGCAGAAAAAAGTCATTGTATTTTATTATATTATATTTAGTTCTATTTTTAGTTTTGTTTTGTTGTTTTTATCAATACGATAGCATATCGAAAAATTACATATTTTATCAGTTTAGGCCACCAAAACAGACAACGTGAGCTTACTTGCAATCGACAGCATGTATTTGTGGATATTATGATACAAAAAATATTCAAGTAAATAAAATGTATTTGAAGCATAAGATCTTTCTGTGATTTACATTGACACAGAAATATTTTCCAAATTTGTACGATAGAGGAAAATAGACAGCTAATATAAATATGACATTTAATTTAATATCTATTTAATTCCTGGTTAACTTAATTAATGCATTTTAATTTCAGCGCTGAATACTCCAATTTGATGTAAAAAAATATAATATTATTAATAGTAGAAAATTAAAACTATTATTACCGTTTCGAAACTAACTATGTCTGGTTTTAAAAAAAATAAATATAAAGTTGTTTAAAAAATGCCTTATGTATAAGGGTCAATGTCAAAAGTGCGAATAAACTAAAATAAAAATTAAATTGTCAATGTCAAGACGCAATATCCTAAGAATAATAATTATGCAGCTATTTACCTAGAATTCCAATATAAATCTTATTAGACTGAATAACAATAAATAATGAGGAGTATTCATTGTGTATTATTCCACGACTTACTTGTTTTTGGGATTTCCGTTCCATACATTTATGCCTTGGGATTTTTTAAGACCTAAATGCCTATTGAATTATGTCTTAATTATTTTTATTATCAATTTAAACACGTGTGTGTGAACTAAACTATGCACTTTATGTATGATGCTTTAGTCTAACACCTAATATTATTTGATGTAAAAAAAGTTGTTTTATTATTATTTGTTTTAAGAATGTTTAATACGTTATACATTAATGACAAAGAAATCCATTAATCTCGCAACTTTAAAAAAAAATGTCTGGTTTATAGTAAATATTAATGATTTTAAACTATCACGATTTGTACACATAATTATATATTAAAGACACGGGTCTTATATTTATACCTTAAAAATATTTACGCGATTAAGACCCGTGTCTTTAATATATAATTATATAGTAAATATGTTGATATATTAAAAAAAAATTAAAGAGTTTCTGTGCATTTTATGTCAATATACCGTTGTCTCCTCAAAACTTACACAAATTTTCATAGACATTGCTTTAGTATTTGACCCTAGAAACGTTACCGACTAAGAAAGAAATAAAAGTGGTTTGCGATCTAATTAGCCCTTAGTTATCTAAAATATCGCTACGTGGAAAATATGTCTGTATGTTTTTAAACTTGAATAAAGATTTTTATTTTATTTTATTTATGTAAACATAGTAGGTTTAGATTTTTAGAGCATTTAGCTATGCTTAGCAAATTATACTAAGAAAGAGTTGAAAAATTATGGGATCGGCAGGATTTGAATCTGCGACTTCTGCCCACCGGTCACCTAGTCGTCCTAGCAAGAGGCGACCGTAGCTGGTTGGTAAAGCGACTGACCGGTGTGCAGAAGGTTTCTTAATATAGGTATTTATATGTTAGATTTATTAAATGAATGTTGTCGAATCTATCAAGTACTCAAATTATAACTCACAATCTGTCAGATTTAATATTCATTGCACACGTCCTTAGCTAGTTAGACATTTCTCAACTATGTAATGAACATACAGATACCTATCAACCTATACATTGCCAGTATAAGCTGGTCTGGTGTTGTATAGGCTTCCCGTGCAATGCGAGACCAGTTTATACTGGAATGTATTGCTTTATGTGTAGCCGTGTGAACATAACCGTTTCTTAATCGGCGGTATTCATTTGACAAAACGTTTAAACGACAGTGTTGAAATAACTAATCGTGATTGACGCGTCAATTATTGCATGTACATAAATCATTTTTGTTGGGATTAAGCCATGATTTATATTAACTTCTGTATATTATTTTAAAGAATAATTTACGCATAAGTTGTAAGATCGATTATGCCATCTCTACGTCGATCGGTTGTCGACAATGCGATAACTCGATGCCGACAACTTTGATCAAATAAAACCTAAAAACAACATACTACAAAGGACCCAAATGCTTTTTTAGGACCAACAACTAGATATTATGATTCTTTTACAAATAATTACAACGTTATTTTCCAATGTAGATACGCAGTAGATTTGCAAAAATGCCCACGGATTTAATGTGCAAATAGTTATTTGCAACATTTTTACAAGAAGTAAACTCGTGGACACAGGTGTCGCATAGTGAACCTACAGACGCAATGTACGTAAAAATCATAGACAATTGGAGACTGGTGTCGCGAAGTGGACGAAGGGCCTAAATATTGCAGAAATTGATTAACAAACAAATGAATAAACAGTTGCCATAAATCAATGTCATCAAAATTCAATTATTGAAAGTGAAAAGCATGAAATTAAGTTTTAAACCAGTAAAAACTACGCAGTTGCAATCCGAACTAATATTGTATATCGCAAAAGTTTAAAATCATTTATATTGTATAGAAGAAAGATATTTGTTGTTTGTTTGTTCGTTTGTCTGTTACAATTTAAATCTAAAACTACTGGAATTATTAAAAAAAAACATTATTTTACCTTTACAAAGCTTCATCTACAAACATGTTCAGTGCTAGAGACTACCTATATTTTATCGAGGTACTAAGAGGAAGCTATAGAGTATAGCTAGTATAAACATATATTTTCCATTAAATATAACCATGAATAATGTAATTACCAATCACTCACTTGACATGAATCAGACACTTGTCAGTCAGTCTATATGAGAAGTCCTTGTTATCCACTTCTGACCAATATACAACAGGCAACATATAACTTGTGTTGAGCAACAAAATGATTGTCCAATGAAAAACTTTGTTATCATGTCACCTTGTTGTCTGACTGTCTGTCTATTTTGTCATAGCTTAGATGTGACCTTTATTTGTATCATACCAAGGAAACAATTTAAATTAGGTATCATAAACATATTTAATTACAGAACTACAATATACTAATTAGTTCTATAATGAACTGTTGGGCTACTTAATTAATATACCAAGTAATATTTTAATTAAAACATTTAATGATAGCCTAATTTTGATATTTCAAAACAATTTTTACAACTATAAACGGTAAATTTTAATACAGGATGTTACTAAGGTCATTAAAAAAAATTAAAAAAATTAAAACCGCAATTGCAAAAATACACTACTGCTTTCTCATAATTCATATTTATATTATGTTCATGTAATAAAACCTATAAATTTCTAGCCAAATTGATCAAGGATGTAAAAAATGTCGCGAAACTTGTTTTTTTTCGTCAAGTCGTTCTCCTTAGACTTGGATTGGTAAAGTACGGTCGTTGACTTCTGAAAGTTTATTGTGAGGAATCAATACTTTGTTATTGAAGCTATTTGCTGTTATGGTTTTCCTTAAGTTGCTATTGAATAGTAATTGTTATAGTCATAAACCCTTAAAATAGGTCAGAATCATTCCACATTTAAGTGTTAGTGAAAACATAAACATATAAAACTCATCAATCCTATGATGTGGCATAACATACACATTTCACCTGATAGGATTTTAGGTTTTGCCGGCTACACGCCAGATCATTGAAAACACAAAATAAAAATTCGCACTTATCGTTTGCGCAAACTGTATGTGTGAGAAAAATGAGAGCCGGTAACGGTAAGATAGAGCAGTATCAGATGTTATAGAGTCATCTAATGTAAGTACCCTGATCTTGTAACAAATTTATTGACATCATAAAATCAATGATCATCATATATATATAATAATCTCATAATGCAATGTAAAACTAGCATGTAAGAAAACGTAAATAAACTATTTTTATTTTTTTTTAATGAGCCATCGCTTTATCAAACAGAACTAAAAGTAACAAATAGTCGTAGGCGACACTTCCTGAAGAGTATCGATACGAAAGAGGCCAATAAAATATTATCAGTGATAAATACTTGTGATTACACGCACTTAGCCGATAACGCAATATTTATTTAACCTATAAGTCGTCACTGAACAACTTAATTTTAATTTCGTAAGAAAATTGTGGTGTTTTTTAAAAACTCACTTTTAAAAAGAATAAAAACGCTAAATTTATTGTCTACGTACATACCTATATTAAAATTAAAAATTTATCATCTCTGTACATTGAAGATATTTAAGAAAATTAAAACGAGTGATCTTCATAACAGCAGTAGAAGCCAAAACAAATAATTTTAAAATTTTCGTCTTTCTGTATGTTCGTACACGCATCACGCCAAAACTGCTGCAAGGAATAAGATGCGGTTTTCACAGTTGTGTTGGGTCTATCTTAAAATCTGGTTAATGTTTTATCTTTGTAATTTATCTTCAGCGGTAAATTAGGGGTGGAAGTATACGAGGGAAGTTCCTCAATTATGGATATGGATATAAATATGTATAAGAGATAGCATGGAAATATTGAATTCCACGCGGACGATATCGCGGGAAAAAGCTTATTACATAATATAAATTAAAAAAAGGTGTTCTGAATTGTAAATTGGATTAATATACCAATGAATACAAGTCATGAAATTCTAAATTAAACTAACATGCATCCTTATACATGTACCGATCTAATAGCTAACAATATCGATAAAAAGAACATTATTTTCCACTTAGCATCAACAATCCATCGAAAACTATGACACTATCTCCCCTTTTATCTAGAATATGAAATAGTTGTCACATGAATTAATCATTATAAGTCGATACGACGCTTCGTTCAATAACGACCTGTCGTATCATATCGATGATAGACTAGAGTAGACCGATCTTTGAACTTTGCGATATCATACACGCTAAGAAGTAAAATCATATTTGTATGACGTCTGTCTTGGCCATTACTTTACGTACCAGACAATAGATAAATACTGTTAATTTATACCCTATAATTATTATGCCTCATTACTCAAATATTATAATTATCAACTCTATGTTATAAGGTCAAGTTTACAATGTAATGTTCACGCCAAAGACAAGCCATTTCTGATAACTAATTATGTCTCAGAGATTTGCTGATCAGTACAAATGCTATTTAAGTCTCTTTCACAAAAAACATAGCACTTTCTGTATTGCATTATCTAAATAGTCTCTGATAAGAACTGTATGAACCGTAGTCATCACCTATTAGGCTGACTGTAGGAGCCACGTATTATACATAAGGTTAATTAAAAACCTTGACTGTGAATATCGTGTTAAGTTCTTGAAACGTTATCAACAATAAGGTTAAGAAGTTAAATTCTTCGATAACTCCGTTATTTAATACTTAGGTATGAACCATTAATCATACAATCTAGAAATAAAACATTTATCTTGTAGTAACTTATTTACGTATCACGCATTACAAAGATGTATTGTATACTTTTAAGTTTAGTAAATTTTCAAAAAATCCAAAAAAAAGTAGAAACGTAATGATATTTATATCATAACCAGGGCTCGGAATTAGGTAGAGTTTTTTATGTACTTACACTGATTTCATACAGCGAAAGAATAAAGTGGATATGCCTCAAATCCCGAGATTAATTTTAAAGAGCAGAAAAAATCCCATGATTTTTTAAATAAAAAGTTATTTACACAATTTAAACTACTGCACGCGCGACTAAATATTTTAATTCTCACAAAATTTATACAGTAATGTCGGAAGCGAACACTTCAAATCTTACTGGTAATGAATCGGACAAGGAAAATGATTCTGATGGGCCGTTTGAATAAGCAAAACCTCACGAGTCTAGGTTAGAAGCAAAATTATTTGCTCGTATTTATAAAAAAGGCGAAATATGCGTATAAGAATTTACTACAGACTTTCAACAATTTGTATTGTGAATTAATGTAAACTAATAAAAAAATATGTTAATTATCTTTGTTTTATTTGTCTATCTCTGAGGTTTTTATTATTATTTATTCGTAATATTGTTGGCCACACGGGATTGTCCATTAGAAATCCCGGGAAGGTCCACATTCATATCAACATTTCGATGCAAGTACATAAAAAACTCTACCTAATTCCGAGCCCTGATCATAACACAATGTTAACGAACTGTCTTATTCATTACGACACCTCATTAACTCATAACGCACTGTAGTAGTACAAAAAAATCTTACCCTGCACAATGCGACGCCTGTGTCCAATCTGTCCAGAAAATTGTCAGCGTTGATCCTGAGTTCAGGGTAGAGGACTGTCAGCCACTCGGCTAAGTCCTCTTTCATGGCATAGAGGTATTCTTCGGAGGACTTGAAAGGCCTGAAGGGCCTGGCCTCGAGGAGTACTGCACCTGCGCTCGCCATTATGTTTTTTTTTGTGGCGCTAGATGGACATTACTGGATCTGTAAAAAGGAAAAAATAATTAAGATAAGTGCCATAAAAAAATTTTTAAATAGGTATTACTGAAATGAGATTTTGTTAAAAATTTTAACGAATTTATGTTCGTAAAAATTTTACAAAAATATCTTGATGTTGGTTACGATAAAAATTTAAAAGCTGTTTTTCATCGAGTAAACAGAAAATTATACTATTGCTAATTGACAACATAACATGAAAAAAAAGTTACTGAAACTAACATTTAACTGAATTATTTCATTGTGTAATTTGTTTTTATTTTATCAGAAACAAAAAAGCTGGTGACATTCCAACTAACGCAGAAGTCTGAGCCTTTTCATCATCGTAAGTCTAGACGCACAAAAAGCAGTAACTCATTACTCCACATTTAATTGACAAGTCGCCACAATAATTAGCAACGATTGCTTGTCGCCTGTCAAATCACTTACGGAGTGGTTGCTATCCAAGGATGTAATAGTTAAGATTTACGCAACTCAAATAGACTATTAGACAATATCATTCATCATATTTTTATTGTTCGGAAGCTTGATACTAGCGGGGTATTCTGTTTGATAGTAGGAAACATAACACATCGAGTTACGTTATAAACGTCACTGGACCGTAGTGATTTATGATTATGATTTATGCAGTTGTATCAAAATTGTGGAAACTGATCTACAGCTTTAGTATTTCATCATAAGATGCTTATTAAGACTATTTGTGCTAATTTGACGGTAAAATATCCAATAAGTACCTATATACCAATAAGTAACAAAAAGGAAGGCTTAATATTTCCTAAGGCGCAGGTGTTTTCAATATTCATCTTCATTATAATTTGCATTTAGTACTCAAGAATCGGCACTATAAATGTCAAGTTTAACACAATAATTAGCAACGATTGCATGTCACCTGTCAAATCTCTTACAGAAGTTACAGCGATGGCCGACAATGAAAGGATGTTATAGTTAAGATTTACGCAACTCAAATAGACATACAATGTTCAATTAAGGACGGTATTGAGATCATTAATTATAATTTTATTGCTCGGAAACATAATATGATTCTGTATAATATTATGAAACGTTACATGCCAAGTTACGTTTTCAAATTAAGGTACTGCTTTGATATCAGGATATTATAATTAGCGTATTTAAATTGTTGATGGTAGCAAAACTTTTAAAACACACTATATACAATAATAATCAAGAATATTGTAGATATTTCTTACCTATCATTTATAAAATAATTGTAATGAGGACATCCGACAAAGAACCAAAGTAACTGCCATAGCTCGAAAAATAAGCTTGCTGAAGTGGCAATGGGCTGAAACTTCTGCCGAAGGACCGACAGCTGTTGAAGCGAATAAGTTCTGGAATGGATACTTCGACTTGTCAATCGGAAGGTAAGACGCTTCCTCGCCAGGTGCACTGACGACCTGAAGAACCAGGTGGACTGAATGCGGAAGGTGGAGGATCGGGTGTTGTGGCGCAAATTGCGAGAGGTCTATGTCCAGCTGTGGACTACGAGAAGCTAAACATGAAATGGTGACCCATTAATCGTGAGAATAAATTTTTAATGCTCTTCTTAGCTTAATAAATATACCATTTATATGACATGAGAATTGGTTTTCATCCACCACTAAATAGCAGTTAAGTAAGACAGTAAAACTATGACCGTCATAGCTGAGAATGTTGCATCCAAATGATCATATTGACTCGAGAATATAAGCATGTATTAGCAATCTTGAACACACTTGCAAAATATCTACCTGGGCCTTAAAATTATGAAATAATTCACTGTCAAATAATGAGACAGCATGTTTTTGTTCTAAAGCAACCTGTGCATTGATGAAACATTGTAGTGTATCAGAACTTTGTAATTATCATTTAGGACATTTCTGAAGTACCAATATCATTTACCATGGATAAAATAAACAAAGCAGATGCAGTAAACCGAACGCGAAAATTGAATATACCAAAGTTAATACAAAATCCAGGACACAAGCAAACCTGGCCTGGTCATTACGCGATCCGGCATAACTTTAGTGTCCGATACACTTTTTTTTTTTATCGATGGTTGACAGTAGACGAAACGGTCACTTATACCAACTTTCCACACTAACCATAGTTCACACAAGTACAGTGATCACATGCCACTTGTCATTGAGTGGTGAGTGACACAGTTCATTTACCGGCACGGTTGGGCGCGCGCCTCGGCTGACTGACTACTTTCTGTACTACTCGTGTTCGGTAATGGTATGGTTGTGATGATGGGTAGTGAAGAGGAGACAACACTAGTGCTTTCTAGAGTCTAGAGGTTGGGTGACCGATGATGTGAAGGAAGAAGACTAAGACTAAGATTTCTCTTACAGTCACCCTAGGTTGACTGTACGAGAATGCCATAAGGCATTAAGTCCGCCTATGTACTATTTATTTGTGCAAAAGTTAAATAAATAAATAAATACCGGCTACACTCTCCATTTTACTAGCACCAGTTTGTGCAAACGGTTTGTGCGAATTTCACATGTAAGAAAAATTCAAAAATTAACACAAGTAAGATTGAATTTGCACCTTTTAAAACGATCTGCTTTCACAAACTGTTTGTGCAAGTAAGATGGTGCGTATAGCTAGTACCATATCGTGCCCTGATCCCCTATTATGATTACACTGAGGTTTAAAGACTATGAAAGTAGATCCTCCGCGCTTTTTGGTCTTTTTAGGGACCAATTTCTTGACTATTATTGTAAGAAATACCCAAAAATACCTCATAGATCTTCGGGTATTTTAAATACTCTTTGAACTTGGAGCCTCAAAATAATGCCATTAGGTAGAAAATAATATTTGTTTAAATTTTATCTATACTATTCGCCTGAATGGTGTTAAAAAAAAATAAGTTTTAGAAGGGTTCCGATCCGTATCCAATGATGTTTTGATAGCCCGTCTGGATCTGCTCTATGTTCACACAACTTTTTAGTACAATGAACCATCAACAAATATGTTCCTCCATCTCTTTCTCTCTCACATAAACAGTCATAAGAAAGAGAACACATAACAACGTACATATTCCACGTCTCATTAACTCCGCTTATGTATGAAACGCAATATTTTGTGTGAAACCAACGACTGGGGCCCACTGGAGCGGTGCAGCGATTCACTAATCGATTATAGCTCGTAATAGCATTATTCGATACAGTTCTTTGAAAGAAACCATCCATTTGATAAGCATATTTACACCAAATTAGATACGACTGAAATTCTGATATATAACGATGATGATGGTGGATTTTCTGCTGCCTAGTTTGTTTGTCACCAAAAGTGATATCTATCTTCCAAGCCTTTTTTCCCAATTACATTGGGGTTGGCTTCTAGTCTTACGGATTCAGCTGAATATCAGTATTTTACGTGGAGCGACTGTCATCAGACCTCCACAACTCATACAAAATAATTTAGACTAGTTGTCAGACGTTCTGACCTCTTACTACCTGTATCGACTGCCATAGATCTGCAAATGGCAAGCGGGGGGTCCGACAGCTTAACGTACACTCCGAGGCACAGACAAAAAATTGGTTATGTGGTTATGGTCACCCACCCACAAGCAACCGCGGTTAGCATTGCTTAAACTGTAAGACCGATTGGTCTGCGCAGCGTCACATAAACATAAAATAAATCAAATAATAATAAATACTTAAATAGTATCTTATACGTCAAAAATACATAGATGATTTACTCAGTCTTATTCAATCTTATACAAGAAATCATTACAACATTACGAATTTCAATCAAAGGTACAAAAATATTTAGCTACGTGAAAATACAGACGTAGTATCCCAAAAACGTCAGCAGAAAAAGTGTGTCGAACAAAAGCTAACGCAGTTTTTCTCATTTTTGCTCGTTTGTTTTTCACTGAACATGATACACAGTACACTCGCTGCATGCATATGGAAGAAAAAAATCACGTATGGTATTTAGGTCTTGAAAGTTTAATCTGGGCTGAATAGCTTTCCCCTTTGATATACTACGAAAATATTCTTAGTACAGTTTCAGTTGTAGGTTTTTACACGATTTTCATACGCTACGCCTTATAAACATAACATTATATCACGCATATATTACCCCAGAAGGTCAAGGCAGAGGTGTATAACACCCAAATTTCACCTGTTATGTTTAAGTACCATGTAAAAGGAAGCTAGCCTATCGCCAACCACCAGGTATAATTCTAACTCGATGCTGCTTTTGGGGAATTTCGTGACGAAAAAATCTTAACTAACACTAAATTGTAATCAAATCTGAGACCTCGCGGCGCGGTTTGAGATCGCATACGCTAACCACTAGATCAACGGGACAGTTCAGTCTTGTAAACATATTATAAATGTACTGTATACATTCATCGTTAAGACTAACTACTTCCCATCAGACCGACCATATTATTATTATTATGCTTGTTTACCTCAAACAAGCAATAAAATTCATCAATGCACATAATTGAACCAGATACGATATATAAACCATAATGACGTCACAATACCCCATTAAAAGCTCCTATGACACGAACTACCTAGGTCTAACACAATCTAGGTTACAGATTACCTAAATACCTGAAATGTTCGCATGCCTCCAACTTTAATCACGCGAATTCCTGAGCCTATTATGATGGGAATTTTAGACGAAGTTTATATCTAAGATCATAATCTATGGCGTCAAAAGATTGATTTTTAGGTCACGATAAGATGTATCTGATGATTTCTTTGTTATTTTCTCGGAAATAGAATGTATGTGTCATGTTTTGAGTGTGTACGATGAATGGCTAATGCTGTAGATTTTTCAGGCCATGTTACATAAAATGGTGAACGTACCTATCTGCAATCTGTGAATATCTTACAATAATATGATTCAATGTATGTAAATAGCAAGGTTTGGAGTCAAGTCATGTGTCTAATATCGCCTTTTCAACCGACTTTAAAACAAAAGAAGGAGGGTCACAATTCGTTCTTATTTTTGTTATTCGGCTGGACCGATATGAGAAATTCTTTTTTTATCAGAAAGTGAATACATGTCACGTAGTTCGTCATCAGGTCAGGCCAACCCTCATATTTTAAAGTCTTCCAGATTGTTTTTCGTACATTACCTAAAGCTACTCGTATATTTGCATCTAGCAGTCAGCATTTCATGTTACTGAGCTGATGCTGGAAGGTACAACTCCTCAAAGTTAAGGAGTAGGAGGATAATTTCCTAAATATAGGCACCTTAAGGCCGTTTTCTGTATTCTTTCAAATTATACACAGATGAGGCGAGACGTTTATTATTTTAAATGTATTTCTTACTTTTTAGTGCCGTTTTTGTAACTGAAGCCGGTTTTCTTTTTGTAAAATTAAATTAAAACCTAAATTGGTGTAGATATAGTTCAAGATCGCAGAAAAAACATTGGCTACTTTTATCGACATACCTAAAACGCAAGCGGAGCCGCGGACGGAGGCTAGTATGAAATATAGTATAAATAATAGTTCTATACCTATTTCTCTGTCTACCCTTGATACAATCACATGCGTGAAATATGTCGCATTCATAATAACACTAAGTATTGCAGTACGGTCAGCACCAGCGGCTACAAGACAATGGCTCGACGCAGTTGCGCAAGCGCACGCTTCGGTGACTTCCGTTGTCGTTTATGTAGCGATAGCAGCGTAACCAGGTCTTATGAGTTATGTATATTATCATTATGAGTCATAATAATGTGATATATTTATTTTATGCTGTTCTTTTATAATAAGAAGGAATGTATAAAATTTACCTATATATAAATATAGATATTAAATTCAAATTCAAATTCAAATCATTTATTTTCATAGGTTCCAGGAGGCCTTTGAACACGTCAACACATTACAAACAACGATATAAAAATAAATTATAAGTAAAACTAAATTATACTTATTACTTACAATTATTTGAATTACCGCATTGTATTGAGAATTGAATTGAGTACTAGCTTTTGCCCGCGGATTCACCCTCGCGAAATATCTGGTAAATGATTTAAGTCATTTGCTATATAGCTATCTCCAAATCTGAGGTCTAAATCGCAATTTCCCGGCAAAATCATAGTACTTACGTAAAGTTGTTTTAAGTAATTATACCAATGTTCTATAAACATAGTTATTTGAAATAGATAATTAGATGCCAAGGCTTTTTATAGTATATCGTAGTCTCTTTTTATATTAGTACCTGCACTTTTTTAAATAAACCAATAAAGATTTTTTCTCTTATACATAAACCTATATATTTAAATTATTTTCTTTTAAGCAACTATAAAACTGCTCTTTAGGTTATCTCGTCTTGAAATCTCTAGCGTCTAAGTAGGTTAAGTTGAATAATGTATTATTGTATTATAATGCACGTAAAATATTTTACTTTTTGACCCATAAACGTCATATTTGTATAACAAAACAATGTGAGATTAAAAACTTATGATGTTTGCGTAGTAAACATCACGGTAGGGTCAGCAGTAGACAATGGCACAAGGAGTTGCGCAAGCGCATGCTCCGGTGACTTCCGTTGTCGCGAGTACCGACGGCACAAAGGTAAGACCATTGTTAATATATTATTTATTTTACGATATTACAATGTAAATTATTTTGTTGCATCATTATTGTAATATATTATGTTTTACACAATCGTTTACTGCTAAATCAAAATGTTGATTAAATAATTAAAAAAATTACAGCTATAAATCAATGTTTAACTGCTTATATACTGACTGGCTTAATTGATTAATTGATGATTGATGATGAATGATTACCAACTCCGGTATAAAATAAAGTCAAAATCTTAACATAATTTTTAACTTGAACTTTTTCACCATATTAGTAGGCATAATTTAAAGTCTAGACAACCAACGATCTCCCATACTCTCAATAGTAAAAAATATTATTTTTTCTGCTATCGGTACCCTTTAGTAGGCTAATCTGCTTACAGCTCATCACCCGTCGCCGGCGCATATTTATTTTGAGTCGCCCATCACACACGCGGCTTAAAAAGTTTGTATGACTTATACATGTGTTTCATACTAAGTTTGTATGAATTATGAACTTCTCACTAAATTGAAAATGACAAATACGTTCACTGAATATTTTATTTATGACTGTTGGTCTATCCTTTACATTTCATAACATCACGCCTACTATTTAACTCATTTCTTCATAACTTTACAAATCATAAAATGCAATCCTTACATAACGAACCAATACAACTATATTATCCAGACGAGTATGGCAGAGGTGTTAAACACCTGCATTTTATCTGTTATGTAATAAGCTCAGCATCACAGTCGCAACTCCATCATCTTGCTGCTATTAAAAAAATTCTGACGACAGAATCTCACTAACAATTTTGCCCGATCCGGGAATGGAACCCGAACCTTCACGAGAGGCGGCATACGTTCCATAGTAAAATAAAAATAGTTCCAAAATAATTGACCAAGGTCTAATAAATCGTAGAGACGTATTCCCACACCGCGCGGCGTCTTTAGCCCAAAATTACCTACAATCGATTTATCGATATGTCACTAACCATTTATCAGACTCGTCTGAAGGTCTCTTACCTACTACGTGTACCTACTACGTATATGTGTAGGTGTATAGTTCCGTATCGCACGTCATATAGCCACGGCTTGCCGTAGAGGGTGTCAACTGGCATCGCAGTGTTACTAGTTTGATAATCATGAATTTATAGCAACACGGGCCACAGAATAGAGCAACACAGCAGATATGAACAATCCTATAGTAATGGTCAAACCACAACTTAGATAACAAAGAGCTGCTACATATAATATTTACAAAACATATTTTTTGAAGACTAGACAACGGGTTTAAATTGCGTAATTAACATAAAGGTAAATAAATACCTATGCTCGACATTTAGACCCGTTGTCTTATTTTTGAAAAATGTTCTTAAATCGCGATAGTTTAAAAACATATAAAAACATTTTTTTTTATTTAAATTCTGGAATGTAATCACTATATTTTTTACATTTTTCTATTAAACAGTGGAATAAGGTTGGTCACACGTTACTTTGTTACGGTAGACACAACATGAGATATTTCATTGTTGTGACGTTATCACGCTTGTCATACATTGTGGGGTAGGCAGAGTTGATTATTGCGAGTATGTGTGTGTGCTTGTGCTTACAGTATTGTAGAAATAGATTGGTCACACATATCTGACATTAATCTGTTACGGTTTATGGTAGACATATGAGTTATTTTCATTGTTTCATTTCTCATGGTAATGGTGATGCTGATAGCGAACGATATCAATAACATGACATATCGCTTGCTATTGCTTTATGGGTAGGCAGAAACGTTTCAATCATCTATTTTGTTTTAGAATTCGTAATCATTGATTGCTCGTGAATTTATCTATTTAAAAGAGACTTTTCTTTTAATACCATACGACTTTAAATAATAATAATAATTTGGATTTTTTACATTAGATAGAACGCCAGAAGCAATTACACTATCCAATGGTCCCAATGACAAATACACACATTCACTCACACAAGCACAACCAGTCTCAGAACAAATCTTTGCGAATCACACAAAGATTTGTCCCATGTGGGGATCGAACCCACAACACCAGCGCAGTCGAGAGTGGCGAGGCGACCGCTTAAACCACTACACCACACGTGCAGACACGTTTTGATAAGGTATATCCTGAAATTACTGATACAAATAAAATAGCCTTGCATATCTGACGAAATGAAGGATTTTGCTATTTCTATAATATTATACATATTTCATATCTATTTGTCACGATGGTCTAGTGGTTAGCGTATGCGCCTCTCACTGTGAGGTTTCGGGTTCGATTCCCGGGTCGGGCAAATTGTTACTTGTGAATTTTCCGTCAGGAAATTTACAATAGTAGCATGGAGTAAGAATTATGCCCGTTGAATGGCGATAGGCTCACCCCCCATCCCATGGGACTTAAACATAACAGGTGAATCGTGACATCCTTCTGGATAATATAGGCTTGAAGTTATATATATATGTTTTATATATCTACCTATATATTTCAAGGTATATTTATAAGTATTCATCGGAGAGATTCGTAGCAACAATTATGCGTGTCCAAATATTGGCAAAATGCGAATTGAATAACGGTTTCTCTGAATAGCTATCATTACTATATTTTTTTAAAAACATAACCGGAAATTCTTCGATGTAAACGTAACATATAACAACCATAAGTGTTTGCACAATTACTCAAAACGTAACATAGGTATCTATATTTTTTTAATTAGTTGGATTTAACGTTTGAATAAGTTTATTTAAAGAATTGATGGCCAAATATTGAAAACCATTTTTGTTATAGATAGCATGCTGAATATGTATTTTACGAAATAATAGTCACTAATGTAAGTTAGAGCTAAAATAATCCACGTTATCCCCCGGAATTTCCGGATACCAATATGTCTCATAAAAATGTCAAAATTGTATGTCGTTATTTTGAAACTGTTACTATAGAGGGAGATTTATGGGATAAAAAGCTTTAAAAGATGTTTATTACTTATTTTTTTAACTTGAGTGCAGTTTTTAGTTTTTGTTTTCTTTAATCAACCTTCAAGCTTAACAGCAATTCTTTATTAACCTTAAAAATGAATGCTCGTTTTGCAAATATTTTTCTAAGCTAGATTACCAAATTGGTTCAGTAAACCTTGTCTTAAATAAAATCAGGATAACATCAAAATAAATACTTGAAGCAATTTCACAAAACTGCTATACTTTGAAGCAATCACGATTTTTTGGTGTATATTGAGATTTAATTGATATAGTCGTTAGAGAGATATAAAAACTCTAAAATTACTACATTCGCCTAAAAGGTGTTATAATTGCTTTTTTTTTTGTATAAATAAAAGAAATAAAATATGCTTGAACTTTGAAAGACGATGGCTTATTTTCGTTAAAGGTCGCAACGTATTTTTATTTATCAGTTTTATCGAAACTTATGCGGGATATAACCAATTTTATACATTTATATAATAAACATAAACATTTTACTATAAAATGTACCACGATCTATTTACCCCTTATGTAAATGTATATCTAGTTATTGGTGCATATTTGGGGACATAATATATACTGACATGTGTCAATCAAATGAACATTAAAAAATAAAAAAATAAAAATTAAAAAAAAACCTTTTCTCACAAACAAACAATTTATTTCGACAAAAACATTTTTGCTACCAACACGAATTCTTTCTAAATTTGTCGCTAAAACAAAATTGTATACTTCGCATCACAATTAACCTTGACTAATTATAATTAACGCCGTAACTAAACTTATCCAAGCAAAACTAACTATACTACAAGTCACTATATACAAGCTTACTTACCTATATATAATATGTTATACTATATTAACGATGCCCCGGTTTTCAAAACAAATTACGTTACATTTAAAATTGTTAATTGGCTATCAATATAATATTATAGATATAGCAAGCAAGCTTAATATTTAGAGGTTAGAACAAAAGAAGGAATATCACTAAACAGTACTAATAATACTTACTCATTCCAGAAAAGGAAAATGCACGATATTCTGCACATAGGTTCTCTACACGACATACATTAAAAATAAGATAGCTTTGGAAGGAAGTATCAAATTCAACGCGGACGAAGTTGCGGACAGCAGCTATAGTAACTAAAATTAGAAATGTTTTCAACCGTCTCAGCACAGAAATGCCACATAATACCCCATTTCCTTACCGAATCCCCAGTACAGTCCAGCACTCATAAAAAAACCTAAATCTGTCCCGCATTCCCACCACGAAGTCTGCTTCGTCCAGAAATAGCTTCGTCCATGTTGAATACCAAATCCCTTCGAGCATTTCTCCTCGGATATAGATACTTGAACTTGTATGTTATTGGAAGTGTGAATTGGAAATTGCCGACAAGTGTGTCGGCAATTTGTCGAATTCCTTCCTTTTGGTATTGAAATTTAAAATTGCCGATTGTTAATGAAAAATTTAGGTTTTTTCAACCTGATGTGGTGAGTAAGGGAGTGAGGCAATATATATATTTGAATGCTTTTCCAGCTTTACTTTAGCTGTATCCGCGGGTACACCCGCACTAGGTCTGGCCTGTATGCCTCCTCATTCGCAAATACTTGTAAAGGAGAGAATATAAGGAAACTTTTTACCGTGAGAAGATTAATTTCTAATTTAATCCGGAAATGTAACAGCACTAAAGTGACAAGTACATCTGTTTAATTTTATGTTTTTATTGGCAATTAGCGGACATGTCGAAACGTTGATCTGTACCGGTTTGTGTATTTTTTTGGAAAATAACTCGTTTGGAACTAGAAAATATATTATTACCTAATAGGTATTACAGGTGATATAATGTTATAGTATCGATAAAAGATTAGACATGTAATAATTTGTCAATAATTGTAATTTGTGAGAAATAAAGTAGTTTGTATAATATCCGCAGCATACTTTGAAGTCGCAAATATTTATATTTTTCTCTTCTTTTAATTTTATTATCTAACCATATTTTTGAATACCTATGGATCGTACAAAATAACCTCTTGTCACCATAAAAGCAAATAAAAACTTGAAAACTACGGAAGTTTTTCCGTCGGGAAATTTTAACTACACATAACAGGTGTAGTGTTGTGGGTGTCGTACACCTCTGCCACACCCTTCTGGGTAATATAGGCATGATGTTTAAGGTATAGGTCACTTAAAAAAACAATTTAATCAGTAACTAGAGCACATTGAAACCGAGGGAGGGCTCTGTCACCGAGCTATTTAGACCGGCAGATTGTATTGATATTTATGACTCTAACTTCATAGATATTGCTTTTATGCACTTAAAATATGTCAGTGCATTAAATTTCACACTGAGAGCTAGCTGTACTGAATGTATGGCCTAAAAGTAGCTCATAAATGATCAATGATACATTCTACAATTATTTGACTTTTACTTATAGTTTGTATGTTTGAACACGCTAGTGAATGAAACTACTTTTCCGATTTCATTTGATATTGATTTTGCATTTGATAGACTTATTCATTAGAAAACTAATGCACTACGTAACTTCAACCATGCTGCAATAAACGGTGTGGACGGGATGCTGCCAGTATGTGTCAAATTCTCTAAAGAAATAATATGAAAATTAATATTGTATGTAATTGTATTTATTTGCGACATTATATTTTATGTAGGTACTGTTTTTAAAATACCAATACCTAATAATATTGTTATGAACTTAATATTGTTAGGTATTCGTCAAATAAGGAAAATGAGAATTCATATAAAATAATATTATATTCGTGCCGTTGATGTGCAATTTTAAAATACCTATAGGTAATTAATTTAGGTTTTAGAGAACTTAACTTTTCGCATCATAAATAATAATAATACAGAGAAGTACTGTTTTATAACTTTGATAAATCTTTAACCACGATACGGTAGTTTTTATTCTATTAAACTTTTAAATACTCATAATTCACACTAACCACAAGATAAATAAAACTTTGAACATGTTAATATGACAAAACTGTTTAGTATCTTTAAGAACTAAAAAAAAACAATGAATTTGACCCATCTCTAAGTTGCCACAAATGTTTTTTTTTTGAAAAAAAATAAGTGCGTGTCTTATTTTTTTTTTTCTATAAACTTAGACGTCAAAATAGACCACCCACATGAGTCCATTGAATTCCCATGGGTATTGCTGTAGCATGATACGCTTATGGTGGTTGAGCAGCATCCAACTGTATTAATCGACTTGAGACGAACATCTGTCAAGCATATTGCAGTTTCTGTCAAGGCTATAGATAAGAATGAATAAACTATTGAAGTTAAAAATAGCGGTGCAGTGTTATGCTCTTGAAATTTCAAGTTATTTTATCAAATGATGGTTATTACGTTCATCCTTAATGATTCTCACCAATGACATTACAAGTTTCTTATCAATGAGTTGTTTAATACCTACTCAAGGATATTTTGACGAAAGTATTGAATTTTTTGCTGTATGATTAAGTTTATTATCATTTTTCTATTCAATTATGAATCCTTCTATTTGATTACTAAGTTACGAATAATGTAATTTTAAAATAATAATCTGACTACTATATTAGTTTTAAAGTTTAGATAAATGCCATTCTAAAACACAAATTTTATGTTTTCAGTTCATTTATACTTGCATTAAATTTGCAGTCCATAAGACCAAAGGTCAGTGTCTCAGTTAAGTGTAAAATTGATTAAATTAAACTGTTTTACAGTAAGCAATCTGGCAAAGTGTGTTATAATTTTCATGAGAATGGAATGATGACTTTATATCCAAATTCATATACCAAGTTCAGAGTAATTGCACGTCATACTGTAATGTTATCCTAGCACGACCATTCATTATACGTATGGCGAGCCCATAAAGGCACAGCTGTCAGCAAATATGGGCTGCTACGAACACAGTCGTCATATGCTTTACATTTTTATATCCTATTCTCTCTATGTGAACTATGAATAAAAGCGGTTGAATTGCCACTTGACATTTAATGGCAAGAATCAACTGTCAGTAACGGATTATCATTCCGTTGTTTCTGACAACTTGTATCTCACTATTGTCAAGCTGTACTCTTTTTTGTTTATCTGGGATTTTATCTTCCGCGTTCGTTTTTGAGCTTGCATTTATATGAGTTTTTTGTGGATTGTTATTCTTTCATTTTATTCAGAAATTAAGTTTCGTCATCTGGGTTACAAAAAATATTTATGGTTAAAATTTAAACGATGATTTTAAAAATGTATATTAAAATTACATTATTTATAAATTATTTTATTTATTTTTCGTAGTATTGTTTTTTTTAGGAAAGTAGATAACAGTAGCTACGCGTAAAAATAATGAATTTAGTATCAGATAAAATAACCACTACAATAAAAGCGTCCAATTGTATGTAAGTAGATTATCGATAAATATAATTTTATAGATATGTAAGGACGTCAATATATCTTTTCATATCTGATAAAAAATACAAGCGTAAAATGGTGATGCAGCAATGCATGAAACCGGACCTGAGATATTATTTTATTGTCACAATGAACGAACTAATCTTTTAATGCAATTCATTTACTGTCAGACCACAACGAATAAAATATAAGCACTGTTTTGTCTCAGAATATTACGTCAGTATAAAGTACTTCCCAATGAATAATCTGCAAAGCAAATAAAAACCTAGCCAGGTTTATTACTTTACAGTAATGTACCATTAACCATTAAAAATAAATAAAATCGCACTTTTTGTTTAACTAACCAAAAATTAATGGCCAATTAAGTCAATAAAAAAAACAATTTATCTTTTTTGCGAACGCTTCGTGCAATACGGATATGCTATTCCTTAATAAAATAATAGTTTAATTACAGGACTATAAAAAAAACCGTTACAACGAACCTTAAGAAAAAAAGATCTCGCTTCTCCAAGTCGTCACACCACTATTTAAAAACAAAATCCTTTTTTTCGCCAAAAACAACACTACACAGGTTTTTTATCGGAAGGATCGCGGCTGCGCTGTTCTATCGACGCTTTCGATAGGCGCGAGCGACGTGTGTGCTCAGCGACGGCTACGGGATGACTGACGGACGGACGCGGAGGAGTTGCGCTCGCGCAGTACCGTCAGCAAAACAACCTTGAATGCATTTCGAGATTTATCTTAAATTGTTTCTTTTTGAATTTCGCAATTGTCCAGTATTTAGATGACCGGCTGAATAGTTACGGATATGGTCATCGTACTTCATGCTTAATAAAAGGAAAATGCGTTTTTATGTTAAAGGTCAGTGTGAATGGGACTTAATAAGTATGTGACGGAACGGCGCAGTCAGCTGGCCTATTGTAAACGAAATTACATATTTTAAGAGGACGTAAATACTCTGAAGTCTTGGGGTTAAGTAAAAACGTAAATTAAGAAGACTTTTGTGTAGGTCTGTTATTCCTTTGCGATATTTAGCATTTTTGGAACTGTTTTTGTACATATAAATAGCATCACTACCAACACTCAATATCTAAATATATTTTTTACCAACGGATCGCTGATTTCATTACATATTATTATACTAATACAAACTAGTTGAACCTACACCAGTAAAAAAATAAGCTGACATATTTTTTAAATATTTTATTACTTTTAATAATATCCACGATTTCAAAACCGATTCAAATATCATTAGTGTAATGTACAACCATAGACATGAAAATATTCTTCGTTTGTTCTTTGATTGAAAAATTCGACATATTTTGAATTAGCTGTTTTTTGCTATCATGTGAATAATCTAATCTTTTCAAGTAGCCGCGGGGACGGAAGTAAGCATACAATTAATTAATTAAATCATTAGTTACCGTCTCATTAGCAATCATCATCATATGTGCTCAAATGAATCGCTTCGCATGGCCCATCAATTGTAACTGCTGTATCTTTGATGATAAGAATCTGGTTTTTAAATAGATAGCGGTAAATTAGAGCTTATTAGTAAATGTCTATCGTTTCGGTGTCGTTTGCATAAAATATAATAATATATGTTAGATATTTATGCTAGATATTTTTTTTCTTTGATGAGTTACTAGCCGCCCACAGTTCCGCCCGCGTGGTATGTTGATAACAAGTAGCGTATATGTTAACCCCGTTTATAAGCTACATGTGTGCAAAATTTCATTAAAATCGACCCGGTAGTTTTTGCGTGAAAGTGTAACAAACATCCATATTCAAATTCAAATTCAAATCATTTATTTTCGTAGGCCCCAGGAGGCGCTTGAACATACAAACAAACAAACTTTCGCATTAATATCTTATCATCTATTATCTTTGACCTCACCAATAAAACCTTTATGTCTAATGCTTTACACGTGCAGACATAATAAAGGATCAAATATCCATCGAATGTCATAACATTTCTGAATTTTACACTGTATTATTAGATCTAATTTTCCTCAAAGCATTCAATCTCTGAGGGAAAATAACATTCACGTTACTTCGCAACTGTCACCATTAAAAATAAGGATAATTGGAAAGACAAATAAGAAAACGGCTATACTTTAATAAAATACTGTACTGTTTTCATTAGAAATAAGTTAATACTGTAAACTCCAGGTGTACAATAAAGTGTATAATAAATAAATAAATAAATAAAATACATAGCATTGCGCCTATATTACCTAGAACCTCGTGTAACACCCACATTTCATCTGTTAAGGTCCCATGTGATAACGATAAGGGTTGAGCCTATCACCGTTCACCGGGCCCAAATCAAACAGAAAAATCACGATAACACTTTTTTCGACCCGGGAATCAAACCCGAGACCGCGTGGTCGCCTACGCTTATCACTCGAGGCGGTTACTATCGTTCAATAGTTTTAAAACTACCCATGCCTATCCAAGCTCTCCCTCTTCCCGGTACAGATAAGTAAATCAAACAAACTATCGCTTACCACTCACGTGGCTAGCATAACGAATGCGAGATAGGATTTGTCGCGTTTTTGTCATATTTTTAATATAATTAAATAAAGTTTAGTCATTTGCAAATACAAATTACTTCAATTCAATCCAATTTATTTATTTGCTAATATGGGCTTTTACAATTTTTTTACATAAGAAATGAGTATCACCATGATCAGCGTTTCAGCATTTTATTTTTTTTTTTATTTTTATTTATTCGGGAAACAAACAGAACTATAAAAAACTAAAAATACAAAATATGGGTTTAACCTAATCCAACAAAGTTTCCACTGTAAATTATAACATACACGAGCAAGTGAACTAATTTCAAAGACAATATGCGCATGCAAAACAAAAACAAAATTAAAATTATGAGATACAAATAAAACATAGAAGTTAAAGTTAAATTCAAACACAAACAACTTTTAATCTACATACATTAAAAGAGAGTGTTGGAAATGAGACTAAAAACTAAAATAAAACTAAAACTATGACTAGGTTGGACCATGAGCTTCACTACATATAGATTTAATTATTGCACTTTTATAATTTTCTAATGAAAGATGGAATATATCAATATCTGTAAAGTTAGAGTTGTACTGACGACAAGATCTAATAATAAAAGAATTAGACCCATAGTTTGTTCGGGCAGTCGGTGGCTGAAAAGTAACTTTTTTTCGTGCGCTAATCCGAGGACACCGAAGAGCAATCCTTTCTAAAAGGTATCTAGAATCATTAAAATTATTAAGAATTTTATAAAGAAATAATTGGTCCCTAAGCGTCCTCCGATCAGCTAGTGACATTAGTTGAATTGGTTGCGGAGAATCACAGCTAGAAGTCCGGTAGACCAAATGTTTTACAAATTTGTTTTGTACCCACTCCAGAGATTCAGAGTAGACTTTATATTGGGGATTCCATACAACTGATCCATACTCCAAAATTGATTTAATATAGCAGTTATATAAGAGTCGCAAGGTGGATGCATTTTTAAAATCTCTACTTACTCTCAATACAAAGCCCAACATACGATATGCTTTATTTACAATCTCACCAATATGTGTATCAAACAAAAGTTTGGAGTCCAGATAAATACCGAGATCTTTGACTACATTAGATCGCAATAACATTTGCCCATTAATGGTATAGTTAAATGCAATAGTACTTTTTTTTTCGAGTAAAAGTAATTACAGTACATTTATTGGCACTGAGCGAAAGTAAATTGCTCTGACAAAAAAGATATAAATTATTCAGATCCTCCTGCAATTTCATACAGTCAGTCTCAGACTTAATAACTTTATAGATCTTCTTATCGTCTGCATATAATATAAATTTTGAGTTTTTGAAAACACTGGTAACGTCATTAATAAATATATTAAATAGAAGAGGTCCAAGGTGCGATCCCTGAGGCACACCAGAAGGAACAGGAGTAAAAGAGGAGCAAAAACCTTTTGCCGTGACGGCCTGACTACGATCTCTAAGGTAAGACTCAAGCCACCGAAGCAAATCGCCATGTATACCAAAATCCAACAATTTTTTAACAAAATAAACTTAATCACAGCATGCAAAATAAACTTAATCATTTTTAAAAAGTATTGAAGTATTCAAGTTTTTATTCCGTAAATATTAAATTACAATAACTACATTCAAGAAAATGTCACAAAATCATAATTACATGTCAAGTATATTAAGAAGTAAATTATAATATAATAACAATCAATACTAGAATTCTTGTTAACCCCTCGAGCTAAGCTTATTTGCTTGTGTTAGGAGGAAGTTCACGTCCGTGGTGTATAAGTCAGGATTCGGATCCACGACCTCTCGATCGTAAGACTGATGCCTTATCCATTGCGCCACGGCCGCTTGTCATTTGCCACATGACAAAAACGAGACAACATCCATCTCGCACCCGTCATGCTAGCCCGGTCGGATACTCAGTGTCGTATACTATGGTCGTATCTGCCGAACGGAGATAACGCGGGTCATTGCACTTTGATAAGCATCGTACTGATTCCGATCTGTGCAATTGTATGCGCTTGAAGTTATGAGCCGGAATTTGGGATGAATAAGTCGTTTAAACCGACTGCACAAAAAGATGGTTGAGTTATAGTTGCTACACTTTAGAATTTAGATATTCCTGAAAAATGGTTATGGTCTCGGTCTAACAATTGCAGATGCGTGGCTACATTTGAAGATGTGGAAAGGTAAAGGTGCTCCTAGACTGACGAGCATTCACCTGTAATGTAAAATTGTATCAAATAAAATTTCCGATTGTATCATCACAGGTGTCACACTGTAATGCTCAGTTATCCTTCCACACTAGTGTAATTAAATATCTGTAACGATCTTAGATAATTGATCCAAATGGACTTGTCATTGTAAGGTGTCCCACTGCCAAATATGGAAAAGCGCCGCTCTTGTACGTCATATAAAACTAGTTGTCATACCATAGATGCGTGGAACAATCTACCCACCAGCGAGTTTTGGCAGACTTATTTGCTTTCGTTTCCTCTCCATATTGATTAAATGCTCTTTAATAACGATACATTACATACCTAAGTGAATGCTTGCGGTTAGGAAGCACACATGATTTTATTCTATCATAAGTTCAAATTCATTTAAATAGTACAAGATAGAAAATTTGCATGTTGTGTTACACATTTTCCTCGCCATTTTCTCTATTATCCAACGATAAACTCAATTTTCACATACATAATATGCTAATAAAAAGTGTTAATTTAGTGGTTGAGTGATTTTCTCACGTTACTCATGTTTTCTAATCACAATGTCTGACAATGGTAAAAGCTTGTTGGCTTCATGTAATCTTTGATGATCCGGTGGGTCACGTCTCACTGACAGCGATTAGCGAGTAGTTTAATAACCCTTTCACATAAGGACTAGAATACGAGTGTGAGATATATTTTGTCCCGTTTTTGTCATGACTTCCTTTTACAAAAATATTGAAACGTGACAAAATCTCGCGTTTTGGTATTGCCAATATCCATGGACAGCGTATATCATTTAACATTGGCCGAGCTGCTAGAAGGCAATAACATAAATACATTTATTGATTCAGTGACATGTTGCCTAATCACAGAATAGCTGACAATGGTAAAAGCTTCCTGGCTTCATGTCATCGTTATTCTTACGAAAGAAACTTCAATAAAATGTACAAGATATTGCTAAAATTGTAGTTAAGAGACTGTACCATGATGTCTTAATGCCATTAAATTGCCAATTCGATCTACACAAAACAAACTAAGTTATGAGTTGCACTTAAATCAAATTTACGGGATTCATCCTTTTGGGAAGATGAACCGCAAGAAAAGCTTATAAATTATCGCTAGCTGTGGCACCTTACCTCATCGGGAAAGTCGTTATTGTTTACAAGTCGCCGGGAAAATCGATTGTGGGAAAAGGAAATCATTGTTTTGACTGAAGTGTTTGTACCCGCATAACTGTTTGTGATTGATTTGTGTTTGTGTTTCGTTGCCAAGTAATAGGTAATGCTATTAATTATAATATTATTACATATATCATTTATGTCAGGCTGCATAGGCCCATAGAAAATTCCTTAACCTAGAAATACATAATTATATTTTCACTTCATTTGCACTATATCTTTGTGCGTTCCTGGGGTTAAAGTGCCGCGGAAGCGACGGAAAACTATTACTATGAACTACTACTGTGTTTCAATAAAAACAACAAATTGTTACTATTAATGTGACTTGACTAAGAAAAGTTATAAACAGTTATGTTTTATACATTTATAAATAAAATGGCGATGAATTATGAAATACTAGCTTAAAATTGTCCATATAACTATCTAGTCTACACGAGTCATTCATGTGTGATAGATAATGAAAAGATGAAATTTACAAACAAGCATCCACATATCCTTATAAACTATCGCATTTCATTTATATAATGTATTATGTAAATCAAATTGAAAGAAGTGATAGAAATACTGGCGATATGTCAGCAAGTTATGAGAAAGAGCAACATCGCTTCACCATCATCTGCCACATAATTATATCGACTTTATTGTGCAAATTATTCAAATTTGACAATTTGTTTAGTCACAATAGTTTACCGTATTATTATTTTTACAATCTATGTACCTTTATGACTAAATTTAATGATCGACATCAATCAAATCAAGTACCGATGGTTATTGCTTATTACGCTGTCATAGGTCAGTCAACTTTTTACCATTCCAAAAAAAAAAGTCGATAACGTACTTGTTTTATGTAACTGTATTCGCAAGCGGCTCCTAGTTCATAATATTATGTACTAGGAGCCGCTTGCAGAAACAGAAGCTGAAACGTTTATTTGCCAAAAACATGGTATCAATAAGATTGTACAATTCAATTATAATACACAACATGTTTCACCGAATAATCGGTATGCAAAATACACTTATATAATGTTATATATAAGTATTAACATTAAAACTCTAACTTAAATGAAAAAAGAAATGTATATGTTAAAATATAAAGTACTTACAAATAGTAATAGTTCCACTCTTTACATTATTCGTTATCTGTGGAATCGAATGACATAAATTCGGCTATTGTGTAAAAGCAATGTTCGATTAACCATTTTTTTAACTATCGTATATATTTATGAAAGGGCAATTCTCTTATATATTTTGGTATTTTGTTATAATATTTGTACACACATACAGCTACTGTTTATTTTATATAGGGTTGTAGACATATTATTTAACTTTAATTTAGTGCGATCAATTGATGGAAATGCATGTGTGTCTATAAAAGTCATGTCCTTCCATGATGAGAAGGCTTCTTCTCATGATAAAAAGGGTTAGGCCATAGTCCACCCCGCTGTCAAGTGCGGATTGGTAAACACACATCCTCGAGTACTTTTTAGGCACTCTCAGGTTACCCTCTCGATGTTTCCTTCACCTTTAGCGAGCGCTAATTTATATATGACAAACGATTTATTGACAGAGGTGTGTACCGTAGGTTCGAACCCGATACCTTTGACTTGGCAGTCCTACGGTCTCCCACTTAGCTATCGCGGCTGTAATATACGTGCATAATTTAATAAGCAATATACATTTGACTCATCCAAGGTTTCCTGTAAACAGCCATTATTACTGAACTTATGCGTATTTTGAGTTAATAAATAATGAAATCATGACTATATTGGGTATGTTACCAATTGTAATTTGACATTAATGGTTATGGAATTTTCTGAGAAACTACGTGTGTAGTACAAATAAGCTAGTAGTTTCCTTAATCGATGCTTAATTAGTATTAACGTCATTAATGTACTTTACTGTACCTAATACCTAACGAATTAGGTGTAGCAGAATAACATTAAACATCACGCTAACATATCCAATATAAGTGTGGCAGAGGTAAATAACTTACATATCACCTGTGATGCTTTAGGAAATAATGTATGTGAAACTATCGCTATCCAAAGGGCACAATTACAAAACCGTGCTGCTACTGAGAATTATCTTACGGAAACATCCCAAGTAACATATTCGCCTGACGCGGGATTGAATCCGAAACCTTGCGGTGAGAGACAGCACACGCTAGCCACTAGAGCTATACCAACGAGGCACAATCCCGCTCACCACTTCTACAGAAATACAATAGTACGTCCAAACCAGGAGTAGTGCCATGATTAATATCCAAGGCGATATTTACACAATTTACAAAATAGTCAGAAAACAATATCAACTCTATGCGTTGGCATGTTATCAGTGCATTTCGTAGTAACTGCAATGGGCTACATTATCTGACCCTTTCTGATAACGGACTCGTCGCTAACACTATATTATATAACTTGTTGATGTCACACTGGTTCCAATTTGGGTAACATATTATATTACTTCCAGTACTTTGGTCATGTCAATAAAAATATATTCTATAATAAACTAAAACAATTATTAATAAGCAAATCCTATTACAATATTAACGAATATTTCAATGATAAATCAATATAATATATAATAATATAATATTTAACTCAAAATTACATTTAATTATTATTACTATCTTCTATCCTATAATTTATAGTTTCTAGAGACATGTGTACACAAATGAATATAATAATTAATTATCACAACATTTCACACCTACACAATTATATATATTTTGAAAGTATAAAAATGCAAGTTACTATCCATGCTAGTTTAAAAAAATATATTTAAATTTATTAGTTTTTAAAATTAATTAAGCGCTCTTCATCCTCTCTCCTACACTTTTGCTGTGCCCGAAAGGGTCCATAATTGATTCTAATGTAATTATGTTTACCACCTAACAAAACATTGTGGAATGCAATAAATAATTGAGTATTGAGTATTGAGTATTATTATCCCCGAAGAGTAAATACGAGGTGTAGTACCCATTTTTCAACTGTAATTTCGATAAGGCTGCCACCTCCCGGTCATACAGACTCCTTACAGCCATCTTATAATAATCTTTGCGTCGTTGGTCCAGTGGTTAGCGTATGCGCCCGTCACCGCAAGATATCTCGTTCGATTCCTGGGTCGGGCAAATTGTTATTTGTAAATTTTCTGTCAGAAAATTCTCAATAGCAGCACGGAGTTGGAATTGTGCCCAGTGAATGGCGATAGGCTCACCCCCTATTTCATGGGACCAAAACATAACAGGTGAAATGTGGTTGTTGTACACCTCTGCCACACCCTTCTGGGTAATATAGGCGTGATGCCATGTTATGTTATAATAATCTTTATGGTAAAAATCTCATGAAAACTGATTAGCCCGAACCAAGCATCGTAACTGAAAATAAATAAATAAATATCTCACAACTTACACACAACGCCATCTAGTCCCAAACTGAGCAGAGCTTGTACTTTGGGCACTAGAATATCTAATACTAATACGTATATACTTTTTTTTTTGTAAATACATACTTATTATACATAGAAACACCCAGACTAAGACAAACCCCCATGTTTATGCACACAAAGATTTGTCTTAAGCGGGAATCGAATCCGCAACCTCGGCGTCGCAGGCAGGTACACTACCCACTCCGCCATCCGGTCGTCGTAAAACTTTTCTAACACTAAATTATCATGTGTATCTTTATATATTTTAGTTAGCGACCAGACTGAACTGATATTAACGTAGCTCGTCTCGTGGAGGAAAGGATTACAAGTAATGTTAAAAAAAAAATCTAGGCACTAGCAATAATAGAAAGAAAGAAAAGAAAGAAAATACATTTATTTCACGGAATACACTCCGGACAACACAGTTAAAAACAAAACTAAAACAAGCAAACAATCAAAGAAAAAAAAAAAAATAACATAACAAAAAATAGTAGTACCATTGATTAACAAATTTTAATTATTAAAGACAAAAAAACAAAAATTAGAAAAATAAAAAAATAAAAAAAAATAAAATAAAAATAAGCAGATTTTTCTCTTTGGCGATTGCCTGTCACATCAGTCAGCTGTCCCGAGTGTCACCCCGCGAAAACGGGATGTCGCTCAGCGTTGTGCTGTAAAGCGCTTACATTGCTGCAAGACGCTTTACAGCGCTGGTATTCTGCGACACCCTTGCTGACGCCAGACGTCTGACAAAACAGATAAACATCATATAAATATCAATTAGGAAAAAAATAAATAGATCTAGAATAAATAAAACATTTAGTAAAATATAGTAAATACACATAAATGTATACAATATTATGAAGAAATATAAATACATTGAAACTATTCCTTTGCCATTGAGCCGGCAACAACAGCGACACTCGTGACGCACGCGCAGGCAGCTCGCCTATCGACCAATCAGCGCGAGCGCTATTGTCAAAGTCAAACCACAGCTCGCGCACCAATATCACCGGCCAATGGCAAAGCAATGATAGTAAAAAATATGTGAAGAGAACAAATAATTGAGATAGAGATATAAAAAGTATTCAGTCAAGACAGAGAAAGAAAAGGACACATTCCAGGGCTCTGAAGTTAAAAAAATAACAGGGTTACAGGGACGCTACGGGATAATTATGGAGGCCATTTTTCTTTTAGGATCTTCAAAGCCCGTGGAATGCGTCACCATCTCTGCCCAGTGTGTTTATCGCGTGGATGTAATCTTTAGAATTCACCTGTGGAATGTGTGGAATGTGGAGAATGTAAACAAAATAATAGTGAAGATAGTGTTGGTGAAAGCGAGTAAAAATGTGTTTATGTGAAGTAGCGAGCGAAATGAAGCTGAGAAAATATGGTGTTGCGAGCTGTTCATAGCACCAAACCATTGAGTACCTCTGCAGTTTATTTGTCTTGCCTAGGTGAGTGCAAATCACAGTCCAGTGGTAACCTTAGTGCTGCTTACGTATCAATGTGTATCGTTTTGACATTTCACCATACAATATCAGGAAACGATTCAGTTTTAAGGATCAAAACTGAAAGACAAAAGGTCATGGTAGAAATATAACTTATATGGACCTTTATTTGTAGCCACGAAAAATACAAATAATCCCTTCTATTTTGCAAATATCAGATTTTATCGATATTACAACTACATTCAGGAAAATGGCGTTCGATTATCGCTAACTCAATATATAAAACTGTTTAATACCTTATCATTACGCCTATATAACACCTAGAAGGATGTGGTAGATATGTGATTTTTTTTTCAAAAATTATTGTCAACAACAGGTGTATGAAAAAAAAAAACAAATAAAATAAATGAAAAATTAAATAACAGACGACATTGACAACGTCACGTGTACGTGACATAAGCCAAAGAGCGCTGAATCGCGATAACAAAGTGTTCACAAAGAGTGTACATATATACCACTTCTAATACGCTACCGTTGGACAGCTGTCCGCCAGGCAATACCAACGAGCCTGGTCGGAGGATCCTCCCTTTGTGGTGAAGGATCATCACACCCTGTTCATTTACAGTGTACAAAACCTACATTTCACCTGTTTTCTTTAGATTCCATAGGAATGAGCCTATCGCCATCCACGGGCACACTTACAACTTCGTGCTGCTATAGATAATTTCCTGACGGAAAGTTCTTAAATAACACTGCCCGATCCGAGAATCGAACCCGAGACTTCGTGATGACAGGTAGTGTTTAATTTGCCGTATAATCCTTGTCAACTATGCGTGCTTACACACAATGAAAACTTGAAAAAGTTTGAGTAACTAAATCAGTTCAGTGGGTTAATATAGCCATCATACTTGATCTTCTGAAGGTTAAACTTTAATATTATTAAGTTTTTATCTATTTTTATAGACTAATCATATTTAAAACACTTAATGCATGCTTATTCCTCTCCATTTTGTTAAAATTGTTCAAATCATTTAATTGTTTAAATTTGTATTTTTACTTTATCATGAAAATGAAGGGTCAAAGGCGGGTAAAAGGTAACTTAAATATTTATAGGTATTTATTGCTTCAGAAGTTATTAAGGTAGATGCCCTCTTTAGAGCGCTAGTTAACCTTATTACATAACTAACATAACATCACGCCTATTTTAGCCAAAAGCAAAGGTGTATTAGCATTTAGCACGCACATAATTTCCAACTGTTACGTTATGGTCTCTCTGTAAAGCTTCGGTTTCCTAGGAAAGCGGTGTGGAATAAAGCGGCCGTAAAGATAACGGTTGAATGACGTCACTAGAACGTTGCCCATGTAAAGTAAATGTAGTGATTTCCTAAAGAGCGGTGATCGACATAACGTATTACGTACTAATTGTGTTACGGCCATTATATTACGCCCGCATTATTCCACACCGCTTTCCTAGGAAATCGAAGCCTAAGGCGGTGAGAGCCTATCGCCATCTACCAAGCACATTTTCAGTCTCCGTGCTGCTACTGCGAAAATTCCTTTTGGAAAAATCCAAATTAACTTTTTTCGGACTCCGGAGATCAAACCAGAGATGATCACGGTGGACGGTCGCAAATAATACTCGGCTAAGTAATTTACCATCAGAGAAAATGTAACGACTTGCAAACATTTACTACTCAACATGTGTTGCGCCTCTAAATTATAGTAATTAGCATCAAAATTAGTTATTACCTGCATGCCTGCAAGTAGGGCGCCGCCCGCCCATGAGTAATGCTTGGGCGGGCGGAAGCCACGCGATGTCGCCAAGTGTATTTTAGAAATAGCATTGTGAATTCTAATATTATGAAATAAGCGTGGCATAAATATTAACTAAATATTTGCCTAAAAAAAACTACATACCTTTAAATAGTAACCTAGCTTAAAAAGTTGTCTATTTTTTTGCGCATATAAAAGAACAGAGGCGGACTTAATCCCTTATTCTGTGTCCCTAGTAGCATTCCTTCTGCAACAGTCAGCCTATGGTGGTGCAGAGAAAAGTAAAGGTAGGTGCAATCCGAGAAAAGGAACTGAAGTCTACAGTGATGATGTAAATACATATATTTGAAAGAAACGAGTACAAATCATTACATAAAACATACATACAAAATCATACAAAAGGCACATAGATATACAAAACTTTATTAAATACATAATGTTATATAATCTTAGGTTTTAAACTACCTCCATTCTTATTTACATCAAGATCGGTGCAGTAGTATAACATTAAAGCATAACAGACAAACAGAGGTACTTTCGCATTTAAAATAATAATTATTAGTAAGGATTTTGTAAGGACGAAAGTATTGACTGTATCGATGTATACGGTTGCGAAAAACAGTTATAATTGCTTTTTGAATTGTAAGTCTGGAATTGTTCTCAGCAGATGGGGATAAGCTTACTCCCTATTACATGGAACCATAATGTAACAGTGAATTGTGGGTGTATGTACACGTCCCCTTAACCGTTTCGGTGTAAAGTTATTTTAGCAACGATATGTCTTACTACTCAAAACCATAGATAATTCCATGAATACACACAAAACATTGCCTACAACTGCTGTTGAAACATAAAAATAATCTACATGTGTGGTATTCGGCGCTCAAGTATTCGTTTTCGCGTGATACAATTTGGGTTTGTAGGCATATATTTTACAAGCAATCATTTCAGCAAGCATTTCGGTGAAAGCACGCGTGCGTGCTGAGTCATTTCCCGGATTTCCCCTTTGTTATCTAACTCACTATCTATAATGGATATTGGTTCGACAAAACATATTTAATGAATAGAGCCATTATTTAAAGTAATGAAAGCTCAATTAATTCCTTATTATTCATAAGGTATATATAGAGGAAGCAAGAGGTTTTTATAACTCACATTTATACATTTTTAGTTGTTCCTTGGTCTTGCATCGGTTTATGATAGTAAACATTATTTTATATAATATTAAAGTTGAAAAATTAAAAATCCAGCAGGACTCGAACCTGACCCCCCTGGGTATACGCCCCAAGTGCTTTGCCAATTCAGCTATGGATTCGTATGCTGCTAGAATCGAAATTTCTCAACTCTTTTGTGCCAGCGTCATAGGTATTTATATATAATAATATAAGTATACTTTAGCTAGACGAACCTTACTTGGTTTTCAACTTTAATATTATATAAAATACAAAAAGGCATAGCAAAGCTTAAATTTGCTTTAAAATATTACAAGTAAACATTATTTTATGTATGTGTGGGCCAATCAATTAGGTATGCAGGGCAAAAAATGCATGTGAGAATTACATATTAAATTAGTGTGATATACCCTCTATTCAGATATGTTACTCACTTATCCATAACTGGTGTAGTACGTCTTAACTATGACTTATAAGTTTTTGCACTGCATAGCTAACTTGATGGCCTACTATACGTATGTGTGTTTGACCTGAATATAACAGATTTAAAATTAGGATATTGTTATTATCATCATCCGCCTGCTCAATTATTTGGGCAGGCGGATCTTATATCCTAACATACTTTCCTATAAGACGTTATCTCAGCACTAACACCCTGTAGGGTCATGTAGTACCTACAAAGAACCCTTATAGTTCTGCCATGTCCGTCCGTTCGAGGTATAGCGTCGAAACTGTTTGTGCTAGAAAGCTGAATGGATATTTATGTTAACTATGCCAAAAATGTGGTGGAATAACATTTATATATTAATAAGTATATCTCCCCTTTATGTAAAATGGGGATGATTTATATAGGAATCCGTCCGCGAAAATTTTTACTATGAAGAGCAAATTTTTGCTCGAGTAGGGCGGTGCCACCCGCCGCCCCTAAAACTAAACCGTTGGCTCCAAAAATATGTAATGAACTTTGAAGGACAACTATAATGACTAAGTTAGTTAAAGAGTAATAGGGGCCCAAATTGTATAATGCGGTCACTTTATTTGGCGTAGTTTGCTTCCTTTGAAAATGTATGAAGATATGATACTTGTTTAATACAGACACTAAATCCCTTTCAAATTAAAATATGCTCTAACGACTAACTACAGAACCCTATTGCGCGTGGCCCGACACGAACTTGGCCTTTTTTTAAATTACGATATTCGACATAATATGAAGTAGTTTTGTCGGCAATCAACTAACGCAGTAAATTTTATACCACATATACATTGGGAGCAATTCTATCGCATACACTGTAGCCTAAGGTGTTAGATGTCACTATTAGCTGCATACCCAGCGGTCATTGGCCGTGCGTTTAGGAGTAATGCACACGCAAACAGCCGCACATATCATCGTGTCATGTGAACATGTCATCTGGCGTGATGCCAGAGCGAATACCTCTGTTATGCTGGTAAATTAATGATGCGTCTATATAATATAACGTAATTTAAAATTTTGATTACGGGTGTCTGAGGTGTGAATCATCCTCACTTCACCTGTAATGTTCAGATTTCAAGTAAAAGGAGGTGAGTACATCGCCATCTACCGCGCACGAATCCAACTCAGTTATTGAGGATTTTCTGATAAATTGATCCCAAGCGCCGATAAATTGATCCAAACCGGGGTTTGAACCCGAGATGTTGCGTTGAGAGGTCACATACGCTAACCACTAACCTAACGAGGCAGTTAACATTTTGCATAACCTTATTCCTCCGTCCCCATTTCACCATCAAATTACCAGACAAATGGCACTCCGGCATCGCTTCATGTTAGATATTTCACAAATACCAATAAAGTGATTCGCTTATTGACATTCCTTGAATGAACTGACAATGAATAGAACGCCCTGCCTGAGTCTGTGTTTTCGCTTGATTACAATCTGGGACTCATCAAAGCAAAAATTAATTGGCACCTCATAGGTAAGCATGGTCCGCCGTAGTCTGCATCACCTCCGCATAGATACCATAAGGATGGCAAGCATACGAGCGCGAGATAGATTTAGTTACGGTTTTGTCATATTTGTATATGGGGAAACATGACAAAATGGGACATAATTTTTGGTCGCGCTAATATGCTTGCCCGTCAAGTCAGATCGTGGTGAAACGCGTGCCACTTCACCATTTAAAGAAAATGCTGAACCGAATTTGAAACATCAAATCGACTATCGAATGCAAATTATTCGAAATTGCCTTCTCTAACGAAATCGTTCACAAAGAGCTCTACACCGTGTAATATGAATGTCTGCTGGCAAACTTCCAGTATGCGAATACCTGCAGAACGCTCGTTATCCATAACTTTAATGAGGTGCAAACTCTTCGAAATAGACTTAAAGTTTGTAAGAGACAGTTTCTGTTCCTTGCTTTACTTGCCACTACTTCTTAGGCTGTGCCATGAAAAAAGGTAGAATAAATTGAAAATATGCACATATTCTAATTTTGTTAACGGATAAAAGTAGCAATTTTTTATAACTAACATCACGCCTATATTACCCAGAAGGGTGTGGCGAAGGTGTACAACACCAATATTTCACCTGTTATGTTTAAGTCCCATGGGGTAGAGGGTGAGCCTTTCGCCGTCTACCGGGCATAATTCCAAGTCCGTGTTGCTATTGTAAACATTTTAAGTTTTTAGCTGTATGCTATTTGATGCACATAAGATGCACCTAGCTTTTAATCTTTATGCTAAAAGCATCTGCATCTTAAGCTAAGTTAATATTCACATCTTCTTTCAATTATCGTCGCAGGCAGGTTTTTCTTTTTTTTTTTTTTATATACTACGCCCACAGTGAACGAACGTGTACTCCACCTGATGGTAAGTGGAGTACAGCCCATGGACATCAACATCCACAAAAGCAGATTATAGATGCGTCGCTGCAGCTGAGGACTACGGTGTTATGCCTCATGTGCCTGTAATTTCAGGGCCTGATCTCACCACCAAACCGGAACACAGTAATGGAAGCACTACTTTTTGGCGGCAAGTATGAATGTTGAGGAAGCGAAAGAAGTATGTAAGGAGCGAAGCACATGGCGTTCCATCGTCTCTGCCTACCTCCGTGGGATAAAGGCGTGATTTTATATATGTATTATGTATGTATATTTATGTTTCAAGAATTTTGAACGAAATATTCTGAGTAACTGCATCTGACATTTCGGACCCCTATTCCTCTTGAACTAATGAAGTGAACTTATCCGCTATAGTTTTCCTTTAAAGTTCATTACATGTACTACCGACACAATTTTTTTCAGATTTTAGGATCCAGTAGTTTAGCTTTTAGAGGGGGGGGGACGCCCTACTCGAACAAAAATTTGCTCTTTAAAGTTAATTATCTCGCAAACGGATCCCTAAATCAAAAAACTGTCTTAGCAACCCCTAAACGTTTTTAAAAGTCCTATCTAACAATACCCCACACTATGGGGTAGGTGACAAAAAAAAAAAACATCCCTACTTTACATGTAGGGGAGCTACCTGAAAAAAAAATATTTTTTCAAATTTTACTCTACGTCTTTCTTTGTTTAGTTAACATACATGTTTATTAACATACAAATTTCAGTTTTCTAGCACCAACGGTTTCGTCGCTATGCCGTGGACAGACGGACAGACGGACATGGCGAAACTATAAGGGTTCCTTGTAGGTACTACGGAACCCTAAAAAGGAGGAGGTTTTCAATTCAATTGTATTTTATTTTTTTTATATTTGTTCGCCGATTGCTCGAAGACGCGTGGACCGATAAGGAAAATTCTTTTTTTTTCTAAAATAGTTTGTACTTGTCATGTGGTCCCATTTTCATCAGGTTTCGTTCTGATGATGGAATCTAGAGCTACTGGGATATTTGCATGTACCAGTCAGCATTTCATATTGCTGAGCTGATGATGGAAGGTACAACTCCTCAACGGTTAGGAGAACGGGGATAATTCTTTAAATATAGTCACCTTAAGGCCGTTTACTGTATTCTTTTAAGGGGTGCGCTTTTTCTTACATAACTTTTTAACTCCTAACATCGAAAGTCCGAAAATGTGTTTCATACAATTTTATTTCATAATGATCACTCTTCATAATTTTTATTTCAATAAATATTAAAACGCCAAATGAATCGACTTCATAATTTTATTGTTCATACATTTATTTGTACTCATTTTTGCTTTCATATATTTCTTAATCAGAAGTGCTATTTATCCTATACATCAAAATTCATACTGTTAATAAACATACATTATGAAACACATTTTCGGACTTTCGATGTTAGGAGTTAAAAAGTTATGTAAGAAAAAGCGCACCCGTTCGTGCATTTGTTATAGTTTTCGTTCATTAGATAAATATAACTTGCTCGAGTTTAAGTGGAAATTAGTTTATGAACTATATCTTTGTGCATTGTTTTAGTATATTACCTATAAAAGTACTAATAATAACTACTAATAAACTGCTGTAAATAATATAAAAATAAAAGCTATAGTTATGGCATGGGTCAATTATGGGTAAAGTAGTAGGTTAGGTTAGGTTAGAACTGCGACCATAACATTCGCCGACCGCTGCCGCGGCACGCTCGCTTCGCTCGCTCGGCTCGTGCTAGAATCAATCTGTGTGATACTCCGACCACTTTTTGAATCCACCCACTAAATAAAATAATATTATACTACCTACCAATTTCTTATTATCATAGATCGTAACAGACGACAGTACGTGGCGCCACCTGCAGAAGCTAAAAATGTGCCTATTGGGCAAAAAAAGAAGCGTGGGAATTCGGTATTTAATTGCATAGAAAAAGAATATTTTATGATTTGCGTTTAAATACTACCCCAATAAAAATAAGAAATTAAGTCAATAAAAGGCTATTTCCATACAACGTTATGTACACAAATAATATGAACATTGTCTCTTATGAAGAAAACTATTCTGAATAAAAAAAATATTAATTAAACACCTTCTTAATGAAAACATTATGAAATAAAAAAATATGATGACGGGGTGTTATGAGTTCGGATTATAGGAATATTAATGTATGAACATAAAGTTTATGAAGAAAAAAATTATGAAGAGTGATTATTATGAACTCCAATTCGTCGTAAAATCGTAAATATGAATACAAATTTTATGAGAGCCGATATGGACCCTCTTTTAAGTTATACACAGATGAGGCAAGATGTTGAATTATGACTTAAATGCATTTTTTGTAATTAAAGTCAGTTTTTTTTAATCCAGTATTCAGTTAAGTTGAGTTGTTGGTTCAAGAGGGAGGTTTCTGCCACGCTATACCACCACCTTTAACCTTGCCTCCTAAAAGTTAGTTAATGTTCGAGCTGACCAAAATATTTTGTTTATAGTGAGACTCGTCAATTACTAGAACAAGTGGTATTGTATCGTATATTATGATGATATAACTTTTATCTAATTGACCAAAGATCCATCAAATCTAAAATTATCTAGATATTAGATTTACAATAACGTTAATGAAGCTTCAAGCTGTCTAAGTTTGCGTAACCACCCGTAATTATTTTAATTATTGCGAGATGTGTGATCAGTAAACCTTTCATTTTAATTAAGCTTAGTCAATATATCTAGGATATTCACATTTTCTTTCTATTAGGAATCGTACCTGCAAATACTCACATACTCAAATAGCAATCATACCCAAATATTACATTACTCAATGATCCATTGATACATCAGATAAACGATGCGATCAATCAAACGGTCATTTCTCATAATGACCGCCCGCGGGCAACCACTTTTACCAGCCATTATTGATAGAACTACAAACATCATTATTATTCGCGAAGTTTTGCAAATTCAGGCTAAGTGAATCGCAAAGTCTTTTGTGTTCTTTAAGGCAGGGGCTTCCAAACTATGCGCCGTAAAATATAAGTACTTTTTTGCCTATCCACCTAGCTTTATTGTAAACAAGCTTCCATTCGCAGCTCTGCCAGTATGTCAATATAAAGTAGTATATATCTTTTTCCATGTCTTCAACCATACCCATACGAAATATCATCAAAATCGGTCCAACCTTTGGCGTGAAAATGTAACAGACAGAAATACAGAGTTACTTTCGGCTTTACAATATTAGTTAGGATATTGTGTGTGTGTGACGTGAATGCAATCTGTTGTGCAATAAAAAGAGTTTGGGAACCGATGTTTAAGAATAAATTACCAGGTAATGCCCGTTATTTTGCTTGCTTTATTGGTTGTAATTTCATCACTCAACAGTATTTTGACGGACTAGTTTAAATTATTCTCATTTATAATACTGGTGTGACAAATAGAGAGACAAAGAGAACAACTACGTCTACGTAAGAGACGTCTGACGATTTCATGATACAACCCAAAGACATATTCTACTGACTCGCCGTACCCCAGTGTCAGTAGTAGTATAATCGGTATACAAATACAATATTTCGATACCATTAGACCGAGAGAATATTTTTTTTATGGTGACAGTGGTAAGTGATGATGCAGTCCACGGTGGTGCAGGCTTACCTATGAAGTACCAGCAAATTGAAAACTGATAAAATTATCTATTATTTATTTCAACGAATTTGAGGGAGGTAACGTCACCGCCTCACCTACAAGGTGCCATGACAGCCGCAACATCATTATTATTTAAATTTTGCAAAATGCCTGAAGCTAGTAAACCGTAAAGTCTTTTGTATGTTTTAGGAGACAAATGACTCGGTAATGCCCGTTATTTTGCTTGCTTGATTGCTTGTAATTACAATCAGTCTTACGTAAGACCGGTAACTGTCATTTATAATACTGATGTGACAAATTGTGTGACAAACAGGACATTTTGTAAGAAACAGTTTACTCTTATGATATAACCTTAAGAAACTTTCAATCTATGATTTACGAGAGTGATCAATAATACTGTTGCTCTACTAAAGGAAAGTGTGTCAAATCAAAAGTGGTATCCTGTCAATAATTCCTTAAGATTATCTTTTCGAAGATATGTGTGTATTTGTCATATAAATAATCGCTCGCTAACGGTGAAGGAAAACATCTTGAGGAAACCTACATGCCTGAGACGGCCTAAAAGTGCTTGAGGGTGTGTGAAGTCTACCAATCCGCACTATGGCCTAAACCTTCTTATCATGAGAAGCCCGAGCCCAGCAGTGGAACATGTATTAGATACAGGGCTGCTATTATTATTATTTTACCCTGCCAACAAGTTCTATAAATAAATAAATATATGACCTCTAGCACGCTATTTCTGAATATTTAATATAATTATATTAATTTATTAGTTTCTACCTATGTGCAATGGAAGCGTGACAAACTGAATAATACTTATTTCCTTTCCTTTCATTAATATGACTGAGCAGAATTAGATGTTTAATCATAAGAAAGGTTCTTATCTCAATAGTATTTGTCTACTTCAAATTTAAGCTCATAAGCTTAATTATTGGTTTTTACATTTATCATTATTACGACACAAAGACATTTGAATTCAAGTAAATTTCAAAAGGTTAGATTTTTACATATTTAAATTCTAAATGCAGACGAAGCCACAAGCAATACAATATATGAAAGTCTTTAAATAGAATCATTAAAATATCTGCAACGTTTCTCACGGTTCAGCAAATACTGGTCTGCTATTTATTTGCGTAATAATTAATTTATTTGTTGACCCGTGATTATATTGATGTGACCCATACCGATCGTTAAATCAATACATCGGGTTGTATTACGTTTAAGCACTCTTACCTTTACAGTTTGTAACTGATGACGACTAAGCGAATCGATCAACTTAAATACGAGCATGCCAGAGGCTATATTGTATTATGTACATTGGAAAAATATGTTTCCTAAATATAATAATATTTAAAATCCTGTAATAATCATCACATCACATGTCCCGATGCTGGGCTTGGGCCTTTACTTATGGCGAGCCATGTTAGGCCATAATCCACAATGCCCAAGTCAATCACTTTAAGGTACTCTCAGGTGTACAGGTTGCCTTGCGATGTTTTTTCAGTGCAAAAGTAAACAGTAAACAAGTAAACAGAGTGCAGTGATAGCCGAGCCGAGTGCGATCCGCAAAGATTTGATCTGTGCACCTAGTCTCAGTGCTTGTGTGAGAGAATATGAGAATTTGGCCATGTCATTGGGACCATAGCATAGTGTTATTGCTTCTAGCGTTCTTTCTAATGTAAAAAATATTATTATTATTATTTCCTTCATTAAAATTTTAACATATCAATATTGTAAATATTGTATTATAAAAAAACAAAATTACCTAATTATTACCATTATTCCTCTTTATTTATTTTTAAACTTATCTTATATATTTTTAAATATGATTTATAAAAAATACAAAAAAACATTTAAAAATATAAAAAACAGTGTCCCACCGACATCAGGTGCAGGGACCAAGCTGTCGATGGTTAGGGCTCCAGAGAGAGGAACCTCCTCACGATGCGTGCCGTGTCCAAAAGGACCGCCTTTTGCATCTGGCTCTTGGTCCAACCGCCTAACGCGAGCCTCTTAAGATGTTGGTCGAGGCTCTTTGCTATCAGTCCATTGACTGATATGACTATCGGTACAATGACGGCCGAATCCACATCCCACATGTCGACAATCTCGTGTGCCAGATCAAGATATTTAATTTGTTTATCTTTCTCGGCTTTCACGAGATTCCCGTCATGGGGGATGGTGATGTCGACAATCACTGCACGGCGCTCCAATCCATTATTATTATTATTATTATTATTGTATTGTATGAATTACCATTGTATTGTAATTTAGAAGATAAAAGTATTTATTTACAATCTAAAATATTAAAAATAATTATTTAAAAATATATAAAACAGTTGCCCACCAGTATCGGGTACAGGGACGGAGCTGCCGGTGGTCAGGGCTCCAGAGATAGCCTCACAATTCGTGCCGAATCTAATGGTACTGCTTTCTGCAACTGGCCCTTGACCAAACGTGGCGTGAGCCTCTCAAGATATTGGTCTAGGCTCTTTATTATCATTGTTCCCCAGTCTTAAAATTAGATAATTAAGAGATTGCTAAGCATAACTAAATTAATTAGAAATTTTATATATCAAAAACAACCTAAAGTATAAAAACATAGCAATAGCAACCGATCTCAATCACGATACCTAACAAATCTATCCATCTGCCCTAATATTCTCATCCATCCATCAGCTGATCAGCGATGGAAAGTGAGACGTTGGACATCAGCTGTCGCAATATGTCTGACCTATGGCTTTCTTTATATCTGATTGCATAGCAAAACGATTGTAATTGAGTATTGCAATCGATATCTTATGGGGTTAAGAAGGTCAGGGCAATCAGCATAAAATATGTAGTTATGTTTGAACGCGTCTAGTTGATGAGAAGTTAGTTCACTAATTACGAGGACTTGTAATTTTATCTTATTTTAACTTTTTTGGTTTAAAGTTTTAGGCAGCAAAAATTATAGATTTTCGCCATAGTTGACACAAAATATAGGATGTGGCTTCACTAATCATTTTCTTTATTAAATAACTGTGGCGGTATCCGCACATGATAAATGACGGTTGACATTGACAACGTCCAGAAATGACACACACGTCACAAATGTCAAAGAGCGCTGAATCGCGATAACATACCCGTTTTCCGTTGTCACGACATAGCATTAAAACGGCTTGACCGATTTGGCCGATTTTTTTTGTAGTTTTCTAATACTCTGTACAAGGTTCTTACGGAAAAAAAATAATTAAATATATATTAATAAATTTTCTGTTAAAATATAAGTGAAATTATTGAACCCTACGGAATAAACACTATTATGAAAATATCTATTTTGTTTTTTATTTAATAAAATTAGTAAAGTCCTTCTCAGGTATGACGAGACCAGGAAAATAGGTATTCATTTTTATATGGACGATATTATAGATTCCAGTTCAAATTGAATAGCTACGCATACGTAACGTGTTATGATGTGTTATGAGTTGGAATACTCTTACATAACAAAATTTACGTTCCCTGCTCGCAGTAACACCTAGCCTTATGGAGAACAGTTCCGTGACAGTAGTTACTAATGTTGTCAATTTGCGACTAACTGTCAACTGTGACATAGCCATAAATACATAGTTTCTACTTAATTGTGTTTACCTACTTAATTTTAACTAGATTTTCTGTTTCTTAGCAACATGAATTTTGAGCACAGGTATTAAGTGTGTTGATGACCAAATTTTTCTTATCGACTAACCACACACATACTTGCTACAATTTACATTAAGAAGGCCTATTTCTCTATTCATAATTCACTTTCATCAAATACTGTTTAAATATTCAAAATCCATTTTAATAGCTTTTTTTGTTGTAACAAATAATATATGTAATTATATCGGGTAAAATTGTAGCGAGTAAGTTAGATAGTGTAAGTTTATAACAATTTTGGTTTGAAACAATTCAGGTTTGTCAATTTAAAATAAAAATGCATGAAATTATGCACATGGGTTTTTTCCTTTATATATATTTAGCAAATTCCACTCCCCAAGAGGGTAAATTTGGGGTTAAACATGCATAAAGGAAGTCCCAAAATGTTGTAGGAAATAGGCAGGGAAGTACCGAATTCCACGCGGACAATGTCGTGGGCAAAGGCTATAGAATAGCCTTAGCCGACTTTGTCCGTGAAAAAAATCTATCAACTTTGTTAATTTATGTCATATATTTTATATATATTCATAATTCACTTTCTTCTCACATTATTCACACGTTATTTAACACTTGACTGCTATATAAACGGCTTTCGTACACAGTGCGCCCACGCGTCGTACACACCGGTTGTAACAAATACTGCAGTATCGCAATCAGGTCTAGGTCGGCTATTTATCGCTTTTTTATAATGCTTGTTTTATCTTTGCGCTATTTTATGATTCTGACGAATATTTCGGCAAAAAAAAATCAGTTAAAATTGATTTAAGACATGTTTAGATTTGCGATCCAGAAAATAATCAGACGAATTGAAGTAAAGTTTTTACACCTCTGCCATACCTTTCTAGTTATTAAAGATATATCTGATTGTATGTATTATATTTTATGTGTATAATATATTATACGAAGAAACAGTTGAAAAACTTTTTCAACTGATTCTTGGTATAGTTAGCTAAGCATAGCTAAATGCTGTAAAAATAATCAATAAATTGTATAATATTATGTATAGAAGATTAAAAATAATTAAATGAAAAACTTGACTGCCAAATGAGTCCATAGACAAACATGCTCAATTACATTTTGGCTCATTATCAGGTGGTTAAATTTGTTTCTCGACCAATCAGAGCCATCTAGTGGCTGAGGTTTCAGTATTATCATCTATTGAGAAAACACTTGAAAACAGTAACTGACGAAAAGGTTGAAGATATTGAAAACTGCGACAGATATTAATTTATTTTCATAATACGAATACTTTACAAACTTTTTTCACAAACTTTTACATTTACTATTTGTTTCTCATCTTATGTTATACGAGACATAAGATGAGAAACAAATAGTAAATGGTTGCTACTCATTATTTACCAAACACGTAATACCATTAGTCATTCAAATCATAAATCACGCATCTATTTTTTACCATATCCAACTCTTGATCCTGTATCAAAAAACGTCGTCTTCTTCAAAAGTTGATTGAATAAGCTTGTTGATTTAAGTTTGAACAAAAACTTTGAATTAAAAAAAACCTCTGACCTTTCAACCGATTCTAACTAAGGTATTATTCCGAACTAAGCCTGGGAAATACCTATGAACTATCTTGAACTCTTTAAGACATGTGATTTTCACATCCTACTAGGTACTACTTACTGACAAAAACTGGGATTGATACGTTATTTTTACAAATAAGATCTTTATTACAACCTCGGTGGTCTAGTGGTTAGCGTATGCGCCTCTCACTCGAGGCCTCGGGTTCGATTTCCGGGTAGGACTAAGTGTTATTTGTGACTTTCCTCCAGGAAATTCACAATAGCTGCACGGAGTTGGTATTGTGCCTGCTGAATAACGGTGTGCTCACCACCTTTCCTATGGGATCTAAACATAACAGGTGAAGTGTGGGTGTTGTACACCTCTGCCACACCCTTCTGGGTAATATAAACGTGATGTTATGTTATATATGTTAAAATCATTATTCCTAAATATAATAGGTCAAGGTATTACAACTTAATTAGCATACCTACTCAGAACTAAAAATAGCAAAGTCGTCACTTGAAAGCTTTTTTTAGCAAAGCTTAGAGTTGTCAGTTTACTCCAGCTAGTCCATTTCATACCTCTCATAGCACAGACAGAACGGCAGAATCCTGAAGCATTTTTTTTAACTTACACACAACGCCATCTAGTCCCAAACTAAGCAGAGCTTGTACTATGGGTACTAGAATAACTGATACTAATACATATATACTTTTCTTTTGTAAATACATACTTATTATACATAGAAACACCCAGACTAAGACAAACCACGGGGGTTTGTCTTAGTCTGGGTGTTTCTATGTACATACACACAAAGATTTTTCTTAAGCGGGAATCGAACCCGCGACCTCGGCGTAGCAGGCACGTACACTACCCACTCCGCCATCCGGTCGTCAAAAAATTAAATTAATAACTACAACTTCTAATGTAGACATATTATTATTGATAAGAATATAAATAGTATCCTAAAATAATAGTTATATAAGTACAAAGAACAATAATCACATATAAAGCGATGATGTGATCGCATGATGCCACTGCGCACAAAAAACGTGCTTTTTCAACGGCCTTTGTCAATCGGTAACATGATTATTTCTATCGATTTGTATATCTGTTGTAAAGCGATAATATTGACATTGGAAGCGTGACAGTCCCAAAAAAGATATCTCTATTATAATTGCTAACTTTTTTAATTTGGTAGATATCAAAAAAATATGAATTATTCTATAAATTAAAAAGTTTTAGCTTAAATAAACACCGGAAAATGCTACGATAAACGCTTCTTATTTTTTTTTATCATACCTTAGTTTTTATGTCACTATGCATTTACGGGTAGCTCCCGAGTGTCGTGTTTTCATACGGACGTAATAAGGGTGTAATTTAATATGATTATTTTTTTATCTATTTTTATAAACAAATCATCAAAATAAGTATTTTTGGGGGCATTTTGACAAAATTGTTTTTATCATTCAACGTGGCAATGCTGTCAGCCTTCTGAACACGGTCCCCACAACCGAGATCGATGCGGAGGAATACTATGACGCCAAACTTAATGTAAATATTTGCCTTTTTATTTTACCTATGTATATATTTTCAATTTATTTTCCTAATATTTAATGTAACATTATAATATTTCTTTAGTGATTTTAAAATAAATAAATAAATAAATTCAATCATTCATTAAGAAAAAAATATAGAAAATAATTTTGAAAAACATGCATTTTTTGTCTATTTAGTCGATTGCGGTTTCGCCAGTATTATTAGGCATTCTCAAGAGAGTGCGACACGCCGCGCCTGAGTAACAGCCAGTCTTGGTGAGAAACTCATGTGCACCATCATTTCCAATATTTCATACAATATTTGTTTGTTTTTTGACAATAATTATATGTGTAATTATAGCAACTAAAACACAAACAAAAAAAAATATTTTTATAATTATAGGGATGAAGAATAAAAATGTTTAATAGTAATTTATTTTAGAAAATTACGAGAAAAACGGACAAAGCCCAATGTTATGCCTAGTCTTACAGTTTGATTGACAATATGACCATAACACAATACAAGGAAGGTGTAATGTGCTGTCATGTACTGATTTAAATCATATAGAGTACCTATCAAACAAAAAGTTTTGATTAGATTGTGTATTGACTATTATTTATTATACACAAGAATAATATTATTTTTTAACTTAGATTTGTTTTAGTGTACAATGATCATGTTCTGGATTTTTTTTTTTAAACTTTCAAATATCGCTAGGTTCCTTTTTTGGAGAAAGTTAAGTGTAATGTTATGTTTTTGGAGTAGTTAGACGTAACTGTAAAAAAATTGAATGTAAACATTAGAGTAATAATGTTTTTAAGAAAATAGGGCAGGTTTTCTTTAAAAAACTAGAAAAATAATGATATCTTAGGACGATGACTAGCAATTCCTTTTATTTCCCACAAAACCATTTCTGTTGTTGCGCCGAACATCCTTTATTTTAGTATTGTTTTACAGGATTGTTTTAATTTTAGATCAAACGGTCGAAATTTTTTTCAATTTTTATGCTACAACTTATGTAGTACAGGCATACATCGTATAGGTGTAACAGGCATACATCACTGTAGGCCATAAAATAATTCAAATCTGAGCTTAATTGTCATAAATATAACGGGTTTTAACTTTCAAAGTCAAAGTCACCGCCTTTGAAGTTGATACAGTTGAGCTATCAAGATCAAGAGTACCGCTGAAGTTTCAGGAAGTAATAGATCTAACTATTTGAAGCGACCACATGGCTACTTCCTAACAGCTACATCCCATTTCATCCTTCTGTGTATATCTTTTAGATGTAATGCTTTTAATTTGATGGTAGAGCTTTTGTGAATGAGCTTAAGAGGACACCTCCGACCGCGGTATTTTCATACATTCGTAATCGAGTTGTAACTTTAATAATATTTAGGCTTCATCGATTTTTATTGATATATCGTATTATTGTGTCCAATTTGTCAAAATTGATTTAATTATTAGTTGGCGTATTGGTTAAAGCGGTCGCCTCACCGCTTTCAACTGCGCTGGTGTTGTGAGTTCAATCCCAGGCGGGACATTTCTGTGGGCACGCGACATTTCTGTGAGTGAAATGTATGTTTGTGAACACCTCCCAGCAAAGCACCTATTACTAAGCGGACGTCGTTGAAAAAAAAAATTGTCAAACGAACTGATTAATCAAAATAATATTATTTTACAAGTGTTCTCAAAAGGGAGTGAAGAACTGTCACTTTTGACCTGCTACTAAATACAGCTGTTAAGGTTCGTTGATTGGTGAAATAAGGTCCTGAAATTACTTACGCTTGTAGTATAATATCATAGTAATTAGATGTACAAAAACGCTAGCAGAGCTATTTTGCAATATTCACGGACATTAGCACTTAAATCCGATTGCAGCAAAATAATTCTTAATCTACGGTTTTATTAAATCTATTTAAAAAAACTCTCTCACTTTTTCATCCAATGTGTGTACGGGACAGAGAGATGGAAAGCTGTAGCTTATCATTTAACTTGAGTTTAACACATTGGTGAAATCATCGCTTATTATTTATCAAGTGAGTACGAACCATTTCGCTATAAAAATAAATGAGTGTGCCTGTATATGGGCTATCACAAGCACCTATACCAAATCAGGTCAGCGGAAGTGAGCAATTCGTTTCCAATTGAGAGATATGAAGAGATATTGACCGTTTAATCCCTGCACAACAAGAGTACTGTATGAATGTATGATCCCGTTGGAGTATTAGATGACACACATCACAAATGTGGGTCATTGGCTTATTTATTGTATTTAGAGGCAATAACATAACATAACATCACGCCCATATTACCCAGAACGGTGTGGCAGAGGTGTACAACACCCACACTTCGCCTGTTATTTTTAGGTCCCATGGGATAAAAGGTGAGCCTACCCACCGTACACCACCCACCGTATTGTGAATTTCCTGACAGAAAGTTCACAAATAACACTTTGCCCGATCCGGGAATCGAACCCTCGAAATAGACTTTTGAGCCAATCATGTTTTTGTTGTCGTGGCGTGATGTTTCGTTATTTCATGTTATATAATGACTTATATAGTACACGGAGAGATATTACCTTTTTTAAAATGTTTACGTGAATCTATAATTATTTTAGCTGAAAGAACAATTTTTTTTATAGTTAGTAAACCCAAAGACCTACAAGAAGTAAAAGCACGTACTGGCACATACAATACGTGAGCTTTTGCAAAGCTGTCATCCCTACAGTCTGTCGACGCTCGCGGAATAATAACATGTTTTGTAACCTTGTTTGTGTCAATTCAATTTACTTATGGTAATTCTACGCTGAAAACTGTTTCTATGAAACATACAATTAAATAACACCAGGAGGCAGAAGGGAGTTTCAGAGGTATATATCACCCACAGTGCAATGGGATAGGGGGTCAGCCTCTACCTATCGCCATCGACCGGGCACAATTCCAATTCAGTGCTGCTATTGAGAATTACGTGACGGATAATCCCAAATAAGGCCTCTCGCCCACAACCGATGATAGGCGAAAGTTGCCAGAAAGCAGATATGTAACCTTTAACAGACGTAAAAGTAAATTGTCAGAACTTTTGCACTTTCATGAAAGCTATTCCTTTACAGAAGTTTTCAACTAACATTAAACTAAAACTTTTTAACTCTGCATTACCCTAGGTTGACTGTTAGACAATGTCTTTGGCATTAAGTCCGCCTTGTACATTTTGTTGTGCTAAAGTAGTATAAATAAATAAATAAAACTATTTCCAAACGAACGTTGCACATCTTGGTAGTATAACCATTTTTACAATTGTAGATTGAGCTTTTTACGAACTGAATATGAACATTTACTGATTTTATCATTTAAATTTCTTCGATTTTTTATTAGTATTATTAGTTTCCTTATAATAGCCTATTATTAAATAATATATGATGTTATAATAATTACGTTAATTCTTTTGAAATTACTATACCACACTTGAAGAATACACCAAATATAATTTCGTAAGCTCTCTTTCTACTAAAACATGGACAGACTTCTGCCAAATAATCCCATTAAGTTTGACTTCCAAACTTCTCTAAATACATACATCTGCAACCTAATAAATTAAACAATTAGTTTTTTATATAATTACCATCACATACACATGAGTAACAGCTAAACGATAACCATCTGTTATTATGTTATTATCTATGGTCCTAAAATGGGTCATCGCGCACATGATATCTAATCTGGAGTCGACGACCGGAGAAGTGGTTCACAATAATCTCTCAATGGTTCCTTCCTGCGGTGAATAGTGGCTTTTGACAGTGCCCTATATACCAGGATTGGAGAATAGATTTATTATATTACACCTATATAAAAATGAATTCCAATTTCTCCTGGTCACGGCATCACGCGTGAACAGCTGGACCGATATCGTTGATTCTTTCTTTGTTGTGTTTGTTATTGTGGAGATAAGAAAATATTGAGTAATTTACTAGTTATATTTTTTCATGGATTGTTAATGTAATCGACAATATAAACTTTTTTAATGTAACCTTATGGGGTTTGACATAACATTGACGAACTATCGAATAGGACGTATTGATAGTTAAGACAGGACAGCGTCTGTCGGGTAAGCTAGTACATATACATATAAAATTACGCCCATGTAGGCGATGATGATAACCAATAGAATTATTATTACTTTAATAGCTATCAAGTAGCTTGACCAATGGTTCAGATTTTAACCAAGTATGCAACCATGGTTGTAAAAAAATCTAGTCTGATGATATTGGATATTTTTTATCAAAATCGACTAAATTTCAATAAATGCTGTAACACTCAATTGTCATAAATTAGACGAATTTTTCATTTTGATTGTTCTTTTTTTTCAATACGGTCGATGATAGCTTGTAAAAATTGGATTGTGTTGTAGTTTGATTACACGGAATACGCTAAATTACTGGCACCAAAAGAATAACAGTTGTCCTCAGATATAGCGATATACGAATTAAAAGTATGACGTGTAATCATTAGATTTTGATAAATTGCCGGTCTGGTTACGTGTAATTCGTTGTAATCTATACTGAATAACAAGAATTAGAAAGATTATTATTAGAATTTTAATCGCAATTATTTATAGAGTTTATAATCTAACTAATCGTGACAAGAATAATCTTATTAAGGAAAATATTTTAGATAATTCATTGATATTTTTTGTGAGTACGCCAGTCACCAAGTTATTACCACAAGATACCAACAAATTTTGAAACTTACGTACATTAATACTAAGAATAGATGAAAAATCGACAAAACCCGCGATCCAGCAGCGGGGCTTGGACGGCTGAGTGGTGGAGCTGGTAATATAAAGCGTAGGCTGGAATTCTATAATCAAATATTTATTTATTTATTTATTTAAACTTTATGCACTAAAATGTACAAAGGCGGACTTAATACTAAAAGTATTTTCTACCAGTCAACCTTTGGGTGATGCAGAGATGTAGATAGTAGGTGCAGTTTTAAACACGTGTGAGGCAGACATTTAGATAATAAGTTAATAGCTATATAAAAAAAACATTAATACATTTTATACTAATACTTTCATAATTATTACTACAAAAAATATATAAACAAAATATAAAATATACATATCGCTTCAAGTATAAAAAAAAAATCGACTGTTCTTAGTATTAGATTACTAAGCATGGCTAAATGCTATACATACATCAATTAGAATTTACTCACATAATATTTGAATGGTTATTTCTCCAAACAAATACACATAGGAAATTAAAAGTATTATAATTGATTGTATTGTTTTAGAACACAATCCGATTTACTCAACATTTATAAGGAGTGCTTCAAGATAAGAGCTGCATTTATCAAAATTAATGAATAACCCTTCTAACCTATTACGACACCCTACTGTTTACAAAGGGGACAGTCGTACACTTTTAGAATTTGAACTTTAATTTTAAAGGAGAAAGGTGCATTTTTTAATGAAATTGATTTCATTCAATATTATTTAGATGAAAAATACTTTCTTTATCGACTTTGATTCTAAAGCTGGTTTCTAAGTCTGTTTAATTTGTACGTGAAAAACGTGAAATATTTTTTTCGTATTTTGTTGTAAAAGCTATTGGAATATGTTTGGTTGCTGATTCTGAATAAACGGTTTTTAGGTTTCTAAGCCGAACGCCTATATTGATGCCGCATGTACAGCATGATGTATGGCCGTGTGTACATCTGTACATAAAGTAATAATAGATAATACAATATACAATTTTAATAGGTTAATGTGTACGCACATGTTAAAGAAATCCACAAGAACACGTGTCGTGTTTATTTGTCACTAATTTTATAGCGATGCGGGCGATGCCCGGCTTCAAGCTTGTACGATCATAAACAAAAGTGCTAAACTAACATTTTAAACTAATAAATTTCAATCATATTCTTATTCATATTTTTATATAGGGAAACATGGCAAAAACGTGACATGATCTACCTCGCGTTTGTATGCTTGCCCGAATGATGTCCTTCATCTTTTACTAAATTATGCAATGCTACTAAGAAAATTGGTAGAGTTCCTGTGAACTACTTTGTCTAGATTCTAGACAAGGTGATCTAGACTATAGACTATTAAATAACGAAAGACCTACTTCACAGGAACTCTACAACTTTCTCAACTTCTTCACAATTTAAAGTAAAAATTGGCAAAGTTTTTTGTTCTCCACCTAGCAGCAAGCACAATACGGAAGTGTTAACCGCTATTAGATGACACATAAGATAAAATCAGATTATCTCAAAAAGCTTATTACTGTATTTTAGATACATAAATGATAATAGTATTTGGAAATGAACTGCTCTTTTTATGTGACTTTCAATATGTATGATAATTGTTATATTTTATTCATTTCATTTGAAAAGATGGTGCACATGAGTTTCTCACCAGCTCTTCTCATAATGCAATACCCATCGGAACTGGTACTTAGTTTGATTTTAATCTGATTCTAAACAGTTGGATTAAATTAATCTAAGCCCATGTTATTCAAATCATTGTAATTAGTATAATTTAGTTTTACTTACCTATAATTTATTTTTATATCATTTGTTTGTAATATTTTGATGTGTTCAAGCGCCTCCTGGGGCCTATGAAAATAAATGATTAGAATTTAAGAAAAAAATCTCATGATTACTCAGAAAAGCTCCTAGCCGCGACGATGACGGCTAAAAAATGTTACATATTATTATATTTTTTTCTTCAACAGTTATTTATATTTATTCTTATCCAATCACATTGAGTTACCGACTGTACTTAAACATTTCAGTCAAAGGGCCTGGTGGTCTGAGGGCACACTAACAAAAGCTTAATTGTATGTATGTATGGTTTATTGCCCCATAAAACTGTAACCCTTGTTTGATCTTACGGGATCGGGTGCCATACACCATGGTGTATGGTGTTGGGCACAGCTGCGGAGATTATAGCTTGGAGGAAATAAGGGTAATTATAACTTTACTGTACAAGTGCATATTATAACATGTGGTACATTATATTTAGAACTGGTGAAACATTTACCCGTTCCTAATATAGTTTCAGATAGTTAACTGACAGTAGATATACAATATTAAGAAACAGTTGAAAAAGATATGGGACCGGCAGGATTTGAACCTGCGACCTTACTGCACACCGGGCAGTCGCTCTTAGCCATCCAGCTACGGTCGCCTCTTACCGGCACCCTAAATTTCTCAACTGTATGATACGTCATTTCGACCGTAGCTGGATGGCTAAGAGCGACTGCCCGGTGTGCAGTAAGGTCGCAGGTTCAAATCCTGCCGGTCCCACATCTTTTTCAACTGTTTCTTAGTATAATTTGCTAAGCATAGCTAAATGCTATAAAAATAATATAATCAGTAGATATACAAATTACCAGGTTCTTAGGCACTTGTGAAATGGGCTGCAAAGAATTTTATGTTGTAACTTGTATTACTTTATGTTATTTTTTTTTTTTTCAATTTTGATCGAACATAATTTTTACCAAAAGCGAACCCTTATAGTTTTGCCATGTCCGTCTGTCCGTTTGTCTTTCTGTCCGAGGCATAGCGTCTAAACTATTAGTGCTAATAAGATAAAATTTTGCATGAAATATGTATTTCACAGATGTTAAGAAAGTAGGAGTTTTTTTTTTTTTTGGATATTTAAGTAATTATTTTTTTTTATTTTTTTGTATTGTAAGATATCACAAATATCTTATTTTATTACAATTTAGCCCATAACGGCTAATGAGTAATTCTATTTTAACCTGAATTAATATGTAAAAATAAATCTAAGAGGCGTCCAATAACGCTTTACTTAGTTTTTATTAAGGCGAAGACACTTTGTTCATGTTGTCTTTTGAACTATTACTGTTTTTGTTTGTAATTTTTCACATAATCACTAACTAACTCATATGATTTTGTCCGTTTAAGCCTTTTCACTATGTCCGTATTGTCGAGGAGCTGGATGGACTATATAAGTAATGAATGTAATTGATGGACAAGAAATATTTTCATAAAATATTTTGGAACGTAGCTGTTCTTTATCTATTCCCATCCATGCTCAGATCCGTATCAAACAGTGGACTCAAGAATGATCACAAATAGCTCAGCGATTAGAATAAAGGAAGCTATAGTTGATTAGTATTTACCTCAGAGCTGCAGTTGTACATAGTTGACCTGACTGGCGCCGGCTTTATGGTGACATATCAAAGGTAAATATGCAGAAATCTAAGTAATCTTGGTCCATCTGATAGTAAGTGGAGTGCCTGTAGCTATTCACAAACGTTGCTCCGAAGACTATGAAATTAAGCCTTATGTGCCTATAGTGATGATTGAAATATAAGGGCCCATATTACTGAATTTAGGCCCTTATATCTCAATCATGTCTATTTATAGACAAGCTATTGATAAGATGGTGCTGCAGTCTCGGTCAAACTCGTTCACGACATTTTTAGCACCCCTAAAACATGTTACAAAGAGATATTCAGATGCAAAACAACACATGTATTATTATTTTATGTAATGATGACTGCCTCCATGGTATAATGGTTAGCGTATGCGCCTCTCACAGGTCTCGGGTTCGATTCCCGGGTCAGGCAGAGTGTTATTTGTGAACTCTCCGTCAGGAAATTTACAATAGCAGCACGGAGTTGGTATTGTGCCCGGTGGATGACGGTAGGCTCACCCCCTATCTCATCATGGGACCTAAACATAACAAATGTGGGTGTTGTACACCTCCGCCACACCCTTCTGGGTAATATAAGCGTGATTTTATGTTATGTGATCTATCAACTATTGCAGTACTACTTCTATTTCTCTGTCGCATGACATCCGTTCTGACCCACAAGTTGACACGGCTGTCCATATAAAGAGCTTCTGCTGATTTATTTATAGCTAGCCGCTACGTAGCCGCCATTCGACGCCCGAGTGCTCGAACAGTAATCAACAAAAAATACCTATTCATTACCGCTAGAATATGTAGTTTAATTAATACCTTTTCAGGGTTTATGTGTTTTAGTTGTCGTATAACTTTATATGGGAGAAATGATTATTTTAATTAGATTTTAAAGGAGGTCTGGCGCCGGTTGTAGATGGTATTAATGTCTGTTTGCATTGTTATATTACTTTTAGACAATCTGGTGCAAATTTTAGAAAAAATGCCATTTTTTTATGCAAACTTAGCTTGTTATACACATTTTTTTTATGCAGTCTATATCAATAAATCTAGTAACTACTATCTCATGGTAGGAATGGCCTAGTGTAGGCCTATGAACTAGTGGTGACTCTTCGCATTAGCTCGTAGCCTTGTTTACTGGCCATAGATATCGCACGCCTAGTACAACACTGAATTATGACAAAAAATCTCAAAATCGACTATGTATTTAAATTAATAGCTCAAACTTTAGCGCATATATCTGATACAAGCGTATTAATATGATCAAAATTGACCAATATATGGTGCGCAAACTCCATATTGCTGATTTCTCACTACAAAATCTTACAACGAACTTTGAATAATTTTAACTAACACAACATTTCATCTGTTATATTTAAGTCCCATGAGATACAGGGTGAGCCTATCGCCATTCACCGGACACAATTCCAACTCCGTGCTGCTATTTTGAATTTCCTGATTCGGAAAGAATACAAATAACACTTAGCCCGACCTGGGAATCGAACCCGCGACCTCGTGGTGATAAGCTAACTACAAGCCCATCGAGGCAGTTCAACTAACTTTGTGCAAAATTGTGTTTCGTAGAGACCCGTGATTAGTGCAACGCGTGCTTGACATGAGATAGCACCGCGCGGAGGTCACCCGTGAACCTTGACCGACCGCCGACCGTCCGCGCGGCTGTGACTCACGACATGATCGCATTCTCTCGGTAGCTGACATGAGGATTATTATTACAAAGCTGTCGCCCGCGGCTTCGCACGCGTTGTCCGTCAAAAAGCCTTTCAGGCTACCGATCTAGCACCATGCCTATTATTTTCTTCATAATGGTCTGATAAACGCTTAGGATGCATGCTTAAGGATAGACTCCCGAGCGCCGTATTTTCATACTATCATATGGCAGAATGTGTCTTGTGCTTATTATTGTATACCATCTGTTATGTATTTACCAATTTTTTTGCAAATAAATATGTCTTATCTTATTTTATCTTATCTTATCTTATATTATTAGGTCTATTTTTATAGAAAAATCACATCTAAAACACTAAAATGCATGTTTTTTTGTAGCCATTTTGACAAAATTCTTCGAATCATTAATTAAGTTACATACAAACTGAAAAATTAAAACAAATATACCACCAACAAACATGCATTTTAGTGTTTAAGATATACTTTGTCTGTCAAAATTTAATAATATTAACGTTAAGCCTCTATTACTTTTGTATGGAAAACATCCAAGCAATTGATCCCTCTTAAAATAAAAATATATTTGAGAAGTTGATATATTCACTAGCTGACAAGTAGCAACCACATACCAGGAATATTCTCATTTTATTCTGAAACACACCTAACTGATCGCCAACTATAAATTGGAATGAAAACATAACTAGTGATATGTCTCATCTCAACACAGATGCTCTATATTGTCGATAGGTGTAGGTACTTCGGTACCTCGACCGCTCTCGAACTCATTAAGAAAAGATTTACCACCTTATTGTTTACCTTAAAAGAAAGAAAAGAAATGATAACATAACAAAGATTAACATCACGCCTATATTACCCAGAAGGGTGTTACAGAGGTGTATACCACCCTCATTTCAACTGTTACGTTAAGGTTCCATGAGATAGAGGGCTAGGCCCGTTCGTTGTCCTGAAAATTTCCTGACGGAACAATCCCAAATAACACTTTTACTCGAACCGCGAATCGAACCCGAGACCTCGTTAACCAACGAGGCAGTTGGTCTATTGGTTATGTGTGTGTTAAAGAAATGATGATGTTTCTTTACCACGAATCATCCCAATGTCAATAAAATAACGTATTTATGTCATTTTTACACGTAAAAGAGGATTCTCCATAATGTGGTATTTATATTATTGTTATGACAATTTTAAGAATGTATGACGATTTGCTCATGACCTAAATAGGCATGAACTTGACTGACTTAAATCGTTTGCGACTTGATTGACCACAAGCTGTCATAGTTATTCCCGTGAGTTTTGTAACTTCATTAAATAATTACCTTACGCATAAGTGGTAGGTCATAAAATGATTTTATAGTCCTTTCATAAATTTGCCTCGCAGAGCCTAAACCGCAGGGGCTAAAAACTTGAAATTTTGCATCAAGATTCCTTACATGGAGTGGGAGTGCACTAAGAAGGGATATTTGGAAATTCCAACCCGTAGGGCGTACAATAAGGGTTAAACAGATATATGGAAATACCTCATTTTTAAATTAGAAGCACGATATTTCGTATAGAAGTACTTCTACGGCGTTTTCTTAATTTGATTCCCAAGAGAGCGATTTTAAGCAAAAAAATTTATGGATGGCGCTGTTCATATTTTATTACTCAAGCTACAATATGGTAACAGGCTAGAGTAACGTTTGACTGACTCAGGTAAAACCGCGGGGATCATCTAGTAACATTAGAAATACAAGCAAAGGTTTTGCATTTGGTCTTATGATGAATAGGAATCATAAATCTATTATATTCTATAGATAGGTACATAATTTGAAAATTACTTAAGTTAGGCTAATGGTTTCTCATTTCTCTACCACTAGTAAAACCATTCTAATCATCAGTAAAGTCCACATTAAATGTACAAAGGCCGTAACTTGACGCTATCATTTTGGAGAATATAAATGAGAATTTTAACTAGAAATAAATAAAAGTTCTTACAAAAAGGTTGTTTTGTTTCATGTTTTAAGCGATCCTTATTAGCACAGTCTATCAAGTGCCTGTTTAGGTACTTATAGTGCTTACAATGACATCTAAAATTGCAATTCATTTCAACCACAGTAGAACAAAGAATGTTATTATGGCCATAGAGGGTGTGTGTTCGTCACTGTTCGTGTCACGGCGTTCGTGCCCCAGATTCAACTGTTTCTCTGTAACTGTCAGTAATCCAATTGATTACACAAGAGAGCATGCATTTCACTACAGATAATTATAAGTTTTAAATGTAATTATTCGCACTACGCGGCTTTCCAGATAAAATTTACGTTAAAGTTTGGGATTTGAAAGCTTATATAGTGGAAAATATTCAATAAAATTTGAAAGTCTGCTTGTAGCAAAAGTATAATCCTCAATTTTCTTCATGTTTCATCTTGACATCTATTATCTCTGGATTACTCTACGCAACTGCTACACTCTCTCACGTGGCTCTACTTTAAGTAAATAAGGTGGATTGGGTGTAAAAGGAAAAGTGCTTCACTATTTCTAATGACAAAATAGAAATACATTTTGTTCGTTACTGGATAAGAAGTAAGATGCTGAGTCGTCACATGACAATGATGATATCCGATCAAGCTTACTATCAGGAACTAAATACATAAATACATAAGTATACAAACTAGGCATTTTAATAGGCATTGGATTTTCAATTAAGTAGTCTCAAAAGCTCTACCTATTATATGATAAATATCATAAAATAGCAACCATTCGACATAGTAAAAATACGCAACCTATATTTTCTGCCCGCAAAATAAGATAGGCTTATCGGATTAAATATTTTGTCAGCAAAATAATAGATTCTTCAGCAATTAATAGATTCGTCAGCAGAATAATGTAGATGTATTATTTTGCATACAAAATATTTAATTCTTCTATAATATATTTAATAAAAAGACATGCTGATAGATATAAATAGCACCCAAAAAATACTAATGGATTAAATATAATTATATCTAACTAAAGTTCATAAGGCTGTAAGTATTGGACGCGTTTTAACAGGATTAGACAGAGGCCCAAAAACAGAAAACCGTGATCGTGCATGCAAAACTTTTTTTTGCCTAGCAGTAGGACAGCATGCCTTAGAAAAAAAAAACAAAAGTATATGACATTATTTTTATACTCTCTGTTCGTAATTACCCTCACCTACTCTTCGCAACCAAAACATTACCCAGTAATAGTAGGCGTGTGCCTGATACAATGTCCTGATAACTGAATACTACTACCATTTGGTAGTTATTTGGTAAGGCCTGTAAGCAATCATTGTGCTCATTAGCCTTAGTTGGTAGGAGAAATTGCAATTAGTGTCAGAGTAGTTGTTTGCTCGCAAATAAAATATTTTTGGTAAACATTGTAGGCTGTAAAATGGCGATTTCTTAACTTTTTTGCAATTATGTTTGTTGTTGAAACACTTAACTGACTGTAACAGTAGGAAGAAACATTTTGTAATACTAAGATACAGTTGAAAAAGATATGAGACCGGCAGGATTTGACCCAGCGACCTTCTGCACACCGGGCAGTCGCTTTACCAACCAGCCAACCTCTTGCCGGTACCTTAAATTTCTGTCCTTCTGCACATTCAAATCCTACCGGTCCCTTATCTTTCTCAACTGTTTCTTAGTATAATTAGCCAATCATAGCTATAAAACTATAAAAATAATCAATAAGAAGTTATCAGTTTAAAAGTAACTAAAAGTTGAAGTTGAAAAAAATAATTAGTTGTTAGGTTGAAAGTAGAGATTCACTGGACTCTCTTTATTATTTAGTTACGGATTACTGTATTTTAAGTGAGCTCACAGTTATAAGCATAATCCGTCCATCTGCAAAGCATAACCTTTTAAAAAAATTTAATGTCATTGATATATGCATGATGTTAATTAATCACGATTTCTATACTTGTAACTGTTTTAAATCTGCCTACCCTCTTTGGCATAGCGAGGTGATTGTCCTGACGACGTGTGTTAGATTTGATATCACTCGCGATTCCTCGAAACCAACGGGTCGGAGACATACCGGTAGGTAGTATGTACGTGGCGAATTAGAGGCTTGATTGTTTTGTGATAGGAGATTTTATCGATGTATTCAAATTAGTGACTAATTAGGTATAAATATATAAATTTGCTTTCCGGAGAAATAATCAGAAAAGGCTTTTAGGGTTCAGAGTCAAAAGCAAAGTCAAATCATTTATTTTCATAAACCCCAAAGAGCGCTTGAACACGTCAATAAACATTATATTTACAGAGCAAATAAAAATTATTTAACGAATTAAATAAATTAAAATTTTACTAATAATGATAGTACTATGATTTGAATTACCGAGGCTTAGATCAATTTTTATCAAACTGTTTAAGTTCACACTAACACAAATCCAAGTACCAGCTCCGATGGGTATTGCATCATTGAGAAGAGCTGGTGAGAAACTCATGTGCACCATCTTTTCAAATAATAAATCATACAATTTTTCTCTAGTTCTGCAGTACCTACAAGGAACCCGCCATGCCCGTCCGTCTGAAACCAAGCAATTCAGTAACTATCTGTATGTTACAGTTTCACAGTCAAATATAAACTGATCTTGATACAAATTTGTATGAAGATAATTATAGGCCTGAGAAAAAAAAATACATTTGATCGACCTGCCACGCAGGCAAAGCTGTAAGGGAAAGCTAGTTTGCAAAATGGCTTACTACAATAACATTTGCTATTTTCGTACATTAAATATAATATTGTCGACTTTTCCCTTCCCTTGACAGACACGGATGCAAATAAAAAAATGCCCGAATATAGTATAAAAGGAAATAATTGCGAACAGCTGTGATTTACCCTTGCATTAACATGTTATTGTAAACATAACCCTTCCTTGGCAGTCGAGTAATAAAGTCAATAGCTAACTCTTTCGTTTCGTTTTACGCACGCCTTATATGCGCCGGCGCCGATCGTTACGTTATTTAGTTATTACTGGTAGGTTCCGCTTTGAGCCGCATATGGTAATCGATTCTCTGAGGTAAAAGGTAATGTAAGGATTCATTTTATAGTTTTGCCTTGTATGTATGTTAAAAATAGATAGAAAAGATAAAAATAATGGTTTGGTCATCTAAATCAAATTGGTAAAAGTCGGTTAACGATCATGATTACGCAGTATGCCACGACACAGGAGTTATTCCTAGTGCAGGCGTCGTCATATAAGTTAAGTATTGAAAAGAATGAAAGAACTGACAAAGAAAATTGGGTAGTTTTCGACTAACGGTGCGGGCGGCGCGGCAACGACGACAGCAGTAGCATTCAGCAAATATTTCATGAAGAAATATTTCAATAATTCTCGAGCATTTCACAAAGTGAGCAAACAATATAGCCATGACATAGATACAGAGCAACAGCAAATTTACCATCCCGAAGCTATGCCATGCTCTTTTGTTGATCCTAAAAGCTTACAGATTCTTTGATGTCCTTGTCCCATATTTGTGTGTGAATTTAAAGTTCATTAAACTAGCCCATCAACAGAAATAATCTTTCAAAGTATCATGTTTTAGTTAGGAAAACCAACATAAAAAACCAATAAAATAGAATTTGATAGTTTGATTTACGATAAATCACCTCTGCCACACCTTTCTGGGTAATATAAGTGTGAAGTTATGTTATGTTATTATATTATCAATCTCATCATCAACTTATAATATATTATAATATTACAAACCATTTTTCTTATGGCTTTACTCGCGCTCGAAATTGCATCATTACATTGATATTCTATTGGTTATATCCAGAAAACTAAAAAAAGTCAAAATTTGTGATTTAATCATTCACTCAGATTACCTATGTGTTGTAGAACAAATAAAGTGATATATTCAATAGCCTAAAAGAAGTAGAGCCTCTGAACACTATAACTCGCCTTTCGACCATACAATATTCATGTCCAAAATACCTAAAATGCCTTATTTATTTCGTTTTTAACTAAAAAGGGTGCATTCACCGGCAACCAAGTAGAAAAACTCGGCAATTCAATGTCAAACTTCTCAAATATCTACGGAAGTGTAGGGACCTTGCGAGGTCGTCTCTCGAAGTCTCGACCCTTTATCACTTACTTACTTACTTGGACATCGCGTGTCTGACAGGTGTGAATCAGAGAACAGGCATTCTTGTGAACGAGCTTTTGTGAACTAGCTCGAGCGAGGAAGCATCGCCACCAGAAACAACCAAATGGTGGGAGTTTTACTGTTTTCCGATTGGTAGTGAAATTAGTTATTAGTACAGCAACAAAAGTACCTGAACACTTCAAACTTTTATACAACTCACATTCCTTTAATAATTAATGCACATATTATCACACAAATTACCATTGATTTTAATTCTGAAATGAATTCATAAAAACATACCGATTTTTAGAACTAAGCATAACATCACGCCTATATTATTGTATCAATGGCAGAGGTGTACCACACCCACATTTCACCTGTTATGTTTAGGTACCATGGGACAAGGGGTAAGCCTATAGCCATCTACCGAACACAATTATATTTCCGTGCTGCTATTGAGAATTTCCTCACGGAAAGTTCACAAGTAACACTTTGCCCAACCCGGTTCTGGTAGTTAAATTTAGCCCTAAATGTGCTGGCACTCTTATGGCATCATATTATTATCCTTAAAGAGAGAGATATCTGCAATCTCTTGTAAATTGGGCATGTTCATTATGAATTATTCCCTCTCTGTCGATACCCGCTACATCAACTATAATATATGTATTGCCACATACCATTAGATGGATTATACGCACGTTCCCTAATCAAACATCTTGCGGTAGTGTGAAGTCCTTGGAAGGACGTCTGTCGACCCTTAATACTGATATTGCTTTACTTGGGCATTCAGCATCGCGTGTCGGTGACAGTTGTGATTCAGACAAAAGGCATTTTCGGAGATTCAAGAAACTGAGTCGGAACTTAACTATATATTGTCGTATTATTGTAGTAAACTGCGCTCTGAACTATGCTTATATCTAACTATCCATAAAAAACCATGGGTCCCTTACTATACTGACCAGTATTTTCATGAAAACCTTGTAAAATGCAAACTTCAGGCTTGTCTCTAGAGAGCTATGGCAAAAGATCTGACTTATTACGATCACTAGTAGCTAGTGAGGCAAATCAGGATGTTAAATCTCTAGCACTATTAATTTCAAGGTCTTATCTCTTCAGCCAGTATTCTGTGACAGATTAAAGGCAAGACGGTGTAACATGTGCATAATAAATTGAAAACTGTAATATCGTATCACAAAACACGACTGTCCACTGTCGCCCAAAATACAAGCTTTCGCTCAGTTTGGGAGACAGTATCAGTATCTAAAGTACAAATACATCTACATGTGTCTTAATTTTAACTCATCTTGTGAACTAAACTACCTGTTTTATTTGTGTCAATAAAGACGTTTCTTTTTTTTTAACTCTGCAATAAAAACTGTACCACCCAAAAGTCTTACATTACTTAATATCATATTTTGTATGCAGAAATCCATAAAGAGTACAATTTTACAACTTAGTTTACACAACGCCAAAAAATGGTGTATTACTCACGAGGGTCAAGTTCCTTCCGCATACTGGTCACTGCCTACCCTCATATGACAAGCGTGATAATCTCTGATTCATACATGCCATACATAGTAACGTGTTACTCATTGACCTCTGACAATTTGTGGATGGACTAATGTGGATGTGATGGCCAGGTTCGTAAGGCCTGCCCTTAGATGGGTGAGTGGTATTTAGTGGAAAACTTTGATTTATATGTTTACTTGTAGGGCAGTATTATATGTGTATTATGCTTAAAAATGCTCAGTTGGACGATAAAGCTACAAAAATACTGTGTATTTTGGTGGTAAACGAAACTTTGTTTGAAAAATGATTATTGAAACAAAAAATTTACAAGCCAATATTTATCTAAAATATTTTTATTTTATTATCTTACACTACATTACACAGTAATTCTTAACAGTAGAATGGAATTACAATTGTACCCAGTGGATGGCAAAAGCAAAAGGCAAAACCCTATCCAATGGGACCAGCGTTGCCAGACGTCCCGATTTTGGTGGGACGGTCCCGATTTTTAAGTCAAAATTAAATGTCACAGTCTAACTAACACAAAATTAAGATAATCTTCAGAGAAATATTTATTCTCTTATTGTACCTCCAATATCTCACTCTTCATACTATTACCTAACTACGTACCCACCCATTACTATGTTAGTCGTAATTTATTATGTATATGAATCAGAGACTATCACGACAGCTTGTCTTTTTAGGGTAAGCAGAGCACGCGGTAAGAACTTGACCCCTGCAAGTATGTTTCTTCGTGAGTAATATACGGAATGAGTTTTTTGGTGTTGTATTAAATAAGTTGTAAAACTGTTTATGGATTCTTCTTGATGTCTGTTTGTCACAAGCGGTTATTTGAGTGACTTTATAAGAGTAACAGATTTTTTTTGAGTGCACTCTGTCCCGAAATTTGGCAAGCTGAACCTGGCAACACATGAGATAATATTACGATATTATCTCTAGTGTTGCCAGGTTGCCAGGTTGCCTAAGAACCATTTAAACTTGACCAGATTTAATCAAGTGAAACGAATAATAATATATATATTATTGAATTCCTATTTTATATTCAATGGCGATTGTTTACCACTTTAGTCTTCAAGGCCGCCAGGTTCCTTTTAAGCACTATAGGCTATATTATTCTCTAACCTGTCGTGTATTATGTATACCTACACATAAAGTTCTATCGCAAGTCTACCATAAACTTGAAATAAGGCTCTTCTCTCATAACACCACGCCTATCCAGAATGATATGGTAGAAGTGTATGATAGAAGGTGAGTCTATCTCCATCCACCGGGCATAATTCAAACTCTGTGCTGAAATTTGAAAATTATCTGACGGAAAAATCGCAAATAACCCTTTTGCCGACCCCGGAAACGAACCCGAAGCTTACGACTTTTACGGTAAAAGGATACGCTTACCACTAGACCAACGAGGTAGGTACTATCGATTGATCCTCGCTCCTCCTGGCCATTATAAATCCTATCTGGTGGTGGGTCAGCCTTCCTAGTTCTCTCTCTTCACTTCGCTCTATCTTCGACGTCTGTGTCGGTAACCTTGCATGCCAACTTGTATCTTTCTATTGTCTGAGACCATCTGGTCTTTGCCATGCCACGGGACCGCTGTCCGGGAATTGATAACTGTAGAGCCCTATTGCCAATATGGTCTGGTGGTCTTCTTTTTACATGTCCATAACATCTTAGCCTACTCTCCTGGAGCTTATAGGTACTATCGGTTGATAAAACTATTTAATAAAGTATCAGACAACAGTAAGTCAGTAGCCTGCAAGTCCTTCACATAAACTCTTTCAAAACGTTTACCCATCCATCATGATTTCACAAGCCTATCAATTTGTCAATCTAGCCATTAAAGATCATCATAAAACTAGCCAATTAACGGACAGACAGACGGACAAGTTTTACGATGTTACCAACCATTTTAATATACTCGTACATCAAGATTAACACGAAGAAGTACTAATTAAGGAGATTTAATGAATTATTACAACACTTTTGAAAATACTAGTTTATGCTCACGGAATCTGCCTGTGAGAAAAATAGTTAAGGTTATTTTTGCATTAGCTTTTAGGACAAATACCAGAAGACTTAAATGTAATTTAAACCTGTTTATTAATGAGCAAAACTCGAGTTAGACAGAAGGATGAAGGTAAATGAAGTAGTGACAGGACTACCTGACAATTTTTCACGAACGATAGAAATCGGTCAGTAAAAGTAATGATTATTACGAGCATGGTTAGATAAATAAATATTTGTAGTGAAGAAAAGCTCCTTTATCAATCGAATTTTAGACAATTTACATTTATATACTCGTAGTTAATAAAATCGTATAAACATAACATAACATCACGCCTACATTACTCAGAAGGGTGTGGCTAAAGTGTACAACCCACACCTCACCTGGTATGTTTAGGTCCCATTGGATACGAGGTGAGCCTATCGCCACCCACCAGGCACAATTCCAACTCCGTGCTGCAATTGTACATTTTCTGATGGAGAAATCACAAATAACACTTTGCTCGACCCGGGAATCGAACCCGAGACCTCGTGGTAAGAGGCACATACGCTCACCACTAGACCATCGTATCAATAAATCCTATAAAATATACAACAAACACACAAACAAACTACCTTCAACATACAATACTATTGATTAATGATTTCCAAATCCACCTGATTTGTTACAACATTCCTTTCAAAATCGCCATATTGTTCACAAAACAGTATTTGTTGGACATCATCATTTTAGGTATAGTTGTTTTGGCATACGTTCTGCACACGGCACTGTGAAGCAGGCACGTATAACAAGTGAAGGAATATGGGTGGAGCAAGGATATTATAGCGCCCACTAAATACTGTTTTGGTCAAAACTTGGATATTACAAAAAAATCTATCAGAAGATCCAGTCTGTTCTAAGGCTCTCATAACATCCGTTGAGAGAACGAGGTGTTGCAAAGAAAGCTTGATTGTTGCCCGGAGTCAGGCAATTAGAGATATCTACACCGTCATGCCTTGGAAAGTACGAAGCCGATGGTAATACACCTGATCTCTCTCTGGATTTGTCGAATAGCCATCTAATAAAAAAATCTTTAGTGAAGGAAAATTATCTCACTTTATAAAATTTCATACTGTTTATGCTGCTTTCATCTCACTCCTCAATCTTTCATTATTAATATACCGTCTTCTGTCCCTAAACATAATAAAGGTATTTATATATATTTATATATATGTAGGTATATATATTTGTACTTTTATTGTATTTATGTATTTATATGTAGCCCTTGCATGTAATTAGTATGTTTTATTTTTTATAATATTTTATTGTACCTATAGTTAGGTACACTAATATTTATTTGTTAGAAGTAGTTTTTTAATGTATTTATTCCTTTCTTCTTCATTCAAACTTCATGCTAGTACACCTTTTACTTCCCTTTCGTGTCTCTTTCATACTTTTCCATCCAATGGTTGTCTGTAAGAGATTGCCTTTGCAGCGATAAGACCGCCATTTGTACTTTTGTTATCTACATATTCTTCTGTATTATTTTTCCTTGGTGTGCAATAAAGCTTATTATTATTATTATTATAATATATAGAGAGTGCACTATATCGTGGATGTTTGGGCACTATTATCTCCTGAAAATGACAACATACAGTATGCTCAGCTACTAGATGATGATTTTTACAAAAAACGTGACTGAATCTATCTCGACATGGAACCAATTGAAATATAAAAGATATCTTTCAATAAACTTCTTCATTTCCCAGTCAATTAAGTTGAGACTGGCTGCCGTAACCAGCCAAGGAACCACTTTTATTTGTGTTCACTGGTGGTAGAGCTCTTGTGAATGAGCTCGAGGGCGGCAGCACCACCGTCTCACTTTTAACCTGCCGCCAAATAGTAGTGCTTCCATTACTGTGTTCCGGTTTGGTGGTGAGATCAGGCCCTGAAATTACTGGCACATGAGGCATACCACCGTAGTCCTCAGCTGCAGCGACGCATCTATAATCTGCTTTTGTGGATTGTTGATGTCCATGGGCTGTACTCCACTTATCATCAGGTGGACTACACGTTCGTTCGCTGTGGGTGTAGTATGAAAAAAAAAAAACCTTCTGAAATTCTCCTGTCCAGTGCCACCTAAGAGGCAGTGGGTGTCTGATGACATTCTTTATAATGTCGCAACGCCGACCGCTGCTGGACCAGATCTACTGATCCTACAGATTGTGATTGCTCAGCACATCCTTCAACCTGTCTCTTTTGGTGATCACGTAGAACGCATCATTTCATCATTTTGTCTGATTGGTGCAGATAAGGTAAGCCTAGCAAAAATGGTTGCGATAATGTTTTTTTTTTACCGACGAAAAAAAGAGATTTACAGTTCGAACGAGATAGTAGAACCGTAATACACATAAGCTGTGTGAACTGTTAAAACAAGAATTCACAGTTGTTGTTGTCATGTTTTTACTTTTAACAGTTCACGGAGAAATAGAATGAGTAATATTCCAAAATATTTCTTATTGATTATTTTTACTTTTATTCTTATTGATAAATTATACTAAGAAACAGTTGAAAAATTTGGTCCTGTAATCTTGTGGATCCTGTTGGTCCCACAATTCTTCTTATATTCCAAAGTACGTCTTCTTTTCTTTTATATTCTTTCTTAGTATATTCTAAAATAGTTTCTACCTGTGGCTCAACCTGCGAAATATATCGATAAAAAGTGGCCTACATCCTTTTTCAGGTCTTCAACTACCCCGTTCAAAATTTCATCAAAATCGGTCCTGTTGTTTAGGCGCAAAAGCGTAATCAGTCAGATAGATTTTAATGTTAGCCAGGATTAGGATTAGGATTTCATGACAACTCTCTGTTTGTTGTAAACTCGTTGAATAAAACTCGTCAACAACCTTTATCGAAACGCTTGTTTTTTTAATAACTTAAATCATTTAACTTAGTACAAATAGGAGATTACAAAAATCACCGCACGTGTAGGTGTGCGATGCGCAAAAACCTTTGAGTGGGAGCTGCGCGTGCGACTGTTGTACAAGGATGATGTTAAGCAACAACAAACAATCGCGATAGTTCACTATCTTCAAGTAGATCGTACGTTTTTTGTATGCCTCTTTGGTGATAAGTGTAATAAAGATCACGTTTTTGCCTATGGGGACCACAAACAACGTAATACTGTTGACTGATGTTTAGGCCTTATGTGATAGGGGATGAGTCTATAGTCATCTGCCGGTTACAAAACCTTTTTATTCCAAAATCCGTGCGGCTACTTAAAATTTCCAGACAGAATAGTCCTCATAACATTTTCTCCTGATTCCTTACCATTAAAACAAGGTACTGGCTACACGCTTCACACACAAATAGTTTGCGCAAAAGAAAGTTTTGGGCGTGTAGCCGGTACCTAACGGCAGTACTTACTGTTAGCCGGAATTCAGTCTACCACAACCAAACAATCAGTTTACTAGAACCCAACCTCATAATAAGAATCAAAATCGCTGCAGCATATAAAGCTCTAATAAATTTATTACAGCAATAAATTTACATTAACTAACTCCATCTCTCATGAACCTGTTGATATAATTCACAATTAATGATCGTTCGGAGTGCGCACGCGTTTGCTTTATGCAAACACTTCCTTATAAATTAACTAATTGTTTATAAGAGCATAAAAACTTTATAAAAGCTTTATTTAAATTGTTTAGAGTATGAAGATTAATTCATTTTATGAGTTTATGAGACTTAGGGCCAGCTTCTGGGGTGCCGGATATATAGTATCCGACCCATAAAATATAACACAGCTGTCACTGTTATTTAAAGATAGATAGACAAAACTGTATTTGCACATCAAATTTGTAACAAACATACAAAGAAATAGGTATTTAAAACTATAACGTACAAAGGGCGGCCATATCGCTTGACGCGATCTCTTCCAAGCAACCTTAGGATGGACATAATAGAATGGATATTTGTGGTAGTTTATTGCATTAGATTTGTTGTTTCTTTACTTTTTTTTTATTTTTCTCAAGGCTTGTCAAGATTAAAGACTAAAAATAAATAAATAATTCAAATACTAAATAGTACATAAAATATTGAGTGCATAGGCACTTAAATACACACTATACAATATAAAAATACATACAATACATAAATAACATACTATATACAATAGATACTATATACATAAAAAAATATATATTTCATTTATGTGTTTTACCTATATGCTTATCCTGCCAATAATGTTCATCTAACACCTGTGAAATTGGAGCTTAGTATATCACCTACACTGATAATAATATAAACTATGTTGGTATGTATAAAATACTTCTTCTTCTTCTTCGTCGTGTCGATGGCTGAGTCAAATTGTATTGGTCCAATAAGTGGTCACTGTTATGACGCTCTCATCGGCGTTTATGAGCGCCTCCCTTGTGCAGGTGGTAGGGCATTATGGACAGTCAGTAAGGTGGTCAAGGTTTTGACTTGCCATCGTGGTGAAAGGATTAGCCAATTCGCTTTTAAGAACTCGCGAATTGCCCAGGGTGCGCCGGACGTAGGGAATTGTTATGTACGTCTCTCGGGGAGGCTCCTTTCATGCACCCCCATAAATACAAAATACTCATCATAAATATAAAATACTCATCAGTATTGTCTGTGATAAATGTTTCATATTATGAATTGCAGTGGCGTGCATACTGCACGTGTACCTATTCAAGGGTTTTAATTATGAGATATGAATGGTAAAGTACAAACTTGTATATATTTCATGCAATTAGTGCGGTGTACCGTTTTATCGTAACACTGGACATGTTTATTTGTCTTATAATACAAGAATTTGTTACAAAAAGCTGTTAATAAAGATTAAACATATAGCCTGGCTGGCCTGATGGCAAAATAATATTACATACAAACCAAGATATGTTTCTTACATAAAGATACAAACGTTGGATTAAACTATGAAACGAATCTATATACTTAATCTATATTTAATACAAGTACGTCATTGCCCCCTCACCCAAAATGCAAGGAGCAACCGCGTCGTATTGCTATGAAGTCGCTAAACGAAATATAAAATATACATACCTACTTATCACGCCTATATTACCCAGAAGGGTGTGGCACAACACCCACACTTCACCTGATATGTTTAGGTCCCATCGGATAAGAAGTGACCTTATCGCCATTCATCAGACACAATTCCATCTCCGTGCTGCTATTGTGAATTTCCTGACGGGAAGTTTACAAATAACCCTTTGCCTGACCCGGAAATCGAACTAGTAAGAGGCGCATACTCTAACCACTAGACCATCGTGGCGATTATAATATAAATATAAAATATACCAGGATTAATTAGGTATGTATCCATTTTATTCCAATGGAAGCTTGCTTAACAACAGTGTCTGATAAGATGCACTCATTTATGCATCAACGCACATTGGTGCTCTGTTCCTGGCGCCGTCTCTGCGATAAACGCCATGCAGTCAAGAACATGAGCTCGAGGGCACATGTTAATTAACATAACAATGTGTTGACTGCATCTGTTTACTTGTCTCGTTGGTGGAAGAGCTTTTGTCAATGTACCTGTAAGGGGGCAATATAGTCTTACTTGTAACCAAATAGTAGAGCATAGGTACTGTACAGGTTTGGTAATAAGATTAGGCACTATCGTTTAGCAATCCAGTGGCATTGGAATTGTTCCCGGTGGATGGAAATATGATCACTCCCTATCATGTGGGACCTAAACATAACCGATGAAATGTAGGTGTTATTCACCTCTGTCACACCCCTATGTGTAATATAGGCGTGATGTTATGTTATGTTTTTTTAGCTTAACGTTGTAGCCCTCAGATGTAGTTATAATATATTTGCAATTGGTAGTGAATTGCCAGCCCCTTCAGCACACTTTGCCAGTTTTGACATTTTCGATTGAACTGTGACAAAATTATCAACATAGGAATGTCAAAAGACAAATTTAAGAGATTACCAATTCTTTATATCAAATCAAATCAAATCAAATCAAATCATTTATTTCCATGGGCCCCAAGGGGCGCTTGAACACGTCAAAACTAACATCAAAATACAAAAAATATAAAATTAACATAAAACTTAGCTAACTAAATTATAATACTTATTGGAATAAAATGATTTGACACCTGAGCTTAGATTGACTTTAATTCAACTTAGAGAATTGAATTAAAATCAATCCAAGTACCAGCTCCGATGGGTATTGCATCATGAGAAGAGCTGGTGAGAATATAACACTTTCATAATTGAATCTAAATGTTGAGTGAAAGGCCGTGCTAAGGGGGTATAAGTTAAAAGTTTTGATTATCAACCTTCAGGTAAATATGTTTGACGGTTAGCTATATACATAATTCAAAACATGATCGGTATAATAACATGCTTCGTCGAGTCAAGAGTACATAACCTTAAGGGCAATAATAAATTAATTAATGTACTAAGTGCTTCTGCTTACAAGCTTGTCTCGTTGCAATTAAAGTACATCAGAGTAATAAGGATATATGACTATGGCGCCAAAGCAATAGAGGGTTCAGCTGTGACTTGCATTTGATCATCGGGTTAAGCGATTCTAATCGCGGTCGACCGACGGATGGGTAACCATCTCCGTGCCTCAGTGGGCATGTTCAGCAGTTACGAGTAGTCAAAGGTCAGACAGACTAGTCTTACAAAGAGTATAGCTATCACCAGGCGCTGGTTTGTGGACGTTTGATGGTAGTCGCTCTATGTAAAATAATTATATTTTCGGTGACATTGAAAATAAAATAAAGAGAAGAAAAAAATATTGGCACAAAACAAAAAGATACAATATAGGAAATACAGTGAGAAATATAGTAGTAATACAGTAATACCGTCTGTACCAATAGGCCAGCAGCTCAGCATAATGCTAAGTAACTGCAATTAAATACAGTCACCTAACGCTGATTTCCACAGCTGCAGCCCACGAGTGCCGTACGTTTAAAACTACTTAAAAGAAATTTAATTATAATAAATGTCCGTAAAATTTAAAAAAGAAAAGGAAAGGATACACCATATATAAATAAATAAAAGCTGTTCACAAATTAAAAAGAAAACCAAATTAATTTAACAATCAAGCCAAATAGTACGTAAGTACATAATAATTAATTACTTTTAAAAGACATTGGTATATATTAGTGATATCATAGCACAACTCACAATAATCAATATGCTCTATTTAACTCAGCATATCACATTGCATTCATAACTAATTACCAATTAACATTGACTGAACTACTACCTCTCAATTATACAGCGAGCCCATTCCGCCATGGTTGCACGCGTCTTGCCGGGACCTGATGACTGCGGTCAGCGGCGATTAGTGACAGATTTATTAGACTCGTGCTCGTTTGTTTATTTGCATGTGATCTGATATGGGATGAATGTGGGTCATTCATCAATTAAGAAGAATAAAAACATTTAACAGAGTTGGTAGATCTTTTTAACACGCTTATATTAGCTTCACCTGTATGTATGTATGTAGGTATGTATGTATGTATGTAACCAACTCCTTTGGACTCGATTTTGACCCACTTTAAACGGACAGATTTCATTCAAATTTTGCACACCTGTCAAAGATCGATGACAATGCAATAATTCGATAAAAAAAATTAAAAAGAAAAAAAACGCTCTTATAAATAAACCAAACTAAAAAGTAGAAAATAAATAATAGTTTAAAAAAACTAAAAAACACGCTTTTAAAGTACTTCTAACTAAAAAGTGAAAAATAATTCCTAATATAAGCTGAAAAAAGCGTGGGGCGCTCTGTGCCATATTTTTCGTCTATCGAGCAACGCACGCTTTTTTCAGCTTATATTATTGTAGATGAGGTTTGCATGGCACGGGCCTGACTACAATCACCTGACTCTTGGTTTGCTCGTTTATTTCCATTTGATGTCTGATGTTGGTGATCAATTTATTCACAAAATATGTAGTACTAAGCAGCTACTGTCTCTGGTTTGAGAGCAAATATCATTTTTCTACTATCTAAACCAAAGCAATCCATCAATCGTCTGGTTGACTAAAAGATTGAACCTCTCGTGGCCGTTGAAGATATCGAATCAGATTTTATTATTGATCCCAATTATTTTATCACAGGCAGTTAATATGAAGGAGTAATTCTTTTCTTAAAGCTCACCCACAAAAGCTTTCTTTGTTCAATCAGATCAAGTAGTTACTAGCACATTATATGCATAACTTACCACGATCTCAGATTGACATAGCTAAATATTTACATACATAAAGTCATTGCTAATCGGTGCACTGATGACTGTATGGTGAAATGTCTGTCTGCACATTATCAAGTAGACAAATCTTAGTTATCTAATGTCTGAGCTATATTCTGCAAGAACGCAGCCAGAATGACAGAGTTGGCACTCACGAAAAAAAAATCATCGAAATCAAATTAACTTTTTTATTACCCGACTGCGTCAGAAGGAGGGTTATGTTTTTCGAGCGTATGTATGTATGTATGTATGTATGTATGTATGTATGTATGTATGTCTATTTCTTTGGCACGCCCGCTAGACGGATTTTGACAAATGAGGTGTCGTTGAATTCGCTGAAACAGTGATAGTGACATAGGCTATATAAATTTTCAAAATGGCGCCGGCAAATGAAAAAAAAAGGGGGGGGAGGTATGGATTTTCTTTTCATCATAGTAATATGGGTATCACATAAAAGGCCATGAAAAGACCATTTCAAAAATATATACTTCTTATCACATTTATATTACTGATTAAACACAATTTACCAATTTATATATCGGCACGCTCGCGCCCGAAGCGGGTGGAAGTTAGTTTGTATGTTCGCTCACGCTAATCTTGGAAACTGCCGGTCGAATTTGAATAATTGTTTTTGCATTTGATAGTTTAACTCACGATTAAGGCTCATTAATCTCAAAGAGATTTGATTTCACAAATTAATAGATATAAAAAAACATGTCGGTTAAAAGAACTAAAAAGAGTGAAATAAAAAATAATTATTAAAAAAACAAAAAACCCGACTGCTTAAAAAAAAGAACTGAAAAGATAAAAACAAGTATAGCATTATCTACATTAAATTCATTAACAACAAATGAAATATGTCAAACTAAATTCTTTATGATGTTGCAGGCGGGGACAAACAATACTTTGTTACTAGGTACTATATAACTTCGTTTGTCACCGCCTGCAACATCATAAAGAATTTAGTTTGACATATTTCATTTGTTGTTAATGAATTTAATGTAGATAATGCTATACTTGTTTTTATCTTTTCAGTTCTTTTTTTTAAGCAGTCGGGTTTTTTGTTTTTTTAATAATTATTTTTTATCAAAAACTCTAATGAAGACTAATGTTAAATTTGAAATGATAAATATAAAAAATGCAGTCCAGATTTCGGCAACTTTCAAAGGAGATGTTTTCTAGGATTTCAGTGATTTGTAAGAGTATTAAAAAATTAAATAAGTTGTCCGTCAAAAACTCGGTAAATTTTACTCGGATTTAAAAAACCCAGTAACTGAATACAATAAATAACAATCGTAAACTCCTTGTACTGTCCCCTTACCGACTGCATCAAGAAGGCCGGATGTTATGAAATACTTAACTCCCCTTTCGATGTCACGCCTGGGGGAACGATTCATAATCAAACTATTAAACAGTTAGGCAAAGACCCTTTCGTATTGACCTCCATCCGTCTGCTCTACAAATATAACTTTATTAATATATGAAAACTGACGAAATAACTTAATTTTAAATTATTACAAAAGTAAATGTGTTTCTATTACTGAAAATACCGGTCCGTAGGTATTACAAAATCGTCACTATCTGGTTAAAAGCAGAATATTTCGTTTTTTAAAGTAGTTAGTATAGTAATTGAAGAATTTCCATTCCTACACATTGCGCACACAATGTGTAGGAATGGAAATTTTAAGGTCCAGTTAAAGATCTTCTTCTTTTGACCATTTCCCCAATTATTTACATTGGGGTCGACTTATAGTGATTTACCTTAATATCAGTATTTTACGTGGAGCGGCTGTCATCAGACCTCCACAACCCAGTACGTGGCAATACGTACGATACTCTTTGTTAGACTAGTTGTCAGCCTTACTGGCCACGTCCGTAACGACTGCCATAGATAGATGTCTAAAGGCAACGGGCACCGACTGCTTAACGTGCTCCGAGGCACGGGGGAAAAATTCATTATGTTAAAGATGGTCACCCATCCACGTCTGACCGCGGTAACCTTTGCTTAACCTGCAAGATCGATCGGTCCGCATGGCTTCAACTTGGCTACGAGCTCCTCCAGCTAAAGAACAAGCCACCATAAAATAAAATTTATAAAAATGAGCCAGGTCTTAACTTGTCTGTTCACCAGTACAAAGTCTACAATACCATCTATGATACAATAATAAGCAGGCATTGAGATATAGATTAGCTATCAATTTGCCAGTTAAAATTAATGCACTATTTATGGATTACACTTTATATGCACAACTGGTACGGTTATTATGAATTTATGATCGATACTATTGTACTCTTATCTGTTATTTTCGACGTTGATTGACGTTAAAGAATGTGAACTGGATAGCGATATGGGACAAAAGTATGGTGAAGAAAGAAATGATATGAACATTTAAGCTCATCTACAATACCTAATACATGGATTTGCGATAAAGAAATGGATATCTAGGCACACAATTCATGAACCGTGCCGAATAGACATACTGCACAATCTATACATATAGTAAAATAAAATACATATTTATGATATTGTAAATTTGCCATATCTGTCATATTGAATACATTTAGGAAAAATTATACAAAGGATCCTTATTACAGCAGTCGAGGCCAATTTTTTTTTTTTTTTGTCTGTCTGTCTATATGTTTGCGCATCACGCAAAAACTACTGCATGGCATTAAATGTTGTTTTAACAGTTGTGTAGCTGGAGGTCTAACTAAAGAACTGGTATATGTTTTATCTTAGTATTTTATCTTTAAAGGGGAAAATAAAATAAATAGATAGTAGTAACAAATAAATAGTAGGTTGGTCAATTTGGAAGGAAATTGCATAAAATTCTTTACATAGGTTACACGGCGTAAATGAACAGTGAGATAGATTATTCGGACCTAATAAGGGAGTGAATTAGGGGTTGTAAGTTTAAATGGTAAGTTTGTTAAATTAGAAGGAAATTACACGAAATTCTTTACATAGCGTAAATAAATAGTGAGATTTTTTGGAAAAATCACTCCCCAAGGGGCTAAATTAGGGGTTTTAAGTTTAAATGGGAAGTTTGTTAAATATAAGGAAATTGCACGAAATTCTGAACATAGGTTTCACAACATAAATTAATAATTCGAAAGGCATTTCGGCAATGCCACTCCCCAACGGGGTCATTTTGGGGTTAAAAGTGTATGACGTAAATATCGAATCCCGTACGGACGAAGTCGCGAGCAAAAATGACCAAAATAAACAGTTACTTCTAAAACTTGCAAAGAAGCAGCTGTTATAACACAATGTTCTTTTCTATGAACAAGGCGCATATTTTCGCAATGATGCTGAGACACCGAATACAGTAATATTTCGTTTAATTCTGATTCATTATACAATGCTGATTCCAGTCGCGCTGATGAGTGGATTAACAAATAAACAACTTCATTTTATTACTATCAAAGGAATATTTAGATTGGAGAAACACATACATTTAAGTCAATTCAATGTAGTAATAATTTTTAACAAAAAAAAAAAAACCGACTTCAAAAAGTAGGTAAACTAAAAAGCAAAAAATAAATTTACTTCGCACAAAATAATACGTTTTTTCATTTAGTTAAATAGAAATGATTAAATTATTATTTTATAATTCTGAAGTCGGTGCCAAGTAAATCGGATAATTAAGAACTAATATTCAGTCAGAAAATAGTTGTTACAAAGATTGATATTATCTATACAGAGTTATTGTTTACTTGGCACCGACTTCAGAATTATAAAATAATAATTTAATCATTTCTATTTAACTAAATGAAAAAACGTATTATTTTGTGCGAAGTAAATTTATTTTTTGCTTTTTAGTTTACCTACTTTTTGAAGTCGGTTTTTTTTTTTGTTAAAAATTATTTTATTTTACGATTTTAAGTGATGGGTACACCGAGCAGAAATGTTTCTCGAATGAGGAGACGACGGCTACTTGAGACGGAAAACTTATTAATAATAATCCCCATACTCCTATCCGTTGAGGAGTTGTACCTTCCAGCATCAGCTCAGCAACTTAAAATGCAAATATCCAAGTAGTTTTAGGTAATAAAAAAACAATATAGAAGCCTTTGAAATTTGAGGGTTACTCATGATTTTTCTAGGATCCCATCATCAAATCATGACCTCATATTATGAATATACATAAGTAATATTCAACGTCTCACCTTATCTGTGTATAACTTGAAAGAATACAGTAAACGGCCTCAAAGAGCCTATATTTAAAGAATTATCCCCGTACTCCTAACTGTTGAGGAGTTGTACCTTCCAGCATCAGCTCAGCAACATAAAATGCTGACTACTAGATGCAAATATCTGAGTAGCTTTAGATAATATACAAAAAACAATATAGAAGCCTTTCAAATTTGAGGGTTGCCCTCGATTTCTCTAGGATCCCATCATCAGAACGTGACTAAAAAAAAATGGGACCACATGAGAAGTATATCCTATCAAACAAAAAAAGAATTTCTCAAATCGGTCCAGGGGTCTTCGAGTAATCGGCGAACAAACATAAAAAAAAAAAAAAAAAAAAAAAAAAAACATACAACCGAATTGAGAACCTCCTCCTTTTTTTGAAGTCGGTTAAAAAATAAAAGAAACTTAAAAAAAAATATGGATAGGTTATTCACTAAGTTTCTACAGACATACTAAACGACAAGTATTTAGCTTGTGGAAAATAAAAACTTGTAGGAATTGGAAAAAAATTTAGAAATTGTTAATTAATGGTAAATCTACCTCGTTGGTCCAGTGTTGTGCGTGCGTTTGCGCCCCTTACCGCAAGGTCTTGAGTTCGATACCCGGGTCGGACAAAATGTTTTTAGGGAATTCCTTTAGGAAATTCCTAATTGCAGCACGAAGTTGGATTTATGTTCGGTGGATTGCAATAAACTAACCTCCTATCACATGGTACTTAAACATAACAGGTGGAGTGTGGACGTTATATACCTCCGTCACAGCCTTCTGGGTAATATAAGCGTGACGTTATGTTATGTTAAATGGTTAGTTGATACGGTTTTCTAGAAAAAGATAAATTAAGTTGTGATTGGGTAGTCGATATGTTTAAGAGAAAATAAATAATAATTTTAAAAAACCTAAAAAACACGCTTTTAAAGTACTTCTAACTAAAAGCTTGGGGGGCACCCACGCTTTTTCACAATAATACTAGTATTTTTTGTTCATTACCATTTTCAGCTTATATTAGGCATTATTTTTCACTTTTTAGTTAGAAGTATTTTAAAAGCGTGTTTTTAGTTTTTTTAAACTATTATTTATTTTCTATTTTTTAATTTGGTTTATTTATAAGAGCGTTCTTTTTTATTTTATTTTTTTAACTTTTAATTTTTTTTATCGAATTATTGCATTGTCATCGATCTTTGACAGGTGTGCAAAATTTGAATGAAATCTGTTCGTTTAAAGTGGGTCAAAATCGAGTCCAAAGGAGTCGGTTACATACATACATACATACATACATACAGGTGAAGCTAATATAAGCGTTTTAAAAACGAAAGGGCGGCAACTTCCTAATAAGATGAGCTATAAAGCTAAGTGCACGGTTAGCGTTGTGGTTAAAGCCGTTGCCTTGCAGCTTTCAACTGCGCTGGTGTTGTGGGTTCGATCCCTTCACGATACACATCTTTGAGTGATCCGCAAACATTTGCTCTGACTCTGACCGTGCTTTATGTGAGTAAAATGCATGTTTGTGAAGGAGTTATTCCTAGTACGGGCGTCGTTTTTTTTAAAGAAGAAGAAAAAAAAAAAGCTTAGTACCCTACACCCCTATAACTAAGAAGCTTATCGTGTAGTTGACACATATAAGTTCTTACTCATCTCTTCTTGCAATCTACAACAGATGGAATCATTTCGATCCAAATCTTCCTTAATTCCTTATACCTAAGTGTTTACCTGGAGTCTGTTTGTCTACCAAGTCGAGGAATACTAATTTTCCACTAGGAAATCTTAGAAGCAATTCTTATACGGAAAATTCCGTAAGAAGATGTATTCATTACAATTAGTAATTAATGTCACAAGATTACCTCATTAGTGCTGCATAGAATAGGAATTTGATATGCCGCGTTTGATTTAATTTATGGATATGGCAAGATTGTCTGATAGTGAACAGGTGCGGTTGAGGAAGATCTTTAATGATCAATTCTTGGAAAATGAAAAACACATAAGCAGACAAACCCAAGTTAAAATTGACTTTTCAGCCATATAGCCTTTGGATTGTATGTACGATTGACCAATTTGCAACGAATTTAGTATATTTTTTAAATGTTTAGTGGGTTTTGGTCGCAGTATATCAGTTTTTGTTGTAACGAGATTTTTTAATATAGGTTTTATATATTACATTACAGATGATCAAGACAAAATAATACTTAGAATCCGAAGATATGTTTATTTAAAAACAAACAGTCATTAGATATATTATATATGTATATATATCTTAAAGAACAATACACTTGGAATTGTGCCTGGTAGATAGCGATAGGCTCACCCCCTATCCCATGGGACAAAAACATAACAGTTGAAGTGTTGGTGTTGTACACCTCTGCCACACCCTTCTGGGTAATATAGGCGTGATGTTATGTTATGTTATGTAACAATACAATTTGTAAAAGCTAGCTAAATGAGTTTGATCTAATATTATTAAAACCGACGTGAGGTGAAGACATTATTTTTGAAAATACGGGTTACTCACGTTATTTTAGCCGGGATATACCGACTAGTTTCGAATCTAGTACGTAGATTCATCAACGGGGCGATGCGCGACGGCGACGACACGCGATTAATCGGCATACCCCGACTAAAACAACGTGAGTAACCCGTATTCTCAATAATTGAGTTTGATCTAAATGAAAATTGTTGTATTTATCTTTAGACAATTAGGCATTCTAATTTTCATCCTGTATTACATAATCAGGGTCACCATTGCTTCTAAAGTCAATGCACTTGTTGACTCGACTCGACAATTTTGACAAATGTACCGAGGGGACATTTCCGACATATATCACAATGATTGATAAAAGCGAGCGGCTGGGCAGGACACGCCTTTCCATTGTCGGAATAAACGGAGGAATCTGTGGTGTCATTGCCAATTAGACTGGTAAAATATGGGTAGCAATGATACCAGATATTAAATAATTAACAAGCTTGAAATAATTCCGCCGACTTATTTGTTTTTCGCCAGTAATTTCCACAAATAATTCGAATACTAAAAATGTACAAAGTTATGCAAGCACTATTAGGACGAAGTCTAACCCCTGAAGTAGGGTTGGTCGGCCATTTTGAAAACTCGGGGCTTAGGTCCAATTTCATCAGTGCCAGATAAAGTTTCGGATAGTGAAATACCAGTTATTTTTGGCAATTTGCATACAAATTTGACATTTAATTTGCAGAAAATGTTACGAACAGGCTGCTAGAGACTTATATACAGGGTTATTGGGTAAGTCGACCTAGATCCGTTAAGAGGTGGTAGTTCCCATCATTTCTGACTGATCTGACTATGAAACACCCCACCCTAAACCTAACCGTTTTCGAGATATTGGACTTAGAAGGTTTTTTTAAAAAATATCCCGATTTCTTAACTATAGCCTATTTTTTTTGTATCCTATGCCTTTTATTTTTTTTTAATTCTGATTTTTGTGTGCCAGATAAGTTTGTTTATAATTCTCAACCCAAAAAGTGCAAGTATCTGAACCAATGGGATCGTAGTAGACGATTGATACCGTAAAAAAGTAATTAATTTGAAAAAAAAAATTGTTTCTTTTAGTAATATTTAAAAAAAAATCTATGGCGTTAGTTCTGCAGATGTTTTAAATAATATCTACGTTCCATTAGCTATCCAACAAGGTATCACAAGCTAGGGTCTTATCACAATTCATAGAAAAAAAATCGATAAAAGGCTCTCAGGTAGCAGTACAAATTTGGGTTCTTTGGTCCTATTGTTCTTCCACGGAGCTGTGGTGCGTGCGAGCGGGACAAACTGACCAGGTGCAAGCGAGATAAAATAATCCCGGCCAATTTGTTGTTATTGTTTCGTTTTAGTCTGCTTCCGTGATTCGTCCGTAGTAGATGCGATATTTAGTGCTCTTCATTTCTTACCCGACTTGGCTTGTATTTCTGGACTGTTTCCTACAAATTGTGACTGTGCTTGTTAACTGGACTTTGAATTGTGCTTCTGAATTGGAACTGTTGAAGATGGCAACCTTCACGAACGAGGAATACGCGGATATTCAACTTTGTTATGGGTACTGCAATGGTGTTTCTGCACGAGCTCGTGACGAATACATTGCACGTTATCCCGGCCGCCGAATACCGGATGTCACTGTCTTTGACGGCGCTTACCGGCGACTCAGAGAGACTGGCTCTGTTTTAAGGCGTCGAGCAGACCTAGGCCGACCACGGATCATTGTTGATGATGAAGATGAAGATAATCAAATAGTTCAACGGTTTAGAGCGGATCCAACTACTTCAACTAATGCTGTTGCCCGAGAACTTGGACTCTCGCAGTGGAAAGTGTGGTTTACGGTGAATACTGCAGGCCTCTACCCCTATCACTACACGCCAGTACATGTTATCGAAGAGGGAGATCCAGTGAGGAGGTTAGACTTTTGTAGATTTATGCTTCATGGAGATTTAGAAGACCCAGCATTTTTAAAACAAATCTTGTGGACAGATGAATCAAAATTTGATAAAGATGGAATTACAAATTACCACAACGCTCATTATTGGGCCCCAAAAGCGCAAAAAAATCCTAACCAGAAGAGGACAAAAGCCGCACAAAGAAGATTTAGTTTAAATGTCTGGATGGGAATCATAGCAAACAAATTAATTGGGCCCTTCTTTCTACCTGATAATTTAAACGGAGAATTTTACGAACATTTTCTAAGAGAAGAGTTACCAAATTTATTAGAGGATTTACCCCTAAATCTGATTAGAAACATGAAGTTCCAACACGACGGTTGCCCTGCACATTACAGAAGAGGGGTCAGGGAATGGCTAGACAACGAGTATCCTAATAGGTGGATCGGAAGAGGTGGACCCATACCGTGGCCAGCAAGAAGTCCTGACCTGACTCCCATGGATTTTTATGTGTGGGGACACATGAAGACATTAGTCTACAATGAGAATAATCCAATTGAAACTATTGACATATTAAGACAGAAGATTATTGAGGCTGCTGACGAAATTCGAAGAGACTTAACGACTGTAGTAGTTAAAAGCGGACTAAGACACCGAATGAGAGTGTGTGTGCGAAACAGAGGCGGCCATGTAGAACAAGATTTATAAATTTAAATAAATGTTGTTTAATAATTATTTGTATTGTTTTATTTCGTTTCCTGGCCCAAAAGAGAAGTTTAATCTTAAGTACCATTGTTTTTTTTTTACTACCTGGGAGCCTTTTATCGATTTTTTTTCTATGAATTGTGATAAGACCCTAGCTTGTGATACCTTGTTGGATAGCTAATGGAACGTAGATATTATTTAAAACATCTGCAGAACTAACGCCATAGATTTTTTTTTAAATATTACTAAAAGAAACAATTTTTTTTTTCAAATTAATTACTTTTTTACGGTATCAATCGTCTACTACGATCCCATTGGTTCAGATACTTGCACTTTTTGGGTTGAGAATTATAAACAAACTTATCTGGCACACAAAAATCAGAATTAAAAAAAAATAAAAGGCATAGGATACAAAAAAAATAGGCTATAGTTAAGAAATCGGGATATTTTTTAAAAAAACCTTCTAAGTCCAATATCTCGAAAACGGTTAGGTTTAGGGTGGGGTGTTTCATAGTCAGATCAGTCAGAAATGATGGGAACTACCACCTCTTAACGGATCTAGGTCGACTTACCCAATAACCCTGTATATCTCGCAGAAATAGTGGAATAAACTCTTAAAAAAATACAATTTGAAATGACAGCTGTGTTTTATTTTATGATTAAAATGTGGCACTTTTGTATATTATGTACAACTTGTAATTTATTTGGTGAATAACTTTTACTTAACAATTGTAAAACACAGCCTTATAATTAAAAGCAATTCATTGTTGAACATCCACTATATATACAGAGTGTAAATGACATCGTGACTCTCTCAAAAATATGTACTGAATCAATGGTGGGCGTCTTCGTCACGATGTCATTTACACCCTGTATACTTGTTTATGCACCTGAACAAATCATAACGTTAATCCTTCATCAATATTCAATCAACATTGGTAAAGAGTTGAGAGAGAAGAAAGAGATTTTTTTATTGTACCCAAAAATCTTCGAATCGACTAAACCGATATTAATGAAAATCGGTTTGGAAATAGTTCAAGAACCCAAAAATAATATAGGATACGTTTTATCGATGTACCACGGGTGGAGCCGCGTGCAATAGCTAGTAATGTTAAAAAGCTCCACATCTCATGTTCCCCCTGCCATGGTGGGAGTCATGGGGCGTCAACGGTGCATGTGTCTAATGCAGTACCGAAATACACAACGCCATCTGCACGCCATTACATGTTGCGTAATGCGATACTGCAACAGGGGTGCCACTACAGAAAAATGTACGTATTTACCTACAAGCTTTTTTTTAAAAAAAAAACGACGCCCGCAGGAATAACTCCTGTGTTGCTGAGGTATTTACAAACATACATTTCACACGCACAGAGCACATCCAGAGTCAGAACAAATCTTTGCGGTTCACACAAAGATTTGTCTCGTGTGGGGATCGAACCCACAACACTAGCGCAGTTGAAAGCATTTTTTTAGGATCACAAGCATAAAATGTAATAGATATGTCCTGCTTTTATGATAATGCTAATAAAATATTTAGAACTATTGCTTAGCTTTTCTGTTAACTGAAATATTTATTTTTTTGTATGACGTATGTAGCTAAAGGAAGTATAGTCCACCTTGTGGTAAGTGGTAACTATAGTCCTCAAAAACAGATTGTAGATGCGTCGCTCCTTCTGAGGACTATGGTGTTATGCCTCATTCTAGGTTGAGAGATTGGAATCAATTAAATTGTACCACTTTAAAGATTATACTAATATGAATTGGAAAAGGTGTAATCAAATTAATGATTGCGAAGATCTGCTTCTACCATATATATTTCCAGCAATATCTGGCACGTCCAACTGGAAGACGACCAGTTTAGCAAAGGAGTATGTAATTAACATAACATAACATAACATCACGCCTATATTACACAGAAAGATGTGCCAGAGGTGTACAACATCCACATTTCACCTGTTATATTTAGGTGCCATGGTAAAGGGAAGTGAGCCTATCGCCATCTACCAGGCACAATTCCAACTCCGTGCTGTTATTGTCAAGTTCACAAATAACAATAACATTTGTCCGACCCGGCAATCGAACCCGTGACCTCGCGGTGAGAGGCGCATACGCTAACCACTAGACCATCGAAGCAAGAAGTAAATAAGTAATTATATGAAAGTTAATTGCAAAGTATCTATCGGGTGGCGCAAAAGTAAAGACCCTATTTGGTTCAGCTATAACATTTTTTCTAAATTAGAAAACTAGATTTAGATTTTTTTAAATGTATATTTGTGCCATTAAATTTCGTACCATTAGGATTTAAAGATGATGTCTTTTAAATGGTGACCTCCAGAGTTGATACACATTTGAGCCCTATTTATGACATTTTGCATAACTTGCCGTAACACTTCCTGCGATATGTTCGTTATTTCTTGACGAATGTTTTCTTTTAGAGCTGCGAGAGTCTGTGGCTTGTTCACATACACCCGAGATTTCAAAAAACCCCAAAGAAAGAAGTCTGGACTGGTCAGATCGGGTGATCTTGCAGGCCAAGGCAAATCGCCAAAACGAGAGATAACTCGGTCTGGAAAAGCGTCCCTCACTAAGTCCATAGTGTCGCGCGCTGTGTGTGCCGTAGCGCCGTCTTGTTGAAACCAGATGTGCTCCAGCCCCAATTCGTCCAAACTGGGTATCAAAAACTCACGTAACATGGTTCTGTAGCGTTCTCCAGTGACAGTTATCGCATTGCCTCCAGCGTCTTCGAAAAAATAGGGTCCGATCACTCTGTCAACACAGATGCCACACCATACAGTAACTTTTAGTGGGTGTAGAGGTGTTTCTTGAATAATGCGCGGATTATCAGTGCCCCAGAACCGAGTATTCTGCTTATTGACATGCCCTGAGAGATGGAAATGCGCTTCGTCACTCATAACCAATTTTGAAGGAAAATCATCCTCTTCAAGGTGTATCAACTCTGGAGGTCACCATTTAAAAGACATCATCTTTAAATCCTAATGGTACGAAATTTAATGGCACAAATATACATTTAAAAAAATCCAAATCTAGTTTTCTAATTTAGAAAAAATGTTATAGCTGAACCAAATAGGGTCTTTACTTTTGCGCCACCCGTTATAATATCTATTGTCTATATAATAAAACATATTTAATAAATATATTTCGAGACAACCCAAAGATGGACATGTGCCTTTTAAGGCGCTCCATGCACATGATAGTGATTCTTTTACAGCGCGGTTTATGTGAGATTTTATGTGCACCCTACATCCTGTGTTATAACGTTTCTAGTTACGACATACCCACCAAATATTGGTACTTACTTCCTTGAGGTTTGAAACTGGCGTAATTTCCCGGAGTTATACTTTCCTTTGACCGATTTAATCGCTTGCATGGCTTTGCTATTACTGTGTAAATTATTGATGCTTTTTATACCCCAGAAGGTAGCGCCTAACTTTTCTTATGGTAGGTAGTAACTGCTGGTAATAAAACTATTAATACAATGAGTGCACGGTTGGCGTAGTGGTTAAAGCGGTCGCCTCGCCGCTTTCAACTGCGCTCGTGCTGTGGGTTCGATCCCTAAATGGTGTGATTCGCAAAGATTTGTTCTGACTCAAGGAGTGCTGTGTGCGTGAAATGTATCGACAGTCAAGTCAACTTCAGACTGATGTCTGAATTATGATATACCTGTGGTACAATATATATACATAATTATAATGAACCACAGGTCTAAGCTAAATCAGATACCAGTCTCTGTTTTTACAACATTCTAATGTATTATTTACTAATTATTATTATTTTTTTTATACTACGCCCACAGCGAACGAACGTGTAGTCCACCTGATGGTAAGTGGAGTACAGCCCATGGACATAAACAATCCATAAAAGCAGATTAAAGATGCGTCAACACCGTAGTCCTCAGCTGCAGTTGAGGACTACGGTGTTATGCCTCATGTGCCAGTAATTTCAGGGCCTGATCTCACCAAACCGAAACACAGTAATGGAAGCACTACTATTTGGCGGCAGGTTAAAGGTGAGACGGTGGTGCTGCCGCCCTCGAGCGAAAATAAATCATATTTTTGTATTTTTTAAAGTAACTAAACACCATGTGCTAACGTCCTGTATCTATTAACCTGTTACAATTTATAAATAGGATGCATTGTGTACAAGACAGCACCAAACTTCCCATCTCGTATCGTTTATTTATCGAGCAAGGAAGAATGCTTCACGTAAACACCTGATACTCCTAACACAGAGTAAATGTTGTTGTGTAATATAGACGGACTGCATGTTCAAGCAAACAGATGGTATACGGGCGATTGGATTTGATTGTTTAAGTTTGGTGGTTAATAGGACTCTTAAACTGTCACCAGTAACTAATGCTTCACCGAAAGACCAATATCATGCTTTCGACTATTGATTTATTCTGTTTGTTTTCAATTAATATTTATACGAACACAATAGATAATTAATTGGTGATCTTAGGCTTATCCACTCAAAACATAGCATTTATAACTGTTTGCTGCGTGTAATTTGTTATATTAACCACGGTACTACATAAATTACTACTCTGCTCCCGTGACGTTTTTTTCTTTTTTCCTCCTTTTCGCAAGTTATTTAATTCTATTTATTTAATCTTTTTCTTTTTATTCATTAAAAGTCCATATTAACAATTCAGAAAACTACTCAAAGCCGATTAAAATTTCAAGCCATTCTTCAAAAATGCAGTTCAAGTGCAGTTTAAGTGCAGTTCGTCTACACACCCCCCTTTCATACACAAACACATGTCCATTGTCTTACAGTAAATCAAACAAGGATTTATCACCACCAAAATATACATTCAAAGCCCTTCATACATACACCCTAGCTTTAAAGCAATAGGATGTAAATCCCTTTACAAATAACTGTTGGTAAAAAATTCTTGAGGAAGGATATAGGATGTATTGGTATCCAATTTGGGTGGTCACCGTTTTTCTTCGTTTTACGTGATTTATAAATATAACTTGACGGGTGGAGACTGTAGACAATCCTGGTGCTTAGAAATAATTGGAATTGATAGTTTTTAGGGTAGTTTGTCATCAGCTCTCACTTAAATTTGTTAACCGACTTCAAAAAAAAGGTGGAGGGTCTCAATTCAATTGTTAGTTTTTTTTTTATATTTGTTCCCTGATTACTTGAAGACGCCTGGACTGAATTCAGATTTTTTTTTTGTCTAAAGAAGTATAGGTACTTGTCTGTCATGCAGTCCTATGCTCATAAGGTTACGATCTGATGATGGGATCCTAGAGAAATCCAGGGCAACCCTCAAATTCCAAAGGCTAAGGATAATTAATGGAAAGGGAAAGGATAATTAATTTTCGTATATTATTACCTAAAGCTACACGAATATTTGCATCTAGCAGACAGCATTTCAAGTTGCTGAGCTGATGCTGGAAGGTATAACTCCTAAAGAGTGAGAAGTACGAGTATAATTCTTTAAATATTACACCTTAAGGCCGTTTTCTGTATTCTTTCAAAACACAGATAAGGCGAGACGTTGAATATAACTTATGTATTACTTACTTTTTAGTGCATTTTTTAATTGAAGTCGGTTCTATTTTTAATCATATCTTAAAAACACATGCGGACTGCATCAAAGCTATCTTCTATATCTACCCTCCAATACAACTGAACAAACGCGCCGTAAGCTAATAAAGCCGAGTACACACGATGTGATTCATTTTGTGAGCTTCGTGTATGTGTTAGCTAGACGAGCGACGCCGACGTCTAGGTCCCTTGTGTAAACACAGACTTATAGAATAGGGATGTGAATGTGTCGCTAGAAGGTTAATTTTAGAGCTGGATTTTATAATTAAATCATTTAACTTTTAAGAGTAAACCTTGGATAAAATTCACGCGAAATAGAGCTTAAATAAATGAGTTTTTTGAATAGAGAAAGATTAATTAAGTATTAAACCAACCAGAACCCAATATTTTTTTGAATAATAAACCGTCTGATAACTCTGTACGAATTTGTCATTTAATCTGACAAAAAAGATCCGGATAGACTTATCAGATCAATCATGTTTCATCAAATAAGTATTGTTTAACAAGTTTTTTTAGCAAGTTACAATAACCAGCAATATCACAAACTGGTCCATTCTAAGTCAAATCCTTTGATTCACGATCCAGACCAAGGCCATGATATCTATTGGGGCAAATCTGAAAACATAACAACAATATTCCATTTCACAAGATTCCAATAAATTTTTCATTAATTAACCGTCTAATAACTCTGCACACATTTTTATCATTTTATATGACAGTAAAGTTCTAGATAGACTTTTCAAGGACTTATCAGGAAACTGTGAACCTGCCCCTTATGTAGGCCATTAATGGTGGTTTCATCAAATAGATATTAGTCAATCATTTATTATAGTTTGCCGATTCGTTGCCGAGATTTTTACTGTAGTACACTCTTTGCAAGTTACAATAACCAGCAATATCACAAACTGGTCCATTCTAAGTCAAAACCTTTAGATCACGATCCAGACCAAGGCCATGATATCTATTGGGGCAAATCTAATAACATAACAACAATCGTGATTAAACGAATCTGCGATAACCTCTCAATTAGACCTTTGACTCACCCTAACAAGACCTAATTCCAATTACGAAACAAATAATCAAAATCGAAAACAACATACAGGGTGTAAATGACATCGTGACAAAGCCCCAAAGAGTTAATATACTTACATGATTCACATGACAGAGTACATGATTCTAAGACCCTGTGGGCAAAAAGCTTTTGCAATGTTTTTTTAATGTTTTCATATAGTAGAGTAACGTTATTCTAGACAATACCAATTTATGTGCAATTTCTTGGTCAACTTTGGGATCTTGGGTGAAAATTTTGCCTATTTGTTTTAATAGATGAAAAATATTTGCACCTAGAGCTTTAAAACCCTATTCTTAATCTCTGGAAAATGCTTTTGTAAATTTATTCGATTTCCATTTACTTATGACTCGATGAAAAATTTTAAATATGTGAAAAAGCTTATAATGATTTTTTTATACCCAGGATCTCAAAATCATTACTGTTAAGCGGATTCGTCACGATAGCACTTGTACCCTGTATACGATTAATCGATGCTATCAACTCGATATCTCGCAATCGAATCGATGTTGACAGGTAGTGATGATTGATTTGCATACCACTTGCCTTGTAGTGACGAAATGTCAAGTTAAATGTTAAGTGGAGTTTACACACGGTGCTAAGTGAGCTCGTTAACCTAGGCTGTTTTTTCCACAATGGGTAAATATGTTTATAATTGAATATTAATAAGCGGAACGTCCTCGCGAGTTGTTGGTGACATTGTAAATTTATTTCACTTTGTATCGCGATTATATGTTATATTCCCTGCATAAGTTTTAGTAAGAAAGAGAGAATTACATTTTTCTATTTCTTCTAAATTAATCTTATAAGTTAGCATTAAGAAAGGTTTTTTTAGTATATAGCATAGTACCTGGGGCGTTTACCCAGGGGGTGCAGGTTCCAGTGCTGCTGGATTCCTAATTTTTCAACCTTAATATTGTATAAAATGCAAAAAGGCATAGCAAGACTATAATTTGCTTTAAAATATAACCAACTTCTTCTGTTGAATCTGACTGGTAGTTGAACTGTGACACTAAATGAATAAGAAAACCAAACCATTATTATTTTTAATTAATCTTACTAGTAATTTGCAACTACAAATTACTAGTATTCTTATTAACTCCCTTCACCTAAGCTAAATTCGCTTTAGCTAGGAGGAAGTTCACGTCCATAGCATGGCCAGGATACGAACCCACGACCTCTCGATCGTAAGACGACGCTTTATCCATCGCGCCACAGCCGTTAGAATATTATTGTAAACCTATTAAAAATGTGTCGATAGTCCAAATCATTGTCATATCAAATCAAAACTGTCGTCTAATTTTTATAACAATAATCGTCAAGTACTCACCAAATTAACCTCCAATAGAAACTCCACAGAACTGCAACAATATAAGAATAAAAAATAATTTATACACGGAACGGACGTATTTTTAGACACCTGAATTTTTTACGAGTTTTTTTTATTTAATAATTTAATATTATTCTTCTATTCAATGTGTATATAGTTAGGTATTAATTTAATTAGTTTAAAATATTAAATTATAGTTAGGTTAGTGTTGTAAATATTTAAATAAATGTTTATTAAGTAATTCATACATAACAATAATTTCATAACCAAAGTTATATCAATACTACAATGGAACATAATGAAAGCGATAGACACCATAGTAAAAACTAGTAATTCTTCTGCCCGACCAAAGTTTAAAAAAAAATCAAACGGATCTACCAAACGAACTATCTAATATCATAGTCATAACGATGAACTAACTACTTTAATAACGAAATATTAGATATTATGTATGTATTTTGTTGTAGCGAGTTTTCCGATATTTCTAACATTTCGTATAAAAATAACCATATTTAGTCTCAAATCTTATATAATTACTTTTAGTTAGAACATTTATGACTGAGTATGTGGAGTATCTTTATGGCAATTTAAAAATGCTCGTAGTCATCCGGATCAGCGTCATCCTGGCATTCCACAAAAAAGATGGTCAAGTTGTGAAAATACATTGAAGTTTAAAATGTGCTCGCTTCAGACCGTAACAACATCAGTCTATATCATCCTAAGATGTTGTTTATTAAGTGCGTATATTTTTGAGATTTCAAAGCACAGAACCGACAGAAACACCTAAGCAAGCACATTATCGAAAAAATCGAGCAGGAGCCCCCGCAGACTACAGACTATTAATTGACTAAAGTTGTTTGCCAACAAAACGGTGCAATATATACTTTTTCATCTATTTTCATACTAGTTAAAGATGATGCCAGACTAAACTAAGTTCTGTGATCTGCCGAAAGGGCCTGCCCTTTGAGTTTTTTGCTTTTACTGTGACAAAAAGCTAGTTGACGCAATAGATATAGTCTATGACGTCGGTACTTATCAGCTTTTAGGACAGGAGCTAATGGGTGCACTTTCTGATACCATTGTATTGTTAATTGATAGGTTTGTTTATTTATTTATCTTAGTATCAAATTGAGTTAACTGGTTGTCGTTGATCCAGTGAGCATACGGCTGCAGACTGAGAGATTACAGATATTTGTCATAGGTTTCTTCTTGTCAAGCCTGTAGAAACAAAAATTTAGAAATTAACGGTTTTTGACCATATTTCTATTCGGTGCTTGATTATACACAGTACGTGATACCCTCGGTATAACCGCCCGACGGATCAATGAGGACAAATGAAGAGAGAGAGGCTTCCTCGCATTCACTTCTGCATTCCTTGTGGAGGCTCCAAGATGGCCGCCGTAACCAAACTTCTATGGTCAAAAACAGAAATCTTTGCTTATCCCAATTAGAACTCTCTCCCAAAAACTTTCTCATGTTTAATAGCCAAAACACCAAGTTACATACATTATACACCTACCATACATTGCAACAATACTATACAATTTTTACCCATAACCCTGACTCCCTGCTGGGCGAAACAAACAAACCAAAACTATGTGTAACATAACACAATTATGAGAAAAATGTTACAAAATTCACAAACATTCCGTTATTTTATGGTGAGAAGATAACTACATTTTCCAAAATACTACACTATACATTTACTACGTAATAAATATAAGTAGCTGTAATTATGAATGGGGAGTTAACCAACTATTCTTGTAATTAGTCCATGGATGACTGAACAATATCGTGAGACTTGCAAGTTCATAGAACATGTAAGCAATAATGTTATAGTTGCTTAGATGTATTACGTAGTCTGAATTCTAGAACCCTGATCAGGTACAACGAAATATTATTACGCAGTGAGCTGGGTAAATGCGTTTGAGAAGTTTTTATTAGAGGGATGTAAGATACAAGTTTTTGACTACCCAAAAGTCAGTGATAATGTTCTACAGGAAACATACAAAAAAAGTTATTCGGTACATACATAATATATGTCACTACTACTAATTTGAACATCAAATGATTAGGATATATTTCGGTTTGGTTATTTTCCAAAAATTTGTGTAAAAATTACTGGCTTACGAGCCCGGGTGACTTTATATCTTAGACCTGAGACGTACCAATGCATTTTCATCTTCTAATAGAACCAATGGTCTGTATTTAACCGACTTCAACAAAAAGAGGAGGTTCCCAATTGTTTTTTTTGTTCTCCGATTACTCGAAGACGCCTGGACCGATTTGACAAATTCTTTTTTGTCTGAAAGTATATACTTGTCAGTGTAGTCCGTATATTGCCTATAGCTACTTGGATATCATCTAGCAGTCAGCATTTCATATTGCTGAGCCGAAGCTGCATGGTACAACTCCTTAACGGTTAGGAGTAAAGGGATATTTTTTTAAATATAGGCACTTTAAAGCAATTTACTGTATTCATTCAAGTTATACACAGATGAGGCGAGGCGTTGAATATTATTTAAGTATTTCTTACTTTTTAGTGCATTTTTTGTAATTAAAGTCGGTTTATTTGTAAAATTTTTACACGTACTTTTAAGTGAACTACTAAACCATTTCTTAACTCATGTGCTAGTATCTTAACATTGGAAATGTATGTCGCTCTGCAATCATAATGAGATGACAATGAAACGTCGCGTGGGCGTCCACCAGTCGTGCTACTCTGTTATATTAATATACATTATGTACAGCTACTTAATTGATTCTAACGTTACATTCAAGTGATTTAAGTAGTGCTTTTTAATGTTAATTGTTTGGAGGCTTGTAAGATGTCGATTTATTACTATGTAGGTGTAGCTACTGTATACCTGTTTCGCCACCAGGGAAGATTATCAAAAAGATTCGTGCCCAGCCGCCTTAGCACGGCTTGCTACCTTTGGCATTTTCATTCGACTATGACGTAGTTATCAACACAGAAACGTCAGAAGAAAGAAGAAATTGACATTTCTATGTTGATAACTACGTCATAGTCTCATTTAAACGCAAAAAGTGTTAGCATTGCCCCTCTAAGGGACGGGAATGAACATTTACTAAAGTACATTCATAAACTTAAGATAACACTTATATTTATATTTTAAAAGAAAACTTAGAGAGAGTACGAGAAGGAAAGATTTTAAAACTATAAATACTCCTAACCTAAATATAGTCCAGCACGGCACCTACTTCATGTCAGTAAAAATCTTTAATAAACTTCCCATCGATATAAAATTAACTCTATACAAATCTGATTTCAAAACTAAATTAAAGCGTTACTTACTGGAAGGCTGTTACTATTCAATTGATGACATTTAAATGTAATACACTTTAGATTAATAATTGCTTTTATTTATAGGCGCATGTTTTATTTTTTATATTTTGGATTGTTTACTAAATTTGACACATGAATATTATTAATTTTATTTGGCTGTTTCTAGTTGTTAAATTGAATTTTATCTGTTTCTATCAAATTTTTCCTTTTTATTTATTTTTTTCACATTTGACATAATATAATGTTATAATTTTATTATTGTAATTGAATTAAATTTATTTTATATCATAATAGTAGAGATTTTATTGATTGTTTTTAATTAAGTTGCATGATATTATATTCTTAAATGTTTTAATGTTCTAAATATTCCACACAATGTAAAAATTGTTATGAATAAATAAATAAATAATAAATAAATAAATATTACCCAGAAGGTTGTGGCAGAGGTGTACAACACCCACATTTCACCTTCTATTTTTAGGATCCATGGGATAGGGGTGAGTCTATCGCTATCCACCGAGCACAATTCCAACTCCTGCTGTTATTGTGAATTTCCTCACGGAAAGTTTATAAATTACACTAAAATCGAACCAGAGACCTTGCGGTGTGAGGTGCATACGCTAACCACTAGACCATCGAGGCAGTTCACTGAAGTATTTAGTTAATAGTGTAATGACGAAATAAGTCTTGCGCTATTATAATGACTGATATGAGAAAGCATTTTGTCAAAGCCAATATACTTATACTTATACTTTTGGTGTCCTCGCGTTACATTTATTTAGTTCCATCAATTTGGCCGAAAATGATCATTGACTTTGTAGTAAGAACAGGTGTTAGGTTCACCTTATTGGCAGATAGGCCTATAACGCACCTGAATGAAAGCGACAACTCGTGTTCTTTTTTTACTTGTAACTTATGTGACTTTTAAATTCGGTCAGGTTATATTTTATGGGTCGGATAAGATCTATCTAATCTAAATCTAATAACAGTAGGTATATCGGGTGGATGTGACATAGCGACGAAAAAGAATCACGTTTTTTAGACAAATCGAATGATCTTAAAGTTCAATTTCTTTGGATAACTTAGTTTATATCGTAATTGATTTAACGGGTATTTTTGATAAACGTCGCTATGTCACATCCACCCTGTATGCCTCTCAATGCAATTTATCGTTTGCAATTTCATTTTCCTTCAAAGCCTTTTACTTCAATCGCTCGTATCATGAATACTGAAAAGGGTAGAATCAAAGTATTGAAATCTCTTGTATTACACGACAGACAAATCGAACTTTCGCTATGTTTACGATACAAGCCAATTTATAGCTTTTATGTATTTGAAGCTATTTTGAAGTCTAGTGAAGAGATTTTGTGATCATATTGAAATGATATATAGATATGCTATCAAATAGAATTGTCCAGTACCTTTTATTATTATCAAGCAATTCATTTAGATGTTTTGTCTTGGTCTGATTGTTTCTATGTGTAGTATGTATTTACAAATGTATGTAATGTATGTATATAATGTATATGTGTAAGCTCGGCTTAGTTTGCGACCAGATGACGTTGTATGAAAGTTGTTTGATATTAAAAAAAAACCAACAATTGCGTACATTTAAAACAGCCGCATTTAAAAGTTATTCAATCATGACTATACCAAACAATACGAAAAGTCCCCTCCGGCCGAGTCTCTATATCATTAAAAATATGGTAAAATAATATTGTCCAATATAATACCACCTACAATACTTAATCCTGTCCAAAAACCTATGCAAATGCGATTAGACTAACACTGTCCTCCCGGCGTCACTCGCAAACTTATTGAATATCATTAACATTGATTAATAACGAATTCCTTCCGGCTTTCAGTTCCGTTTCCGGTTAAATAAAGGACAACTTTTGGACTACGAAAGTTCATTACTAGAAATAATTACTTTTACGATATTTTTTAAAGATTACGAATACATAAATAAAGTATGGATAAGGGCAAATATCTTGACTATATTTGGACGCTATAAATCTTTCTCCGAAATATATTAAATTTACTAAAGGTCAATTCCAACTTGCGTAGTTCTGTAGATCACGTTGAACTATGGACTACCTATGTTTTGAAATAATAACATGCATACGTAACATTACGCCCATATTTCCCAGAAGGGTGTGGCAGAGGATTACAACACCCACACTTCACCTGTTACGTTTAAGTCCTATGGGATAAGGGGCGAGCCTATCGCCATCCACCGGGCACAATACTTACTCTGTGCTGCTATTGAGAATTTCCTGACGAAAAGTCCTTAAATAGTACTTTACCCGAACCGGGAATCGCACCCGAAACGCATATGCTAACCTCTAGAACAAAGAGGCAGTTAAAAAATATTAGTTACTAATAACTTGTACCACAACTTTTAGAATGTCAGGACTCATTTCTCTTACTCAGACTCTCATTAAGTCCATGGAAAGTCCTGACTAACATAGCTAGCCTAACTTTGCCCAGAAGCCTCTTCAAAGCCTCACTCGCTTCGCGGAGCGACCTCATAATTCTCTCGGACTCCGAATTCCTACATCGCACCTAATAGTGAAAGCCAAACTGCAGTCCATGAACTACAGGAGACCATAGTCATACATACGGCTACTTATCAAGATATACATTACCATTTTAAGAAGACTAGAAATTTAGCTGTACCAGCTGATTACCGCTGAAGCCTGCATCATGAGAATAATGAAACCAAGAGAACGCATTAAAAAAATCGAAACACCCAATATTTATGTACTATATATCTATTCTGAATTAGAAAAATATCGATATCCCCAATTAACAGCACATAGTTTCTTTAAAATTTATCGACACTATGCCCATGTCCCTACCCTAGCTAGTAAAACAGACGTTAATGAACTTGCGTTTGAAAATAGAACGTCATGGCGCCGATGCAATGCGTACACGCACAGATTAAATAAAAAATTGTAAAACACAATACATACTCGATTTATTATTGACTTTATGATGCTCCCCGACCACGAGCATTTGCTTGTTATGAGACGCAGTAGATTCAATTTTGAGCTTTACGTTTCAAACTGCCAGCAAGACTGACGAGTATTTGTCTGTAATGTAAAATTTTATCGAATACAATTTAATATCCGTAACGTAACGATGCATTACAAGCGAATGCTCGCGGTTTGAGAGCACCTTTAGTTGCCTGGCCTGAGAAGAAAAGCCTCTTTTTCTATATCATTATTTTTAACCGACTGTCAAAAAAGGAAGATTATATGTTTTTACACGCTTTATATTAGCTTCACTTGTATGTTTGTTTGTATGTAACCGACTCCTTTGGACGCTATTTTGACCCACTTTAAACAGCTTCAGCAAATCGGATCGGAAATAGTTCTTGAAGTCGGTCCTTATAAATTTTAATTAAAATTTCAAGAACCATTTATTTGACTGCTTGCGTTATTAAATGCTTTTTAAGGTATATTGAAGTCTGTTTATTTTTATTAATCAGTTTTTCATCATCATTTAGCCTCTCGTAGTCCACTCCTGGACATAGGCCTCTCTCAATGTGCGCCACAACTCCCGTTCCTGCACCTTCCGCATTCAGTCGCAAGCGCTTGAATTTAGTATTTCAAGCGCTACTTATTGACAGTTTCTATACCTACTCAAAATTATAAACAAAGCCTATAAAACTTCCTTAATATTAAGTATCTGTAATCTAGAAAACATTTGTAATCTGATTGTTTACTTCCAGCATAACAGACCGTAATCTTTTTACGACTTCAACTGAACGATAGCTGCTTATATTGAAACGTAGATACAGACGGCTTCTCATCAACCTATACATTCCCAGTATAATTTCAATTTTGAAGTACGTAACTAATATTTGACATAACTATTTAATTTGCTAGTAAATTGACGTTTAATTAATATTGACATTGTTATTAGTAAGTGTACAATTTTTTTATTTTTTTTTGACTAGAACTTTATTGTATTTATTTTTGACTATATTTATTGACATTGTGTTATACTTGACAATACTCTCGGACTTGTTATTTTAAATTCATGGATGTATAATTTTATTACAATTGACATAAACTAAAAAAAAAAAAAAATAGATCGGTAGTCGTGTGTATTTTCATGGAAATAACAGGTGTTACGTCACTGAAGTGTTTAAAAAGGTTCGGATTCAGGATTTAAAGCGGAGGAGGTTCTCAAGTCAATGTGTATTTATTTTTTATTTTTTAGAGGTTTATTTTGGACTCGTATATTTATATATGGTACGGTATATTTTCTAATAAACATTTTAATGACTGCCTCATTAGTCTAGCAGTATAATTTGTGTGTCACCCAGGTCCCGGATTTGATTTGTCCGAAGTGTGGGTGTTGTACCTCTGCAACACTCTTTTGGGTAATATAGGCGTGATGATATGTTATGAATTCATACAGAAATTCAATTGTGAGTCTGTTATATAGACAGATAATGTAGGTATTGTAACCAACGTGTTTATGAATGTGCAAAATAATCAGAATTTCCTGAGAGTCATGCAGCGTTATCATCGGAATGCAAGCACTAAGTATTGGGAGAGAGGTTGTAATGATAGGGTACTGTTTCTGTTTACATTAGGTACATCAAGTTGTTCGTAAAAACTCTACTACCATCAAGCTTACTGTGGTCTGTAAAAAGTATACTATGAGACTTAGGGCTAGTTCCTAAGGTTGCATATAGTTCTTATCTGAAGCATAAAGTATAACTCAACCGATTTTAAATGTGACACAAGTAACACTTGAAAAAAGAACACAGCTGTCACTTTCATGTGTATTCTATTATAAATTTATCCTGCCAATAAGGGTTATTTCCAACAACTGTGAATATAGGGCTTAGGACAACGTAAAAAAGTTATAATTTATTTGTCGGTTAACTCTTAATTGACGATTGTGCAACAGGGCCTTCTAGCTCGAACCTTGGGATATCAAAAACAACTGTCACTTCAATTTGTATTTTATCTTTTATCCTTTGAGAAACATTTACATGACTAATTAATTTTAAAACGCCCTAAACACGCTACTATGTTGATATTGAGATTACTGCACCGAATTCTTCAAATGATAAGACTTACACATTTATCTGATTGACTACTGCAAACATTGATAAATTCATGAAATATCTGCATTGTGCTGATTAACCTCATTACATGCAGTTATTCGATATACCATTACTCATACAACATAATTTAATGCATACTCATTGGAGGGACACATTAACGACATTAATTTATTATAATTCAGAATGCATGCTAAGTTCACCGTGGCATAAACAATTCAATTGATGGAATGTAGCATGCAATGCAGTTGCAGTAATAATAACCATTTGCTTGATAATATTGATATTATTTGGCTGCCGAGAAAGCATTAAGAGCGTGTATTCCTTTTCAAAATGTAACTGTCAATTTTTGTAGTGTTTTGGGAATATTTCGTAAAAACTGAATAAAAGTATGATTTTATTCAACTAACTTTTTAGAATGTGGGCTTTAAAAGGTAAATATGACAATTACATTTAATAACTAAAGCATACTTTTCTATTTTATCACTTGAAAGAGTATTAACTGTTAAGTTGATAAATTACAAAATTATGTTGTATTTACGAATTAAATTGTTATATTTACCTTTCAAAACTTGCATTCTAAAAAGTTAGTTGAATAAAATCATACTTTCATTCAGTTTTTACGAAATATTCCCAAAACACTACAAAAATTTACAGTTACATTTTGAAAAGGAATACACGCTCTTAAGTTTAAATATAATGATAGTGCTTAGATTACAATGTAAGGAGGATAGAGGAATGCTAATCTAAAGGTGCTCCTAGACCGCAAGCATTCGCGTGTATGTAAAGTACGAGCTCGAGGGTGGCAGCACCACCGTCTCACCTATAAACTGCTGCCAAATGATAGTGTTTGCGTGGTGGTGGTGCGATCAGGCCTTGAAGTTACTGGCATATAAGTCATAACACCGTAGTCCTCAGCTGCAGCGATGCATTTACAATCTGTTATTGTGGATTGTTCATGTCCATGGGTTGTACTTCACTTACCATCAGGTGGACTAGAAGTTCGTACACTGCAGGCGAAGTATATAATAGAAATACGAATGCTCGCGATCTGAGAGCACCTTTACAATATCGATTTAGCTAGATGGCTTTGGACGGATAGCTTTAACCTCAAAACGCCTCGGTAAGCTAAATATTAAGCAATTACGTTATGATATTGATATTCGTCTGTAACTAACTCCTGTTATTGCAGGCGACATTACTACCACACCTTTAAAATTAATGCAAGAATGCAACAATATTTGATAAAGTTTTATGTCTATTAGGTACATACATGTTAATCGAAGGCTTATTTATAGGCTACTTAAGTAATGTATATTTTTTGTATCATAACCAATCGTAGCAGAGGTGAATAACAACCACATTTTACCTTTGTTTTGTTACGTTTTACTTCGTATATGAATATATATGAGTAATATTCAAAGTCTCGCCTTATCTGTGTATAACTAAAGGATACGTTGCTATTATTAAAACAATTATCCCCGTACTTCTAACCGTTGAGAAGTTGTACCTTCCAGCAACATGAGGTGCTGACTGCTAGATGCATATATCCGATTATACACAAAAAGCAATATAAAAGCCTATATAATTTTAGGGTTGCCCTCGATTTCTCAAGGATTCCATCGTCAGATCTTGATCACATGAAAAGTATACCCTTTTAAACGAAAAAATCGGCCAGGGCGTCTTTGAGTAATCGCCGAACAAACAATAAAAAAATACAATTGAATTGACAACCTACTCCTTTTAGGGAGTAGGTTAAAGTACGCACGTATTATGAGTTTTACGGGTGTGAATGAATCAGTTTTTCCCGCGCTAAAGCACGTGTCCTATGATATGTGATCAGCAGCACGTACGCACACAAATTAATAAAAATAATACGCCAAAGATAATAATTATCGTACTTTTATAATTTACCACTTATTTTTGTCAACCTTATCTAGCAGATATGACGTAATTTCTTTGTACCTAGTGTTTTGATAAGGAGGCGCCTCTCCTTCTTGCGTTTCCAGGCAATTAATATGAGTCATTGAGGCGCTTAGTGGAAGGAGCTTTATTCAGCAGCTGCGTATTTGTTTCTCGTACTACTGAAATAAAGCTAAGCTTTTTGTCTGCAAAATTCTCAATATTAGCACGGAGTTGGAATTGTGCCCGGTGGATGACGATAGGTTCACCCCTAAACACAAGAGACCTTGACAGCACAGGTGAATGAGGGTATTGTACACCTCTGTAACAATCTTCTGGGTAATATAAGCGTGTTGTATTCGTATGTTATGAAACCTAAGAAATAATTATCAAATAAAAACTTCGGGGGCCTGATAAAATACATATTAATTACATTTTAAACACATTAGGCCCACGCCTTTTTCGCCTAATAGCTGCAAAACACAACCTATGATTATTCCTAAACTAACACACAGATTTCACAAGAGTAGGTACTTTCCGGTCATTTACTACACCCATATCAAGCGTAACACGATAATAATTAGGTACCTAATTTTAGTGATGTAAATAATAATCTACTGCTTTTACGAATACCAAGAGTACGATGAGTTACGAATTCTGCGGTTTCTGAGAATACGGCAACTTAGTAGAAGAAGGCCGCCAAGAAACGCCAAGATTATAATAACCCTATAACATAACATCAACCAACCAAAAATAACAACGTAAAATACAATGCAGCACTACAAACCTGATTCTCAACAATAATTAAATAACTCTATTAATTCCAGAGAAAACTTTGTTGATATAAATTAAATAAACTATGAACATGATCGCAATCACATTACGACACACTAATATATTAATTTAAACAATACAATAATTCTGTGTTTTAGTGTATTTTTATTTTAAGTTTTGTCTCAACTGAAAGATTTGTACGAATATAATTTTTTCTATTTGGTGAATACGAATATGGTCGATTATTCCTACTATTCCAGAGTTCAGCGAATACGAATATTTGTATTCATTGCATCACTAGATTTATCTATATAGACTGCATTTATCGGACACACACCGATGCGTAATCTTGCTAATATCTACTAGATATTACAGGTCATTAAGAACCAAAACAATGACTTTTGATAGCCATACGGCATATTTTTAGATAAAGTAATCGTATATCGTATTGATAAGAATTTGCGACCGCAACCTGGAGGTCTCGGCAACAATCTCGGCAGGGCAAAAATGTTTATTGGGATTTGTCCATTAAGAATTTCTCAGTAGCAAAGAGTCTGGAATGAAGAAGTTTACAGTCGAATGGTTCTGACTCAGAGAAATATGCCAACCGGAGGCGTCATTGTCAGGTTCATATTTTAGTCAGAGGGTTTCATAGACTAACATACTCATTTTCACGAGCTTTCATTTGATGTATTGTGCTTGATGGTACTAGCCTCACCACATTCACATGGGACCTAAACATAACAGGTGAAGTGTGGGTGTTATAACCTCAACCACTCCCTGCCAGATAGGCGTGATGTTAAGTACCAAAACAATGACTTGTGGTTTTAACACTGCGTATTTAATTGATAAAGTAATCGTTATTTATTCAGAGGTATTGTAAAAGAAAGAACTTGGTTACTCATAAAAGGATAGTATATATTTATAAGTATTTATTTATTTTATTTATTATTTATTTATTTATTAAATTAGATACTCATTGCGCTAACAGTATTACCCAATACGCACAATAAGCTAGGTATACATTTTTATGACATAAATAAATTACATAATATTACAAAAAAATTGGACACATATTTTTAAAAATTCAGCAAACTTCATGTAAAAAATATCAACCTCTGGATGCTGAGCAATCAGTGTGTTGATCAATACCATAGCGTGGTTGGTTGGCGCAAATTGTACAGTGCACGTCCGAACGGGTGCTATCGCCATGAGACGGCGGCGCGAGCGCAGTTTATTACCAAAATATTATGTGTTTCTCATTCTCCAAGGTGGAGATCGGAGATATTAAACCTAACAAGAATAACAAATACTTTACTATAACTAATCGACACAGAGAAGTTTACTCTCAAAAGTATATATCCATATAATAAGAAGCAAGCAAGTTTAATTCAATATAATATTAGATCGCATTTAGAAGATTCATCTTTGCGCTTTATCGTACAACTAAACCGCAGTGTAAGCACTAGACTAACTATTTAGCGGCAGCTCAAAGGTGAGACGGTGGTGCTTCTTCATTCAAAATTGTACACAAAAGTTTCACCACATTAATCTATATCGAGAACCTCAAACAAATTTAGAAGACAGCAAATTATCCAGAGTCGCTTATTTGGTAATGAATCACTTAACAAGGCCAGAATCGTTCTCCTACATCCTTTAACTAAACACCCAATAGCTTATTTCTAAATTCCCTGATAGTTAAAAATCAATGAATAATAATAATAGCTGCGTATGTAATACATGTCCCACTGCTTGGCTCGGGCCTCTTCTCATCATGAAAATTGCGGATTGGTAGACTTCACACGACCTCGAGTACTTTTTAGGCACTCTTAGGCATGCAAGTTTCCTCACTATGTTTTTAACCGACTTCAAAAAAAGGAGGAGGTTCTCAATTCGGTTGTATTTTTTTTTTTTTTTTTTTTTTTTGTGTTTGTTCACCGATTACTCGAAGCCGCCTGGACCGATTTGAGAAATTCTTTTTTTGTTTGATAGGATATATTTGTCATGTGGTCCCATTTTTTTCCAGTCACGTTCTGATGATGGGATCCTAGAGAAATCGAGGGCAACCCTCAAATTTAAAAGGCTTCTATATAGTTTTTTGTATATTATCTAAAGCTACTTGGATATTTGCATCTAGTAGCCAGCATTTTATGTTGCTGATCTGATGCTGGAAGGTACAACTCCTCAACGGTTAGGAGTACGGTGATAATTCTTTAAATATAGGCTCCTTGAGGAAGTTTACTGTATTCTTTCAAGTTATACACAGATGAGGGGAGACGTTGAATATTACTTATGTATATTCATAATATGAGGTCATGATTTAATGATGGGATCCTAGAGAAATCATGGGTCAATCAAGCTTCTATATTGTGTTTCGTATATTACCTAAAACTACTTGGATATTTGCATTTTAAGTTGCAGAGCTGATGCTGGAAGGTACAACTCCTCAACGGTTAGGAGTACGGGGATTATTATTAATAAGTTTTCCGTCTCAAGTAACCGTCGTCTCCTCATTCGAGAAACATTCTTGCTCGGTCTACCCATCACTTAAAATCGTAAAATAAAATAATTTTTAACAAAAAAAAAAACCGACTTCAAAAAGTAGGTAAACTAAAAAGCATAAAATAAATTTACTTCGCACAAATAATACGTTTTTTCATTTAGTTAAATAGAAATTATTAAATAATTATTTTATAATTCTGAAGTCGGTGCCAAGTAACCAATAACTAGATAATAAGTATAAATCTTTCTAACAACTATTTTCTGACTGAATATTAGTTCTTAATTATCCGATTTACGTGGCACCGACTTCAGAATTATAAAATAATTATTTAATAACTTCTATTTAACTAAATGAAAAAACGTATTATTTGTGCGAAGTAAATTTATTTTATGCTTTTTAGTTTACTTACTTTTTGAAGTCGGTTTTTTTTTTTTCTATCACGATTAGCGAGCGATAATTTATATGATAAATAAATAAATACACACATATCATCGAAAAGACGAATCTTAACGATTTATTGACAGAGGTATGTGCCGTGGGTTCAAACCCGAGACCTTTGACTTCGCAGTCCTACGGTCTCCCACTCGGCTATCGCTGCGGTCAATCAATAAAGTCACCCATAAATATCTCAATGAATAAATGGGCTGTATCCCCTGCCCCACTGTCTGACCAGCAAACAGCAACGAACAGCAACGAACAGCAATGAAAAGGAACAAAACAACAGTGCAGTTGACCCGGTCGATGCGATGAATTAGTTGTTTCCGATAGTGATGGTGTGTGGATGTATCGATACAAGAGAATAGGGAGCAGTTTTATGTTAGTACATAGATATAGCATTATATATTTTGCACACCTGAGAAACATGTTGTGTTCTCTAATTCAGTTTTACCATCTTTTTGCTACCTATAATAAAACGATTTCTATTTAAAACACAATGACTATTGCAATATCTTACGGCTCCCCATACACTTATATATTAGTTTCAATATTTCGTACATTGACTGGTTTTTGTAATGCTATTGCTAGTTAAAGCGGATAAAATTTATCATAATATTGTAGGTGTACATATACGATGGTCGATACTCATTATGTATGTGACCATGGCTTCTAACTTCAACAACTGGATGTTTTCAGGGACGCTAAACATTCAGGTTGAAAACGAATGAAATAGCAGCATTGTTTTTTCGTCCTGTTTCAGTTCTAAGTATGGGGAACCCCAAAAAATTATTGTTTTTTTTTTTATTTTTGTATGAAAATCTTAATGCGGTTCACCGAATACATCTACTTACCAAGTTTCCACAGTATAGCTCTTATAGTTACGGAAAAAAGTGGCTGTGACATACGGACGGACAGACATGACGAATCTATAAGGGTTCCGTTTTTTGCCATTCGGCTACGGAACCCTAAAAAATAACGTTAAATATTTAGCTTGAGCGGAGATTGAATACAGCCTCGAAGGTCTAGTGGTTAGCGTATGCGCCACTCACCGCGAGGTTATTAGTGAACATTCCGTCAGGATGGTCACAATAGCAGCACGAAGTTGGAATTGTGCCCGCTGGATGACAATAGGCTTACCCTATCCCATGGGACCTAAAGCATAACAGGTGAAGTGTGGGTGTTGTACACCTCTGCCACTTCCATCTAGGCAATATAGGCGTGATGTTATGTTATGAGTCACTCTTATTAGTGTAAATTGTCGATATCGATGTCCTAAACTTGCGATATTGGCACATCACTATTCAATCAAGCAGGGCCCGTCGCAGCGGAAACGCTTGCACGAATGCATTAACTTACTTAAGTTGGTACTGTTTGAGTTACGAGTGTGAATGTCCTAACAGGGACTAAATTAGCTTTGATTCCGAGCTTTGCTGTGTGGTCTACAGTACATTACTTCAAATTACATGTAAAACGACAAGTTAATTCAATAAGTAGGTAGTGTATCTCGCTTTATGTAACGTACTAACATAGTTAAATAAATACTATGGTACTAACGAAGTAACTTATATATTGTAGGATGTACAACATGCTACGCTTACCATCTTCATATACATATTGAGCGAATACGGAGAACGATCAGTAGTCCCAACCCATATCAGTTTCGGGTTGGGAACGGGTCGGAACCCATATCAGTTTCGGGTTCAGTCGGGTTGGGACAGATGGGACAGTTGGCAGATTTCTGAAATTCAAATCATTTATTTCCACGGGCCCCAAAGGGCGCTTGAACACGTCATAATAAACATCAAAATACAAAATACATAAAATTATAATAAAACTTAACTTATTGCATAATAAAAAAACTAAAAAACACGCTTTTAAAGTCCCTACTTCTAACTAAAAAGTGAAAAATAATTCCTACTATAAGCTGAAAATGGTAATGAACAAAAAATACAGGTATTATTTTGTTTATTTTCTACTTTTTAGTTTGGTTTATTTATAAGAGCGTTTTTTTTTAATTTATTTCTTTTATTTTTTTTTTTTTTCTTATCGAATTATTGCATTTTCATCGATCTTTGACAGGTGTGCAAAATTTTAATGAAATCTGTCCGTTTAAAGTGGGTCAAAATCGAGTCCAAAGGAGTCGGTTACATACATACATACATACATACAGGTGAAGCTAATATGAGCGTGTTAAAAATGATTTAAATCACAGTGGTTAGCGTATGGGCCTCTCACCAGAGGTGTCGGGTTCGATTGCCGAGAGGGGCAAAATGTTATTTGTGAACTTGCCGTCAGGTGGATGGCGACACGCTAACTTTCTATCCCATGGGACCTAAATATAACCGGTGAAATGTGGCTGTTGTACACCTCTGCCACACCCTTGGGTCATAAAGGCGTGATGTTATGTTATAAATAAGAATTAGCAGTCACTTAATCTAACCATAAGACATACGACGCATTTATATAGGATTATGTGTGAACTAACATGTTCTCCCTTGGGTACTCAACGAACTTCTACCTTCACATAACATTTCCTAAATTAGACTGAAGTTCTCGCAACTGAATTACAAACATTCGAAACCTTGTATTGCAATGCCATTTATGAAAATTCCCCGCTTTCTGAGAAGAACTAAAATGAGATTCGTGTAGGATTCAGGGAAAGAATTAGATGTGTATAATTACCCACACTTTAAGGCTTCATGATAATAATAAATAAATAAATAATAAATAAATATTTCACAACTCACACACAACGCCATCTAGTCCCAAACTAAGCAGAGCTTGTACTATGGGTACTAGAATAACTGATACTAATACATATATACTTTTCTTTTGTAAATACATACATACATATTATTATGCATAGAAGCACCCAGACTAAGACAAACCCCCATGTTCATGCACACAAAGATTTGTCTTAAGTGGGAATCGAACCCACGACCTCGGCGACGCAGGCAGGTACACTACCTACTCCGCCATCCGGTCGTCAAATGATGTATGGGGATTCCTGACGAAATATCCCAAATAGCGACTTACCCGTCCTGTCAAATATGAGACCTGACAGTGAGCGGAGATATATATTACACATAACTTAACATAACGCCTATATTACCCAGAAGATTGTGGCAGAGGTGTACAGCACCCATTCTTCGCCTGTTATGTTTAGGTCCCATGGGATAGGCAGTGAGCCAATCGCCATCCGCCGGGCACAATTCCAACTCCTTGCTGCTATTGAAAAATTCCTATCGAAAATTTCACAATTAACACTTTGCCCGACCGGGGAATCGAACCCGAGACCTCGCAGTGAGAGGCGCATACGCTAACCCCTAGACCATTGAGGCATGTTAGAACCATGATATACTGATGGATCAATAAGGCAACTCCTACATTAATGATATGACAATGACAGTCATAGTAACCGTCATATTATTCAACGTTTCCAGAACAAGGCACTGAGGGACATAAGAAACAGCGATCTTCACTGGGACCTCAATATAGACGTTGTTGACAGGGTCATACAAAAATATGCAGAAGCTCACGAACGAAGACTTCATCATCACGTCAACATCGAGGCATTCCAACTCCTTGATAACACGAAACTAGTAAAAAGACTAAAACGAACGAAACCTTTCGAGTTAGTGTAGTGATAAGTGACAAATAAATTAGTGCGTTGTGTCGTTATAAAGAACACATGAACAAAGTGACTTCCCCTTAGCAAAAACTAAGTAGTGTTAATGGACGCATTCTTAGATTATATTATAACGTAGCAATTTAGGTTAACATAATATTACTTATTAGCCTTGATAGGCTAGATTGTAATGTGAACAAGATATCATAATTTAATAATTGATTTCATATAGAAAAAAGAAATGAAAAAAATGACATCCATTCGGAACTTCGTATTTATGCAAATTTGCCGGTTCAGGGAAGGACTAACATAAATTGAATTCGTGTTACTGCCGCAGGATTCAGGGAACTGCTGCATATTTATTTTTGTAGTGGTTACGAGAAAGCTTCCACAGCCTGGCTTTGGATATGGTTAACTGGAACACGACGATTCATTCATGGTATGTTTATAAATTCATGTTACAGAAATATTTATCCAATAATTGCTGGAACAGTTATTGATTTTGTTGCTCGACTTTTTATGACGATTGTACTATTTCTACAAAAGTATCTACCAACAAACAAGAACTAAAACTTGTGATGTGAACAACATCAAAATAAGAGTTATTCATCAAATTTTTACTTGGTCAAATATAAAATTAACAATTGAAATAATAAATGTCAAATTCAGTTGTGTTTTTATTTCATATTTATTCGATATTTAACATAACATGTATGTTAACTGAGCTGTCTTTTTATTTCATATTTGCATGAAAAGAGTCTCCCCGAGTGACGCACACATATACAAACATATATATATTATATGTTAAATATCGAACTCAGCTGTCTTCTTATTTCATTTGTGTTATATATGATATTAATCCTATGAGCAACGATACTGGATGATTGTATAACGGGCCCTAAATGTTTTTTTTTGGTTTCAACAGCTCATTTATTAGTTTACTTAAAACAAATAAAACAAAACTTAAACATTATTAATCTACCTGTTATCAAAGCGACCAATCTATTCACATCTGTTACAAGTTACTACCACAATTAAGCACGCATATCTTAACACCTAGTAATTAGTGTCGCCAACTATGGGCACAATTAAACACTAACTGCACGTTAATGTAATGCTCACCTTGTGTGCTGAAGTTACAACATTTTTCTTTTCAAGTTCATTTCGGTCGGAAAACTACTAAACCTTGATGATTTATATAGAATATTGTAGAATTGTAGTTACGTATGAGTAGTGAGTAGAGCCACCAAGGTTCATATTGAATAACTAGCTTTTTCCCGCGACTTCGTCCACGTGGAATTCGGTTTAAAGATATTTATTTCTCATAAGAACATCAGTCCACTTAAAATGAGATACAAAGTTAGTATAAAGTAATAATACAGTACATTATTTCTGGAGTTACAGAACATAAAAAGTTACATTACAGTGTAGGTACATATTTCTTAAGCTTAGATTTGAATGATTGAATGTTATCGCATCGAATTCGTTGTATTAAGTAGTAGATGCTCCCGCGTTACACCTTACTGCTCAGCTTCCATGAATTTTAGCGTTATGCTAAATATCAAAAGGCTTTTATTGATAGTTAGACTATCAAACACAAAAAAAGCTATTAAAATCTGCTCAGTAGTTCTTGAGATTATTGCTATCAAACAAACAAAGAAACTTTCTTCCGTGGTTTCATTTGCGTGGTAGGTGCATTTAGTCAGTTACCTGCATTTAAAATTTTATTAATATTGGTGTCATCATCATCATCATCATTTAGCCTTTCATAGTCCACTGCTGGACATAGGCCTCTCTCAATTTGCGCCACAACACCCGGTCCTGCGCCTTCCGCATCCAGTCCCCTCCAGCGACCTTTTTCAGGTCGTCAGTCCACCTGGCAGGGGGGCGTCCTACCTTACGGTTGCCGAGTCGCGGTCTCCATTCTAGGACTCGTTTGCTCCAGCGGCTGTCGGTCCTTCGGCAGACGTGACCAGCCCACTGCCACTTCAGCGAGCTTATTTTGCGAGCTATGTCGGTTACTTTGGTTCTTTGTCGGATGACCTCATTACGAATTTTATCCTTCAAAGAAACTCCGAGCATAGCTCGCTCCATAGCCCGCTGCGCGACTTTAAATTTGTGGACTAGTGCAACCGTTAATGTCCACGTCTCGGCACCGTAGGTCATAACAGGTAGGACGCACTGGTTGTAGACTTTCGTCTTCAGGCACTGCGGTAAAGGCAAAGAGAAGACTTGACGAAGTTTGCCAAATGCTGCCCAACCCAACCGGATCCTTCTGTCGACTTCTCGCTCGAAGTTGTTTCTACCAAGCCTAATGACCTGCCCTAGGTAGATATATTCCTGAACAACTTCGAGCATCGATCCGTCGACAAATATTGGTCTCGGCATAACATGCTCATTAAGCATGATTTTGGTTTTATCCAAATTCATGCCGAGACCAACACGTCGTGAAGCTCCATCTAGGCCGTGCAGCATTTCGCTCAGCTGTTCCAGCGACTCCGCAACTATGACGATATCATCGGCAAACCGAAGGTGCGAGATGTACTCACCGTTCACGTTTATACCCCGTCCAGTCCAGTCCAGAGTCTTAAAGACATCCTCGAGAGCGTTGGTGAACAGCTTCGGGGATATGACATCCCCCTGTCTCACCCCCCGACGCAGCTCTATACGGTTTGTCTTCTGGTCCTGGATCTGGACGGTCATGGTGGCGGTGTCATACAAGCATCTCAGCACCTCGATGTATCGCCAGTCGATACGACACCGTTGCAGAGCATCCAGAACCGCCCAAGTTTCGATGGAGTCGAAGGCTTTCTCGTAGTCCACAAAAGCCAGACACAGCGGCTGATTGTACTCTTCGGTTTTCTGTACAATCTGCCGAACAGTATGGATGTGGTCTACGGTACTAAAGCCTTTTCGAAACCCGGCTTGTTCTGGTGGCTGGAACTCGTCAAGTCTCCTGGCGAGGCGGTTCGTGACTACTCTCGAGAACAACTTGTAGATGTGGCTCAGGAGTGAGATAGGTCTGTAGTTCTTCAGTAAGGTTTTGTCACCTTTTTTGAAGAACAGAACCACCGCACTCCCGCTCCACGCCTGTGGTGTCAAACCTTGGTGAATGACGGAATTAAAGAGACTCGCTAGCTCTTTCAGGACTGGGGTCCCACCGGCCTTAAGGAGCTCGGTTGTAATTCCGTCATCACCCGGCGCCTTGTTGTTCTGCAGTTGTCTGAGAGCTGCGTCGACCTCGACCGGGTCGACATCCGGGATGTCTTCGGTGTAGTGGCGCGTAAGTGGGGCTCTGTGGTCATCATCGCTTGGTCTCGTTGGTTTAGTCATCCGTGATGCGTATAGGTGTCTATAGAAACTCTCAATTTCCTCGAGTATCTCGAACTTAGAGGTGACGGTCCTGCCATCCCCAGTCCTCAGTTTCGTCAGATGGGGTCTACCTAGTTGCTGAGCGAAAACTTTGGTGCCTCTATTTCGCTCAATCGCAGCCTCGATATTTCGAGTGCTGCAGCGTCGGAGGTCACGTCGCGTCAGTTTCCTGATTTTCAGGTTTAGGGACCGCCTATCTGACGAAGACATCTGAGTGTCTGGCGTTTCTCGTCTTTCCTTCATAAGTTCGAGAGTCTCGGGTGAGAGCTTGGACTCCCTATTATCGCGTTTTCCGGGAAACAACCTTCGAGACACGTTTTGTAGCGTTTTGACCACTGTGTCGGTTTTTCCGTCAACATCGTCCGTGGTTTCCAGCAGAGCGAAACGATTTTGGAGTTCCAACTGGAACTTTTCGGAACCTAGGGCTATTTGGGGCAGCGTGGGTCGGAGAATAGGTCTTATCATCCTAACTCTTTCGGCCTTAAGGTTGATATTTAGAGAGCCTCGGACGAGTCTATGATCACTACCGGTATTAAACCTATTGATCACCGAGACGTCTCTAAATATATGCCGCTTGTCCGTGATGATAAAATCTATCTCGTTCCTCGTCACATTATCGGGGCTTCGCCATGTCCACTTTCTGTGGGGCTTCTTCTTAAAGAAAGAATTCATTAAGAAGAGCCCCTGAGACTCTAGAAAGTTTACCAGCATTTGGCCCCTGTGATTTCGGCGCCCCACACCGTTAGGTCCGATTTTCGTTTCGCCGCGTTCTTGTACTCCCACTTTGGCATTAAAGTCTCCCATAACAACGTTGTATCCAGCCTTCCTGGTACCATGTAGTGCTTTCGCTATGTCTTCGTACATGGTTTCGGCTATCTCATCAGAGTATGTCGAGGTCGGCGCATATACCTGCACCACCTTCAGAAATTTCCTGTCGGTGATTCTCAGTATTAGGTACGCTACCCTTGTCGACACACTGCTGATTTCCACAACGCTGCTAGTGAGACACTTGTTGACCAAGAAACCGACACCGCCCTGAGAGGGCCTATCACCTTCTCGGAAGTAGAAAAGGTCTCCTGACTCAAGGGTTATCGTGTCCTCCCCCTGTCTTCGGACTTCAGACAACCCCAATACATGCCAGTTTATGCGACCTAATTCTACCTCGAGTTCGGTGAGGTGTTGGTCCAGCCGTAGACTTCGTCCGTTGTACGTAGCCAGGGTCAGTTTTTTGAGGTGGTGGTAGCCTCCCGTAGCCCGGAGATTCTTAGCACCCCCTGTCCCGCCGTTACCGCGACCGCTACCTTGGAAGGGAATAGCGGGACTACCGGGAACTGGGGGCCGTCTTGTATTGTGTGGCATCATTTGAAAGGTTTTGGCCTACTGATACCACGCTGGCCAGACGGGTTGGTATAGGGTTTGATCTCGAGTTTTCCTTCTCTAAGCAGTCTATTTAGGCTCTGCTAAATTTTTCCCTTTGTCGCCTTCTACGACACCCACGGGATGATATGGGGTGGTGACATATGTATTCTTATTGTCCGTCACCACACGGACATTGGTGTAGCTGTTTAAAAAATTAATCGATAAACAAAAATTCATACATAGACAGAAAGATAGACCAAAATTGATACAAACAGACAGACAGGCAGACAAAAATTTAAAAAAACTGTATTTATTGCAAAGTTAATCGTACCTTTGCAATAGATAGTTTTTAAAATTTTTGTCTGCCTGTCTGTCTGTTTGTCGAAAACACCTATACCAGCTACAAAAAACATTGTTATATTGACATTAAGAACAGAAACTTTATTTATTTGTATTGATGACTACTGCTATTCCACCTAATACTAGTACTACAATAATAAACCTCCATATTTACGACTTTCATTCGTATGATAAGAAAATCGATAGGTTCAAGGGCGGGCGGCAGTCTAGGGCGGGCGGATACGAGCGTCTACGTTTTCACGCACACATACAACGTAACGTCGAATGGCTGAAGTACCGATAGTAGTAGTAACTCTCAATAAAGGTCTTTAGATATTTAACATTACGCTTATAACTTCACGGGAGCGGAGCAGTAAGATTGAATGCGGGTCAACGCGCGGAGCGGCTACTACATAATATAACTTGCATGCGGAGAAAGTCACGGCAAAAGCTAGTATGTTACAAATTGTGTAGAATCGTAAGGAAACTCATTACTGCTATCTGGGTGCTTAGCTTTGGGTAATGAGTAATGAATAGAAATAGCAAACACTTGTAGTGTACTTACGGTTATATTTTCCAAATAACACACAGGAATAGCACTTATACAAACTCACAGTAGATCACTTTAGCAATTTATGGCGATTAAAAAAATACTGTGCTCGCCGGATAGGCACAACCAACAAAGTAATTTCTCTCACAACTGAAATACCCACATTTTACTAAATTTGTTCTGATTGGTTGATCCTGCCATCCCCGAGCAAAGTTGCCATTTTAGTCAAATTAGTGCTAAATATTTAATAATTTTACAAATTCATACCTTAACAAACTATATTTTTTATAATATTGTATATTAAAATTATTAATAATGTGTGTTGCTAACAATTGGTTGATCAAAGTTGCTGTAATCTATTTCCCGTCACATATTGCAATACGACCTGAACTTTGCGCCTTTCACTAGCTTAGACGGAAGCACAGTATTTACACAAAAGATCTAAATAACATTTGCATGCCGCCGTCTAGTCCCAAACTAAGCAGAACTTGTATTAGTGCACAGCGTTAAGCGGTCACCAGTGTCACCACTACATTTATTACTATTTTTTTAAGTTAAATATATAAATAAAATAAAAATAAAATATAAATTATTCTTTTAACGAATAGAAGTTTTTTATACATAAACGTAAACTTGAATTGTAAAAAACACTGTCTTTGATTTTACACTACTAAAATATATTTTCTGTTCAAATTGTAGCTGACTCATATTTCTATCAAACAATGGTGCATTCGGAAAACTCAGTGACTCATCGGCTGTTATCGTTTGCAATAACCGTTTAGTTATGCGTCTGACTAAAGCTCACGAACTATAATGGAGGTGATTTTTTTTCATGTTAAATTATGAAAGTTTTAAAGACAAAAAGGTCTTGGACTCAGCATAATGGTTAGCCGTAAGCCACATGCTAACCGCTGTTATTCTGCCCAAGCCATACATAAATTTTAACACAATAATGTTAAATATACAAGCTGTGTTTCCACAGAGCAAAAAATAAATTATTAAGTATTAGGTACAATAAATAATGAATGATTATTTCGATTAGTCTACGATATCCCGGAAACCACCGATTGCTTCTGTAATAAACATTTGCTGTATTGGAGTTTAAAGGTGGTGAGTTAAATTTAAAATTATTTCCTGTCAAAAACCTTAGTATTCTTAAATATTTTTGGATTGTAGTTTCATATATTCATAACATAAATAATAAAAGAATTATGAAAGCTCTAAGTAATGTTTTATTGATGATTTTTTTTTAAATCTTTAAACACCTAAAAATTTTGGTTATATCTAAATATCCACATCTTTGTTATTTCATTAATTGTCTCAACCTAAAATATACAGTAATGAAGGTATAATATTAGTTTTATCAAACATAAATACACAGCTGACACAGCCGTCATGACAATACCACCCTGTATAATTTACATACATTTTACAAGTGAATTATAATCATAAATATAGCTAAAGAGCTGCAGTCTAAAGTCTAGACTAAACTCCCCTCGGATGAAATAAAGAAGCTTGCACGCTTATACCAGAGCATTTCATTGAAGCAATATTCAAATTGTCATGCAATCTGGTACCGACTGTTCTCTGCATTGCGCTAAATTGAGTATTATTGCTGTTCATATTATATACCTGCTTCGTAATGTACAGTCAAGCACTAAAATGGTTGAATACTATAAAAATATGTTAATGATGAATTTAACTAATCTGACAAATCGTTAAAACTGAATTTAAAGGTTTGTGATTTTTGGTTTTGGTTTATGGTTAAAAAAAACTTTGTGTCGTACATACAAGCACAAGATTTAGGTGTAGTCTTGGACACAGAATTGGCTTTTAACACGAATTTTACAGCTATTTGCAGCAAAGGTTTTAAATCGCTCTGATTCATATAAAGCAGTCTGCTCGCAACAGTCGCTACACACAAACAAGTAATCAAAGAGTATTTTCTCAAAATCGTTATTATTTAATTATTTGATGAATTAAAAATAAATATACTATTAGTAATCGATAATAATAATAATATGGTAACTTTTATTGCTGACTGTACCTACGATCGTTATCAATAGCATTACCCGAACGTCCCAGACTGTTTCCCATACGGTAATAAAGACAGATTTTCATGATCACGGTAGACTTTCACAGTCGAAATCTAGTGAATAAGAAATGTTCAGATGCCTACACATCAAGCTAAACATTTCCAGTTTAAGATGGTCTCGCGTTGTAAAGGTTGCCCGTGCAATGCGAGACCAGCCTGTACTGCCAATCTATAAGTTGATCGGTAGCCGTGTGTACATAAGTTTACTAGAAAGGTAGGTTAGTTAGGTTTCCAAAATGAAAGGAAAAAGCTTTTAATGTAGGATATTCTAATAAATAATTTTGCTGGGGCTAAGACATAAAAAACATCACGCTTATATTGAGTGCACGGTTGGCGTAGTGGTTTGGCACTTTCATCTGTGTGTGGGTTCGATCCCACACGGGACGACGGGGTGTGAAATGTATGATAGTGAACACCCCCGCGACACAGAAGAAATTCCTAGTGCAGGCGTCGTTTAAAAAGAAAAAAGTATATATTGCCTTTAAAGATGTGTTAGAGATGTGTATCACCCACATTTCATCTGTTTTGTTGAAGTCCTATGTGATATAAACCATTTTATCTTTAGTTCAATATCAAGCTACGACTCCCTACTGAACTTTTCCAAAAAGAAAAATAGTTTCACAACCCAAAATTCAGTCCACATAAGATTTCATATCGCAAATGCTCTAGGTATGTTATTAACGATAATAATTTAAGCCATTTGGTATGTGGCATATAATTGGATTTCAGCCATCTTGTTATTTCATTTGTGTTTCATGAAGAAAACTTATTAATGACATTCTAGCACGCGATATACATTCTTGGAACAAATAATATGTACTATTAATTACAGCAATATAACCTTTGGTCAGTAACAATGTAGAAAAACAAATTTTAAATGTTACATAATGTTAAATGTCAATTAATTAATTATTATGAAATAAACTACGAAAAGCGCCAAGAGTTCCTACTCATGTAAATAAGAATAAAATTATAATCATGTGTGGGATAGTTCTCAAACTATTGCCAATTCTTTAGAAGTAATCGTTTCTCAGTTCTCAATTTTTATTTCAAGGCGGAATTTTTGAAAGCTGATCTATCTTATACATTCATTTCTTTCTTTTTTAAAAAAACGACGCCCGCACTAGGAATAACTCCTGTGTCGCGGGGGTGTTCACAAACATACATTTAACACACACAAAGCACACCTAGAGTTAGAACAAATCTTTGCGAATCACACAAAGATTTGTCCCATGTGGGGATCGAACCCACAACACCAGCATAGTTGAAAGCGGCGAGGCGACCGCTTTAACCGCTACGCCAACCGTGCACTCGTACATAAATGTAATATTAATTATGTTAATTTATATGAAGTCAGTTTAGTTTTAAAAATGTTTGTAGTACTTAATTAAGTAAGTTAAAAACGTGTTAATTGTAATAGTGGTATATGTGTACAGAATACGAACTTAGTATAAAAATTTAATGCATTTAATATTAGTCAGTTATTATTCTGTATGCTTAGTAAAACATTTGTAACAAACACAATTTGTAACTAGGTAGTTACAAATTAAGAATATTTATATCTCTGATATTTTCTACAGTTGCTAAGTAGTCTAGAAAAGCTTTGTGGATTTTTTTTAAATGGGATGTCGTTGTTTTTTTTTACGTTCTACATGCCCGAAAAAAAAAATAAAGGCCGGGTTCGTCTCCCTACATATACAAATTGAATAGACCTAAATTCAATCTATGTGTACCATACCCACAGATGCCAAAATTCGCTAGTATTCGAGACATTGCGAATTTGCCGCCATATTGCGAGGCATACCAATAGTTAATTGTGTATTGAATACCGCAGTATTTTAAATGTAATGTTGATATTATGCTGTGCCGTAGGGACTCTAGGCACAAGTAATTACTTAGGACTAAGTAATAAACTACCTGATAGTATCTAATTGTTGATGTAATGTGTGTGCAAAACAAATTACCTAAAAAGTATCTACTTGTTTTGAGGAGAACTTAATCGAAACGTACTCATAAGGAAACGTGGGCAACCATTTTGCTACGTTTCGTAGGCTCTCGTAGCGCCTGGATTATCCAGATTATATATATAAGTATAAAGAAAAAGAATACATTTTTATATAATTTCAATATAATATAATATTATTGCGTATTATCCAGCACGGAGTTGGAATTGTGCCCGGTGGATGGTGATAGGCTTCCCCTATCGCATGGGACCGAAACATAACAGGTAAAATGTGGGTGCTGTACACCTCTGCCACACCCTTCTGGGTAATATAGACGTGATGTTATGTTATGTTAAATATTACATAAACGAAAATTTAACTTTTCAAATACAAAACATTATTCCGTGCTATAATTAAATTTGCTCCTGCCATGATTGACGCTAATACTACTTTACCTTTTCTCAACTCAATATCTTAACTCTGCTTTTTATATTTCACAAACTGCCAATGTCAAACAGTACAAAACATTTCACATCGTTAAAAGCTTTCGCAAATGAAAACTTTCCTCCTCGCAAACCTCTCCAGACAGAAACACTAAAGCTACGCATAGACCATTACTACAGTTAGGTAGTGTTTTCTGTATTGTACAACCGACCTACTAAAGTATTGTAACAATACTGATGTTTTTTTCTTTGCAGTATAAAAGAAAAACCTCGAGGTTTCTTTTACAGTCTCTACAGACAAAAGGCGAGTGGAAAATGATGGATTGGATTTCTGTGAGAAAGCGAACGACTATATTACCCAGAACGGTGTGGAAATGTGTATAACATTCACACTTTACCTGTAATCCGTCATCCACCGGTCATAATTGCAACTTCGTGCTGCCAATAAGAACTTCCTAATGGCAAAATCCCTAATCACTGCGTAGCCTGGAATTGAACCCGAGTCCTCACGAGGCAGCAATTTTTTTTTAAATCCGGATAAATAGATCATGCGTCTTTAATTTATTTCGCGATTTCTAGCAACTTAAAAATAAAACTGCCATACATAAAAAATGTTCACCCTATACGAATTCGACTAAATTCTACTTTTTAACAAAAAAGAATCGAAATTCTCAAGTATCCACGTCAACCTCAGACGTCTAGCGTTGCGTGCCACCCTGACGTGCCGCCCTGACGTGCCGCCCTAGAGCGTGCCGCCCGCCCAATCGATTCACAAAAAATGTCGCGACTGTTAATTACTTCTGTCGTTAGGTTTTTGTTACTTTTCAGTACTGGCGTGTTGGAATAAATTATTCCAACAATTTCTATGTAAATGTAAATATTTTACAGGCAGGGTTTTAGACTATTTTATTTTGTTGGCCTAGTTACTAGTTATTCAGCTTATCATAGGTTCTTTGTATTATACGTATGTACTTCGTTACATTTACTATCATGAAATTTTTCAGATAGACATAACTTAGAGCCGATTTTAACGCTCAGCTATAGCGAGAGAGAGATTGTAAAACGGATTAAAAAAAACTGCGGCCCTAACTTTCCTTCCTCAGTATCTGTACATAAATTATAATAAAATTGAATAATTGCCATGTCTGTACATTGAAGATTTATTTTTGTCACCCTGTCTGTTTGTATGCTCGTAAGGGCATCACGCGAAATTGATTGCAGTTTTCACAGTTGTGTAGCTAGAGATCTTACTTAAATACTGGTATATGTTTCATCTATGTATTTTACGCCTAATAAGATAAATTAAAGAATTTCAGTTTATATGGGCGTGTTGTGGATTGGGTTAAGGTAAAGAAACCAGGAGAAAAGGAAATAAATTATATTAAGAAAATAGGAAAATAAACTAAACACTAAACCTAGGTAGATAACTAAAAGACTGACAAGGAACTTAAATTGTCAAAAACATAAAAAGCTAATTCTTATAAAAAAACGAAACATTATGTACAAAAATATACAAAAAGGTTCGATTGGGCACAGGGCGGTCCGTCAATAAAGCAGAAAATTGCATGAAATTCTACTCTTTGGTTTCTTACATGATGTAAATAAACTGTTAGATAGATTTTTTGAAAATATCATTCCATTATTAGGTAGGAAAAACTTTATTTACAGAAAAATAACATATAGGATCTCAAATTATATTAGTCTAATTGATTCTTATTAGGTTGAATGTTTATATGGAAAATTTTCCAATCTTGATGGAAATAGCATGTAAATATCGATCTCCACGCGAACGAAGTCGCGGGAAAAAGCTAGTCTACTATAAAATATGCATTTAATAACTACTGCAATTCTAGTTTAATCTCTATAGTTCTTAATTCAGCACTTACATTTTTAAAGGTAAAATGTTTGTATATTTTTAATACCAAATCTCTGGTTCTATTGATTCGAATCTAATAACTCATTTGCTGAAGAAGTTAAACTGTTTTTGGTTGACAAAAAGACTGTTTTACCGACATACCATATAAACAAAACCGTAGGCAGAAGCCATATAGTTTGAAATATATAAAATGTGTTAATCTGATTAACATTAATTAATGACATTGATGATAATTAAAAAAAATATATCTCAACACGTGGCATAAACTAAAAATAAACCATTATGACGTCATTCGACCTTAAAAGCTCAAGGTGATCTAGTAAGTAGGTGTTCATAGAGTGAGCGGTAATTTCGTCGCTCCTCTCAACTGGCCCTGTGGCGCAACGGATAACGCGTCTGACTACGGATCAGAAGATTCCAGGTTCGAATCCTGGCAGGGTCGCAAAATTCTTTTGACAACGACATCATTTTTTTTACTATCATATAAAACTTTTTACTTTTATAAGAAAAAAGAGACCCTGATTGTTCATACAGTAAGTACTACTATGTGGGTATTACTTTAGTTAAGCATTGAGGATGTTATTTAGTATAAAGTACCTATTGTATTTTAATTAATACAAATATCATATATTTTGCATCGGTGATTAGTACGATTTCGAAACTACATTTTATTTGTAAAATAACATAACATTACCTACAAGTAATTTTTTTTTTTTTCAATATCTTGACGACAAGAAATCCTAACTTAATTTAGTTTATTTAGTGAGCACATTTAAAATGGTATATGTTAAATATAAAAAAAAATAATGTTTAACTTCATATTTACATAGGATAGGTAGATTATTTTAATACATAAAGAGCGCATCTCGCCTATAAACTAATGTGTTTGGCGAGAAAAACCATCAAACTTTGTAAATATAACTTACCACTGAATATATAAAATTTAAAAAGAAACCCCCGTTGTCTTTAGGTCCCATCATCCTATCACATGACATATTATAACAAACGTGAAAACGTGAACTTAAAAAACATGGCAAAACCCTTCAAAATACCGAAATCAAAGTACGCCATTAGTCAAGCCGTGCTTTATATTCTCCATAACTCTCAGTAATCTGCCTTCTGCCATGAAAGCAAAATCGTCGGTATTTATAAGCATGGGATTATATTAATGTTATAATTTGGGGCGATTCGACCTTTGTAATGGGGAGAAATAGGGTACTTTTGTTTGTTCAGTAGGGTAGGTAAATAAATTTATTCTTTGACGACTTTGTTGGTTTCGTGGCTTGCGTTTGGCAAAATATTATAATTAAAGACAAATGGGTTCAATTCCCCGGTCGGGCAAAGTGTTATTTGAGATTTTTTCGTCAAACAATTCTCAATATCTGCAAGGAGTTGGCTTTGTCAATCGATTGGCTCACCGTCTATCCCATAGGACCTAAACATACCACCTTTCTGGGTTATATAGGCACAATGTTATGTTATGTAATCATAATATATGTTGTGGAGTGGCATGGGTTTTCTAAATAGACGCATGGTCCTTATGGCAAACTGTACAATGTGAGTATGTGAATTAATATATATTTCATGGTCCAAAACTTCGTTCTTTTCACCGAGTTTATAAAAACAAAAGAAACATTAATATCACCTCACGCGTTAAACAAATCTGGTACATTTCGTGCAGTGTTTAAACAAAACATTTTGGATTCAGAAATACAGAAAATATTTTCTTCAGAAAAGTAAAATAGAATCCAGATCCAACCAGAAAACTCGGCCAACTAGCTTTGTAACAAGACTTTTGCATACAAAGAAAGACTTATTATTCCATTTTCTACTTTTGTAGGTAAAGAACTACGGCATATTTTATGCTGTTAATTAACTTTTATATTGTTTTATAGGCGATGTTCAGGGTTCGTGATTGAGGCAAATGGTTTATGCTTTATGGTTGCGTTTTTATGAATGAGGTCACCTTTTCTTTTAGTTCGGCGCTTTCGTGATCATATAGAATTAGGACTTCTAGAAATAATCATAACACCGCCAGAAGAATAAGTAGTGTTACCGAAACGTCCAAACAAATTATACCCGCTGTAGGGGAACGGGGTGTGATGTTCTTCCACCTCAATAGGGATCCTCAAAGTTGTATTAATGTAACCTCGCTGTGAACACTTCGTTATCGCGATTCAGAGCTCGTTGACATTTGTGACGAGTATGTCATATCTGTCTTGTGTCATGCGTCACTTATTATGTGCGGTTACCGGCACACCGGCTAATCAAAAATTAAATTAACTGTAACTAATCATTCCTAGACTGCTATTATAGTAAATATAGCCCAAAACCCCTTAAACTAAATGACTAAAAAATGTAACACTTCTTCTCACATTTAAAAATAGTAGCTCAGTGTTTAGTGTGATATGGCGTTATAATGGCATGGTATACCACGGAGCGTTCACAATGACGACAAAGGTTACGAACTCAACTACCTGCTTAGGGACGAGCGTGAACCGTTTTGTGTTTATGGTTCTGTACTGCACTATTAGACAAGGTTATAACATTTTATTACACAAATAGGTGAAATAACTAAAGTAAAGTAAGAATGTTGAAAAAAATATATGTCGTCGGATATGGGGGTGTCTGATGACCATGGCACGCGGTTCTTGCGCTGGTCACGTTTCACTGTATTTCTATGTACTATGTGAGCCGTAAACCGGGAGGGTTCATCAATGACCGTCCGCGGCAGGTTCGTGACGAGTGCGCAAGCGTTCCCAAGCTCCTGCTATTATGCGGAAGAAGGACATCGTGGTTTAAAACGGTAGGCCGGCTTCGCTGAAGAGTCCGACATAACTTTTTCAGTGCCTCTACACTGAGAGGTACGCATAAAGAATTTACCCAAGTAAGGAAAAAAGGCAGTCGGGTACAAAATATAATAAATTTCACTGAACCATAATGTAGAATAGGGTTGACATTTATCCTTACACATAAAAAATAGTGGATAGGGTTGAAAGGACTTTTACTCTGATTGCTTCAAAAGATCACCATCAATCCGACAATATTAACCGAACACAATTTGCCATACTTCTTAAGGAACCCCAAAAACCTTTACTAAGACAAGGAACGTGCCATCTCGTGCGCGGCTCAACTTAAAAACTATACAAAAAAGTGAATAATGCCCCGCGGCTCCGCCTAAGAATAAATCAAAGCTTTTGTTTGACTTTTACGTTTTATTTCACTGCTCGGTGATTTTAGCAGGTTTTTGGACAAGATATTGTTATGAAACGTTACTTCGTATAGTTGTACAGTCAGCAGTAGAAGTCGATGTATTAGAGTATTTAGATATAGTGGCTTCGTTTGTTTTTTAACAAACCTATAAGGCCGATCTTGATATAAATTGGTTACAAGATAGGTTTAATGTAATCCATACACGCTGCGGTCTACCTCTCCGGTAGCGGACCTGGTATACCCGTGCAGAGTGTGCAGGGCAGATATAGTTAATCAGTTAAACAGTTGCTTTTTATATTATATCGCTCGAAAGAATTGATTTTTGATTTTGCTCCGGTCTACCTCACATAATACCGCCTCAAGAAGAAAATAGGAGTTATACTTTAACTATTAATTGATATACCACGGATGGAATCTTATCTTGTATATTAAGTAAAATTCAAAACTTAACTAGGTTTTGAGCTAAACTGCCAACGTCCGACTGTTTAACCAATTTATCAATGTATGTTTTGTCAGACGCCTTGAGTCTTTAATTAAATAAAAACCTATATCTTTTGGGCGTCAGCCTTTCGTTAATGAATACTTTTTTTGCGATATCAGCTCGTTAATCATTTTTTGGATGCCAGTTCTGTTAAAGGTTCTAGAGATGAAAAGTTGGGAGAACTTTTGCTTATAAGGTCGAGTTTTAAACCAACACCTTTTTGTAGATAATTCGTAGCTTAAGTTAAGCGATAGATAGTTAGATATATATTGCAATGGCAAAAATTAGTTAATTTTGCCATCGCGATATAAAAAAATGTGTTGCCACACCGGACAAAGTTAATTAATATGGTTTTGTTTTCTTTATACGACACATTATGTTAATATGGACGTGTTATCCACCTTTTGGCAAGTGGTAACTTAACTACAGCCCATGGACATCAACAATTGACAAAAACCAATTGTAGATGCATCGCTTCTACAGAGAACTACGGTGTTTTTCCTCATGTACCAGGTATCTCAAACCGGAACACAGTAATGCAAGCACTATTTGCGGTAGTATAAAGGTTAGTCGGAGATGCTTCCACCCTCGAGCTCGTTCCGAAGAGCTCTACCACCTTTTACCGTACCGCCTATGCTATGAATTGCTGTATAGTATTTTAATTTTATATATAATATGTTTAACATTAACAACAAAGCATCTACGACTAATTAAGACACACAAGACGTTGCTATAATTTATTTGCCAGGCGTCTTTACGTTTGTAGAACATTAAATAATACATTCGTGACAAGTCCATGCCGTGTATATAACATTAGCTGTAGCTTCACACGATGATTTATTAATCAAATTACCTCCAACGTAACAGATTTTGTACGTACCTATATATCAAAGTTAAGATCTCTTATAGGCCTCTTAAGCTCCACGATGTATGAGGGGATGCTCTTTTATACTCAAGTAAGGCTATTGACATAATTTTATAGCTTAGTTTTGCTACGTAGAGCTGAATATACACTATCTTTTGGTGTATTTTTATAGAAAACAGAATATTTGATAGTCCAGTCGTTAGCGTTTGTGGCTCACCAAGAAGTCTCGGCTTTAAATCCCGGGTGGGGCAATAGTGTTATTTGGGATTTTTCTATCAGAAAATTATTAATAGCAGCACGGAGTTGGAATTGTGCCCGGTGGATGTCGAACGGCTCATCCCCTATCACATGGACCCGCAACATAGGTGAAAAGTGGGTGTTATACACTTCTGCCTCATCCTTAAAGATTAGGTGTCTTTCTGATCAATATGTGTATTTTATTTTATTCATCTGATTTATTTACAACTAGAATCTGCATTTCGTGTGATTTATAGATTCGTGTATAAAAATGACTACACTGAAATCTGTATGTATGATGACTGATGAGTTATGCATGGTTTTATAAAATACACATAATAATTAATCAGAAGTTAACCTTGGTCCTGACTCATATGTGCCAGATCCGTACGGACATAATCATAAAATATCATAAGTTCTTTCCTTATTTTATTTTGGAAACACGTTTATGAAGCTTATTTAACTAGAAATCATTTAATTGCTCAATCTTAAGAAATAATGTAGAATTTACTAGTTTTTTCGTGATATCATTACTCATTATTATTGTGTTCATAAAGATAGGTGACTCTAATTGTAATTTAATAAATACAGAGCCCTACTTAACATTATATTTTTCATTATTATTTTTGTTTCTGATACACACAAAATATTTGAACGTTAATATTTTGCAAACTACTACTACGAGCATTCAAATCATAGAAATATAATTCAAATACATGTTTTTTACCATACCTATTTTCACATGAACACGTGTGTCAGAGCTGAAAGTGAATTTCAATTTTGTCCACAGGAATTAGTCAGTTCGAAGAACTACCCCTAAACGAGGCACTAACAAGCTCATCTCTTATTAACAGACGAGACCGGCATCCAGTCGCCTATTGAATAGTTTACAGAAAGGTAAAGCAATGCCAATACCGTTGATTTTATCTGTAAATACTACATGACGTATCGACATTGACAGCCTTATAATTGAATACTTAAAATACAAATTTATAACCAAAACATTCAAATTACAGAATCATAATAGTTTTTTTTTTTTTTTTTTTGGCATTTGCTCATTTTTGTGCTTGTATGCCATTTTCAAGTTAAAAACGGGGAAACGTATAGAAATTAAAAAACAAGGAATTTGGAATTAGGACTGGATTAAGAATGATGTTATAGAGATTAGTCTAAAATATATATGTAAATATAATAATTTTACTAGGATATAAAAATATGGGTAAAAGTTTGTAAATAGGAAGGTAAATATAATAATTACATATATTCAAATTTTTATATTATTACGTAAAATAAATTGGGCAATAACTTTATAAATATTAATATTAAAGTTAGAAAGGAGGCAAGATGCCGATGTAGGGAAAGGAACATGTAAATTTATTAAATTGCTAAAAAAGGAGGCATAGTCATATAAAGGACAGGCAAATAGAATGTGATTTAAATCTCCCACACCAGTTCCGCAGAGGCAGTCAGGGCTATTAATTACGTTAATACGCGCTAAATGAGATTGAGTGCAGTTGTGTCCAAGTCTCATACGTATTATAATAGATGTGACTAATTTATTAAAGAGACATTTGGAAAACCACGGTTTTGCTGGTATATTATGTTGTATGCTCCGGTAAAACTTTCCTTTTAAATTATCCTCAGCCCAAAATTTATTCCAGGATTCCTGCAAATAAACCCTGGGTAAGGTAGACAAATCATGATGGTAGTTCACATAAGGAAAAATGTCACCACACACTACTGCATCCTTCGCCAAAAGATCCGCCTTTTCATTTCCTGAGATACCACAGTGGGCCGGGACCCAGGCGAAGCTGACTGAATAACCCTTTAATGTGCATTTATGTAAAAGTCGACGGATATCAAAGATGATGGGTTTATTTTGATTATAAAACGGAAATTTAGCTAATGATTGTAAGGCACTCTTACAATCTGTTACAATTAATGATCTCTGTAGTCCCATCAACAAAACATATTCAACCGCTTTATACAGCCCAAAGCACTCTCCAGTGTAAACGGAGGATTCTGGGGGGAGTTTTATTTTTTCAATTATATTATATTGAAGGTGATATATTCCAATACCCACACAACTAGCGCCCTGTTTAGAGGCGTCAGTGAATATGTAGTGGCAACCCAGCCAATCTCTGTCTATTGTGTAGTTAAAGTTTGAATTGTGACATATGTCATCCTTAGAGATACCAATATTGTATTGAATGTTGGGGTCTAAAACGAGTTCATGGTAATTGCAATGAAATATGGGTAGTAACTCGGATTGATGAGCTGGAGCTTCAATGGCTTTCCATTTTGAGAGGCTTTCTATAAGACAAGGAGCAGATCTTTTTGCCCAATATCTGGATGTGGCCACTTCCTCAGAAAGATCAGCTACTCTTTTGGATAGAGGATGATTTACAAACTGTTGACACCTAAACACAAATCTATCCGACAAATATTGACGTCTTAACCGCAGGGGAGGATCACCACATTCTACTTGTAGGCAATTTATCGGACTTGATTTCATTGCACCCGAAACAATTCTCAGAGCCTTTGACTGTACTTTATCCAGTTTCTGAAAGCCAGCAACACTACCAGGCTCCAACAAAAAAGTTCCGTAGTCTAATACACTTCGTATCAAAGCATTGTAAATAAGCTTCAATGAAAATGGGTGGGCACCCCACCAGACCCCTGAGAGGCATCTAATAATGTTGATGTTTTTTTCACATTTTGCTGCAATATATTCACAATGATTAAGGCCTGTAAGATGAGAGTCTAAAATCACGCCCAAGAACTTTACTTGATTTTTTACTGGTAATGGTTTTTGATCGAACTGTACACTAACATTAGGTGGTTTACGCATTCTAGTAAATAATACAACATTACTTTTATTTACAGATAAATCCAAACCATTTCTTAAAAGCCATGAGTTTAATAGAGACAATGATGATGTTAAATTGTCACCTATTTTGTTTACAGATTGCCCACTGCAGTATAAAAGTAAATCATCGGCATACTGAAGCACCTGCACAGATCCATTGAGAGACGTTTCTAAATCATAAGTATAAATATTATAAAGAATAGGGCTTAGGACTGATCCTTGGGGAAGGCCCTTCCATACCAGTCTACTAACTTTAGTGTTATCAAGGTAAAGATTTATTGATCTTTCAGATAACATATTTAAAATGAAATTTGAGAGCATAACTGGAACATTTAATAAATTAAGTTTTTGTTTCAGGACTGATAAGAGTACACTGTCATATGCTGAACTGACATCCAAGAAAGCTGCAATTACATGTTCATTTCTAGTAAAGGCTAAACGAATGTCAGTGACAAACACACTCAGGCTGTCTAAAGTACCCCTTCCTTTTCTGAATCCAAATTGAGTGGGAGCAATTAGCTTGTTACTTTCAACAAACCATTCTAAACGAATTTTAACTAGGTGTTCTGCAATTTTAGCCAAAACAGAAGAAAGAGCAATAGGGCGGTAAGAAGAAGCTTCACAAGATGGTTTGTGTGGTTTTAAAATTGGAATAATTGTTTGAGATTTCCAGGAATAAGGAATATTACCAGAAGTCATGATAGTATTAATAAGATCTAAATATTTGTTAAGAACTGGTTCACTCAAATTTGCAATGAAGGAATATGGGATACCATCATCTCCTGGGGCAGAATCTTTAACATGTGAAAGAACACCTTTTAATTCATTAAAAGAAAAGGGGGAATTTAGTCCAAATGGGTCATTATTATTAGAAATGGATAATGGTATTGAAATAAAACTATTTTCTGGAACATAAGGTGGAGCCAACTGATCCATAAATTGATTAACTAATTCTGAAGGAATTTTATTGTGTGTAGAATTGTTAATGGCGGATTTAAACCGTCTTATATTACGCCAAACAACAGATGGACAGACATCAGGGCAGATAGAAGTGCAATATTTTCGCCATCCATCAAATTTCTTTTTTTAAGCAATTTCCTTGTGTCACGAGAAACTTGCAAGAAATTTTCGAAATTCTCATTAGTCATCATAGTACAATATTTTTTTTCTGCCTTTTTCCTCTTTTTGACAGACTGAGTACATTCATCATCCCACCAAGGTGGGGAGGGTATTCTACCAGAAGTTACATTTTTAAGAGGGAATGTTTGGTCAGCAGCTTCTATCAAAATGTTTGATAATAGATCAGAACATTGTTTTTCATTCCCTGAACATGTTTTAGGAATTCTATGCATTTTCTGCTCAACACAATGTTTAAATGTACTCCAATCAACATTTGTCAGTCTGTATTTCAGTCGAGGAGTGGGAGTTGTAACACTTGGTCTATTATAGGGAAAAGAAATGGTTAAAGGAAAATGATCACTGCCATAGGAAGAGGGTAAGGGCGCCCATGATAGAGATGAAGCCAAATCAGGAGTGCAGACAGACAAGTCTGGGGCACTTATGCCTTCATCTGGGTTTGTGTGGCGAGTTGGAAGGCAGGTGTTTAAAATACATAGATTAAGGGAATCAAAAACTTCTAATAATTGTTCACCATAATAATTTGTGGTTGAACTACCCCAGCATTGATGCTGAGAATTAAAATCTCCCATTACTAAAAATGGCTTAGGTAATACAGAAAATAAATTATAAATTTCAGAAAAAATATTTACAGAAGGGCGAGCGAAATAAAGAGAGACTATACAAACACTATTTACAACAGCAGCAACGACAGATATGTCATCACTATGAGGAGGAAGAGGAAAAGGTTTATGAGAAAGTGTATTTTTGATAAGTATGGCAACCCCGCCATACCCATCAGGTCTGTCAGCTCTTAGGCAGACATAGCCAGAGATTCTAAATGAGAATCCTGGTTTAAGCCATGTCTCTGAAAGAGCAAGTGCAATTGGTTCATATTTATTTATAATATGTATCAATTCACACTTTTTATTTATTACACTTCTGCAATTCCATTGAAGAATTTTCGCTTGATTGTCCATTATTAATGAGTTGTATGAAAGTTTGAATTAATGAGGCAACGTTGGACGGTAAAGAATTCGATAGAGATAAAGATTTAAATAAAGCTAATATTACATCAATGATTTGTTTGTCGTTATTATTTACATCATTATTATTTATATTATTATTTTTCAGGGCACACCCATTAGAGGGAGATGGACCATCATAATCTTTAATAAGGGACTGGTGTGTTTCACGGTCATATCCTCTTGTAAATTTAGGCAGTGGTTTTGGCTGTAGGAAGACGGTCTTTTTGTAAGATTTATTTGGTGATGATGGTGATGACGGATGTGTTGAGGGTGATTTATCATGGTTGGAATTATTGTGAGAAGTGGAAGTTAATATCTCGGCATATGATTTGGAAGGAGGAGGATGTAATTTTAATGCCTCAGAATATGACACACTATTCTGGGCCATGTAAATTTTGATTCGTTTTTGTCTTTCCAACTCTTGACAAGATTTATTAGTAGCAAAATGTAGGCCGCCACAAAGGAAGCATTTTGCACAGTCCTCCTCCAAGTCACATGTGTCAGCTGTATGGTTTTGCCCACACTTGTAACATCGAGGAGAAGACTTGCACTGCATCTTAGTGTGACCGAATCTGCAGCAATTAAAACATTGGATCGTTGGGAACGTATATAATTCTACCGACAGGGCATTATAACATAAGAAAACCCGTTTGGGTAACACTTGTCCGTCGAGTGTAAGAACAACCGTTTGAGATGGTTTCCATACTGGAGCTGAACCATGGACTTTATAATTTAATCGTCTGGCTTTGATTACTTTGCCACAACCAATGGGAACGGATATATTTTCAATGATATCATCCACAGTCCATTCAGTAGGTACACCACGGACTAAACCCATCCGTGTTATACTAAAGGAGGGAATATAAGCTTTTAAGTTATGTTTTGTTAGCGATGAGTCATTAATAAATGAATTTGCATCTTGGTATTTATTAAAAGATAATGTAATTCGGTTTCTTCCAATCCTCTTTAGACTACCATTAATAATACTTTTGTACAAGTTTTGTTTTAAAAAGTGTCCAAAGGCGACAGGATGAAGTGTTGCAGTGTTGTCAGAAGATTCTTTTTGTACATGCACAATAAAAGGAGATGCATCGGTTGATTCGTATTGAGTCCTTACTACCTGCTGAGGTGGCTGTGGGGGAGTTATATTTTGAGAGCAAGTTGAATCTTTAGACCCAATGTCTAGAGATTCAACCCGATTACTTTTATTGGTAATTTTAACAGGTGATCTTTCTCTGATACTACATTGTGTTTCATTCACAATGTCACAATTGCAGTCCGACGGTTTATTCTTATGGGAATGCTTATGCTTCCTTCTTTTATTGCAATTCTTGCATACTTTACGGGGCGACCGAATTCTTTTTCTATCGGATCTTAAAGAGCTATCCGTAGCAGTACTGGAGTCAGTTAACATATGCTCATTATCAATAATAATATTTAAACCGACCGGGGGAATATCCCCCGGGTCGGGCGACTCATTCATCACCACAAAAAAGAATAAAAAACTTACAGAATCTCCTCGAAATACTATTTACAGAAACTAAATAAAATAATAAACTAACATATATACTATTATTTACACTACTAATCTCTAATAACTAATAATAATTAAAATTAATTTCAGAAACGAGAAAAATCACGTCCGCCAAAATCAAGTTTCCCGCGCTTTTTTCAATCATAATAGATATACACATACAACTATTTATCATAATGTTTTGTAAATTTTTCACAATATGATTTGTTTATGAAGCTTAAACAATAAAAAAGTTTAACTCACCACAGACAACCAAAAACCAATGCAGCACTAGATATATTACTTTTTTTGTCTAGCACAAAAACAACGCGACCGACCACTGATATTAAGACTATATCAATAACAACTCGATAATAATCGCTAAAAACACAATTTCACTTAGAAAGAATGGCAATAAACATTACATTTGTTAAATAAATGGTATATTTATGTTATAACCTAAGTTTTAACAATAAATATTGCGTTATTTGATGGAATAGCCGCGAGCGCGGTGCCATTTGACAGCTGACTGGGCGAATTCGGGCGGCGCGGGGGCGCATGCGTACTGCACGCTTGGGGTAGAGGGGAATTCGCGGGGCTATCAGCTGATTCTACGAGGGTAGGCAGGGTGACGTCAAATATTTATGGGAAGCCGGTGAGTTGAAGATTATGCAACTTTAACTATTTTCTTGCCAACAATCTTTATAATGCAAACCAAGGTTGGTTTAGCAATTAAAGTGACTGTATGCTGACGGTGAGGTTTCGGTTTCGATACCCGGGTCGGGGTAGGTAACAGAACATAACATAACATAACGCCTATATTACCCAGAAGGGTGTGGCAGAGGTGTACAGCAGACTCACCCCCTATCACATGGCACTTTATCGAGTCTGGTGAAATTTGGGTTTTGAATCATTTACAACATTTATTTATTTTCTAGTGCTTTATTATGCAGGTATTCATCTCGCCACTGACGTTTATTTTCATTAAGTGTAAGTATATTCAATTACTTCCTTAATTAACTATCTACCCTCCTAATCAATGACGCTCGATTTGACCCGAATGCCGTGGTGTGTCAGAAGATGGGATCACGTTAATTAAATTACACTAGATTATTTACCGTCACGCTTTGGTGATCGCGCTGAATCGCCAGACTCCAGGAAACGTACCGAAAGGTTAATTTAATCTTGTCACGAAATAGATAGGAATACTACTCTTACTAGGACAAGATGAGTCTTGGACCGGGTTGTAGAGCGATTGATTTACATAAAAGGCTGATGATATAAATGTACGTACTTTTAAGTGCGAACTCCAAAAACTGCTCATAAGGAAATGTTATTACTTTATTCGATAATTTTTAGAAGATAAAAGTATACATACACAGCAATAAGGGTAACACATTTGCAATAATTAAGGAGATTTATATTTGAATTTGTATCATTATTTCATTTATGACATTCTAAAATATTTATTGTTTAATTGAAATAATGTAAGTAATTGTATTTTTTTGACACTTTATTATGATTCTCATTAATTTAATTTTGAATTCATCACATTAATTTAAATTTGACATTATTACTATTATTTCAATTTCAATAATCGTATTTTGTTATTTAATAAGCTTAATTATTGCATGAATTTATATTATTATTATTATAAAATTAAAACTATTTGAATGCGAATGTGGATGAATCAAACAACCTCTGTACCATCTTTATGTACCCATATTCGCAAATGAATAAATAAATAAATATCATTACAATCGGTTAGACTAGCCGGCTCCGAATCTCCGATAGCTGATAGCTGGTAAGTAAAATCTTTATTTTATACCAAAATACATTTCTGTTAATCACAAAAATAAAATAATTAAACCTATAATAAAAATAACTAAAACTAAAACTATATAGTAAGTTAATTGTCTACAGGAGAATATCCAGTCGGCTATCTTCTATCCCGTGACATAATCCAATTAGAAATTTGTAAGTAAAATCAAGGCGTTCAACCTTTGACGTCGACTACAAGATGTCCGCCAAACTTACTTAGATATAACTTAATCTCTTTCCAGCCTGTCGAGTGTGAAATTCATAAATTATGACTGAAGCGCCCTGCTTAATAAGTTTGGACGTAATTGTGTTAAGCTTTCAAAAGATAACTTAATTATTATGGTTTCAAAAGGTTCGTTTGTTTAAAAAATAGTCGTATTAAAGATTCCCGATCATGACTGGTTTGTGATCTTGCGGCATAATTTGCCTCGGGTTCTCTGAGTTGTGCAAGTGATAATTGCGATTTGTCCGTCAGAAAAAAAAGTCACTCAATAATAGCACGGAGTCTGGCATTGTGTGCGGTGGATGACTATAGGATCAGGAGTCCTATCAAATGGGACTGGGTAATATGTGTAGGTAATATATAATGTTATGTTATGTAATTAAGAACTTCTGCATTATTTAACTTCACCTGAAATACACAACATGAAATTACTGGAATATAAGGCATAACACCGTAGTCCTCAGCTACAGCGACACATTTGCAATCTGCTTTTGTGGACTTGATGTCCATGGGCCGTACTCCACTTACCATCAGGTGGACTACACGTTTGACCGCTGCAGGAGTAGTATAAAAAAACATATATTTATGTTTATTTGTACTAATAACACTAGGTATATATATAGCTTACACGCTACAAGAGTTATATATCGTTGAGTCTACACAATCAACTTTTTCATGAAAATTCAGGTGACCTGACTAAAATGTGTCAGTCGGAATAGCCGCTATTGTGTGAAAGAGTAATGAAGTGAGAGAGATAAGTCCGACGCGACCTTTGGTGGATATTCCTATAGTTTAAATATTCACAGTTAGCAGGGACAGTTTTAATTATAAAACTGGAGTAGGTACTCTACTTGATGAGGTGGTGTTTGTTATATTTTTGGTGTTTACAGCCCGTCTAGTTTTAATTACAAACGAATGTAATAGTTTACAGACAAAATGATGGAAATATTATAGAAACCGTGTCTACAGTACATAATAAATATGGATGTATGAATGTTGAGGAAGCGAAAGAAGCGTGTAAGGAGCGTAGCACATCGTTCCATCGTCTCTGCCAACCCGTGGGATGAAGGTTTGATTATATAAATATATGCATGTGTGTAAATTAATAATAATTTATTGTGACAAGATTTGAAAAAACCGTAAAACATTGAATTGTATAGAAAACAATGGAAGGTCTACGAGATGCTACAACGCCTACGAGATTCAAGTACTATGAGTTAGGATAATTTTATAAAACAAGTTTAGTCATCTACGATTATTCACAATAATTATTTTTAACCGACTTAAAAAAAGACTTAAAAAATGGGAGTTCTGTATCCGTATGTATTTGTGCATGTATGTAGGTATGTAACTTTCGTGATTTTCTCGGCAACTACTGACTCAATTTGAATGCGGTTTTGGTATTTCATTTCTCGTGTTTCAAGAAAGGTTTAAGTTAATAATTTATCAGGCTTTGATGAAGATCTTCAGAGACAGGAAATGGAACTCTTAAAAAACGAACAGTTAAATAACCGCGTTTTGTGCAACCGTTTGCCTGTATTAGTATTCTGTATTACTAACAACTAAAATGTCAAAAAATAAAAATATAACCATCTTCAAAAACTCATTTCGGTTGCTCCTAGATTTTTTTTTAATAATTTTATCTTACCACCACATTTAACGTTTGCTTATTCTAGAGATATGGCTTTCATACTTTTGCATGCATTGTTGTTTTGATAATAGTCTCGATATGTCTGCTGCACTTTTGTCAGTTAAGTTCTTTTGAGAAATAACTGGAATGATACAATTATACATTTTAATATTTCTAGCTCTTGCCCGCGGTTGTACGGCTCCGTCCGCGACGCGTACTATGTCCATTTTTAAATTTATTAATATTGCCGGTTTAATTGTACATTGATTATGTCTACAAACTGTGGTTTTAATAAATAATGCTATGTTACAAACACTCTGTAGGTATACGAGCCACACAAACTTTAGAATTAATAGCTTTCTGCCTAAAGTGTTCTGTAAATTTAACAAATTAAATCGTATTGACCTCTTTACTACTTAAACATTCTGCCAGAAGCTATCTAACGAATTACTTAGTTGAAAATAAACACAAATAATAACAGCATCCAACATTAAAATCTATACGATTTTAATGTTAATTACTTAATGCTTACAAACATGTGAAACTATTTCTTTTTAACCGACTTCAAAAAAAGGAGGAGGTTCTCAATTCGGTTGTATTTTTTTTTTTTTTATGTTTGTTCACCGATTACTCGAAGACGCCTGGACCGATTTGAGAAATTCTTTTTTTGTTTGATAGGATATACTTGTCATGTGGTCCCATTTTTTTTAACTTACGTTCTGATGATGGGATCCTAGAGAAATCGAGGGCAACCCTTAAATTTAAAAGGCTTCTATATTGTTTTTTTGTATATTATCTAAAGCTACTTGGATATTTGCATCTAGTAGTCAGTATTTTATGTTACTGAGCTGATGCTGGAAGGTACAACTCCTCAACGGTTAGGAGTACGGGGATAATTCTTTTAATATAGGCACCTTAAATAAATTTTCCGTCAAGTAACCGTCGTCTCCTCATTCGAGAAACATTCTTGCTGGGTCTACCCATCACTTAAAATAGTAAAATAAAATAATTTTTAACAAAAAAAAAACCGACTTCAAAAAGTAGATAAACTAAAAAGCAAAAAATAAATTTACTTCGCACAAAATAATACGTTTATACATTTAGTTAAATAGAAATTATTAAATAATTATTTTATAATTCTGAAGTCGGTGCTAAGTAAACAATAACTCTGTATAGATAATATCAATTTCTAACAACTATTTCTTCTTCTAACAACTATTTTCTGACTGAATATTAGTTATATTTCTGTGGTAAGTACCAATACTGGGCGACCGCGCACTAGCACAATTACGCCTCTCTTTATTGTGTGTACTGTAATTTGATATTGTAGTAAGGTTGTTATAGCTTTTACTTGGCACCGACTTCAGAATTATAAAATAATTATTTAATAATTTCTATTTAACTAAATGTATAAACGTATTATTTTGTGCGAAGTAAATTGATTTTTTGCTTTTTATTTTATCTACTTTTTGAAGTCGGTTTTTTTTTTTGTTAAAAATTATATTTTTTTTTACATTATGTTATAATATTGTGTCAGTTAAGTATTCAGTCTTTTAAAAAAAAATATAATCATATCGAGGCTGTTTAATGATACCATTATTCGGCTAACTATATGTGGCAACTTGTAATTGGCGTTAGCTGACCCATTTGTATGTAGCAGTTAGCTCCCCTAATAAAATAAAATATTAGAAGGTTTTTCTACTCGTAATCCCATAATGTACGGAATCTATCATAGCTACATTACATTAGCATTCATCGCACATCATAGCTCAGAATAAGGTCACGATCACGATACATTTCTTGTATTTGTGCCTCGTGACAATGGATACTAACGTTGATGACTGTCGATGCGCTGTCGAATGAGAGAGTTGGTCGAAGTGACGGCGCTTTTGCTGTTTTTTTTTTGTTACTTTTTATTAAACATTCATGTCGTATTAGAGACCTCCCAGTAAGCTTTTTCCGACCTGAGTATCGCCCCGGGTTGGGCAAATGTTATCCAGTATTTTCCAATCAGTAAATTCTCAGTACCGTCACGAAGTCTGGATAATGCTCGGTAAATGGCGATAGGTCCACCCCTAACACACGGGACTTAACTTAACCGGTGTAATAATGGTTATACACATCTGCCACACTCTTCTAGGTTATTTAAGTGTTTTTTTTATTAATTTCATATTATTTATTTGATCTTTACTTACAATTAGTGTCATAACATAGAATTAAATACAAGTAAGTTGCATGACATCTGTACTAATTTATTTATTTATTTATTGGAAGGCCAACAGCAGTAACAATTAATATTAATTAAAAAATTATGCAACATTCAGCCAATTACAGGTCTTCACGAAAAAGTAACAAAATATTATAAAATAAATTATATTCATTTCATTTGAAAAATTTTATTCATTTCATTTGAAAAGATGGTGCACATGAGTTTCTCACCAGCTCTTCTCATAATGCAATACCCATCGGAGCTGGTACTTAGTTTTATTTTAATCTGATTCTAAACAGTTGGATTAAAATTAATCTAAGCCCCGGTTATTCAAATCATTGTAATTAGTATAATTTAGTTTTACTTTTAATATATTTTTATATCATTTGTTTGTAATATTTTGACGTGTTCAAGCGCCTCCTGGGGCCTATGAAAATAAATTATTTGAATTTGAATAAGAACTACGAATGTACTACAACAAATCATAACAGAGCCTTATACAAATCAATTGGTTTAATAATACTAAACACACTTTTGATATTGAAAAAAGAAATCACGGCTTAGCACCTGTCTCATCAATTCCAGGTTTGCATTAAATATATCAAAATCATGTAATTTGCTTGCATCATTAGGGCCTATAGCTCTCCGGACAAAGCTATTCTGCCGCTAGTTAGATGGTTTTGTAGGTATACTAATACTGACTTTGGAGAGTAGTTCCGGGCTGTTCAACGACGACGAAATTACTAATGTTAACATTGAATCACAGGCAATCACCTTACACTAAAAGGTACAAACTTAATATTGTAAATATTCTAATTAAATGGTGTGATCACTGACAGTCATCGCTGTCAATAGAACTCCACCTCATACTATCGCTCACAAACCGGCGTCGTCCGTGACGTTTCCGGCACGCGTCCACGTCACGAGGGGCGCATTTGTTGTTTTGTTAAATTATAGATGTATGCATGCAGTATTGGAAAATAGAACGATTGGACTTCAATATGACACGTATGGCCTATATGGGTAATGGAAAACATAATAGTCGTGATTGCACAGCTGTTTTGATAAAATTTATAGTGTTTATATCTTTTAGTCATGGTAGAGCTCTTAAGGACGAGCTCAGATAGAGCAACGCATCTACAATCTGCTTTTGCAAAGATTGCCTGTAAGAAATTGCTCTTTAGCGATAAGGCCGCCCATTGTGCATTTGAAAATAATTTTAAGTTATATTTATTGTCAAACTGTATATTTTGGTGTACAATACAGGGCTGGGCAGTATTTGAAATACTTGTAATTGAAATACGTAATTAAAATACAAATACGTATTTGGTATTTGTATTTTAAATACTTCCTATACATGTAATTTGTAATTCGTATTTCAAATACCTGTCAGTGGAGTATTTAGTATTTAGTATTTTAAATACTTATGTTCTCAAAATACATTTTAAGAAATACACCATGATCATAACGTGCTTTTACTGAAAATATCGGTCGAAAGCTTCCGCAGGCAATATGGCGACTGTTAAATAAGGCAATCTTGAGTTGGTAACACTGCGCTTGTACTGTACAGGCGGCTACACATTAACCTATACAATTCCAGTTTAAGATGGTCTCGCGTTGTAAAGGCTTCCCGTGCAATGCGAGACCAACTTCTACTGGCAAAGTATACGTTGATCGGTAGCCGTGTGAACGTCAAAATTTGACATTTGACATTTGACATAGATTGGCGGTAAAATCAACGTAAGTACAAGAACAAGAACGTACATGGCTTCATTTGAAAAATGTAATATCTTAATTGTAATACCTACATTCAATGCAATAAAATATATTCTATTCTATTCTATTCAAACGTCAAATTATCAAGATTAATGTCATAAATTATTCACACAAAATAAACTTCTGTGATCCAAAGATAATGTAATACTACCGTATTTCCGGTGAAAATTTTTGCACCCAGGGTGTCAGAATCATGTACAGAATCACTAGTCTTCGACTTCGTCACGATGCCATTTACACCCTGAATAAAATTTGAGGGTTGCCCTCGATTTCTATGGGATTCCATCATTAGATCCTGCTTTAGTGGCCATGGAGCCATTTGGAAAGTACACTCTCTCAAATACAAAAAGTTCATAAATGACGGAGATATCGCTGGTTGGAAAAACATTTAAAAATATATATACGCGTCGAACATAGAAACTCCTCCTTTTTGAAAGTCTTATAAAACTTGGGATCATCTAAAGTACTTGTTATGATATGAGAAAGGTTAGGTCATAATCACACTGGCCAAGTGCGGGTTAGTTAGTAGAACTATTTACATTACCTGTGTATATTTTGTAATTTGTATTTTGTATTTTAAATAAAAACAGCACATAATACTGTATTTTGTATTTCAAATACAGGACGTAAAAGTATTTTGTATTTGGTATTTTAAATCGAACCGAAAGTATCTTGTAATTTGTATTTCAATTAAAGCAATACATGTATTTTGCCCAGCCCTGCATAAAGAATACTCTACTCAACTCTTAGTAGATTGATGATTTTCATGTAGTTACCACTTACCATTAGGTAGACTATACGTCCGTTCGCTACCTACGTAATACGCAAACAAACATTAAAAATAACCGTCCACTCAAAGTGTGAACCTCCTTCACACACCTCCTTTTTTGAAGTGTGATAAAAGGGGCCTAAAATTACTGGCGCATGAGGCATTACACCGTAGCTCTCGGATGGGACGACGCATCTACCTCGTCTGCTTTTGTGGTTTGATAATGTTTATGGGTTGCAGTTACCACTTACCATTAGGTGGAGACACGTAAGTTTACTATATTCTTTCGTCCTACAAAGAAAAACTTAAAAAAGAGGGAGCATACAGTAGATATAATATATGTGATAATAACTGTTTTTTAACAAAGCTTAAACTGAGCTTCATTTTCAAGTTTAAAATTAATGAGGATAAAATATAAACGAATCTAAAAAGAGTTACTCATTTATTGAATTAATTCCAAAATAAAATATGGAATGCAATAAAATATATAAAGCGCCTATCGAAATAGTGTTAGCAATACACGTCCGGGCACTTATGCAAAAACTTCACAAAATCGGTAATTCTTAGGGTGTTATTCACAGCAATCGATCGATAGTTATCATTGGCTGATCGATGGACGCTGGGAGATAAACAATTTGATCGACCACCAATCGATGACTTCATTCGATGTCAATTAATCCATTCTACGGTCGAGTAAATGATCTTGATCTATTGTTGCAGTAGATAATAGGGGTTTTTACCCCTTGTGGTCTCCTGCATTACTCCTGCCTGCGACATTAGCCCGCCACTACTGTACGAATTTTGTAAATAAAATGGACATGAAAAGTCGATGAAATTCATTCTACCATCGATCGACGATCGATCGATTGGTGTCATAACACTTTTAGGAATAATATATTTCTTGTGTGAAGCATCCTCGTATGTATACAGGTTACAGTCCATCGGCACCGTCGTCATAACTGTGTGTCACATCTGCTGTGAAATGACGAGCGCGGATGCCACCTAGCGGACGACGGGTCCTGAATCAAGGGATTATCGTTATTCAAGAGATTTAGCCCCAATTTTAACTAAGTTTCACGGTTAACGCTGAGCTACGGCTTTCAATTTCTCTGTTTCTAAGTAAAATCTAACGTGAATTAACGCGATCATGCATTATTTACCTTTTAGGCTTGACGTTTCGGCAGACAGATTACACTGGACGTGGTCGCAAGCAGACTGATAATGCATGATTGCGTTAATTCCCTTTAGATTTTACTTAATCATGCAACGCATAAGTTTAAAAGTTACTCTCTGTCTCTTTCAAACATTGAGTAAGAGAGATATCGAATTGGTCGCATTGACACATGAACGATATTGGGTCTTAAGGGTGTTATAACATCTACATCAATCGACGCAAAGCAGAGCAGTAGTGCGCTTTGATTGGCTCTTTAAAAGTCAAATACAATAAATTGATCGACGTTCGATCGATTTAAATGGTAACATCACCCGAAGCGTTCTTATATGGTCAGTCAACAATATTCTGCTGTATTCTTTGAAATATTCAGTGACTGTAGTTCTCTATAACCACATGGCTATATACCCCAAACAGGTTGTAAAATCAAATGATTTTACATATTTTTACATAATTACATACCTTGAACATGTTTTTAACTTTCAAGGTTTGTTTTTTTTTCATATTAGACAACGGGTCTAAATTGCGTAATTATTATAAAGGTAAATAAACGTCTAAACGACAAGCATAGGTATTTATTTACCTAAAGGAATAATAATTATTTTTGTAATTAATGTGTAATGTAGTGTAATGAAATCTATGGTATTAACTGAAATAAATGAATACTTAATTTAATTAATAATAATTTACTATTTTTTAGTTTTGAATGAATTCAGTCCGCAAATAAGTTGGTCGCACTATAATAATAATGGCATACCAATGAAAGACTTAGATACATGATTTGTTTACTATATATTTACCATATAATAAAATAAACTTATTAACTGCATATTATATTACAATAAACTACGAGTATAAGAGGTATTAAAACTACAAAGATCGAAGGAGGACTTCTAATAAAATAATACATAGTAGAGTCAACAATACATTTATTGAAACAATATATAACTCGAAACTTAACTACACTTAGTACAATATACTATATATTAAAGTTTTGCACCATACAATCAGCATAACAACAAAATATTTTAATTAGTTTTAAAACAGCTATATAATATAGCTAAGATATAGTTATATTTTGATTACAATATGACTTGAATAACAAAATTTACTTTATTAATAATCTCTCTACTCTTACAAAAATATGTATGATTTGATTAAATATTCTGGATATTAGTAAGTTATTAAAATAAATGCCTGATTGTCTATTTGTAAACTTTCCGTCAGGAAATTCACAATAGCAGCACAGTTGGAATTGTGCCCGGTGGATGGAGATAGGCTCACCCTCTATCCCATGGGGTGTGTGTATACCACCCACATTTCACCTGTCACATCTTTCTGGGTAATATAGGCGTGATGCTATGTTATGTTTTGTTATTGATATAAACTCTTATAAGTACTGTCAATACATAATATTCCTTACATTCAAAGTTTGAGCCAACGAGATATATTTTTACAAATAAATTTTGATAATATCTCTTTTTCTTTCGTAAAATTAACCATTTAATTACATGTACTAACAAACGAAATACATCAACAGCTACGTATGTTTGTCCAGCACCCACCTCTCGAACACATGCAGCAGTTCGAAGCACACCTCCGCCAGGATCAGAGCTATCACCATCCATTCCAGCCGCACGTGGTGCCTGTCTGCCGCCCACGATGACAGCAACTCTAGGAGCTCCACGCAGTGGGTTAGACGTTCGTTTAGGACCTGAGGGAAAAGCTCAGAAATGAATTATCAAAGTATATACATACTTTATCATCTAGAATTAATTACCCAAAGGTACCTGACCTAAAACGATTAGCATTGAAGGTAAAATTTACCTCCTTTTCAGGTTTATGTCTATATTTACCACCAAAATACCAGAGCTGTGGTGCAAATGCAAATGTGCTGTGACAGTATTATGCTGAATTCCGTACCCTTTCCGGCACATAGGTTTTTTAAATAGAAATAAGTAGTTTTAAAATTGTTCATATACTTTTAAGATTTGCCGGCATAAATGTATCTTATTCTTTTTTACTTTTTATTTCATTGTCTGCCATGACATTTTAAAATTGTTAATTCACAGAAAATTTTTCATATACATACTTATAAGATTTGTTGGCTTAAATCTTATTGTTTTTTTTTTATTTCACGAAACTGTCTACCTTGAAATTTAAAACAACACAAGATGATTATGCATAACCTGTTACAAATTAACGATTGAATTCATGATTTTCCATATTCAGGTTGATTTATTTACGTACCCTAGTCCTCCTAGAGATAGTGAAGTACGCCACAGTGCTGGAATACAGCCTCTCTAGCTGCTCCTCCTCCCAATAGAAGTCAGGAGTGTCCAGCAGATCAGATTCTATGGTCAAATGGTGCCGGAGAGAGAATATCTCACCAAGTTTGCGCACCACCTGTAACAAACCAACACAAATTGGTTAAAAGTTTAAAGGCCAGTTTCAGAAGTTTCGTATAAATCTTATCCAGTCCAAAAAATATAACCTAACAGAATTTAAATTTGATCAGGTTAAGATTGCGTAAGGCCGGCAATTACGTGAGGCCTATATCCAACAGTGGACGTCGTTGGGCTGAAATGATGATGTTGATGATGAATTTAAAAGTGACTCAAGTTACACTTGAAAAAAGAACACGGCTGTCACTTTCATTTATGTGTGTTATATGCTTATCCTGCCAATAAAGTTTATCTAACACCTGTGAAATTGGAGCTAAATATTGTAATGTGAATCTAAAACTAGAGTGTACAGACTAGCGAATGGACGCATAGTCACGATGGTAAGGAGCAACTTGGTTGCAGATACATTGCTACATGTGATGACTGGGAAGCACAGAATAATTACATAAAAGCTCATGAGCCCATAGTACATGTCTTTATGCTAAATTATGTTCATTTTGTATTTATTTTGGTGTGCAATAAGATTATTCTATCTATCTATCTATCTATACTTACACACACACTGAAACCCATATCGTCGCCTCACGTTTCCCTATTGATCCTCGAAGCACGAATTAGTTGTGAAATAAGCTTCCTGCTCAGAGACTACAGCATGGGGTTCTTCAAAAAAAGTGCAGACTTCAATGCACGAGCAAATCATATGCTACGGTAACTACCATCGCACCATGCTTGTTTGCCACGAATGGAGGTAACGCCACCATCAGCTCACAGCACTGCTCCGGCAGTACGTATAAATCGGGGCAAACATCTTGAGCAAACGACCTTGAATGCGCAGAAACGAATTTTGGGTCTCTTTGGTTACGAGGCTGAGGCGCAGGGGGCGTACCTGCGCGTGATTGGTTGATCAGTCGACCCTTGCCCCGCGCACCGCGTCTTCGTTCCGCTCTCTCCCGAATACACGTGCGTGCAGTGAAGTGCTCACTTTTGTGCTCTGTTATAAATCGTTAGTTGTTGTTGTTATTTGTTGAGTTAAAAGCGGATTTTATCACTGAATATTGTCGGCGATTTTGCCAATATTAAAAACCGAGTTAACTATTGTTTTAAATCGTAAGAAGTTCAACAAAACATGCCGACAAGCATTTTTTTCGATTTAACTATTGTTTAAGTTATGAGAAATTTGACAAAACAATGCACGACATAATGACGACATACAAAATGTTGCACATGTCGGCTATTGTTTATATTTTGGCTATTGCCTGCCACTGCACTCACACAAATACAATTGTCTATACACAATACAATATCCCGAAATAAACAGTAATTGTAATAAATAAAATAGGTAATTCTAAAAACTCGACGTAACTAATCATATTTATAGCAATATTTTGCTCGTAAGTGTACGATGCGCAAACTTTCCCCTACCACGTCACCTAATGCTCAAGAAGTTTGCCCATAATTGTACCTCTTTCTTATCGACGTGCGCGGCGCCGTCGTGCTGCATGGCGGCGGTGTGCGAGCGCACGGACGCCGCCAGCGCTTCCAGGCGCGACTCCCAAGCCCCGAGGCGGGACGACTGCACCATCGCGTGACTGAAAGTATACAAAGGATTGCACTGATTAATTTATTTTTTTTGGCACCACACAAAATGTAATAGTTGGTATGTAGTACACTTATTATAGGTACAAAAGAAATAATAATTTAATGTTCTGCTGGTACTTAAAATAGGATATCCTTTCAGTTTTACAATTAAGCTAGGTATGAATAAGAATGTAAACCTACCAAATTTACAAAATTTATCTTTTCATTGTGGCTTATTTTTGTGTAAAAATCCTTTTATCATTTTAAAATGGCACTTAAATTCACTTTCACATTCAAGATGTTGTGATGATTGATGAAAGTTTAAGCTCCGCGAATTTATAGTAGAATTATTTTTGTATGACGATTTAAAGTGCTTTATGAAGTCTAAGGAATAAAAATATTTTCAATTCATTTCAGTCATTTTATGTAATTAAAATGAATGATGGAAACAACTTACCTGAATGTATACCTTTCCAGCGAATTATCTCTACTTGGCACTAGTACAAATGATGACTCCTGTAGATGACACTTTTTGCTTGAAACAAAAAGAAAGTTGTATTACGTTTTGTTGACTGCCTCGATAGGCGGTTAGCGTATGCGCCTCTCCGCGAGGTCTCGTGTTCGATTCCCGAGTCGGGAAAAGTGTTATTTGAGAACTTTCCGTCAGGAAATTCACAATAGCAGCATGGAGTTGGCATTGTGCCCAATAGATAAAATAATAAATAAATAAATAAATATTTCACGACGCACACACAACGCCATCTAGTCCCAAACTAAGCAGAGCTTGTACTATGGGTGCTAGAATAACTGATACTAATACATATATATACTTTTCTTTTGTAAATACATACTTATTATACATAGAAACACCCAGACTAAGACAAATCCCCATGTTCATGCACACAAAGATTTGTCTTAAGTGGGAATCGAACCCACGACCTCGGCGTCGCAGGCAGGTACACTACCCACTCCGCCATCCGGTCGTCAAGATGGCGATAGGCTCACCCCCTATCCCATGGGACCCAAACATAACAGGTGAAGTGTGGGTGTTTTACACCTCTGCCACACCCTTCTCAGTAATATATACACATGATGTTATATTATGTAATACTAAAACTGTTGTATATGTATATGATACATCCAGGGAAATTATAATAAAACTAAATAAAGTATAGTATATAATAATACTATAGGCTCGTAATAATAATAGTAATTGTTCCACTTAAGAACACTTAATGGCTTAGGCCCGAACCATCAGTTTTACCAGCTTGCAGAGAAATACAAACAAAACAAAATAATAATAAAAATAAAGTAATTACAAATGGAAAGCAGTAGCAATAATTATGTGAATAAATATCTTACGTATTTTGATGATAGACATAAGTCATAACTTCTCTCTCCTTCTGTACCACTTCTCTTGGATAACTTTCCACTTCATATCTGCAATTTTAAAAAAATATATGCCCTTTTTCTTTTTAAAGATCAATTCAGTTATCTTACTAAACTAATATTATAAGAGGAAAAAATAGTTTTTTTGTTTGTTTGTTACAATTTAACTACTGGACCAAATTTAAAATTTCTTCAATAAAATTGCCATACTATATACTCTGTACCAAAATCAGAGACACAAAAATGTCAAATTCACAAATATTTTTTTGTGAATAACATTTTGTAAAGTAGTAATTCGTTTTTTTTCTCTTTGATTTTGGTACAAAGTAAAGGATTTTTTCCTGCTTAGATAATTTATAATATGTTTTTTTTTTAATTAATATTTGTTAGCACAGATAATATAATACTAGTACAGATACCCAATCTCATACAAAAAATTGACGCCACCCTAAAAAATATTATTCTGGGGGCTATTTTAATTCATTTTTTATGCCAATAGATGGCCGTACTTGTGAGTAGTCTCAACCGCGCTACCTCAACGCCATCTAGCTTTTGCAAAAGGTAACATAGGTACATGACGTCCTTGTGTGCGTAAGAATGTGTCTGTGTGCGTGCCAAAGCTGTCAATATATTATTATCTGCATGTGTGCGTGTCAGTATGTACATTACCATTACGTTTGACCTTCTACAACGCTATAACACTGCTGCATTCAAAATATCAAACGATATTTTAAAGTTTTAAATGAAATGTAATGTAATAAAATAATGATTACTTTCTATTGCAATTGATTTTGATTTAGACTAAACTAAAAAATATAAGGGAAGTGTCGCTAAAACGAGCAAAACAAAGGTATCGCGGTAAAGGGTGTCCTTGTTGCGCTCACTTGGCGTGAGTCACAAACCTTTTGTTCAAAACCTTGAACCTTTTTTATTTAGTCGTATTTATTTCGGAATGTTAGTACTCAATAAAACTTTTAAATCAAATTCAACTCATTTATTTCAAACGAGTACAAACACATAGGTACAAGCACATAGTTATAAATAGATTTTTTTTAAAATAGAGAATTCAGAATTTATGCCTGTGCCACTCGAGGAACGTTAACTTTCTGAAGTGTCTGTTACATTTATTATAAAGCGATTGGCTGTTTTGTCTATTTGATGGTCAAGACCTCTAATCACGGCTGCTTCTTTTTTGACGTGATCGACACAATAGGCATGATGACTAATTTTTATTTTTGTATGTAATTGAAACACCTCTTGATATAAGAAACATCATTACAAGAATTACTTTGACCTAACATAAACTTCCTGAGATAATACAATTTCAAATTCACATTAATAATAGACTCGCCCAAACGCTCCAAACAAAAGGCTACTCAAGCGTGACGTCACGCTTGAGTATTTTGTATGTGAAGTTATGAATTTTGTTAGATAGCTATACGAAATATTGCGTTTATAAAAATGGTTTTATTACAAATATTGCTATAAATTGTGTATGTAATTTAATGATAAAAAAAAATCGAATAATTTCGTATTTTAAAAATGAACTCGTCCATGAAACTTTGAATGATCATAAAATAAGTTAGATTTATAGTATGTAACAAAAAATTATTTCAATTGGTTTATGTTTACCTATAGTTTGATAAGGTATCCTATATTTTACTATCTATAGATCAGTCACCATGCCTATTGTGCCATTTTTCAGGCGTTACCTGATTGAAGGCATCATTAAATAATGTTTTAAAATCATTTAATATAAATGTTGTATTGTGTCGAGCAACGTGACTTTTAGTGTCCGCCCATCATACGAGCTCTATTGGATTGAGTACCCCTGACTCACCACATAACCCAAAAAATCTTATTTTTTGTTAAGAAATTAAAAATTCGGTTATTTTATAATTAATTGTATACTTCTATGAAAATTAGTTACAGCTAAATAAATAAATGTAATGATGGCATGTTCTTTGATTGATACATAAGTTGAAAACTTATACAATTTATATAATTTATAATATTTATAAATTAATTATTTTTGAATTACGTAAACAATAGCAATTTCATATTTCATTGTTTTATTATATATTTTTGAACATGAAAAAATACCACAAATTATGCCCCTAATTTACGTATTTCTTACTTAATACCTTGCGATAATAGGTGTTTGATTAACCGGTATTATGAAACTCGATCGATGCAGTTAGCGACAGTTTTAATGACCGCCGATCGCTATCGTAATTTTATTGACTTTTTGGAAGAAGTCGGATCAATGATTTTTATTCTTTACTTATCTGGAACTATAGAAGCGACTATAGAACATTCACAGTTCGCGCGCTGTTATAAGTTTCAATTTTGCGTGCACGTGGGTACCTCATGCGAGGTGTAGGTATAATTTTTACATTTACTTGACTTACGTTTGGGAGTGAATCTTCTGTTGTTCCCAAGGACGATATGATACCTACTTAACTTTGTTACTTATTTTGCCTATACCTACTTCAAATAATAATTTCAACATTAATGCAAACACAATTTAAACGTCTAAAGTCAAAAACATAGTTGCAAAAGAAAATCTTTATTTATTTCTGGTAAAGTTTGATCGAAAAATCTAAAATCTGTTTATACAAAAACGTGCAATCATGTTTGCTTAGCATTGTTCCTACAACTGTCTTCGTTCGCAAAAACGTATTTTTGTAGCAATCTTATTATCGAAATGTTTAGCTAGACTAAGATTGCTTTGAAGGAAGAAGACAAGGGAGGTTTTAGTCATATCACTCAGTACAAAAAACATGTACCTATGTACCCACTAGTGTATCTAGGGGTGCGCTTTGTTTTTCATAAAAAAAAAATCTTCATAAAATCGCAATTATTTTCCGAATTTGTTATTAATAACATTTTGCTTCATACTCATTGGCATTAATAATATTGTTTTTCATTCACATCTTTTATCCTATTATTTTCTTATATTACCTATAGTTTTTCTTAATGATACCGATCTTTCTTTTCAACTCCTTTATTTTTATTCATACATTTGTTTGTTCTTTTTTTTATGAATTTCTTCATTTTGAGTGTTACGTTATTTACTAAAAATTATTTACTTTATTGATATCCATAATGTCAATATAAATATATTAATTATTTATTTATTTAATTGTAAAAAGATCAGAAAAACATCTCGCATAAAATATCCACAAGAGCACACAAACAATCCGAAAACTTCTACCGAAGTGAAGGAAACACGCGCCCGTTTATTTGTAAATAAACATTGAGTAACATTGCAGAAAAACGTTTTGTTTCTGTTCGAAGTACATCACATGGCAATTGATATCTATATTATTTTAGATTATAAAAAAATAATAGTTATTTATGGTACAAGTGAGAAAAAGTTTATATTTCTGTTGTGAGTGCCAATTTTAAATCTTGAGCTTGCGAAGTAGTCTTAAATTAAATCACGAGCGCAGCGAGTGATTCTAATAAAGACTACTTCGCAAGTGAGAGATTTAAGAGGTCACGAACTGGAAATTAAATTTTTCTTACGCGTTACATACAAAACTTTTCACCTCTTCCAGTGAGAAAATATTAAGATTTAAATAAACTCGTACTCGATTGCTTAACTTTGGATAATTCTATGTAATACGACAGTAGAGAATACCGATTCAAAATGTGTTTTAGCGCCTTCTGAAAGTCGCCACTTATTAAATATGTCGTATGCTTTCAAATACTTCTCACGTGATTTTTCTGGTAAAAAGCAAACATCTGTGTACTAGCTTCTAACTTGCTTCTACTAGCAAGTTGTTTCAACTATTCTGAAGTTCCACAAAGTTCTTTATCACTTGATTCACTTTTTTTTTGTTAAAAAATTGCAGTCAACGATTAAACATAAACTGGAAAGAATTTAAAGTTCCCTGCGATGAATGACACTGACACAGACACATTTTTTTTTTAAGAATGCGTTTGGAAGTTTGTTCCTTAACATTTATGTATGGAGTCTAATATTAAATACTTAATTTTTATTAAATTTAATGGTTAATCACGAATATAAAAACATTAAAATACTAAATAAGCGTGTATTAATATAATTTAAAATAATTAAAACGTATCGTTTGTAGTTTTTAAATAAAATTGATGTCAAACAACCACCATGTAGGTTATAACCTACATGGTGGCTGTTTTGTTTTTATTAGCGCCTATTCATTGGAAGGATTTAGTGTTTCGAAATTTAAATCACTTTGCCTCACTAGTGAGTAATAAGCGTTATTACTCACTGAATTCTCGCAAGCAAACGATCTTTTTCGTGCTGGTGTGGTGAAAAATACATTTGATTACTTACATTATTAGAAAAACATGTATTTAATATCTATATAATTTAAAAAGTTCGATGATGATTTTATATCTAACTACTATTTGAAGGCAATCGTAGACTCAGAAACTAAACGCGTCATCGTAAGTGAATGTCCATTAAGATGTTGAGTGACAAAAGCGTCGAACTCTAATTTGTTTATAACTCAATCATGGACCTAATAATATTAAGTCCATGTAACTCAATATACACTCACACACTCATACAATGTTAAAATAAAATTGAAATAAGCGCCATCTATTAGCCACAAATAACCTAACCGCATGAAATTTTGTGCCGTATCCAAGACGGCGACTGAGGAGTTAAAGACATAGATTTATTTTTTCTCTCAAATCACTTTGAATTAATTGAAGAATGCTTTTAACGTTTTATATATACGTGTAGTAAACAGTGCACTCCTGGCAACACCGCTGGGTTTAACAAAGTTCATAAGACTATGCTCAAATTTTAAATCATAACTTGTAATAAAATAATAGTTTCTTACCTAAATTGTGATAAAAGTGTGGAACATAACCTCAAAAGACTAAGGACGGAATATTGCACCCTTGCCGTATTGATATTGTGAGTAAATCAAATCAAAACATTTCGAACACTCGTTGATCATCTTCAAAATTCACTCACACATACGTAAATACGTCCACTGAACAGCTGATTTTTAAATCTTAATGTACACACAGAGACGATAACATTATCTCAACATCTGATTTTGACAACTGTGAAGTACAACGAATGAACTAATGACCTACATATTGAGTGAACGAATCTTAGAGTGACCATCATTAAAAACTAGATGTACCAACATTCTAAAGTAAAATAAATATTGTCCAACTTGTTGGCCATGCATCGTGATTGGTGGAAGTTATAAGTTATGTACTATTTCGAATACACACCATAATTCCGACGTTTATTAATAACAGGCTCGTGGCGCAACGGATAAGCAAACAGAGTATATGCTTATTGAAACCGAGTTCGAGACTCACTGTAAAGTGTCTTTTTGTGAGAAATTTAAAAAATATTAGCACAGTATTGAATTTTCTTACATTGAAAAATTATGGATTCGGCATCAAAGGATAATATCACACTTCGTAGACACCGTAAAACTGCTTCCTTATCAGATCTATCTGTCTAATGCTACTGCTACACCTGCGTTAACGTTAACGTGAATGGTAATCACCAACTATGCGTTAATAAAGGCATTCCAAATATTCAAATTGGTGCCTTAGCTACATTTACGTTGCAATGCCAATAAAGCTAATTCTTCAAGAAATAACGTGTTATCCAGTGTGACCATTTGTTTAATCTGGATTAGAAACAAACAGCAGTCTGTCAGGTTTTTTTTTTCTTTTTCAGTACATATTAGCTTATATCATGCACCTCAAAAGTCGCCAGATCTGGCGACAAAGTCGTCAAATTGGCAACACTGTCATCATACGTCAAGTTGACGTCAAGCGAAATATTATGTCATTAATGTAGCCAACGTCCGTCAGCGCGCTAAAGTGAACGCTAAAACCCTTTGATGTGTCCAAAAAACCGACACCCGACCTATCGCCTAATGTCTAATGAAAATAGCAATGCCGTTAGTCATTAATCACGTTAAACCTTTGGCCACATCTGCGTAAACGTGATTATTTGCGCGTTAAGACGCAGGTGTAGCAGTAGCATTAGCAAACTACGACGATGATAAATACATGCATGACACTACTATGTTGAGTATTCCAGACAGTTTACACAACAACAGAAATGATATTGTTGAAGAGTTAAACGAACGTATAAAATCACTTGAGATGCAATTATTAAGTGCGCATCAGGAAATTGATAACCTGAACAGCGAAAATTTTCTATTAAAATCGGACTTACAAAAATCTGTGAAGAATTTAGAAACCTATAGAACAATTTGCACAACGCCTGAAAGAAAAATGAACACACCAGACTCAAAATTATCACGGAAAAAAACAAAGAATAGTCTAAAAAAATCGCCTATCGCTTTCTCCGCGACCAAAACCAATATAGACAGACAGGATAAAGAAACGCAAACTTCTGAACCAATTTTCCCCGCCTCTTTACGGTCTGACGGAACTGTGAAGTCAAATTTATCGGAAAGTAGTATTGCTAAAATAAACTTACCAGGCGCTATAAAGAATAAACTCTGCATTCTTAGCAGCATGTGCACGAGGGGAACTCTGCCTGTGATTGAAGAGACGTATTCCCCATATTTCGATTATTGTCACTATCTGCTACCAAATTTTATTAATAGCGGTACATTAAATACAATGGAATGCAAATTACGTAGTTTCACATTTATGGACTATTGCCTTATATTTATCGGAGAAAATGATCTGCAATCAAGTGACTATGTAAGCATATTGAACAATTTAAGAAAATGGTTAGCGAAAATCACTCACACAAACATTGTTATCTGTACCCCGACCTACATAAAAGGCGCATTAATAAAAAATTACAAAATCGAATTATTTAATAATCTCCTTGGCCTGGACCTTAATAACAACAGATACGCCTACCTTTTTGACAGCAACGCTAACCTAACACAGGAAATGTTCTCTTACAAAACAGGAAAACTAAATAGACATGGATGGAGTAATATTCACAAAGAGATAATGAGCAACATTATGGTTGACCATCAACTAGCGTTAACTCAGGAATTTTTACCTATTTACATTAAGAGCAGCAGCGCGACTATTAACAATGACAAATGTGCTATAATATCAGAAGAATCATCTCAGTTTTTTCTCTAACAAGTACATTAATATCCTACATCAAAATTCGGCTGGATTATTGAACAAATCGGATTCGCTTTCAATTAATTTACTTGAACTTAGTGATAAGAAGTTAGAAATTGACGTATTGTGTGTCACGGAACATTTTATAGCATCTGGACGGGAACATCATTTGTACATCCCTAACTATACCCTTGCAGCAAGCTATTGTCGTTCCGGTAGCAGAGGTGGTGCATGCATATTGGTTAATAAGGGACTTAAGTTTAAGGAATTGCAACAAATTAGTAAATTATCAATTACATCTTCTTTCGAATGCTGTGCAGTGGAATTGTTGGATCACAAAATTCTTATAGTGTGCGTGTATAGAACACCAATACGAAACAATTTAAAAATATTTTTTGAAAGACTAGAACATGTTCTAAGATATATCACAGGAATTAAATACCAGAATGTTGTGATTGCTGGTGACTTTAATATAGATGTCATAAAACGAACAAATATATCTTTGGAATTTGAATATATATTATTAAATTTTAATTTCAGATTGGCTCTTAATCAGCCAACAAGATTAAGTTCTGGGACTTGTATAGATAATTTTGCTCACAATTCTAGAAAACATTGTAAGACCGAAGTGTTTGAATTTGGCATCTCAGATCATACTGCTCAAGTGATAAGAATACCTGTAAAAAAGATATTCAAGTTAAAGTGTTGGTATAAAATGAGACGTGACTATAGCAGCGAGAACATTCAGAAATTTAAAGAAATTATAAATAGTCTCTCTTTTCATGAGATTTACGAAACAGACGATATAAACATTGCATATCGACATTTTATTGAGCTTTTCAGCCTTTTTTATGAATTATGTTTTCCCTACAAACGAATGACTATTAAAGTTAACACTAAACCTAAATGGATATCACGAGGAATTAGGATTTGTAGCAAAAAGAAAAATCATCTATTGTGGATGTATAGAAAAAAGCCAACGACATTAAAAAAAGAAAACTATGTCAACTATTCAAAAAAGTTTAAGAAAATCATAAATCTTACTAAACGTGCACAAAATAACTATAAAATTAATACATCGGATAATAAATGTAAATCAACATGGCAAATTATAAACAATAATAAACTTAACATACCAAAAAATCCGATTGATAGTATTGTTGAAGATCGAGATTGATCATGTATATACCCTTTACATTATAACCATAAAGTAGATTTTTAGTCTATTAAATATACTCTGTGTATTCCACTCTTCCTAATCTGTCGTTTTCCACTCTAACATGTAAAATGTGAATCTATGTGTAATTATTATAATATCCTGTTTGATCACATCATTGACGTAGTAAATATTGTGTGTTTATTCTGAGCAATAAAACGCGTATTTGGCTGAACATAAAGAAGATTTTATTTATGACTTCAAGACCCAATTTCGTTGGTAGCCGCATGCTTTGAATCCAAGCGCCCCTGCTCTGCTCAACAGGTTATCTGCCCAGAACATAATAAAGCGGATGCCACGAAGAAAACCAAAGAAAGGTACGCTTAACCTCATTTCTTTTTGGTCGAGTTGCACATCCCTCTGTGCTAACTCTTTGTTCGTTTGTTCAGCCAATTAAACCACAATAATGTCGAGTGATCACAATAATCACAATGGACACATTCCCTTTGAAAAGCTAGATGGCTTACAGACATACACGAACTGGAAGTTCGCTATAAAAATGTTACTTACACTGGATGGTTTATGGGGCTGTGTTAGTGGAGATGACACCGATGCGACCCGTGATAGCCGCGCCTTGGCGAAGATTTGCTTGACGATAAAGCCAGCCTTATATCAATACGTAAGAGACGCCACATCGGCAAAGGATGCATGGTCAAAACTTGCCGACGCCTTTGAGTCGAAAGGTTTATACAGGAAAGTACTGTTATTGCGTCAACTTCACAAAATTGAGTACAGTCAGTATGGCGGCATGTCTGAGTATATTGAGGCTGTCATGCGGCTCGTTCAGCAACTTTCTGACATAGGCAAGAAGATAGATGATGATGAAGTCGCAGAAATTCTTTTAAGCGGCTTGTCACAGGAATATGACAACCTAGTATCTGGCCTGGAAACTGCCTGTCTTACCAACAAACTGACGGTGGAACTTGTGCGTGCCAGATTGCTGCAGGAGGAACACCGTAGGAATGGAAATGATCAGGAAGGAGCGAAGGCATACCTAGGAAACAAAAAGAAGAAAACATCACCTATGTTCTGTCAATTTTGCAAAAGAAGCGGACACACAATCAAGCGTTGCTTCAAGCGCAAGAAGGAGCTGAAGAATACGGAGGAAAACCATACTATGTTGGCGTCAGCCATGGCATGCAGCAACAGCAGCAGCCATGATTTTGTGGTTGACTCCGGTGCATCTCAACACATGGTAGCTGACAAAGAGATACTTGTGAAGCCTAAAGGTACACATTCAACTATTTATGTAGCGAATGGTCAGAAATTATATAGTAATTATACTGGTAGGCTCTCTTTGTGCTCTAATGTTAGCTTAATGAATGTTTTACATGTGCCTGACCTCACCAGTAATTTATTGTCTGTAAGTCAAATCACTGATAAGGGTTACACTGTCATTTTTAATAGGGATCACTGTAAAATCTTTGATAATGTAAAAGTCACTGGCAATCAAATATTAGTTGCTTCAAAAGAAAATGGTCTGTATAAGTATAAGGCGCAAGTACGACACATCCTTGAGGAGGAGCCGTCCAAGCTCTTGCAGACTAGGCAAGAGACAGTGAAGGCTCACTCTGTTTCGACAAGTCAGATGGACTTAATCCACAGACGTCTTGGTCATCTGTCTGAATCAGGTATGAGAATTCTTGGTGATGGGAAGAAATGCATGAACTTATTATTTCAGAAAGATAGTACCATCAATGGTAGTTGCGTGCCATGTCTGACTGGCAAAATGGTGAAGGCACCATTTCCTGTTGTCAACATTAAACGTACTACACAAGCCTTAGAAGTCATACATTCAGACGTGGCTGGACCAATGCAAGTCGAGACTTGGGGTGGTGCTCGCTACCTTTTAACCTTCACTGACGACCATACCCGGAAAACATGGGGATACCTTATGAAGCACAAATCAGAGGTGAGTTCACTTTTTATTAATTTTAAAAATATGATAGAGAAACAATCTGATTTGCCAATAAAAATTTTACGCAGTGACAATGGCCTTGAGTTTATTAATAAGAAACTTGGCAATTATCTTAAAGAACATGGTATTATACACCAAACCACTGTCCCTTATAACGCTGAGCAGAATGGTACTGCGGAAAGGGCTTTCAAGACTATTTTTGATAAAACTAGAGCTATGTTGCAGGAATCCGGCCTGTGTAATCGCTACTGGGGAGAGGCAGTTATGACAGCCATTTACCTGAAAAATAGGTCTCCTACCAGAGCACTTTCAGGCGGCGTTCCCGAGAGCTTGTGGACTGGATCTCCTATAGATATCAGTCACTTACGTGTCTTCGGGTGTACTGCTTATGCACATTTGCCTAGTCAGAAGCGTCAGAAACTTGATGCAAGAGCTAAAGCTCTTATTTTTGTTGGTTATGGTGAAACCTTTAAAGGATATCGTTTGATTGATCCCACTAATCCTCGGCGAGTTATACCGTCTAGATCTGTTATTTTTAATGAGGATAAATTTATGGGAAGACATGACAGTTGTAAAGTTACTTGTGGAACCGATTTTTATAATTATTATTTTGATACAAAATTTAATAGTCAAATACAAAATAATGAAATGGATAAATCAGCTGAATGCTCATCCTCTTTAAATAATGTTTCAGATGCTGATATTCCGACGCCACTACCGGCGTGGTCACCGCAATCTGATCATTACTGTACTGGCGATGAAGGTGATTGTGACAAAGGTGATGAAGAAGGTGCTCCGATGGGTGCCATATCTTCTCTGCCAGAGTCATCACTTGATGGTTGTGACGAAGGTGATGAAGTGGGTGCTCCAACTGATGCTGCCTCTTCTCTGCTGGAATCTGCACCAATTGAACCGACACTGCCGGCTGTTTCCGACACGTCTTGTTCACGTCCTATACGTAAAACACGAGGTAATGTGCCATACCATTTCAAAGACTATGATTTATCTATGATGGCGGAAGGCTATTCACTAGATGAGCCTACTTCATATCGAGATGCCATGCAATCTTCTGAAAAAGAAGAATGGCTAAGTGCCATGCAAAGTGAGTATGATTCTCTTATTAAAAATAATGTATGGATCCTGGTAGACAGACCTACAGATGAAAACGTCATCAAATGCAGATGGGTTTATAAGAGAAAACTCGATTGCACAGGTAAGCCTGCTAAATTTAAAGCAAGGTTGGTTGCCCGTGGTTTTAGTCAATTGGAGGGAATTGACTACACAGACACTTTTGCACCTGTTGTTAGGCATAGCACATTAAGAATTCTATTTTCAATTGCCACAGAATTAGAATTAGAAATAGACCATATTGATGTTACAACAGCCTTTTTAAATGGTGACCTTAATGAGAAAATTTATATGGAACAACCTTCAGGCTTTAAAAATTGTAATAAGATTTGTTTGCTTCAAAAGAGCTTATATGGCCTTAAGCAAGCTAGCCGAATGTGGAACATTAAAATACATGATTTTTTAGTTCAGAATGATTTTACACAAAGCAAATGTGAGCCATGTATTTATGTTAAAAGAACTAAGACTGAATATATTATCATTGCATTATATGTGGATGACTTCTATGTATTTCATAATCATTGTATTGATAACTTTCTCAAACTATTACAAAACAATTTCGAAGTCAGACATTTGGGTAAATTGAATAATTGTTTAGGAATGAAAGTTTGTAGAAAGAAAGGCATCACAACTTTAAGTCAAACTGAGTACATTAAGCATTTATTGTTTAAATATGGGATGTCAGATTGTAAAACTGTCTCTACACCTTTACCGGTTAATTCTAAATTACAAAAGTCAAATAAAACATGTTTAGATAATGAAGTTTATCAGTACAGACAATTATTAGGCAGTTTAATGTATATAGCCGTCTGCACTAGACCAGATATATCTTTTGCATGTAGCAAACTCAGTATGTACAATACTTGTTTTGATGAAAGTCATTGGCGCATGGCGAAGCGTGTGCTACGTTATTTAAAGGGTACAATTAATTATGGCCTTTGCTTCACAAAGAGCAATACTTTTGATCTTTTTGCATATGCTGATGCTGATTGGGCTAATGATTTGTCAGACCGTAAGTCTTATACTGGTTTTGTAATTAAATTAGGCACTAATGTTATTAACTGGGAGTCAAGAAAGCAACAATGTATTTCACTTTCTAGCTGTGAATCAGAATATGTAGCTCTTGGAGATTGTTGTAAGGACATTTGTTTTGTTCGAAATTTCCTGTCAGAAATCATCGACAAAAGTTTTGATACTGTAATTTATAATGATAGCCAAAGTGCACAAAAACTATTGTTAGTTAAAGAACACTCCCACAAAAGAACTAAGCATATAGACCTAAGATTTCATTTTATCAAAGACTTGGTTCAAAAGGGACATGTAATTGTTAAGTATTTGCAGACTGACAAAATGGTAGCAGATGTTCTGACGAAAGCTTTATGTGCTGAAAAACATAATAGATTTATACAAGGACTTAATGTTAATGACATAACTATTGTAATGTAATGTAATTGTGTATTTGAATTTTTTTTTTGGTTGTGACTTTATTCTAAGTGTTAATTTCATTTGTGACATTTGAGTTATAGCTGCATGTCGAATTATGACTATGTAACTGTGTTTACTTTTATTGACATAAGCTTGCAGTATATTATTAGTGGTATGTGTTTACAATAATTGTTAATGAAGCCACACTTAAATAACCTTATCATATGTAAAGTGTAAGGAGGAGTGTTGAAGATCGAGATTGATCATGTATATACCCTTTACATTATAACCATAAAGTAGATTTTTAGTCTATTAAATATACTCTGTGTATTCCACTCTTCCTAATCTGTCGTTTTCCACTCTAACATGTAAAATGTGAATCTATGTGTAATTATTATAATATCCTGTTTGATCACATCATTGACGTAGTAAATATTGTGTGTTTATTCTGAGCAATAAAACGCGTATTTGGCTGAACATAAAGAAGATTTTATTTATGACTTCAAGACCCAATTTCGTTGGTAGCCGCATGCTTTGAATCCAAGCGCCCCTGCTCTGCTCAACAAGTATCAATATTAATAACTGTGTGATTAGCAACCCTGCAGATATTGCTAACGCATTTAATAATTTCTTTATAGATAAAATCATACCTATTGCGAATGCAGGTCGCAAATCTACCGCTCTCATAAATCGCCAATTAAATTCCATGTTTTTGGCTCCTAGCTTGCCATATCATATTCACACGATTATTAAGAATTTGAAAAACACAAATAGTGTTGGATATGATGGCATCACTACTAAAATAATTAAATCAGTAAACCTGGATATATGTCATCACATTAGTCATATTCTAAACCTTAGTATTTCAAGTGGAGTATTTCCTAGTGATCTTAAAATGACCATCATAAAACCTCTATTTAAAAAAGGCGATAAACAAGGAATGGAAAATTACAGACCTATAGCATTGATTTCTATTTTCTCTAAAATCTTTGAAAAATATATTTATCACGAAATCAATAACTATCTAGAAAAACATAACATCCTGTGTAAGGAACAGAAGGGCTTCAGACGAGCAAAAACTATTAATATGGCAGTCTATGACTTTATAAAAGAGGTTTTATCACAAATGGACAAAACTACACCTATCTGCTCTATCTATTGTGATATGTCACAGGCATTTGATTATGTGAACCATAGCATTCTCAAAGATAAACTTGATGCATATGGTATACGGGGTAACATACTGGATTTAATCGGATCATACCTATCAAACCGCAGACAAGTAATTGAGATATCTAAATTAAATCTTAAATCTAAAACTGAAGAGGATTATATGTCCGATGAGCGTTACACTGCTTATGGAGTACCCCAGGGTAGCGTATTAGGTCCCCTTCTGTTCATCATTTATATAAATGATTTACCAAGAGCCACATCTGAACCTATGTCACTGTTTGCGGATGACAGTACTGTTACCATAGCTTGTAATGATAAAAAAGATACAATTACATACAATAATAGAATTAATAATGCTCTGTATAATATAATCAATTGGCTCAACAATAATAATTTAAAAATTAATTTAAATAAAACAAATATAATGCACTTTAGGCAACGAGAATTAAATAATCATTCACAAATAAAATTAATTTATAATGATCTTCAAATTGAAGAAGCTTCGTCTGCTAGATTTTTAGGTATTAACATTGACAGTCAACTTAGTTGGAAAAAGCATATCGATGAACTCATTAGAAAGGTCAGTAGTATGTCTTATGCACTTTTTAAATTGGCTCCCTGCGTCAACATTAGAACCTTACTAACTGCATACCATGGTCTCATTGAATCCAAGCTTAGATACGGGATTATTTTCTGGGGCAATTCAACAAATAATGATGCTGCCTTTAGAAGTCAAAAATTAAGTATTCGTTCCATGTTCGGAATGCAGAGTACAGAAAGCTGTCGACCGATGTTCATTAAACATAAAATTCTTACACTTCCGTCACTATACATCTTTGAATTAGCGTTGTTTGTTAAAACCAATCTCAATCTGTTTCCTCGGCTGTCTGATCACGTGACTCGTAACCGACGTCATAACAATGATAAACTTTGTCTACATCCAGCCAAGACTACATTGGTCCATAAAAGTATAGTGTGCATGGGTCCAAAAGTATTTAACAAAATACCTGATCAAATTAAGCATCTCAACACACAATTGTTCAAGGTTCACTTTAAGAGAATGCTAATTGATAAAGCATATTATAACATAAACGATTTTTTTAACGATAATTTTGTGTAAAATGTAAACTATGCATGTACTCTTTTTAATATTTAATTTGTAATTTTAATTTTATTCTAATTAATTATTTATTTATTTTAAATTTGTATACCCTTGAGGGTAAAACATAGTGAAACTTTTTTGTTCTGTTAAACAAGATCCTGCTATATACCTATGTTTATACAAATAAATGTTTCTGATTTCTGATTTCTGATTTCTGATTTTACGTGCTTTATTTTTTAAAAACCATATATTGGTCAAAATTTGAATAATAGCGTTTATAACAATTTATTATTTTTTAATTGCTACACATAACGCCATCTATGGAAAATTTTAAGAAGTAAAAATCTAATGTTCATAATGATACCCCATGTTGTTAGTAAAATATATGTGCCACTGGTGGGCTCAGGTCACTTCACATGATGAGAAGGGTTAAGCCACTTTACTGACCAAATGCTAGTTAGATGAAGACTTAGCATACCCTCAAGCACTTTAGGTATACAGGTTTCCTCAAAAAACGGTAATATAATAACAAAGATACTCACGGCCGAACAAAATCTAGGACATTATTGGCCTCCAGTTCAGTGCAGTTCCAGAACACAATGCCACCTTCTCGGAAGAAGATGATCTCCCTCGGTTCATCTCCAACGCTGTACACTGCATTTGCTATCACCACATCTCCTACTTCATGAGTTTTTAACCTAGAATTTGTAATGAGGGTAGCATCAAAGAAGGTCTAAAGATACCATTAACAAAAACTTATGGAAATCTGACCAACTACCAGGATTCAGATGCTCAGTTAATATCTAATCAATCCCTTTAGAGTCTGTTTCACAATTGTCTACAATATAATGTAACACAAACAAATTGAAGTGATTGCTATGTTTAACTTTCACATTAAAATATGGCACTTTTAAATTTGGCCATGTTATTATTTGCTTGGTAAATAACTTTGACTTGCTTATTTGTAAAAGAGAGAATGAATCTAATAAATTGTGCTGTATAAATATTGGGCAATAAATTTTGATTTTGTTCAAAAACAAATCTAAAGGACTAAGAAGTGACTAAGACTCTATATTAACATAATATTAAGCCATGGAGAAATATTCCTATAATATAATAGAATATACAAGCTGCAAATTAGCATCAGTACAAATCTTTAAGGGATTTGCAAGGATTTCATTAGACTCTGGGTGTGGTTTCTGTGTCAAATGTGCATTCATGATTTTTATAGAATGAAAGAAAAAAGGAGTATATTATATTGATGAGCTTATTGAAATGAACGTCACAACATGTAGTAACATAATTTATCACGTAGGCACATAAATCTTCACCTTTAAACTTGAATATTTATAAACAAAAAACTCTTATCAAGTATTGCATCATCTAAAACATTAATGACTTACTTGCCAGGCTCATACAACTTCTGTTGTACAAGGGCTTCTTTCAGAGCTTTTAAATCATACGAATTCGCCGTAGCATACGCCATAGTCAAATAATGTCCTTCTTTATGAGCTAACTCTTCAGGGCTAGACTTTTTGTGAACAACCTTCTTTTTCAATGATATACCGCCATTTTCAACCACTATAGCTGCCGGTTTAGTTGCACTCGAACACATCCTTACATTTAACTGCCTCGCAAAAGTGAATATCTCGTTTTTTGTTGATAAAAATCGAGAATTCGGGATCACAAATTCTTTTAAAGAATTTGCTGAAAAACATTTTGGCGCTGCGCTCCTAGCGACCGTGAATGCAATTCTTGATAAGTATACAGTCATATTAATGTTTTATATCGTGTTTAACTGATTAATATCAATATTTAATGCAATTTAAATGCTTTTTGTTTAATTATTACATAAAGTTGAGGTTATGCTTAGATTATTATTGTTGTGACACTATTGACATTCGTATAATCTGAGGTTTAATCTATGCTATTGACAATGTCACTTGATAGTTCGTTCGGAAACTACAAGACAAGTCAAGGTACGTATGCGTATTTTAATAACATTAAAATTATGAATAGTACGGTATATCATCAGAAACTAAGAATATAACGGACATCACGGGTAAGGGTTTTTTTGTATTAGTTAAAGTAGTGTAAGGCGCTCCACCCACTGCACCGCACCGCATTGTATGCAAGTATCTCAATTTGTATATAAATCACGCCTAGCACAACACACTGCCGACGCGGGAAGGCGCCACGCGCAGTTTCTGCTAATCTGCGCGGAGCGTGCCGTAGGGTATGACACACCGGCTCCGCAGTCCCGCGCGTGATTTGATACTGTAAAGATTAAATAAAATCTTCAATAGACTGCAATGTCTTTTAATTCTTGTATACAAAAACCAAAATGCCAAATATAACTGCAACATCTTGAAATTGAATAAGTTCGTCCATTCTCCACGACGACGATAGACAACTCAGTGAACATATGAGTTTATTTAGCGCGGGGCCGTCGTAATCTGCATGACCGCGCGGGGGAGCAGATTACACCGCTAAGGCAGATCTGCGCCTCCGTCGCCGCGCGCGTTATCCGTCGCTCCGCGGACCGCGGCGGGACGCATCTTCAGTGGGTGGAGCGCCTAAGCCTGCTACTGTCTGTTCATCCCCTAGGTAATTAAATAAAACCAAAATAATTGAACAAATAGTTTAATCATATTATCTTTAGATACTAATATTAACTTAACTCTTAATTAAATCACTCCACAAGCATATTCCCATCTTCTACAGTAAACAATATGCTCAATTTCCTCGCGAATTCGGGTCCGATTCGCCTGGCCCTCGAACCTGGAACTGCCGCGCGCGATACCCCGATGTCTGCAAGCTCGTTCACACTATTTGGGGATTCTAATGCCTGGAAAAAAAGATTATTCTACAATTATTTGGTGGTACAACCTCCTTAATGGGTTAGAACTTTGTCACAATTGAGAATTACTGTGAGTGTAGACAAAGAATGAGAGCACCGCTATTGCATGTTGTCACATATTCATAATATTAAAGTTGTTGACAAATCATAGATCGTGGATCAATCTACCCCCCGCACCCCCGCGAGATTGAGGAAATCTTTTTGCATAGATATTTGCGTTCATGTTGTTTCCATATTGGTTTCTTAGTCTGAGATTGGTTGCACCATAGAAATCTTAATAATAAGGCAATAGAAATGTCAAAGACGCGTGACCTTGTCGCCGCGCATCTGTCAAGTCAAACACAAGTGCGAGTTGAGGAATTGTCGTCTTAATGTCATCGCAAAAAGAATAATTTTGTTTGCAGGAATACAAGCGCATTTGTCTAATCGAACAAAAGTGCGAGTTGAGGAATTGTCGTCTTAATGTCATCGCCAAAAAGAATAATTTTGTTTGCAGGAATACAAAAAGTGGTATTTGAAAACCGGCGACATGCGTCCCAGTGTTAAAAGATAGTCGATAGCATTTCTATTGACTAGTTATTAAGATTTCTATGGGTTGCACTTTTAGTTATCTTCTCACCTCAAATAAAGCCAGTGGAGACTTGTACTGCGCACACACGGCCCTCGAAGTTTCCAAGCTTGAATGAGGCAGGATTGCTATCATTTGCTGCCACAGTTTTCCTACAGCGACACCTGTGGATGAAATGCAATTTTTTTGTTCGCCGATTAATGGACTGATTTGAGAAAATTATTTTTTGGCCTAATAGTTTATTTGTCTTGTAGTCCCATTCTCATCAGGTCACGATCTGATGATGGGATCCTAGACAAATTTGGAATATTGGCTAAGGCTTCTATATTGGCTAGGCTTCTATATTTTGTTTTCGTATAATACCTAAAGCTACTCCGATATTTGCATCTAGCAGTCAGCATTTCATATCACTCAGCTGATGCTGGTAGGTACAACTCCTCAACCTATAGGCACCTTTAGGCCAATTACTGTTATCTTTAAAATGATGCGAGACGTTAAATATTACTAAAGGTTTTTTTTGTAAAATTGTTGTTAGGCTGTGATTTCATATAATTTATTAACTTAGGAATTTTTTTTTTAATTCATGGTTATATGAGTAATAAGTATTCGTAAACCCCTAATTGAAAAAATTATTTGGTTTTGAGGAGGTAAAAATGGTCACCATTTTTATCAAGCGCCACACATTTCTTGCTATCTCCCCTCATATAGAACTCAGCTTGTTCATCCACGGATCTCTTGGCTTTCTTGAAAGGAGCATTGGCAATCGCCTTCGTGAACTGCACGATGAGGAGTGCTAACTCATTTGGTGTGTCCACTAGCACTGTGTCACAGCTTGTGCTTATTAGGAGATCTGAAAATTCAGAAAACACTGATTCAATAGAATCATTAAGCAATTCTCTCTCTCATTCAATGTTTGTACGGGACAGAAACATTGAAAGTTGCAGTTTAATACATTTGTTGGTGAATTTGGCACTCAAAAGTGTATCAAAATGTGAGAAAATTGGTTAGCTCTCTTGTCCAAATGTTCTGTGCTCCACTAGTTTCCAGATTCGTATACTGCCGGACTCGAAATTTCTCAACTCTTTTTGTGCCAGCCGAAGCTAGACGAACCATTACTTGGTTTTAGCGCCATCTATGCGATGTAATAAGTCACTTATTCACATAATCGATTATGTGAATAAGTGACTTATTACAGTGAATCCATAGCTGAATTGGCAAAGCACTTGGGGCGTATACCCAGGGGGTGCAGGTTCGAGTCCTGCTGGATTCTTAATTTTTCAACTTTAATATTATATAAAATACAAAAAGGCATAGCAAAGCCAAATTTGCTTTAAATATTACAAGTAGTTTCCAGATGTTCATCCAAACTGCTGGCATTATCAGATACAGAAATCATGCAGTAATAGGGTCGTAAGGAATCAGCTGCAATACGGCCCGTAAAGGCCTTGTTACTTTTAGAGTCCCTTACATCTATCATCACCCACAACATTGGTGGAGTGGGCGGTCGTCTATTGTGAGTAATTAATAAAGATTTGAGTTAGATATTTGTATCTTTCATCAACAAATGGAGCCATTCATTTCGTCCAATCTTACCGACATTCACATCTATTGTGGCATGTGGTATAACCTTGTTGCCAACTGGGTAGTGAAATATATAAAGCTGCTTAACTTATCAATGTGTGATGGTCTTGTGACAAAAAATAGATTATAATATAAAGTATAAGTTGTAACATTCAACTCAACAGAAGTCACAGTTTAGATAAATCTAATAATACATTGTTAAACTATGTTTTGTTTATTCATGCTTGCATTTTGGATAAATTTGTAATTGATATGCAACAGTGCTATAACTATATTTTTATTAAAACTGACGTGAGTTTGTAACATTATTAAAATTATGAAAATACGGGACATATAGGCGAAACCGCGGTCGACTAAATAGACCAACATTACGTGAGTAACACCCGTATTTTCATAATTTTAATAGTGCTATAACTGTTATAAGTATAGATGCACTATGACTCAGATGAAGATTAAATAGAATTGAAATATGGCAAAATTCTGTATCATAATAAGACTGGCTGACAGCAGAAAAAAATATGTGATGATAATTGTGATAAAATGACAGAATTTGTTGTTTTACTTAACAATGGAAAGAGATTAGGTTAGATGTATTTGGCCTTCTATAATTCCTGCATATTTTAATTGTTCCACACAACATGTTTTTTTTTATTCACACTGTATCCATTAGAGATAGAAGAGTGAGTGAGATTTACACTGACAGTGGTTTTTGCATTTAGCCAGGGTTTTACCCGCAACATTTTTGGACTTAATAGATAATTTGCTCTGAGCGCAATACATTTTCATTTCACATACCTGTCAAAGCTAATTCTAAATCAATTTCATTCATGGTTGTTCGGTTGCTGTTAGATGTTTTACGACGTGTTTCCCTGAAACAACAAATAAGAAACTTTCTGTCAGGCCATACAGTTTTTGTAATTAATAAGGTCAAAAAATATGCATGTTTTCTTACTTGAAATAATCCTTAGCACCAAAGATCACAAGAGTCACTTCACAGTCCGATAGAGTCTGAATTTCCATTAGATGAGATACCAGGGTGTGATTGGTCACATATTCAGATATGTCTGAAGCACTTGTTACGTATAGTGCATGACCACACGATTCGGCAGATGGTGTGAGTTTTAGCTGAAAAGTAGAACTGGTTTTACTATGTCTTATTTATGTTAATTTTATTGTTGTTTTTTTATACTATGGCCACAGCGAACAAACGTGTAGTTCACCTGATGGTAAGTGGAGTACAGCCCATGGACATCAACAATCCACAAAAGCAGATTATAGATGCGTCGCTGCAGCTCAGGACTACGGTGTTATGCCTTATGTGCCAGTAATTTCAGGACCTGATCTCACCACCAAACCGGAACACAGTAATGGAAGCACTACTATTTGGCGACAGGTTAAAGGTGAGACAGTGGTGCTGCCGCCCTCAAGCTCATTCACAAGAGCTCTACCACCATTGATTATTCAATAGAGACAATGGATGAAATTCAGAGCCGGATTAGGCTTGATTGGCCTGGGTGGCATCCCACAAAGGACCCAAGACTCAGATCTATATTTTTGTAAACATCTGTTATTTTCTTTTAAGAACTAACCTCTCCACTATCCTTGTCAATAGTTCTCGGCAAAGTCCTCGTCCACACAACAAGCCTATCATTGAATACACTTGGTGCAGGCACCACCTTAGCTCCTGCTGCAGACACCTCCCTAGCTACATCGGAGCACCACCATGATGCCCAGAGAGAAGGGTGACCTTCCACTGTCATATACTGAAAAAAAAAAAGAAAAATAAATTGGCCATTTCAGCCTCATTGGTCTAGCTGGTGGGGTGCAACTTCTACTAATTAATTGCTACGGAGTAAGGAGTAACTCTTCTATGAAATCTGTTAGAAAACAGTGAGTTAAAAACATGCCAGCTATTGAATTTTTTATACTTACCTAAGCCTATAAATTCACACTATAGATAGGGGATAAAAATAAATTTGAAAACCCCAATGAAGAAATTTATTTATTTTCATTCAAGTTAAAGTGGTCTTATATTGCTCAGTTCAACCCTGAATTTACAAAATGTGATGAAATGTGGGTATTATACATCTCTACTACACTCCTCTGAGTAATATAGGAGTTATGTTGTGTCCTAACAATAAGCAAAGGCCCTAACCTTCCCAATTTAAGAAGAATTCACCAAATGTAAAATAAAAGTAAAAAAAATGTCTCAAACCTTCATACACTCTCCAGGTTGGTATATCTTATTAATTTCCTTGCTGTTCTTCTTAGCTGCCTTCTCTTCTGCTATCTTCCGCTTTTTAGCCTCTTTTTCTGCTGCAACATTAGACTCGTTGCTGGTTTGGGGTCTTTTTCTGCCTGTACCTACAATGGATGAATAGAATTATTAACACGCCTGAAACATATTCACTCACATGAACATAGGATCTATATTGCCCAGAGGTGTAAAGTCAAAGTCAAAAGTATTTTATTTGTAAACATAGGATAAAAGTTTTTAGAAAATTACCTAGTGCTCAGCTATGTTTTGCCTAAGGCATACAAATACAGGTATTTAGATTTTTGATAATATTGATAAAACTTAAATTTCAAATAATAGTTCAGTCTCATGAATTTTGAATGTCTGCCAGTAAATTAACTATGTCTTAAGAATTTTATCATTAAGGTATTCAGTTATTGTGTTGTGTACACCCACTCTTCACCTGCTATGGTCCCATGTGATTGGGGGTGAGTCTATCAGGCATAATTCCAACTTCTAATAAGATCCTCCATGCTCCTATTGAGAATAATCTCATGGAAAAATCCCAAATAACACTATTGCTTAAACCAGGAATCAAATCTGAGACCACATGGTAAGAGCCAACATATTATGCTTAGAACTAGACCAACAACAGTTTCCAATAGTTAATTGCCAGTTAATTCAATAAATGTATATGCAAATGTAACACTTTATCAATCAATAAGTTTGGAATAAGGTAATTATCCAGAATAATAAAGTTATATGCAATTTAATAGACCACTTAATCAATATGAAGAGAAAATTAAAGCTCTATCCCATAGCTACAGTTTAAGGACGAAGATGCGGTGCATGAAAGGAGCCTCCCCGAGTGACGTACACAACAATTCCCTACGTCCGGCGCACCCTGGGCAATTCGCGAGTTCTTAAAAGCGAATTGGCTAATCCTTTCACCACGATGGCAAGTCAAAACCTATACCACCTTATTGACTGTCCAAAATGCCCTACCACCTGCACAAGAGAGGCGCTCATGAACACCGATGAGAGTGCCATAACAGTGGCCACTTATTGGACCAATAATATTTTACTCAGCCATCGACACGATGAGAGAGAGAGAGAGAGAGAAGGACGAAGATCTGAGCAGCTAGTTATCCAAGGTTCTCACTGGCAACGGTACAAAGGTCAAAAGACTTTGTCAGATATCCAGTAGGTAATAAAGTACCCAGTCAGCCAACTGGCACAGGTAGCAGTAGGAAAGTACTAGCAACTAGGAATGATCTCTCGGGTCAGCGAATCCACACACCACTGATCTCGATAAAATATCTATACGAACGTCTGCCAAAACTCACTGGGGGTAGATTGTTCTGGGCATCTACGATTTGACTACTAGTCTTATTATATGATGTCGTGTATGACCAGTCCTTTTGGTTTAATTGTCTAGAAATATATTACGTACCAACCTCTTTATGCGGCAAAGGCAGAAAAGTAATAAATATTGAAAACATTATAATATACCTATGAACAGTTTCAAACGATCAGGGCAACTTTTGAACGAACAAGGAGTTTAACAATAACAGAAATAACAAATAAACAGAGTTATAGTTCCTGGTTCTACAAAACTGAACTCTGTAGAATATTTCACTCAAATTAATTTAATGAAAAATTATCATTCTTGATTATTTAACTTAAATACCTGGTTCAGAAGCATCATTACTCTCATCTGAAGATATTGCGATTACAGCATTTGACATTTTGAATTCTTACTGAAATCCGAAGTTAGAAGATAATATTTTTATTTATTTACACTTCTTTGAATTACTATAAAATTTAGCTTCGTTAGTACCTGAATATTTATCTATTTATTCTATAACAATACCGCGGCGGGATGCTAATACCGACCACAGAGTATAATACGTAGTATTACATTATCTTTGACCGCCAACAAATCGCAAAATCGCAAACAATCCCAGCCTTAGTGTTGTCACGTTTAATTTTAGCAAAATGGTAAAACAGATTGAACAGGATCCAAAAATTGGTAGAGGTTGGTAGAATTTGAAAACAAAAATAGGTAGATTTACACGGAATAGGAATACCAAAGGAAATGTGAAGTAGGCGTGGTTCGCGTGCCACAATTAAGCGTAGCTACGCTTAATCAATCCATGTCTATGACCAGTCGTGTTCTGACAGCGCGTCAAGTTGCTAATCTTGCGTATTTATTTTATATTTCTTTAACCATGCCGTATTGTGCTATTCTGGAGTGTAAAAATGATAGTAGAAGAAAAAATCTCATGAATGGAGGTGTTTCATACCATCGGTAAGTATGATTTCTTATAAAAATCATGTTTCGTTATCTTACTAAAAACATCTAGAACATTCTACAGAATATTCTACGCATGATATAATAAGATAGGTCTTCTCACCACGATGACAGTTCAGTATGTTGTGCCAGGAATGTATGAGTGTTGTCAAATTTTCATAGAACCTGGCACAAATATGGTGGCATATGTCAGTCTTGAGCATATCTGAGTTTTTGTACCATGATTCTACGCTACTCGTTTAGTGATGTGTGAGTTCGTACAATACCGAGTTTATCGATAGACTTAAAAAGAATAGTAATCACAATATAATATTACAAATTCGATAGTTATTCTGTCTTTTAATGTAAAAAGGTAACAAACAGTGTTACCTTTTTACATTCAATCTGATCTGATCTGACATAGAGTTAGCTGGGTTCGGTTATCGGGAGTTAAAAAATAAAGTATTCTTATTTTATCCAGATTATTTAAAATGAGCTACACAACATGTTAAGTATTGTTACAAAAAGATTCAGTTAAAAAACGCGAGCGGTAGCTACTGGTACCATTGTGCGAGTGTCGAGTCTATTAATAAAAAATAGTAAGAAACTATATTATACTAAATGCAACATTTTCACATATAAAACTCGTTAGCTCAAATAAGAAATCATGTATCTATCGATATCGATAATGTAATTATAAAATTCAATATTGCGCATCACTGGGTGAATAGCGCTATAAATCAATCTCTGAAACAAAATCTCATCCTTATGTCGTAGGTGTTTAAGGTTAAAATTGCGTCCATCTAAAATACTGCCATCTCTACTCAAGTAGCGGAATTATCTCGTCAGTCAAATGTAATACATTACTAAGATAACAAAACGTCGTAAGTACTTTTTGCAGTTTATCAAAATAAAGCTTATCAATAGCAGTGAAGGTATATTTTCAAATTTATAGCATGTGCTTTATGCTTATTTTTACTAAAATAAAAACGACCAATCAAATGAATTCTTTGTGTGTAGTGCGAAGTATGATTATTGGTTTATTTGTGTGAGTTTGGCGACAGCAGTTTCCATACTAAATGTGTCTTATACCATTTCCTTTGGTATTCCTATTCCGTGTAGATTTACCACCCTAGTTAATAATGATTTACATAATTCATAAGTGATTAAAATGTATCTAAAATTATCTCAGTCCTTGTCCGCCGCTACTATCATCATTGCAGGTACAAAACCATGATGAGTTGATAAGCGAGACCTACAAACAGCACACTAATTTAGTATTATCTTCAAGAACTTAAGAAAAACAAAAATTCACAACATACAACGCTTAACCTTTAGAAACGAAAATTCTGCCAAAGACCATAAAATCACTCCCACTTGACCCATGCTCCGATGAATGTCACGAAATACAAGTGACTATAGAAAAAGCACGACAATTTTTATATTTTGCCTTTGTGAACATAATATGAAAAACAAAAAAAAATCTCGACAACAGGTAAAATATGTATATGTATGTATGTAAGTATGTATGTACATAATATGTAGATTTGAGGCTGAATGTGGTAGATCGGTATAAGGGGGGACAAAATTAGTATATACATTAACCATAAAGTTGGTAGATGTGACCACTTTTTGCCACATCTGACTGTACCATAGACAAATTATTGCTCGTTCCGCTCGTTGAATAGACTAAACGTTTTCTTCTGCTGTGCGTAAAAGTTTCGCGTTCTAGATAATTTGACGTTTTAAACATCAAATCTCTGCCGCGGGGAATAGTACGGTTGGTGTTTTTACCCGACTGCGTCAGAAGGAGGGTTATGTTTTTCGAGCGTATGTATGTATGTATATATGTATGTATGTGTGTATGTATGTATGTATGTATGTATGTATGTATGTCTATTTCTTTGGCACGCCCTACAGCCCAAATGGCTAGACGGATTTTGACAAATGAGGTGTCGTTGAATTCGTCGAAACAGTGATAGTGACATAGGCTATATAAATTTTCAAAATGGCGCCGGCAAATGAAAAAAAAGGGGGGGAGGTAAGGATTTTCTTTTCATCATAGTAATATGGGTATCAAATAAATGGCCATGAAAAGACCATTTCAAAAATATATACTTCTTATCACATTTATATTACTGATTAAACACAATTTACCAATTTATATATCGGCACGCTCGCGCGCCCGAAGTGGGGGGAAGTTAGTTTGTATGTTCGCTCACGCTAATCTTGGAAACTGCCGATCGAATTTGAATAATTGTTTTTGCATTTGATAGTTTAACTCACGATTAAGGCTCATTGATCTCAAAGAGATTTGATTTCTACAAATTAATAGATATAAAAAAAACATGTCGGTTAAAAGAACTAAAAAGAGTGAAATAAAAAATAATTATTAAAAAAACAAAAACCCGACTGCTTAAAAAAAGAACTGAAAAGATAAAAACAAGTATAGCATTATCTACATTACACGCCATTGTGTAATAAAGGTTTAAATAATCTTCGTTGAAGTGATTTTTGCGGCTATAATTACAAATAAAAAATAATTATGAAAAAAACAAAAAACCCGACTGCTTAAAAAAAAGAACTGAAAAGATAAAAACAAGTATAGCATTATCTACATTAAATTCATTAACAACAAATTTTAATGAAATATGTCAAACTAAATTCTTTATGATGTTGCAGGCGGTGACAAACGAAGTTATATAGTAGTAACCACGCCGTGGTAGTAACAAAGTATTGTTTTACCGGTGCAGCGGTGAGTTGATTTTAATATTATTCAGTTTGCATCCATGAATCACAAAACTGTGATAATAATACAATAATATGACGATTATTGGTTGTTTAGCCAAGTCGATATGGTCTAACGCCTCGCTTAATGTAATTACAAGTTAAAAACTAAAAACATTTAGTATACTCGATCTTGGTAGTGTTCTAAAAGTATCGATAAACTGTGCATATAGACCAGGGTAGAAGCCTCTAAGAATGATAAAAAGTGAAAAAATATATATAGTAGGATGCAACCCAATAGAAAAGGAGAATATTATAAAAATTTAAGGAAAAATAATTTACGGGAGATCTGAGGTCGGTGGTGGTTTAAGGGTAAAAAACGGTTTTTCTCGATTTCCGGCAAAACTAAAAGTCCTATGGAAAAAAATTGAATGGCAAAGTTGTTGGTAATAAAAAGATCTAAAAGTTTTGTATTTACTTTTTTTTCATATAACCTCAAAATTTATGTGAAAAATTCAAAAAACCAAGTTTTTGGTCTTTTATTTTTATCTTTTACAAACAATTTTTTTTTTTACGAAATTTGGTGAAAACTTACCTTTTTATGTCCCAAATACACTGTAATTTATTTGATTAGAAATATTTTTTTTTTCACCTTATTTTGAATTAATATCGAAAAAGCTCCCTAATTTTCGATTGAAAATTCACCCGTCAAAATATTAGCTTTTTTCAAAAAGTTGGTATTTTTTCTGTTCGTTGAAATCTCTACTTTCCGGTGGTCAAAATTGTATAATTAATTATATATTAATAGTTTCTTTCGATCTTTGTTTTGCATTGTCTGTGAAGATTTACTATAGTAACATACGGGGTGGATGCGACATAGCGACATTTATTGAAACCACAGCTTCTATACATGGTAAGTATCAATTTCCACCGGATAAAAATTCTCTGGCGAAAAAAAAATATCACGTTCTCCGAACAATTTAAACATTGCGATCGTGCAATTTGTTCGGAAGACGTGGATTTTTTTTTTCGCCAGAGAATTTTTTATCCGGTGGAAATGTATACATGGCCACGTATAGAAGCTGTGGTTTCAATAAATGTCGCTATGTCGCATCCACCCTGTATATATATTTTTCACCATCGGAAAGTAGTATAATATTTTATGTGTGTTACCTACTTATATTGATCGAAGAAGTTTATAATTCCTTGATTTTAGAAAGAAACTAAATGAATTCAATGGTGGTAGAGCTCTTGTGAATGAGCTCGAGGGCGGCAGCACCATCGTCTCACCTTAAACCTGCCGCCAAATAGTAGTGCTTCCATTACTGGGTTTGGGTTTGGTGGTGAGATCAGGCCCTGAAATTACTGCCACATGAGGCATAACACCGTAGTCCTCAGTTGCAGCGACGCATCTATAATCTGCTTTTGTGGATTGTTGATGTCCATGGGCTGTACTATACTTACCAGGTGGACTACACGTTCGTTCGCGGTGGGAGTAGTTAAAAAAAAACTATTAAAAATAGGCTTTGTGTCCAAAAGTTCAAAATAAGTAAGACAAAGAATGTAAATAGTGACAGAGTTGCCCTCTTTCACTATGTTTCATTATGCCAAAAATAAACAATAAATTACCTACCCATCTACGGTTTATTATTATTTCAAGTAAACTGCCGAACCACCCATCCAAACCGGACACTTATCAAAGCTTACGACCACAAACAAGCCATAAAATGTCCGGAATTCACCGCCATACATAACTTCAATAGATTGCCATTAAATTTGTTCCTCAACTTTTCCAATGGGGCCATAAAAAAAGGAAAGCGCCGGAACAACGCACACAGATTAAATATGGCTGATTTGACAGGTCGACAAAAGCCAGAAAACGGCGGCGCGGCGCTGCTATATTGATTTCAGATAACACGGTCGAATAAATCATCCCGGGTAACTTTCCGCTTTCAGCGCTTTTTATTGGTTCGATAGGAAAGGATACGAGACAGAATGATTCTTTCATACAAACTCACAATTTCACCGCAGTAATGCTGAATATTACAATCAGGTAAAGTAAATGTTATTCAGAATACGAAGTTAACAACACTTTGTTACAGTTTAAAGCTTTCTAATCTATGCTGCAGGCTGCAGCGCTTGAGTCTGTTTATTCGCTCTGCACCTTGTATACAAACAAAACTATTTTATACATTAATGAGTAACTCCAGATAATTCCAGATACCTGAATTTACACGGTTTCGCAGCCACCATAAACATGGTATTAATAATTTAGCTCTATGATATTAAGCGAACCAAATGAGAACAAATTTTTCGTTTTATTTGATGTGTTTCATAGGATATTTTAATTACATTGCAAAATTGTACTTAAAATATTTATCATAATAAATAATTATATCTCTAAGTTTAAGTAAGTTTTCTAATAGAAGAAAATTATAATAAACTTATTTATTAATCTCAAAGACGCAAATTACAGTAGAAACTTTTATTTGCTTTAATAACATAAACACATAGTTACAAAATAAATTAGAATATTTGTAATATCTTTCTAATTCTTATTTTTACCTTCCTCTAATAAAATAATCATCCTTTTGTAAAGTCGGTTAAATATAGAGAACACAAATTAAATACTCTCGTTGATTGTGTGTATCCAATGGAGCGAGGTCTTCCATCCTCCGTCCCTTGATAGCGATAAAACAAAACACTCAAGGAAATTGTCCGCTCTCAGGGACAATAAAACATTGTACCTACAACCTACTATTGCTGTACCTAGTATTTGTGAAGTAGGTAACATTGTCCTCAGTGGATGGCGATAGGCTAACCCCCTATTCTATGGAACCTACACATAACAGGTGAAGTGTGGGTGTTGCACACCTCTGCCACACCTTTCTGAGTATTATAGGCGAGATGTTATATTACGTTACGTTACAATCGTTTTTGACCGTACCAATTCGACCGCTTTTGAGCATGGCAGAAGAAGAGAAGTGTTAGCGCATAGCATAGTGTGTATGGTCGACACTGAACACACAGAAGTAATTCGTAGGAGATGCACTATCTGAAAATATAATACTAGATTTGAATCGGTCATTTCAAATACATCATAGGGCATGTGCGACCTGATAACACGTGCGCCACGTGCCTAGCAAGACAATGCACTACCTAAGTATTAACTTAAGTAACATTTTATGCAACATCAGGGACTTATTCAGAACTGGTGAAACTAGCGCTAGGTCTACAAAAGATTGCGACTGTAAAAATCACGATTTTAGACCTTCTGTGTCAGTAAGTCAGTAATCTCACCAAAAACACGATTATACGCTCTGACCTATTTTACAAGATGTAAAAGATGCGACTGCATTATATACTATTAGTCTGTCAGAATATACTAAGATGTTAGCAAATTCCAGCATCCAAGTTACAAAAAGAACATAATATTCTTAGCTTAAACTTAAAGCAATCCCCCTTTTCCGTTAGTAGTTTTGCATTTAATTGGATGCAAAACGCCGTATAAGTTGCATGTAAGAGCAGCTAAGTTAGAGCTAAGCAAAGAAAACAAAAGTGGAAGCGGGCGCTAATTAGATTTACAAATGATTTTAAATTTCTACAGCTTTTAGTTCAGCTGTTGCGACGGTAGGTACCTATTCTATAAATCTATGTTTCTATATTCCGATGTATTCTGCGAACGTTAGTGTAGTCCACCTGATGGTAAGTGTGGCTCATGAAAAGTCACAAAAGATTGCAGATGCGTCGACGGCGGTGCTTTCTCCCTTAAGCTCGTTCACAAAAGCTCTCATTACGATTTATAAACAGCACCGTACAAACAAATCGAGGCGTATTTACATTAAAATAAGGCAAATATGAGCGAAGCTTTTTTTTTTGATCTCACGTGTCTGTTTATTCTAGTATGTTTGCTCTATGTCTGAGGTATGAGGGACAGAGGGAGCCGTGAGCCGTCCCTCCGTCCTCCAGTCTGGCTTTGTTTACGAGGGCGAGAGGCCGTTGCTCCTCGCTGCCTGTCGACGCGAACGCGTGACTAATTTAAAAATTAAACTTATATTCGCTGCTTCACATCCTGTGCACCAAAGACCAAAACAAATCATTTATAAATTATTTCGAATAATCGATTAACTAATCTGGATCGCTACTCTATTGTTTAAGTTAAAAAAAAAGTTTGAATCGCATTCCAATCGTGGAACGCGCAAATTTTTGCGTCTTGAGTGGTGAATTGCTATAAATTTCGTTTTATAACCGGTGCTGCAGACGCGTAAACATAATAATATGGATTAGATAAATAAATAAACAATTTTTATTATAGACATGTGGTTTATTATCTGTGTTTGTAGTAAAACATAGACAAGAAGAAAATGGATTGGCGCGAAAAACTGTTCGGGAAGGTGTTGGTGAAGTGTGAATCTGGGACTCAGAATGGCCAATTCGAGAATATATCGACGCTAGAAGCTTTATCTGATTGTGTTGAGGAAGGGGAAGGAGCCGTGTGTGGAATTTATTTCTCTTTCGCAAACATAAGCGATACTAGTGACGACTTTGGGGTTCGCTTGGAGGAGGTTTATAAGCAAGTGCATCCGCGGTTGAAGGTTGTGCAAGTGGTGTTGTGGGCTCATGTTGGCACCCCTGAGGGTCCCGTGGAGAGAGAAGCAGGGTTCCGCAGGAGTCTGACCGGGAAGCCGTGGTTCGCTGTGCCGTTTCATGATGTCGATACTAAGGCAAGTATGGTTATACAGATTTTGAATGTTTGCGTATAGCTTTTATGTTTTACCTAGCACCTAGATATATTGTCCCACTTGGAGATAGGTACTGCCATGGTTACTACTTTCTATTATTATGAAATAAACATGTTAATAAACAAAACTCAACCTTCTGAAAAAGGCACTAAGTCCACCAATAAAATGTTTTCAACGGAATGGAAATCCTAAACGAAAACTAAAAATTTGCCTACCTACCGTAATTTTGCTAGAACTTGTTACCCAACCATCTTTAAACATTCCTGGTTGAAATAACAAACAATTTTCCAATTACGAAGCCACGCCACGTTTAAAACAAAACGTCTCAATCCTACATCATTTCAGAAACCAAAAAACAAACATTCCAAGCTTTGAAGAAAATTAAACAAATCATAATGAGGAAGCGAAATAAACTAAATGAATAAGCCACTTAATGCTAGTGATGGTACGAATACCATTTGTGGAGGTATAAATACGAGATTTCATTATTAAGTGAATACGAATAAATGGATTCTTACAACTGTTTGGAAACTACATAAATAAAATGATATATATTGCTTCACTTAACTGCTCAAACATAAATTGACAACATTATAATATTTCACAATTTTTTCGGTGATAACGTGAATGTGAAAAAATCTTGACTCTTTTGTTAAAATCAGTGTGACTACGTTGCACGAGCTAAATCTTTCATACAAATAATTTATTACGAATAGAAATAGAAAATATTCTTTATTTGTAAATGTAGGTACTGTTGGTGTACGATAGGTGTTAAAAGCGTACAAATATTGTACGCTACATTTAACCTCACTTTATAATCAACGAATATATATCATATTGCTAATAATGCTTATAATTCGGGCATACGGATATTGGTATTCGTTGAAAATTGCATCACTACTTACCATCAAACGCAGAACTTTCCCTTCAAATACTTGAAGAAACCGTGGTTAATTACTTTTCGTTTTATTTTAATTGCTACAACATTTGTGAGCTTTGAGTTTTCACTCAAAGCTAATAGTCTTAGTAATAATTCATTTAAATTACGATGTATCGGACGGATCTTTGTATTACATGCAGTATTGATTGACCATTGTCATGATGATCCATAAATTAATCAATGGCCAAATGTGTTACCGCAGATACTGCTTGTAAAAGCGTCAATAAATAAATTAAATAAATCGAAATTTCACTTAGGGCGCTCTTAAAAATGTCCGGTCTCCTTTAAAGTTGAAATGTTATAAGAAAGATGCTTTAGTACCTTCGATAAATAACAGCAGCCCTGTATCTAATACATGTCCCACTGTTGGGCTCGGGCCTCTTCTCATGATCAGAAGGGTTAGGCCATAAACTTCACATTCCCTCGAGTACTTTTTTGGCTCTCTCAGGTATGTAGGTTTTCTCACGATGTTTCCTTTACCGTAACATAAAATTTAGTATGATTTCAATATTCTAGCTAACAAGCAGGATGCTACACAATTAAAAGCAAATGTCGGTAAACCCAATCAATACAACAATAAACCAGGAATCAACACAATATCGACAGAATGAAACCGAACCCTTGTCGGTCATTTTATACCGACAATATCGTCGTACGGACTCGGAATACATATTATAGCATTACGGGGTAAGTCCAGGGATATGTCAATAAATCTCAACGGAAACATAGCGCAGATTGCAAAAGAATTCAAAAGGTTTGAGCAAACAAAGTTTTTGAATCGACGAGAAAATGGCCCGATTCTGGCGAAAAATCCAGGTAAAGAATTTATTGCCGACTACTGGGAGTTGCCAAGTTTTGCGGAGGCATAATTTTGCTGCGTTGCACTGAATGCATTTTATTAAATTTCATATTGGCTTTGCTCTGCTCTAAATGCATTTTAATTTCATATTGACTTTGTAAAATGATTTCCAGATCAATGAAACTATTTCATTCATATTTTATGTTGATTCTTGCGTAGGGCAGAGTGAACGACGAAATGACGAACGAGTGATACCATTTATGAGAAGACGATGAAGACTTATGAACGGGATTGACCATAATGAAATTCGAGAGCAAACTGATGCGGCTTTAGTTACCAAGAAAGTTAATCGATAAGAAGTCCTAACAATGATAAGTTTACTATGTTCATTGTTAGATAAAGGACATTTAAAAATCCTAAAAGCCATAATGCATGTGTACAGTGCCATGGAAACGTCCTTAAAATTCAACATGTTTCGATTTAATTCTTTGAAAATATACTTAGTCCATTTTTTTGCCGGCAATTGCCATAATCATAAGGTTCATGTCAACGGGTGGATAAAAAACGAAGCAGCTCACAACTGATTGCCTACATACAACCACCAGTATTATGGCTACCTAAACTTATGTACCCAGCAGAATGAGCTACGCATCGGTAAACCATTAATCAGAGCTGTCAGACATTCATCTACAAATGTAACAACTGGACTGTCCCACGCAGTGCAGCCTACCTAATTGTCTGTGGAGAAATTATTGAGGGAATAGGTAACAGTGAGACTTGGACATTAGGTCTTGCAGTCATAGATTTAAGATCTAATTTACTTTTTGCGATCTCATAGGAATAATATCTACTATGTCTTCTCAGGCCTAAAATCTTATATTTTAATAGAACTGCTATATTGGCAAGATCCTTTGTTATAAAATCCTATTGTTATGAATCTCATGCGTGCGGGAGTAGGTTTAATACATATTGCGACCAATTGGAACATAATTCGTCTGGTCGTACAATAGAAGGGTGGACGATTTGCTAAAGCCATCGCTGCAATATCTTAGATTTAAGGGATCACCTTAATAGTTTACTGTTCGTATGTGTCTTGGTTTTGTCAAAAACTGCTAAAAGGCTGGATTGATGACATTGAGAAGACAGTTGAGCGCCGATTAATTGCCGAAAACTAGAAATGATCACAGAGCGCTTAAGCAAATATGGAAAGAAAATTAAAAACCCAAGTAGTTTAGTTTAAATTATTCCAACCAGCATCAAATTATATTGCAAAATAAACGTCCATATCATAAATCAACAGAAACAGCTACCAAACCTCTAAATTGCACTGGCCTCAACTTAAAATGTCGAAATGAATAAATTTTAAGCACAAAATGTTAAAACGGAATAAACCGCGACGCCATCCACTTCTGGTGGGTCCACACTGAGCCAACGAAGGCGAACGAAGGTTTTTTGACGTTGGTAGCAAACGTTCGTTGGCCTTCGGACAAACGTCCAAACACATTTGGTGTTTGACCAAAACATCGTTTGCTCATGATTCCGGATTGCTTTCCATAGACAATACTCGAAAGTGTATTTTGATCATAGCCTAAGGATATCATGTGTCAATGGGGTTGGCAACTGTCTTATGTCCATGATTATTATTTACAAGTCAGCTATTATTCTGTGTTATTAATACTTAGCTTCAAGATAATGTAATTTACTACGTAGACACATGCTCTGACATTTAAACAGACCGTCGAATGTCAAAATGTCAACCATTCTGTTGACGTTCGTTTGTTGGTGTTTGGCGACCGTCCAAACTGAATTCGGTCCAATGGCGCAAATCCTTTGATGTTACCGCCACGCTACGGATCGCCGGCCAACGTCAACGAACGTTCGTTGGCCATCGCCAATCCGTCCAGACATGGCCAACGAACCCATTCGTTCGCCTTCGTTGGCTCAGTGTGGACCCACCATTCTACGAGTAAACTATGCAAACCTCACATTACCTTACCCTGCTGCAAAAAGCAAAAGAATTTTACCACAAACATACATTCTCGAGGAATTCGAGGGATGTGAACACTGAGCAATGTTAAGGCAAGGGTTTCCGAAACCATGTTTTTTATGCTTCGGCTAAGCGGTTGTGAAAACACGCATCATTTCGTTCGAAATTTATAAACCTGCTACCTACTGATTTAAGGGTTCCGTACCAAATGTAGGAGATATAAGAAGTTATTTAGACTACAAAGCTAATTTTGTCAGCAACTAAATTTTAAAAAGTCTATTTTATTTTATTTTTAGTACAGTATGGTAATACAAAATAAACCACGACATTAAACGAAATAAACCACAACTTACCGTGCTGCAAATAGTAAAAGAATTTTACCATAAACACACTTTTGAGGAATGCCAGGGATGTGAAAACTGAACTCGAGTGTTAAGGCGAGCTTTTCTGTCGATTGTCAATAAATGTACAGTGAAAAGGTAAAAGGCGCTGATCGCGCATACAGATATAAATAATGTAATAATATCACGGCCTTCTTCCCTGACACTCTTAATGAGGCTTTTTTCTCATCATCTATTTTAATTAAGTAATAAACAGAATGTGTCGTAAATCAGAAGATTGCGAACCTGTTTTATTAAGTTAAGTTATCACTATAACCAATTCACGTTTATATATAGGGCTAAAACGACAAATAATATCAGATTCATCATCTGGCATTTGTGAATAAAACACAAATAAAAACTCAATTTCAGAAACTCTCGCCTTAAGGAATGCCAGAAATAGTGAACTAAACACCCGACATTAAAATTTGCATATCACCACAACCCACAGAGCTTTGCATTAGTTTTCTACCTAAGAAAGTTCCTAGGTTCATTGAAAGGTGGGGGCAATCCGCCGCCCCTAGTAATTACGAGAGAGAGAGAGGGGTTGCACACCCCTCTCTCTCTCTCGTAATTACTATGTATCACCCTAAATTACTTTCCACCCTACACTTTCACTGAGAGGGGCTTTTTTACCGACACAGGTGCGCTTTGATACATTAATGTCCTGTTTAGCTCATTTGTTTACAGTAGCCCCTACCTTTCGAAACAAAGACGAATTGGGCGATTTTTTTCTATTTTTTGTGACAAAATAACTCTTATTGTCATAGAGATAAAAGCGTCTCATTTATATCAAAGAGGTCCTCTTCGCTTAACAAGATTACCTTCGTAAAAGATTCATATTTATTCAGATGGAATTTCGTTTACTGCAGAAGCTTCCAAATCGATATTATTGTAATAAAATTAGTGAGAAAATATTACAGCAGACAATTTCTAAAACGAATATCATAATTGCAAACGGGAATTACCGCTTCGGTGGGTTTTCTGATTCAATAGTTAAAAGGTTTGGTTGTGATAAGTGTTGCCATAAAAAGTAACTGTTATGAGGAGTCCCGAGTTCTCAGATATTAGAACGACGTCGAATAGAGGCTGGTCACGAAAGAATAACGAGCAAAATCTAGATAAAGTACCGTACTAGATAAGTAGTATAGTAGAAATAAATGATGGTAAAAATGGAAAAATCCAAATTATTATTTTTATTATTTTGTTTTCTATTTTTAACCGACTTCTAAAAAAGGAGGAGGTTCTCAATTCGATTCGTATATATGTTGCTTTTTATAATCTCGGTTTATGCCGGTTTTTTTAAGAATAACAAGGGCCGAAGCCAAGTGTTAATCTAAGTGTTAAGTGTGTCATTGTGTGGAGTGGTTAGTGATCGCTGTGATGGTGTAGAGTTGATCTGATTGTCTGTTTGCAAGAATTTTCTCACTATCCTACAGGTATTGAGTATGGCAGCTTTTTGGATACTTTTGTATGTGTATGGATGCAAGTCTAACGATTTTATAGATAGATGTAGTTGCTTCGGGATTTCACCTGTAGTCGATAGTACAACAGGTATTATGGATACGTTATTAAGATGCCACATTCTGGATATTTCAAGTTTAAGGTCTGTGTATTTAGAGAGTTTTCCTGCTATGGTACTCTGTAGGTTGTGAGTGTATGGTACAGCTATATCAATGAGTTGTGCAGTTTTATTAACATTCTTATTATTAAAGACCATGCACAAAGAGTCATTGAATAATACTATGAGATCAAAAGTTTGCCAAACAGACAAATGACAACGACAAGTGTATAATCTAATCATAAACTCATTAAAAATAATGACAAAAACCGGCCAAGTGCGAGTCGGACTTGCGCACGTAGGGTTCCGTACCACTATACATCTAAATAAATGTTTTTCTTTATTCTTTATTATATTGGAGTTAATTGAATGAAAAGTAAAATTTGATAAAGCGGACTAGGCGGGGCGTGAACCTGAAACTTAACTTTTGGTAAGATAGAGACCGCTATTCAAGAGATAGATCTTTAATTGTGTCATATTATGTAACAATAATTAGGTACCAAGATTTTCAGATCGTCTGTATAAAATTCAATTAGCAGGAAAACATTTTAGAAATGCCTTTAAAATTCCACAACATGATTAAATACCAACCCACTTGATGATCCAAAACTTTACCCAAATTGAGGAACCTTCAACCGTAATCCGTAAAATCGACCCTCGAAATAATTTCACTCCGTTGTTTTAACGAATTCCTTTCCCTGTAATTTGGACCTCGCATAATAAAAGCTCATGTATTTAGATCTGGAGATTGCCCGGGCATTTTCGACCATTTTTCCCAGAGCAGCTATTACGGGAAGAGCGAATGAACGAATTTCTTCAATCGTAAAAGAGGGTGAAAATGATACTGACCCTTTCTCCTCGTTCAAATTCACAAATATTAGTAAAACTAGCTGCAGCCCGCGGCTACGCACGGCAAAAAAGTATCTCAGTACATGTGCCAAATTTAGTCAAACCATCCACTCGTTTGTGCGATTCCGTAAAGGAAGCGGTCGATTTCAAAATTTGAGTGGATCCTTACCTCTATATAAATACGGTCGATACTTGATTGGCTAAAATTAAAATTTCGTGTGATTCCATTTATGGAAAACGTAACAAACATACAAAAGAGTTTCGCCTTCTTAATACAAATGTCAAAAGCAAAATCTGAAATGGCTTTAAATACTTTGAAGCTGAAAACTGGCCACTTAGGGAGAATTTACTATTCTCTTTGCGCTGCTATTACCTTCTTACGGGACATGGAATCCATAATTGGGAAAATGGAATTCGTTATTAGGTGGGTAAATGGGGTTCTATGTTTAGAAAGCCTTTACTTAACATAGTGAATTTAAAAGCAATACTTTAATAATATTTAATAAGCTTTACCACGCGGCACCGTCACACTCCTGGCGTTTATTACAATGTAGGAATAACTTGTTGTTTGCTTAGTGAGAATGGAGATAATAGGTTTTTTTTCCTGCTGTCGCCAAATAGTAGTACATTAGACCTTGCCTCTTGCACTACATAATATTAATAGTATTTTTTTTCTTACCCGAACCAATAATTATTTATTTAAAAAAAAACACCTTCAAGCTATAAGACAAGCTGCAATCTATCATCTCAATAGACTTCATAGTCTGAATTAGACAAACTGGAACTAAATATGCATCACTTTGACCTTAAGCTCGTACTTGATTGCACAATAACCATTCTAAATCTGCGTCCATACATCCAAGATCATATACCACCAAAGTGGTACCTGCCCTCAGACCGGTCACACACACACATAGCTATCACGATTAATCTTAAGAATGTATGTGTGGGGGGAGCATGTGTTTCTTTTGCAAAATATAGGTATACCTACTTGATATAAATGATATAGATCACTGGTTCCCAACCGATGCGACCCGGAGATGAAATATCGTCGCGTGCGCCAACTTTAATAAAGACTATATTGAATTTTCTTATACTTCCGTTGTTTTCATACTGGTTTTTATATAACCCATCAGTATCAAATATTAACCTTTGTAGCTTTCGAACATACCTATACAGGGTGGTTCATTTATATTGTTTAGTATGGGGCAGTTTGTAATTATAAGACATACACGAATCTGTTCTTGGGAACCATGAAATCGATTTTAGTAAAAACAAATACTAAATTTAAGAAAAACTTGTACTCAGCTCGTTAATCGAACCCGGTCAGATTGTTTTTTTTTGTTATTTCTATTTAGATTTCGATTGTGTAGTTCATAAACATAAACACATCAAAACTTACTATGAAACATGATATCTAAAATTAATAAAATGCATTGCAATAAAAGCTCAATGTATTATCTATTGAGCTAGTTTCATTCCCTGCAGCACTGGTCTGAAATCTATCATCAATTCTGAACGGAATAGAATGCTCTAATCCCATGCAAGTACCATATTCCATGGTGTGTGTATAAAGTTTGGCAACCATAGATTTGCATGTATTGCACCGTCGTCGGCGTCGCGTCGATGCAGGGGAGAGCTAACGAAGTTTATGGCGTAATTCGATACCTGATTTATGACGCAGGGAATTCGAGTGCAATGCGTTGGTAGTCTGCGCTTCGTCATAATAATAAGGATTGGCAGATTTATTGATTACTCCATCTTTAGAATATGAATCCATCTTTGTCTGTATGTGTGGTGTAGTGGTTTAAGCGGTCGCCTCGCCGCTCTCCACTGCGCTGGTGTTGTGGCCGTACGATCCCCACATGGGACAAATCTTTGTGTGATTTGCAAAGATATGTTCTGAGACTGGGTGTGCTTATGTGAGTGAATGTGTGTATTTGACCTTGTCATTAAAACCATTAGATAGTGTAATTGATATTATTTAAGGTAGTTTAAGCCTCGAAGGATAGAAAATGCACACACATGTATAAGTTGCGGATAATTTGAAAAACATGAACTAAAAATTAATTTTTCAACTTTAATATTATATAAAATACAAAAAGGCATAGCAAAGCTAAATTTTGCTTTAAAATATTACAAATAAAAGTTAATAATATATATATCTTCCACATTTGAGACTTGTCTGGCCAGAGCTCCGTGTAAAGTAATTATAGACTTTAGTATTATCTCCTAACAAAACCTAACTATAGTGAAAACTGCCTTAAATCATTTAAATTATAGTGTATTTATCTTCAGAGCCGTTTCCTAGGGTCAGCGATAAGTGGCGATCATTTAGGTATACTTCAAACGAAACAATATGTAATAATAATAACGGTTAGCTAGAATCGCTGCAGGCAACAAAGCTTACTGATAATGCTGACATTGTGTTGCACAATGTATCGTTAGATGTACATATTGCAAGTCAGACAAAAGGTCATTTGTTAGCTTTAGTTAGAGTGTATTTTAACATTCCTTTGTTGATGTGTAAATAACTTTTTTATTGCTATTGACTAAGCAAGTAAAGATGCATCAGCTTTCTTTGAAATGGTTTCTACGGCTACGTTTTATCATCGTACCTCTCGTCATTGACAGAGAGCTAATCTTCACATGCTGATACAATTATCATCGCGCGCTGTACAATTCCAGAAGAATTTACATCCGCGCACGATCAAGTTGCGACAAGGTTTCCTCAAAAGACTACAGCCATAAAATATGCCTCTATTACCAAATGACTTACTACTTACTGCACATAAATACTGCAAACATTTATCTACATAAGAACTTACATCTGATTCAAATAAAGTTAATAAAGCTTTATACACTCGTTGCATAATTTTACAAGTGTGATTGTTTGACAATGTTATTCGCTTTCGGACATATTTTGGCAACCATTGCAAGTAACACAATATAATATTTGGGTAAATTCGCATGGCATGTTTCGGCATGAAATTCTGACAATGAATAACAATAATGGCCTCCCGTCGGCGATTCAGAAGTTTCTTTTATTTCTTTGTGAATTTCAGCCATTTATGTCGAAATGAATTTTGTATTGGACTTGAATCAGGTATGAGGGCGAGATTCGTAATGTTTTTAACAATTCGTGAATTACTAATTAAGGTAGAATTGTAATTATTTGATATTTTTACTACCAAACTAAGCAGAGCTTTCGACTATAGCTAGAGGAATAACTGATATTAATACTTATACATATACTTATCATACATAGAAACACCCAGATCAAGACAAACCTCAATCTTCATGCACACAAAGATTTGTTTTGAGCGGTAATCGAACCAGCGAATTCGGCTGAGCAGACACTTAAACTACTGACTCCGCTATCTGGTTATCATTTAAAAAAGTATCCCAATAAAAAGTATGTCAATAAAAAGTTTCCCATACATAAGTATATTTATTCACGATATCAGCTATTTTTGAACCAAATTTCATCACAATCGTAACTAGTAACAAACATACTAACTTTCGCATAACATACTAACTTTAGTAGTTCTTCCATGGTTATTTATAGTTATATTTGATTGTATTTTGTAATATTTACTAAGCTTGATAATTTTATATTTTATTTTTTCTTATTTTAAATTGTTCTGTGTTGTATCTATAATTATTAATATATATTATATAGGTATAGATATTATGTTTAATTTGATCGTCAGAATTGACAGAACATGCTGTACCTATCTAATGTTAATACATCTGTTTTTACCATGTTCAACAAATAAAGAAACTTTGACTTTGACTTTGACTTCGCTTTTGTTATACTAGTAGGATATTGATTGAAGAGTAACTGTTTAATTCCAGCAATCTAAAGTGACTGTATTTCTTACAGCGAAGGAAGATTACATTAACCTTGAGTCCTGAAAGAGAGCAAAGACTTATAAATTTGTAATACAATTCTCTGAAACAGGCCGAGGCAGTCACGCACTAAATTGAAGCCGTTTGGGTTGAATAATTTCGTATTTGATTTTAGGGTCGTAAATATCTAGATTAGTGTTAATAGTTTTTGCACGCGGATACAGCCACTATAAGTCAACTCATTTTCGTTAACGATGCCTTAGTTCGATACGTTCAATAAAAATAAGCTTGTGGTAAACATAACGTGTCCTAATACTGTTCTAAGACCTCTTAATACGGATGAGGCTGAAGTCTGTTAAAACATCCTGCCGCGCAACTTGTAACTTGTAACTCATAAACGCAGTAATCGGTTTATGAGTTAGTTTGATAATTGAGGTGCTGATTTTAAGAATCAAACTTTAACTATAAGAATCTAAAACCTGTTTGTTTTTATCTCTATTAGAGATACCATTTTTGTGAAATAGGTATGTAAATTGTTTAACACAAATTTAAATGTTGATCGCTTTTTTTTCTCGCATCTGTCCACATTCATATATTTATGTATTTGCATGTCCACATGTGCATTATAGGGATATATACGAGTATATATATAGAGAATACTTTATTTGCATAATCATGTCATATTCGTTGAGTTCGTTCGTTAGTAGACCGAGAATGAAGAGTGTAAGGAATGGAATATTAATCAATCTACAAGCAGAATAGAAAACAAATAGCAAGTTTATGATTGGGTTGAACGTGAACGCAGGACCGTTGCCAAACGCTAGTTCTTTTTGTGTTTTAACTGTTGCCCAGCTTCAAATTTTATTTTGCACTATTTCCACGTCAGGCCATCCGAACTTATTTCACCTGTCACTCTATCCATTGGAGCATTCGCTTTCAAGTGACAAATATATCCAGCTCGAACACAAAGCGGCAGCCCTACTATTTGCACAGGTTACAAAGAGCTCGGTGTCACTATTGTATTGTTCCGCAGGGGATTCTGAGTAGGGTTGCTACTTCCGGACGGGAGACAACGTAAATTGGATTGGTGACAACCCTTGTGTGGTAAAGTGCTAAAGTGGTAAGATGTAAGTTTGATCGCTGGAGTAAAAAGTGGATAAAATTTTAAGGGAACCAGGGAAATAAGTAGGAGTTTAGAGGATGATTTAATTAATGGGTGAGAATAGTTTTCTTTCTATTTAAAAAATAAAATACTTGTAAAAAGAGCTCATTACTTTTCCCCGTTTTCCGAGGTGGCATAATCTTGCTTTTTTCCGCATAATAATCCAAAGTACAATTTTAACAGAGAATAATTAGAATGAAGATCTTCATCCACAAAACATTATAATCAAACTGATTGGAAAAACATGCTTTTTATGAATTTCTTTGTATAGCCTTTTCTTATAGAAATCCTTTGATCTTGAGCCTGTATTATAACGATAAATTAAGCTTAATCCGTAAGAAATGAGGTCAGTCTATTAGGATTATAGCTTTAGAAAATTGGAAGAATATGATACCCATAATGGATATTATTAGACTAGTTTTAAGCGAAATATTCGTGGTTCATATTATGATGAAATTTTCTTAATATAATGAGTTTTTAACCGATTACAAAGAAAAGGAGAAGGTTCTCAATTCGATTGTATGTTTTCTTTTTCTTTATTATGTTAATAGACCGGATATTATTGCTGTGAATTGCCCTATTTTAAGGCTTGAATACCTATTCTATTACATAATATAATACGTATGTACTTCCTAACAAAATTGACAACTTTGACGCCTGCTGAAGATTTGCCTTTTGCATGTGCTTCTTTTGCCAACTCTGAGCAACTCATTTTAGTGATAGGTTTTATTAAACTAAAGAGCACGAAGTTCCCTGCATAGTTATTCAATTATTTCAATACATGTTACCTAAACAACCAGTTGAACCTATAGCAATTAAACGTATTTGAAAAAAGCACTCGTATTATTTTTATTACTCGCCACAAACATGCGCTCATAATTAAAACAGTTACAAAACAGTCGTTACAACTTTGCCATGCCATGCATATGATGCATATGGGCATGCGGAAAAGACACACATTTGCACGGAATCATAACTACACTCATACACAGGCTGTTTCATTAAAAATATCATTTTGTTTGAAATGTCATCTCTCGCCGACTTTAACCTATTGACAATTTGTAGATAGAGACTGTATTTCGGTTTGGTGGTAATTAGAACCTGAAATTACTGCTTTCTAATCATATTTTGATTCTTATTTCAGTAATTTTAGGCTATTAATATCATACTCACCATGTACCTGTAGCGACAAAATGACAACTTATTGCATATTTGTGGGCTCTTTATTCACCATCAGGTGGACTACAAGCAAAATATCTTTATTTGTCGTATTATTAGACTTTACCTTAGTTTATTTTAGGTTTTTAAAAAACGGCGCCCGCACTTGGAATAACTTCTGAGTCGCGGGGGTGTTCACAAACATACATTTCATACACACAAAGCACAGCCAGAGTAAGAACAAATCTTTGCGAATCACATAAATATTAGTCCCGTGTGGGGATCGAACCTACAACACCAGCGCTGTTGAAAGCGGCGAGGAAACCACTGTGCCAACCGTGCACTCGCATCACATCTATTTCATTTTTATGTATATTTAGTCAAATATTACATTTTTAAGGGCTTTACTGAGAAAAAACATTTATAGTCGTACTGTCGTATATGAAAAGTTGTGGTGGTAATTCTAGTTCCTAGAATGTTATGTCATTAGAATCAAACGGAACTCCCTGTCTATTTATTAGATGCTATTAGTTTTGGAGAGTTCTCCTTTTCCACGCTACGCTACAATACCCAATGTGCTCACATGCCTCGGGGTAGAGAGAACCGGCACGTTTACAAAAACAATGCATGTGTTGTTATGGGGTGCAAATGGGGTCTACCGCCTTGGGCAGTAAGTGCACCCTTCCGGTACATAATTACTCGTCTTGAAACTTTAATCGACAATACAACAGACTTGTGCCTATTATCACCAGTCTGTTGTATTGTAGGCCGACCACGATCTATGGAACGATCCGGCATGAAGCCTTCTTTCAAATGGATTTGAGATTTGTCGTTTAGAAAGAAAATATTTTACTACTTTCTTCAAGACACTACGTGTCTATCTTTCAAGGTAAAACAAATTAGGCAGATGCGTAGGTTGCCTTTAGCTTCCTGGCTTTAGGTATGTGTTAAGAGGCTTTTGACAAGAGAAAATATTCTTCATGTCATGTTTTCCGCTAAATATTCTTCTGTTGCCTCGCTGTCAGAATCAAAGTAAGTAAGATGGATTTTCACATTTTTTTAAGGAGTATTTATTAGCATAAGTTTGGACTCACGAGTGAAGTGTGTAAGTGAGTGTGAGAGGGAAACTTAAGAGGGAACAATTGCTTAGCTGTTTTCCATACAAAAGTAATATGGGTATAACTTTAATTTGAGTGTAAGAGTTTAGTGCGCTGTTTTCATTTTATATTTGCTCATAATATCTAAAAACCCGAATGATTGTTGTTTAATACGGACGATTACAACAAAGTTTCTTCAAACCACATTCATTTGACAGATTAACCTCATAAAGGTTGATGATTGATTTCTCTCTTTATACCAATCTATCACTTATGTCCATTACATTATGAACTATATTACGATGAAGTTTCCAAACAATGCGTATAATGTTAGCCGTGTAACAGCATTGTTCTTGGCGCTATTGTGTGAATATCATGAAGCTCCCGCAGAGCACAAACTGAATTGTGAAAATCTGAGTGGATAAAACTAGAGGAAACCTACAAAATGTTTATTGTAAGAGTACAAAGAGTCTTCTAACAATGTATAGAAATGTCTGGCAGAGAACTTGTGTCTGAATTGCAGATTGTTAAAGTCATGGAAGCACAGCATCTGTTTTTTTTAAATATATAGGTACGCTTATTAGCCTTTTAACAGTAAAGTTAAGGTGTTTATACACGCTTTTTATTAGCTACTCGTATTCTTATGTGTTTGTATGATTGTTTGTAACAGAATTCTTTGAGCGTGATTTTGACCCACTTTAAACGATCAGATTTGATTCAAACTTTGTGTTTTATTAAAGGCCGATGACAAAACACTAATTTGATCTGGGGGCCCTGCATGTTTTTTAGTTTAAAAAAAAAAATTGATAGAATGAAACATTTTTTGTGAGAGACCAATAAAATCAGGCGACCATTTTCAAAGCTTATCTATATATATAAAAGGCTTTGTCCTGACTGACTTAGTATCAACGCACAGCCTAAACCATAGGTCGTGGCGACTTGAAATTTGGAGGGTGTAATCTTTACAAGATTTTATCGTGCAATAAGAAAGGATTTTTGAAAATTCGGCCTCTAACAGGGTGAAAAGTGGGACGAAAGTTTGTATTGAAAAGCGTTTGTAGTAATTATGAGGCTCGATCAATTTCAAAAATGGAACTTTGTTGAGCAATCGTGTGACAATGAGATGTTGACATGAAGTTTCATAAAAAAAGGATTTTATGTCAGTGTAAATTTTTTTATTGTCATTTCGGCCTCTTTAGATATCTAAGAAGTAATTGTTTTAATGTGATGGAAGATGTGTGATGTAAATTATAAAAAAATATTTAAATAGGTTTAAAACTATCATTTTGATGTGCTATAGTCAGGTGGCAAACATGCCCAAGGTTTAGCTGATGGTAAGTTAGGGCATCAACTGCGCAAATTATACAACATACACTTTTGACGGATGGACTAATTAATATTAAATATAATCTACAATAAAGCCTGACACGTGCGTTACAGCAGGTATCGATCTGAGGGGAACTGCTTTACACACGGCCAGTTTTATGTCGCCTGCTCAAGAGTAAGTTCGCCTCGAGATCTCTGGTTTTGTTGGCACCTGAAGGGAAGACTTCGAATATTGTTTACAAAGAAATACTTTAGGGTATTTATTTATAAAGATAACTGAACTTACGACAACTTACAATTGCGAGCAAAGCCGCGGGCATAAGCTAGTTCCATATAAAGCCTCACACCTTACAACTCTTGTAGTGAAACCCTAACTGAAAAGCAAGGAAAACCATGCACTATTAATGTATGCAGAATCGATCCAGGCGCCTTCGAGTAATCAACGAACAAACATAAAAAAAATACATTCAAATTGAGAACCACCTCCTTTTTTATTGAAGTTGGTTAGAAATATGGTAAAAGAGGTCGCAAGCAAAAAAAGCGGCAAACATTATTACACCACAAGCTGACAGAAGAGTATGTGTCTATTCAATGACAAAGCTATTTAGTTTCACTCTCGTCACTCACGGGAAATCTAGGGGAAACGTCACGGAAATGACGATGCATTATTTTAGCTACCTCTGCTATGATGTACCACTTTGAGTAGAGAAAAATGTTACTATAAAAAATAAAAAAATAAAAATAAAAATGTTTATTTAACACAAATAAGGTACATACATATTTTACTTATCTAGTTGTTTGACGCTATTCTTTTACATAATTATGTACAAAATAAGGGTACTGGCACTGTTTACTAAACTAGGCAGAAGCCTGTATTTTAGCTGACAGTGTTCAGTCGCAGGAAGTGACACTTTAAAAACATTATTTAGGCGTGAAAGTCGTTGCACAGCGAGTCATAAAGCAGGAGTAAGTAAATAATAGTAATCAACTAATCTGCTATTCACATGTTTATTTAATTTGTTTGCGCGTCTTTATTAACTCTGTGTAACAGTCATTGTAACTGCGTGTAAGAACCTCATTATTACTATACAACACTGATAAATGAGCTCTGTGTCTGTCTAATGACAAAGCCCATTAGTTCTACTCTCGTCACTCACGGGAAATCTAGGGGAAACGTCACGGAAATGACGATGCTTTCTTTTAGTCATCCCTAAAATGATGCCGGTCACAGAAGAAGAAAACGTGACTTATGTTTCTTAGTAATTTATTTTCACCCTACTAAATAGAAAAACTTGATGTTTAAATTTATAAATGTGCTATTTTGAATCCTATATATTCCTATAAAATTATTATTAGCTTGGGAGACTTTATTAAATAATGACTGTCAAGTTTAAGTATAAGTAGATTGGCAAATTACGGTTTTTACAAGTAAACTGTGTTTTTCCTGAACACCTTTTGATTGATAATAATCTAACATTGATTTTCACATATTATGCTAAAGAACATTACGCGGCGTGCAATAAAACTATCTTTACTCAAAATCAAGATGCCGATAATGATAACACTCAGATACTAAACATATTCTTTAAAATAAAATGAAATGAAAATGCAGCAAAAATTACCTTTAAAAATGCAAACTTTTCAACTTTCAATACTTTTTCTCTGATAAATGTAGAGATTCTTCTTTACGTTTTCTATGGGTCCAGACGTTGTTATAACTCGACTGCGTCTTGATCAATAGCTTTGAAGAGTTAGCATCGCTTTTCATTATATTTTTCTTACTACGAAATCTACGAATACGGCAAAATAGAATATAGTTTATTCTTATCTGGCAAGACCTGGCAAATTTGCTACGTTTCCGCTTTGCCGGGACTTATTTATAGGTTGCTTAAAGCTAACCGACCATATTTTTCTGTCTTTATTTATATAATTTGTGTCTATAAATTTAATAAAAAAAAGAGAAAAAATAAGTCGATATCTTGGAATTACAAATGATACAAGTAAAATTTTGCTAAATATTTTTATTACAATAATTCATCAGACTCTTCAAAAATAACGTGTTAGTATAAGTTAATTAATAATGAATAACTAATATTAAACAAAAAGTGCTTAAGTGCATTTTAATCGATATAAAGTTCATTTTATATAAAATCGATTAATATTTCAAATCGGTAACGTGTAAGGCGTCACTTATCTTGAAATGTCAAAATGAAAATAAACTATTGGACAAGGTATAGTAAGGTAAACGCTCAGTGGAAATATAGGTATATAATCAAAGGGTAAACGTTTAGGCGCCACTACTCACAAACTCTCTACAAATCCTTTGTAAATGCACGACAGTACATTCTATCTGTGACCTAAATTTTAATTAATTCACTCATAATCCAGATATTTAAAAACATTATGCAATATTGTTTTTAAATATCTTGATTATGAGTGAGTTAATTAAAAGGGTTAACATAACGAAGGGACAACTTAACTCTTTTTTCAGCGGAAAATACCTCTGAACAAGTTGTGACGGATTTTGTTGTTGGGACATTTGATGAGACCTGAATATTTCATTTGGACCCATAGCTAAACTTTCCTCAATATTATATTCAAAAGCATTTGTCAAATAAGGGGCTACCCTCGCTTTAATTATATATCTTTTTCAGTAATTATTTAACCCGTTCTGTGATTTATTAATTGAAAACTGATGTATTAAAACCAAAATTGTATTAATTAGTACTTTTTTTAGGGTTCCGTAGTACCTACAAGGAACCCTAATAGTTTCGCCATGTCCGTCTGTCCGTCCGTCTGTCCAAGGCATAGCGACGAAACCGTCGGTGCTAAAAAACTGAAATTTTGCATGAACATGTATGTTAACTAAACAAAGAAAGTCGTAGAATAAAATTTGGAAAAATATTTTTTTTTTCAGGTAGTCGCCTACCCCATAGTGTGTAGTATTTAGATAGGCCTTTTGAAAACGTTCAGGGGTTGCTAAGACAGTTTTTTGATTTAGAGATCCGTTTGCGAGATAATTAACTTTAAAGAGCAAATTTTTGTTCAAGTAGGGCGTCCCCCCCCCCCCCTCTAAAAGCTAAACTACTGGATCCCAAAATCTGAAAAAAATTGTGTCGGTAGTACATGTAATGAACTTTAAAGGAAAACTATAGCGGATAAGTTCACTTCATTAGTTCAAGAGGAATAGGGGTCCGAAATGTCAGATGCAGTTACTCAGAATATTTCGTTCAAAATTCTTGAAACATAAATAAACATACATAATACATATATAAAATCACGCCTTTATCCCACGGGGGTAGGCAGAGACGATGGAACGCCATGTGCTTCGCTCCTTACATACTTCTTTCGCTTCCTCAACATTCATACATCTCGTCATACGTGCTAGCTGGTTTCGTGTACTACAAACATTTCCTTTCTGAAGGACGCCATTCAGTTAAAAAGTAAAATTAAAAATATTTTTCTACGGAACCCTACTGCGCGTGGCCCGACACGCACTTGGCCGATTTTTATCCTTAGAATATAACGTCATGCGTAGGACATTATTTAGGCAGAGTTGCGTATCAAGATTTGGTCAGATCATGAAGCATTGCGCATTAGCCTCTGATTAGCCTTCTTACTTTGCTTATAGTTAAAATATTATGTAAAATATTATGCACATGTTGTCATTCGTCATACAGGTGATGTTGGCTATTATATTCGCCTGTTCAAAACACCCACTCATATTAGTATTCTCTGTAGTAAAAAAACCACGGTCCACGTATCACACAACAATGACACTGGATGTATTACAAGGGGAGTGAACTCGCGGCAATCGCGGCCGCTTGGAGCACTCCGCTCAAAAATGCAACGCGCGCTGTTAACGGCTCGCTCGTGTCGGTCGAGGGTCAGTCAATAGAGCTTTTGTTGTCATTTAAATCAGTTTTCTGTTGACTTTTTATACGTGGGGTTTAGCAAACGACCTATACAGTAGCGCACCTGATGGTGAATTTGCTAACCAATTTAAGAGGAGAGTCACCGGAGAACCATGAGACGTCATGTAGCCTCTACTTGTGATTTAAGCTGAATCAATATGTGGTATAATTTTGCTTGGTGGATTGTTGATGTCCATGTGCTGTAGTTACCACTTACCATCAGGTAAACCACACGTCCGTTCAGTAACTTAATAAAAGTATTAAAAGTAACTACCAATCGGTTATCCACATAAATGTTGTTTCACCACGCTAAAGTTCTTCTTCTTCTTTTATTTAATGGCAACTGGGTCTCCTTGCGGTGACCATTTCTGCCAGTGTCAAGTGTGAAATATAATTAAAATTATTGTAAGCGTCCAAAATGGCGGGCGATATACTCGGACTCTGACGATGGCGGCGCAGGCGAACACGCGCTGTCAACGTGCACTCACCCACGCCGCCACCGCAAAGAGTATACTAATATATTGGGGAATAGAGAGCCTGCTTCCGTATAATTTTGACACCCAAAATTGAATGGTGGCGCTATCTGATAACAAATCCACAGAACTAATCTCTGTATGTGTGCGTACACACCCACATACAGAACTAAACTCTGTATGTGTGCGTACACACTCACATACCTATATTGTATTTACGCTATTGCTATATTTTTATATTTGGGTAGCGTTTTTAAATAGCGACATGTTTTAAAAACATCTCAGAATTTTAACAACATTTTCATAAGTTTGCTGATGTGTAATTAATAAAAATTACATGTCATAACAATCTTACAGAAATATTATATACACTTACAATTCAATAGATTTAAAGCTGATTTATGTTAATTTAACAGTGCTACATAGCTTGTAAACAAAGCAAACAACTGCTTATAATATTATAGGTAAACATTGGCAATGCATACAAGTTGATAATTTATGTGAAATACTTAAAATATATGTCTTAACTTTCATGTAAATGAAAGCTCGAAATATAATGCAAATGTATTATAATGAATGTATTAATTTTATTCAAGACAAGAAGCTTAAGCTTATGCAGTCAGCAACAGGAGTAGCTACATATGAACAAACTTGTAAAGTCACTTATTTCTTATACTTATTTCAATCGTAATTATTTCGAGTTGTATGGAAATATAAATATTTTGAAGTGTTCTGCAAACTTTTGTTGTTGTTAAGAATGCTGAAATCTTTTTAACTCTTCATATTCCAGGTGGCTTACATTTATTTAAAATAAAATAATAAATCAAGTCTTTCATTAAATCATTTATTATTTTTATAATGCCTGTGTTTATTGAAATATTTTTGAGCATATAATTTTATTTCATCATCACCATCGTATGTAATTTTGCCGGCTAGAATTCGGTTAATCTACTCCAACTGTAATTTATTATATTTGATGAAACATCAATAAAATATTCTTTTAATTTTTTCATTTGGTTTCACATTTATTTAAGAAATGGAAATCCTACAAATATTTCGACGTGCATTTTTATCGACATTTTTAAGCCGGATTTAGGTACATTCTTTTTTTAAATGTAAAACATATATTTTGGATATCTATAAAGCATTCTATTATTTGCGCCGACGGATAATATAATATTTTTTTATCTGAGTGATATTCTTTTGCTTTTACGTAAACATTTTATCGGTTTCTATCGAAGATAATATACACATTTTCTGCATATTTTGCAGTTATTAATAATATTTTTGAGGCATTTTCTCAGTACCAACAACAAGATCGAGCCATAAAAGTTAAAAAAATAGTTATACTTCGTTTATAACAATTTTTTTACTTGAACAACATTACTTGGATTTTTAAGTTTTTGTTAAGGTAAAAAATAAATTATTTCATGTAATTGTTGTTTAGAAATTTCTTCCTCTTTCAGAATCTTTTTTTGAAATTTCTTAAATATTCATAGGTTATGAAATATTGGCAAAAAACTAAATGCCATTTTTTGTTCATCTTTAATTGTTTATAACTAAGTGATAAAACTTTTCTTGGATGGTAAACCGCCGACCAGTAGGTTTTTTCCTAACCTGGTAATATTGCATGTTTGCAAACATTTTCGCTGCTGGTGTCATATTTAGGACAAGTTCTTGAAAGGCTGATTTACTATAAATTTTTTCTGCATTTTGAAACCGTGACTGCAAACCCTTGCCTCGATTTCTCAGGCTGTATATCTGTCTTCTTAAATTCTTGATGCTTCGTTGGTAGATCCTGAATTTTGATGCTGTTTCTACTGAAGGCATACTCTTCCAACCTGAAAAAAATAAAGTCATTATCAGAGAAACAAATATCAACATTTATATAGTAGCTTAATATTATTATATTATTATGATGAATTTTAAAAGTAACTATTGATGCTGGTATGATATCACAAACAAGTATTTTTGTGTTTAATTATAATTATTACATTTGAACAAAAATAATGGGATATAATATGCTTACCTTTTATTTTATGATGACCCATAGACAGTTGGCAGTAACTGTGCTCGAGCAAAATGCTGCAGGAATCTTCAGGTTCTCCTAGAAAATAAATGATTGTATCATTAACTGAATTTAACTGCTACTTGCTGGCATAACTAATGTTGCCAAACTAAACCTTAATGTAGTCGATTGTGAGGTATTTTATACACGAGAAATTAACTTGTCAAAGTGATTAATTTATTAGTTTGACTAAGCAACTTAGCTATTATGCATAGAAGCTAGCTATTATGAGCTTATTCATCAATTTAGCTTCGACATAACTACGAAGCGGCACTTAGCGGTTAGTATGTATGTTTTGGTTCGTTAAAAAAAAAAGCTATGTGCACGCAGAGCTCAGTTTTTCGAACAAAAACAAAGTTTTAAAGGGGCGTCTCCTGACCCTTAGCGCCTGGAGCGGCTTCTCCATTCGCCCTATGGACGAGCTGGCCCTGTATACATAATAGATAAAATAATATTTTAACTTACCACGCAGAAAGAGTGATGGAACTGCTAGTACATTCAGACGGTTGTTGCGGTTCCGATCCCTTTCAGTAAAATGTCTGTCACAGACTCTCTTCTCCTCTTAATTGAAATCGCATTCATCTGTACCACAAAAAACTCGAACCCAAGCTTCGAATTGCTCCGGAATTTTTTTAGGGTTAGAAAACGTGTGAAGTAGGTACACCCTCTGAAAAAATAAAGTGGAGATCAAATCTAGACTAGCCAAAGTCAAAAGAATATCTTAGAAGATTAATGATATTTAGAAAGCGGGAGCAGTGCAGCTAAGTATGCCGTGCCCCGTACACAGCTAAGACAAGCGGGACGGGTTAGCAGCGGACAGCAGGCAGTGAGACGAAACTACGAAACGTATTTTAACACGGTTTATAGCAACAGATAGGGTGATACATGAAGACCGTGTAACACCGTTACAGTACAGCATGATAGCTAATTTAAAATTATTTTGTAAGCCGTACGCCGTACGCAATAACCCTGTATTTTCAGTTTGGATGGGTAGCGCAAGTCTCGTGGAATTGCGCTCGTGTAGTAGCAATGATAATATATTTACTGTAATTATTATAGATTAAAGACATGTGCTTAATTATACTTACTAGTAGGTGTACATCCAATAGCACAGCGCCTCGGTATTTTAACAAAATAAGGTAACAAAGTATAAAATTAAGCGTATTTATCGCACAACACAACAGAACGACAAAATGTGGTTTGCTCAACTCAACCTAATTTATTGCAGCTTTAATACAACCAGAATATCACAGAAACGAGAAAAGAAAACGAAAATTACAAACTAGCCGCCATAATGAAAGAAGTATGATTGACGGCTGAAAGTAATGTTGCCAAGCTACAAAATGCCAGCTTGTTATATTTTTTTTTATTAAATATGAATTAATAAAATTTTAATAATATTTTATACACATAACAATCTATGTTTAAAATAAATTACCTTTATTTTTAAATATTCAGTATAAAAAGCTTTTGTAATAATAGTACACAAAGACTACTGATTTTAGCGTCATCTAACAGTTTTCTTAAGTACTACATGCTACTGGTTTTTGCGGTTATGTTTATGTAGTCAATGGGTTATGTTTAGAGATGGACTTAGTGCCAAACGTCATGAAACGTCACAAATTGAGCGCCTATGGTTTCTTCGGCATTGTTCCCCCCCTGCGCCACCGCCAAAGTCCCCACGCTAAAGTTTCTGCCACCATTCATGAATGCCACACTTTTGTTTGACAGCTGTCTAATTGGATGAGGAATATTTTGTCTATAGATTCCTCATCCTAGTTTTGACTTCATATAACGCCTGCTATTTGCTGTCAGTAACCAGTGATGGCGCACACTCTAATCATCAGCCGACCAAAAGTGCAATATGTACCCAACAACCGGCCTAAACAGATTGAACACAAAGATAAAACAATCACAATAAACAAAGACAAACACTCCTCGCATTATCTTTGTCTATGACATAATCAACTGTCTATGGTCGTTAACATTGCAGAGTTATTACCAAACACGGAACCCGCTTATGGTTGCGGATCACGTTAGGGTTCAGTGAACTAAATAAAATCGATAGCAACCCTCTTTAACCATTTTAGTGGAAAATGACAACTATTGTTGTCGTAACAGGATTAGTCGACACAAGCGGATTTTGGTTGTAAACTTGTATTGCCGATTTTGTTTTCGACGTGTTTAATCCAATTTGTTGTGCGGTTTAGCTTCTGTTTGAAAATCGATGGAGATTATAGGCAGTAACACCTGCCCCTATAGCTCAGCTTGCCACACATGCAAATTCGACTATAACGTATTAAAGGTATCAACATAGAAACGTCAAAAGACAAAAGAAATTGACGTTTCTATGTTGACAACTATGTCATAAACGAATCGTAATGCCAAGAGTGGTAAGCCGTGCTAAAGGGGCAGTTAGTCTACACGTATTTAGGAAATCTGCAAGTGATGTTTGTATTCTTAAGAATTCTTAAAGACCGTTAAGCTTTTGGTGAATGATTTCAAGTAATTTAAGATTATAGACATGAAGGTATTATTAAAATTATGAAATACGGGTGTTACTCACGTAATGTTGGTCTATTAAGTCGACCGCGGTTTCGCCTTTACGTCTAGGCATTATCAAGAGAGTGCGATACGTCGCGCCTGAGTCGCAGCCAGTCTTGCACTGACAGTGCAAATAGACCAACATTACGTAAGTAACACCCGTATTTCATAATTTTAATAATGTTACAAACTCACGTCAGTTTTAATAAAAATATGAAGGTATTAATTAATTAGATGACCCTCTTATTTAAAATTATCCTAGATATTAAGGACTGTAATTGCTACTACCAAAGTTCGTAAACTTTTCGTTACGTATCAATAAGAGAAAAATCTAGAAGTGAAACACCAACAAAACAACCTAGATTTTGTTCACGTATGACTCGGTGTGACTGTTTGACCGACCCCTTACCCAGCCATAGAAATATACATTTAAAAAGCAAGCTGCGCGACACTTATGCCGGCGTCGTAGGTTCTCGTCTCACGAAGGGCCCTTAAAGCCCTTCAATGCAGGCCTCAAGCCCTCACCGCAGACATTTACACTGCTTTCAACCGCTACACAGGTTTAAACACACTTTTTATACTCTATGGTCGAAGAAAAGCCGCCATCTTGAATCAGCCATCTTGGAAAGCGCTTTTTTAATGTCATGGTAATTAGTTTGGCGGGAATGTTAATTTAAGTGTTTGGGGTTAATTAAAATGATTGTGGCTTGTTCCAGGGTCTCTTTTGGCTTTTGTAGTCTTTTGGAAATATATAAACTGTGTGTGTGTCCTACTATTAAAATGTTGGGTTGGACAAAAAAAATATTTTTTTGTTGAAAATGACCCATAAAGCACCTTAGTGGACTGGCTTCTGAGAATTCTCAAAATCATCGCTTTAAAGAAACCGTATCAAAATCAGTTGATTTGTTTTGGTGTTCCATACACACATAATATAAATCCACATACGTTAAAACTACAAGTATCTCATCTATTAACCTTTAAAAATAATATTCAATGAGATATAAACGCTACCAACATTATAACTCAATGGCTACCATTTTTCTTATTCCCCTAATTACGTAATCTTCAAACGGCCGAAAATCACGCACCATTTCCCAGATTGAGTCCTTAAGTAACATTGTAATGGACAAAAGTAATTTGTGGGGGGTGCACCAGACCATGTCATCGGACCCTCGATCCTGAGCAGTGAAGCATGGAACTTAATCTGTGCTATTATGTACTACAAGCTATATAATTATGTCGACTACTTAATTACGTCTTTGTACTTTTTCGAGCTCCTGCACAGGGCAGACTATCAGGCGATATAATTTAGTTTCTCAATCGGCCGACACCTAATCGGTGTAGTGTACGCATTTCTGTTCCCTACATCTTCATATAATTAAGAGCCCAACTAAACTGGAACATGGAAATGGAACATAACATGGAAATCCATAAACAGCGCAATTTTTAAGGTTCCGTACCGTATAAGACGGCAATTTAATTACTGTTTAGACTGCCCATAATGATACTATAAGGCTTGTTTGAAGTAGTTGTAGAGTGTTCTGTTCGTTTTACCTCTAATACAGCTTTGCAAAAAACATATTTTAAAAAACAACAAATACTAAAAACCGAAAATATTAATATTAAATAGATAATGGTACGGAACCCTTCGTGCGCATCTCGCACTTGCCCGGTTTTTGTTTAAACAGGTTCTTTCATATTAGTGGTCTGCTCATCGCGATGACAGTTGAGTATTTAGATTCTTCAATCACAAGTAGCATTACAAGCTGTATAAAAGCTGTACTAGAGCGTAATTTTATACTTAAAGCTGTATAATAGCTGTATAAAGGCTGCATAAGCGCTTATACAGCCCTTATAAGTGTAAAATGGGCACAAATTATACAGCGTTTGGTGTTATAAGAGCTGTATAGTAGCTGTATAAAGGCTGTATTAGAGCTGTTATTTGGTGTACAAAGAAACTACAACTCTCCAGATGGTATCCTAGAAGTAGCTTGTAAGAATTAAAGTTCTACAATAGTGTTATAAAAGAATTACAAAAGTATAGATATTTTAATGTACATCATATTTTTTATCTACATTATGCATATTATTATAATGGCAAATTACTTGCTAAGAAAAACATATAAATGATTTTGAACTTATTGGTTTGGTGAAAAGAACGTGCAAACCAATATTTATTGTAAACCTGTATATGGTTTTCGGTAAAATATTCGCGCGCCAGCATAAAAATCAAGAAAAACAAAAGAAATACTGAATATCGGTAAGTAAGTTTTTGTTTTTTAAGGTTAGAATAACAACATTTTAATTTCAAGTAATAAGGAAAAGGCCAAGTTAATGTTATATAAGCTAGTAAACATGATACGGCTAAAGATAATGCAAAATAATGTCAATTCTTTTTGTTTTTAGAATCATCTAATATGTTTTTGTTTATTAGAAAATGGCGTCAATTTTAAGCAGCCCTAACACTATTTGAAGAGCAATATAGCGCCAGTAGCTGTACTATGGAATAAATGAAGTGTATTGTACAGCTTTTAACTTCTAATTAGAGTAATTTTAGAATATTTTTATTCAATAGGCTGTATTATGCTCTTCATTTAGATAATAACTAATAACTTCTTTAGAGATACGTATAAAGAATTAAATCTCTAAAACCATTTTGACGATTATTTATTAAGGTATTTTCTTTATTTTTCAGAATAATATGTCGTTCAAGATAATAGAAACTGAAGAAAAATGCCAAAAAAACTTTGCATAGTGCCAAGTTCCTGGGAATCAAAAGGGGTGTTATGATGGCGAAGGAAGCAATTAATAATGTTATTTTTATCTCCTTTTTTTTTTTCTTTTTTTTTTTTCGTACGGAACCCTCATTGGAGCTCGCTGTCGGTGTGGTTGAATGGTTTTTTCTTTCAGTCAATATTGGTTCACTATCATTACTGTTATTTAAGTTGTAATTCCTTATATTCAAATATTCCTTCTCAATCCATATATCTCCTGACTGCGACATTGATTTGACGTCTCCGTCAATAATACAGACTAAAGCTGTACTATAGCTGTACATTTATCTTTTTAGTTCTATAATACTCTCTTAGAAGTAACTATTACAGCTTTAATACTTATAAGAGTGTTAAATTACACCATAAAAACTAGTGTTATAATGGAGTTAGCATATGCCTTTGTACAGCAACAAGTGTCAAGTAACACTATAATACAGCCTTTATACAGCTTTAGCCGTAGAAATAAGCTTGGAGTGTTACACAATTATTAAAGCTGTATAGTAGAGTTGTAATATTCCGATATAACACCTTAAGTGTACGCAGATACCATAATAAAGCCTATATACAGCTGAGCTGTATAATAGCGGATTGTAACACTCTTATAACGCTTATTAACTTTCCTGACTCTCTTATACGTCTCTTATAACACTTTAAGTTCTATATTGGCTGTATAATTGATTCTGACGACACTTACGTGCTACTTGAGTGTAGAGAGTGATTCTTGTTTAGAATCTTGAGCGTAGTGAGGTACTTAAAAGCACAACATGTAAATAACTTTGATCTCTAGTGGCACATACAACTTTTCAACTCAGCTGTGAGAAATGGCGACAACGAGGAAAACTCGAAACAAAATCGAGTTTGCTCACTGAATTGACTCGAAGCAAAATATAGTTTTCTCACTGTTTTCACACAACAAAGAACGCCTATTCGAACTGAGATAAAAGAAGGATTTGTATTTTCTTCTTCGTCGAAGCTAATTTAATCACAACAGTACAGAAACTTAACTGAACAAAACCTTTATAAAACCCTTTCTTACTTCCTAACAACACTGTTTTTCTTTTCTATTGCGTTTCCCGATCGGAATAGAAATAAGTTAATATCGAAAGAGCCCAAAGGCCCCCGAGGCTAAGTTTAGCTTAACAATGAAATCTCCGGTACAATGCCTCCTGTTCTTACGTGATGGGAAAACTAAGAGGATATCGGCCCATTGGCTTCGTATTAAATAAATAGTTTTGTAGGAATGTAGGTTATTTCGGGTTTAAAAGGTCCCTACTTGATTTATGGCGCAGATTCCCTTTTTGGGCATAAGCTTATTAATTTAATTATTAAAGGTCACAAACATTTAACATTTTCTATTTTCTAAAAAATATATAAATATCTATGCTTCGGTAATTTAAATCATATTATTTTGATTAGTAATATTGTAATTTATTCCATTCGTTGCATTATTTTTATTTGCTCTGTAACTAAAATATTTTTTGACGTATTCAAGCGCTCCTAGGTTGATAAAAATAAATGATTTGACTATGGATTTGACTTTGATTTTGACGTTGAATATGATATTTTTCAACGACGTAGTTTAAGAAATTATAAAATATGCTACGTACTCCAAGTTGTTAAAATCTGTAAAATACATTATTATGCCTTCAAAACCCTGGATAACACGCAAAAAATCCTTGTATACAATGAATTCACACCCCATCACACAAAAACCTTAGTCCTCACACGCTCATCGAGGCAGACAATGCGGGACGAGGCAATCTCAGTAAAAGCTCCTCTGTCAATACTCTATGCTCTATGCCTGTAGTCTATGGTGCAGCTTATGAGTACTTTATGACACGTAATGAACAACCCGCATTGTAATGTGCCGATGGACTTTGAAAGTCGTGTATCCTGCGATCCAAAAAAACAGCCTATCATTTGCAGATCTTAACTGGGTGTGCTTTGTGTGTGTGAAATGTATTGTATTGTGTGTTGTAAACTGCTCCGCAATACATGCATTTGTACTAGAAAAGCGCCGTTTTTTTTTAAATAAATATATATAATCTCTTGTTACAAATTCCCGTCAAAATTTATTGACTTTCAAAATGTCAAAATTTATTTTTTTTATTTTGGTAACAGGAGTAAGAAGGACCTACGTTCTGATTTCTGATGCAGAACAGCTACGGAAGGCTGCCCTGCCCTTAAATTTCTCTTAAATTTATGTTTTTTAAATTTGGTCTCTTCTAAACCCCATGATAAGATAGATACTGTAATTACTAAAACAGAACTTCAATTTTAAGCAGAAACCCTTCGCAGTTACAGGCTTGTCCCACTTTTGTAGATGAACAATTTAAACATCTTCTAACGTGTAGGAAGAAAATGGAGCACTTCTCATCAAAGGACTGGCTGGAAACGTCTACAGTCCACATTGTTACTCATTACATTATTATTATTATTACTCATTACATTACATAGGCTATTAATGTTGGAACATTTGATTTCATATTGCGTTGTTATGTTTGCGTGATTCGCAAAGATTTGTTCTGAGACTGGGTGTGCTTGTGTGAGTGAATGTGTGTATTTGGCCTTGTAATTGGGACCATTGGATAGTTTAATTGCTTCTGGTGTACTATCAAATGTAAAATATCCATTTTTTTTATCTTTCATATCATTTACTAGGTAAAATCATCCGACTTATCACAACGGTACACCTTCATACTTAACTAATTAAAGTACATACCTACATTAACTCCGCAAAACTTTACACTGCACCCTCTTTTGTGAAAACAACCCGGGAACCTTGTCTAGCCCAGTATTTTAGTTATGAAATGTTATCCATTTCGCGGTGAAATTCAGACGCATACAATACATGACATGTGTACAACATACCCTCTCTGCTGTCTGAAGGACTCAAACATAGTACCCACGTTTATTTCAATTCCATTACGTTTGCTTGGTGAATGACGTTTTCATTAATTAGCATTGTCGGGGTGATGATGTTAGAATCTAAGGTTTTTTATCAGCCTATCTTGTATAAGTTCTTTTAAAGATTATTGCTTTATCTTCATCTTGATCTTCTTGCTGCTCTCGTCCCATTTTATTTAAGGCTAGCGCTAACGTCTTTTACTCCATTCTTCTCTGTTAGCCTCCTCACTTTCACTCACTCATACCCTTCTCTTTCATATGTTTTCTCAAGATTCATCCATATTTTCTTCGGTATGCCTCTGCCTGACATTTAACACATGACTTTTATCTCTTCTATTTTCGTGCCTATACCATAAAAACGATTCCCTTTCACTGGTGCAACTTTCAAACTTCAAGCTTTCTCTAACATACTCATTTGTAATATTCTAACATATCCATCATTCAAATATTGATCTAAAGTTATAATATAACACTATTATAACTGAAACTAATAATACTAGGCACAGCCCGAGATAATGTTAAATGAAAGTCATGCACCGTGCATCATATGTTCGTTTTGTACTCGATTTCTGCCACATCCTAAACCACTGGCGCGGAATGAACACTAGCGCAAATGAAACACCACATTTTGTAATTTAAATGTTTTGCACACCCCAGAGGTTCAAAACAGAATACTAGGATATATTCGGATGATATTTTAAGCAAAAATGTAGCTAAATTTGCTGAATGAGAGGAAAACAAAATGTCAGGATGTTTTCGTTTCGCTTCACTCAGATGGCAAATTTTGTGTTGATTTAGAAATAAGGATGTATTTTTGTGTGAAATGTGCGGGCGAAAAATTTGAATGATTGATGTCGAGTATACCTACTTTGAATGATTGATATTTTTGTAAGTTATTTATTTTATGATTTGGATTTTGTTGGGTGCAATGGGGATTGTTGTCATGATAAATGTCGGGTTTATTTCTAAACTTATAATGATCTCAAATCCCTTTAAATCTCTACAATGAATTTAAAGCTTATTAAAGTGCTGAAACAAGCCATAGACGCACTTTCTTATATTTTGCCACCATATATAAATAGGCTAATAAACTAAAAATACACAAACCGAAAAATTTAGTACACTTCTTAATTTCAGTAGTTACCAACAAAACAGTCGAAAGTCGAAACCCATTCTACAATATTTCGACAAAAAACAAACGAAAATGAAACCCATTTTGAAACATATTTTGCAAGTGGCCATCGGGATACGATACGCCTCAGATTGGCGAGGATTGGTGGTAGTTTGCCCAATTTCCAGTGTTCCACAGTTTGCCTCTCTGCCTAACTTTTTGATCGGTTTTGTAGTTTCGCTTTCTAAAAGTTACCAACTAACTAACGAACAAGTGTTTCAAGTAAATGTCTGTTTTCCCAACTGCCTGGCTGTCTACCAATTTACCTATTCCGTACAATAATTTCGAACTAAATCTATATTATCTGATAAAAATGTGTGATTAGGCTAGAAGTAATAATATAGGTACGAAAATTTAAATTCCTATAATCAGACCATGGTTCAACCGATTTGGCTGATATTTTAAAATTTCTTATTGATTTATTTTTATAGCATTTAGGTATGCTTAGCAAATTATACAAATAAGTAGTAATAGTAAAAAATTATAAGATAGGGGCAAATGGATGAACGTGACGTCACGATATGACGTAACATAGTAGCTGGTTGGTTTAAGCGACTGCCCGGTGTGGCAGTTGCAGGGTAAAACCCTGCCGGTCACATATCTTTTTCAACTGTTTCTTTTGATATTTTTATACTTTCAGGACACGACTTATAAAAGTTTCTGACTGGAAAACTACGCTAAGTTGAAAATTGCACAGTGTCCCAGTGCGCTAAAAGTTTCACAGTGTTTATTAGAATATATTGTTGTGAATGTTTATTTTATTTTGCAACACCAACAGTCCGGACGGGTCACGGGGACACAGCCCATGGGCATATTTATGTGAAAGGTTAGTTGGGCCTGCAGGACCTTAATAAAATTCATGGAACCTTTACCAATTTTTTTGAGGTTCTATTTATGCAGTATACAGTCTACAAATACTTACTTCTAACATATCGTTTTCTAAAACACCTGCAAATCTGAAATACGCCCGTAATCTACAGAAACTTACAAAATTAGATAGGACCCAATCTAGGGAATCAAAGAGGCTTGCATCTATAAAAAAACTTTATTTCACCATCTTTAAAAGCACGTTTCTTAATAGTTTCCAGTAAAAGACTGACACTACTGACTGAGACTAATCAGGAGCCGTGAAACAAAAATAAACAGCAGTGAGTCAGGTCAGTGTCATGCACAGTGTATGTATGTACATATTTGTATTTATGTCCGAGAATAACTGCGCCTTCCTGTGCTATTTATAGCACTGATTTAACAAGCAAGATACGGTGAAGTGTGAAAGGATATTTTGTAAACATTTTTTGGGGGGATTTATAAATACTATACTGTTAAGAAATTATTAATCGAATAATAGAGACGTTTGCTAAGACATCAGTGAAGCTAGTTTCGATGCAATAGTAATTACATATGTAGTGCTTGGCTTTGCCGATCGATAGTCGTGTAGCGATTGATCAATAGCCTAAGAAAAATCGATAGTATTTGACAATCCATAGGCTTATCGATTATATGGCTTTTTGAGGTGAAAACTATCAAAAGATATAAAAGTAATAAGAAACTTTTCATGGTCTTATAGCAGTTCTCTATCAACCGGTAACTGAGTCATGCATTACAGCATATCGCCAAAGTAGTTGCAGATCTATCACAATCAGTAGCTCTTGCATAAATAGCAAAGATTGACAAAATTATTCGATCTTAATTAATCTCAACTAATTCTCTGAAAATAGACCTCGTCGAGCCGGTACAGTTCTATCGTGAAATCCATATTTAAGTACTCGACTTAATTTAGCAAAATATTTCAGAAGAGGCCCATTTAATATGCAATAAATCACTTGTAATTTTAAGCCAAAAGCCACACGATTCTCATAATATAAAGTGTTGTTTTCGAATACACCGCCCGTAATCACGCCATCGATCACACGTTTGATACGCCATTGCTATCAGGATACGAATATATCAAACAAATGGAGTATTCATTAGATTAATGGGTGTAATTCGTCTCTATTGATTAACTGTCCTGTCCTGACATTATTCAGATCGTGATTTAGAATGAGTTGGATTTAGTGAAGCGACATTATTGCCAAATCGACATAATTTACATTGAATATATTTATTACATAGACAAATATTTTATTTGTTTACTTGAATCATGTCTTGCAGTAAAATGTCCGTCAAGAGTTCTGAGTGGATGCCCCGTGCAAAAATGTACACTCATAAGCTTGATTACATGAGTGTGTTCGGATTAAAAACGTTGGTGAAGAAATTCGTAGCGAGCTGAATATAAAGAACTAAATCTACGCTTTAATAATTAGAGCTGTTTTTAGAACGAGAGCTAGAAACGTGCCCTGGGGTATACCAGATACATTACGCAAATGTTCACCTATTGTCTAGACTATTGAAATTAAAATGATGATATCTTTCAGTTTATACAAAGGTAAACAAATTTATTAATAAGTATACTTTACAACAAAGTTTTTGAAATATATAATATAGGTTATCAAACTTGTCAAACGCTGCCGAAAATTCTAGCGACCCATTAAGTCCTGCGGGAATGAAATTTGGTGGCACAAATCGAATTGATGTATAGACGGCTACCGATCAACTTATACATTTCCAGTATGAGCTGGTCTCGCATTGCACTGGAAAGCCTATACAACGCAAGACCATCATAAACTGGACATGTATAAGTTGATCGGTAGCCGTGTGTAGGTACCATTTGAGTTATGTAATAGTTATGGATGGCAATACTTCGATTCGATGGCAGGCATGGCAGCAATACCCCATACCATTCGAATCACGTAAGCAACTACGTTTCTATGTGGAATACTAAACATTTGTATGTATTTGTATTTTGTGATATGGACTGTTGCTGGCCGAATTTAACTAAGTTTGTCCCATTATTAATAGCTATAGTACAATTCAAAGTGGCTTACTAGATTTAGAGCTAATCGAGTTTGTGATACTGTTAGGTTAATTTCAAAGTTTAAATTAAACTGTATAATGTATTGTTTGTTTTAGTACTGTGTTGTGTTACGATAACGATTATTCCATGTAATATCAATAATATTGAAAAATTGAATCTGCTTAATGACATAATATCACGCCTTTATTATTCAGATGGGTGTGGCAGAAGTGTACAAAACTCACATATGACCTGTTATGGTTAAGTCCCATGGGATAGGGTACCACGACTACGACGAACCACGTGCTGCTATTATGAATTTCTTGACGGAAAGTTCACAAAAAACACTTTGTCCGACCCGGGAATCGAACCCGAGACCTCGCAGTGAGAGGCTCATACGCTAACCACTAGACTAGACCATCAAGGCAGTTACTTATTTTATTTGTATGATATTTTTTTCTTCTTTATCAAATTTTACCTTTATCTCATATTAACAATTGTATTACTATCTTCAACAGCGTCGCCTAACCCAGAAGTACAGTATCGCAGTCGGCGTCCCCACACTGGTCATCCGAGGCCGTCACGTCCGAGACCAGCTTCTCGACGACCCCAAAGGGGAGAGGTTTCCTTGGCCGGCCCCTCCACTCCACGAAGTTTTACGAGGAGTGCAGCTTCAGGGGGATGGAGAGAGTAGACTGTATGAAGAGCTACCTGCTGATGCCGTCAGGGTGTTCTATTTTGCAGCGCATTGGGTGAGTGAAACATTGTTATTATTCTTCTTCTCTTCTATTAGCTCCAATTCATTGTTTACTTTTCACCATTCTGTTTTAGTAAAGAGTAGGTCATTAAAGCCATGGAAAGATGCACCAATCTTTTGAACATAACGAAACATTACATCACGAATTTGTCACCCAGCAGCGTGTGGCAGAGGTGTATAACAACCACACTTCACCCGTTATGTTTTGGTCCCATGTGATAGGGGTTAAGCCTATCGCCATGCACCGGGCACAATCCCAACTCAAATGAAACTTTTGCCCGACTCAACGAGGCAGTTAGCTGTTAGTAGCTAGAACAATTTTAAAATTACATGGTCATCTTTTTGTAGCATGTGTGAGTGGGTGGTTAACTGCCTAGCTAGACTAATGATGAATGTATATTGGTCGAATTAAGAGCTTGAATAGAGAGATCTTATCTCAATAACGACCATCCTGTTTCTAGCCGGACGTCTCAATTTCATGCAGTTACATCAATTAGTTGTACATACATATGTGTACTAAGGATTTGGCTCATAGATACCTATGCCTGGATAAATCATGCGCAGAGCATTATGACTAATGTTTTAGTTCCAAGTACAGGTGATAAAGGTTTCTGGTAGTTAAGTGTTGGTTATTAATTCTATAATACTGATTAGACATTTCAAAAATGTTCCGAATAGGCTACCAGGGACTTATTCAACAAATGGTGAAACTGGTCTAAATATGATTTGGCAGAAGGGCAGAGACCTTTGAGACCGCGGACCGATCATTCTTGCAGGTTAAGCAATACTAACCGCGGTCGGCCGTGGATAGGTAAACATCTCTATCAAATAGAAATTTCCTCCGTGCCTCGGAGAGAACGTTAAGCCGACGAGCCCGGTTGCCATTTTAACATAGCAGTTTAGGTTTTATGTATTGGTGGGCTTATATACCCCACTTCGGAGTTGTACTACTTACTGTCTCTTCTATGTCTCGTCACAGGTAAGTTCAGGTTAGATAAATTAAAGATGGTATTCACTCAACGAAGTATATTATACAATAACCTAATACTAATTTACAAGCGTGTTCCCTACTGCCCTGGCCGAACGCAACTGGTGATCGGCGGGCCAGTGGCGCGTTGCTTACTTAAACTAATGTGTCAGCATTACGTCAGCCTTTAGCCTTGTGTTCCCACAGCAGTATGGCAGTCGTTACGGGTAGTCAGAGGCCAGAAAGTCTGACAACTAGTCTAACAAAGAAAATTACTTCGGTAAAGATATTACCTCGGGTTGTAGAGGTCTGATGGCAGTAGCTCCAGGTAAAATACTGAAATTCAGCTAAATCCGTTGGACTAGACGCACTCAATGTAATTAGGAAAAAAAGGCTCGATAGTTGAGAAGGGCAGAGACCTAATACATTATTATCTAAAGTTTCAAAATTTGTCTTGGGCTACATTACTCACCATCAGGTCGGATCCATCAGTAGATTTATGATTAAGTTATGTCAAATTCGTCTGCAGTGTCCACCATGCCGGTCGTTCTCTCCGAGCCTCTGCGCAGCGCTGGCAGCAGTACGCAAGCGACGCGCTAAATACGCCAACACACAGCTCATACTCGTATCCAGTGACAGGTGAGTGTTTTAAATACAGCGTTACTCAGAGTAGGCGGAATGGCCGCAATTGCCTCTTTAAGATCAAAGAAAATCCTTACCTTCTATTATTTCTGTTCCCAAGTAAAATCATCACAACCGCAATCCCAAAACTTGTTTGTGTTTCTATTGTCAAATGTTATTTTATGTGTGTTTTTTTTTTCTTCTATGTATAACGTCTTGGTCTAAAACTGTAATGTTGTACATATGTATAAGTAAATGAATAAATAAATAAAATCCCGTCCTTCAGGATATACCTATATATCCATACAACGACCCTGCCAAAACGCTCAACGGTTTCTCAAAGGCTCACTCTACCAGTGTCACAGTACTCCAAGCATCTTTTGGCACGAGTCCAAAAGCAACGACAAAGTTATCTAACCCGTTGATATTAAAAATTAAAAAACTAAACACCTTCACCGTCAGATAACTTTGTGACACAGTTACTAGGGTAAATCTTAAAACTGTTTTTTTATTAAAATATATGATAACACGGGATATTTACCATGTATATTTTTTGTATTAAATTATTTCTATATTTCAAAGATGTTGCAATCTCTTTGACCTTTGTTTTATCGTGAACGAATGACATGTATTTAAACGCGTATTCCAATATTTCGTTAAAAAAACTATGTTTAGTCTCAAAACTTATATTACTTTAACATATAACATAACATCACGCCTATATTACCCAGAAGAGTATGGCACACATGTTTTTAATCCCATGGGATAGGGCCTGTCGCCATCCAGCGAGCACAATTCCATCCAATTCCGTTATGCTTATGTGAAATTTCTAACGAAAAGTTCACAAATAACACTTTGCCCGACCTGGGTATCAAACCCGAGACCTCGCGGTGAGAGGCGAAGCAGTTACACATATAATAATTTAATTACTTTTCAATCGGCTATCACCATCACTTATTTTCTAATTCGAAATACTGTCTGTTTAGAAAGGCTTTCTGTGAATAAGCAGTCAATGTGTGACATGTATGAATAAAGTCTATGTACCTATTTCCAAGAGACAAAAGTATACTAAAGCCTACGAAACAAGATAAATTTATTTTATATAAATCACACGAATATAAATTATATTGCTTTGTTATTTAAGTTGATTTTCGTATAATAAAAACTGTTAAAAATGTCCTAAACAATCTCAATTGCAACAGAAATTAAACTTTATGTCCTGTAAATTGGGTTTATAATTGTAAATCATGAAAATTATCTCGTTTCGTTGTCTGAAATATAGATATGTATGAGAGAGCGTCAGAAGGGGCCTCGTAGCGGTCGTGGCTGTCACGATCCATCGTGGGCGGTACAACGGCAGGAATTTTGAAATAAACCGCACTTGTTTGTTTACAACGTCTTTTAATAGGAGAATTCTTTAAATAATAGCGCACTTATAATCTACAACGTCTAATTATTCGATTATTTCACAATTTAACACAAAATCACACACGATTACAAAGATTAAACTGGATTAAGAGCCAATAGGTTAGCACGTGTGCACCACAGGCGGCAGCTGTCAAAGGAATGCCGGCCGCCATTAGCAGTTGCGCCACTTACTACTCTATTCGGGGTTACCCGCTCTTATTTTAGTAGAATTTAATATTATCGATTACATTTTGAATAAAAATCAAAACATTATTGACAAATCGAGTAATGACTAAAATAAATCATAATTTAATAATTGCTTAGTTTATAATTAAAACTAATTCATAATCAGCGCGCCGTCACGGCCGTCCTGCATTATCACACGTCCTCGTGTGTATGCGTCTTATCTGTGAACAATAGACAAAGTGCTTTAAGCTATACTCCGTTCGGTCTCCCTGACCAACATAAGACTATTTTGGGAACATTACAGCGTAAATCATGAACTACTTAACAGTTTTCGAATGCTTTATAAACAGTTTACATAAAAGTCTTACAAAGGAAATTTTATGTGTCATATGCAAAGGTCAACTAGTGCCACACAGGCTAATCAAGTGCCACACAGGTTAATCAAGTGCCACACAGGCTAGTTAAGTGCCACACAGGCCAGTCAAGTGCCACACAGGCTAATCAAGTGCCACACAGGCTAGTCAAGTGCCACACAGGCCAGTCAAGTGCCACACAGGCCAGTCAAATGCCACACAGGCCAGTCAAATGCCACACAGGCTTATCAGTCCCAAAAAGTGAAACTTGAAGGAATTTAAATTACTTACCATGGCCGTCAGCGGCACATTCTGTCTCAATTTGATTTGTTGCGGTTTCTAATCCGCCACTTAACTCTAATGGAACGTAACACTCGGGCATAGCACGTATACGCTCGTGCGCGTACTTATACGTCCTATTAGAGTTAAGGGCCCGCAGTAAATACCTGTCACCATCCAGCAGCTCTATAACTTTATAAGGGCCTTTAAACTTTGGGTCTAGCTTGGTTTGGTTACGTTCATGGTTTTCAAGGAGCACATAGTCACCTACTTCGAATTTCTTTAGCGTTGCCTTGCTTTTATCGAACCTAACCTTCTCATAAGAAGCGTTAGCTTCTATTGCTCGAGTCGATTGCTCTCTAACAAGACTCAAATCAACCTCTATGTCATCTGTTTCTAATGACATTAAGTTTAGGGGCCTAGCAACCTTTCCTATAAGCAATTCTAAAGGACTTGCCTTAGTAACCCTACTCATAGTGCAGTTAATAGCTAGCTGAATGTCAGGGAGTGCATCTTGCCATGTCTTACTATTATCCACCTCGACAGCGGTTAACATATTTTTCAAAGTAGACATGACCCTTTCCACCTGCCCATTTGCGCGACTTGTGCCGGTAGCTATAAGATGTAGGTTAATATTGTGTGCACTGCAAAAGTCCCTAAACTCTTTTCCAGCGAAGCATCGACCCTGGTCAGCTATAACGCGTGTAGGGGCACCAAACAAAGACACGTTGAATTTTAATGCCTTAATTGCACTATTTGCGTCTATGTTTCTTGTATGGTGTAATATCACATATTTAGTAAAACCGTCTATCGATACAAAAACATACTCTTTTGCGTCTTTCTTGCCACTTAGTTTACCTGTTGCATCCATATGAATGGTATGCCATGGTATTGCAGTTTTAGGAATTGGGTGTAGTTCAGCTTGGACTTTTCCCGAGTTAGACTTTGCCATTCTACAAGTTATACAATTTTCTACAAATTTCCGCACGTATTTGTTCATATTTGGAAACCAATAGTGGCAATAAGCTTTTTCAAGTGTTTTCTCCCAACCAAGGTGCATGATATTTTCGTGAACATGGTTAATTATAGCCCACTGAAACTCTCTAGGCACTATTGGCAACCAATAACTCTTATTATTCCTGTCAATTTTCCGATATAGAAGACCGCGCCTAATTTCGTACGTTTTAGCAATATCATTATTAAGCTCATTTGCCTGCAGTTTTGTTATAGTAGAATTAATTTCGTTATCTTTTTGTTGCTCAGCCTGTAACCAATGATCTGAGATGACGGTTAAATTGACACGTTTTTGTTCGGTTCTAACGACGGAACGGACTGTGGTTGGCAAAGGGTTGCGAGAAAGGAAGTCCACATGGCCCATATGTTTACCCTGTCTATATTCAACATCAAAGTTAAATGCTTGCAGAAAACACCACCACCTATGCACCCGAGGTGTCAGATCCACCTTTGACTTAGAAGCCTTCACAGCATTGCAATCAGTCACCACTGTAAACTTTCTACCCTGCTAATAGTGACGAAAGTGCTTGACAGCATTCACCACTGCAAGAGTCTCCAACTCGTAGGAGTGGTATTTTGATTCAGCGCTGGAGGTTTGACGACTGTAATATTCAACTACATGCAGTTTGCCATCGACTCGCTGCATAAGTATTGCACCATAACCTTCAGCGCTGGCATCTGTATGTAACTCCGTTGGGAGTTTAGGATCAAAGATCATCAGTACAGGTTTGTCAGTCAAAATGTCTATGATATGCTTTCGAACCTTCTCGAGTTGGGGAGTCCAATTTATTTTTCCTTTGCCTGACGTAAGCCCATAAAGAGAAGCTGCCTTCTGAGCTGCCAAACCAATAAATTGGCGAAGCTGAGTTACGTTTTGAGGTGGTGGAAGTTCAGTAAGGGCTTGAATTTTGCGGGGATTGGGTCTTATTTCACCAGCCGACACTTCAAAACCCAAAAATTCTACTCTAGTCTTTAGAAAACTACATTTCTTAACATTCAACGAAAATCCTGAATCGGTTAACGCTTTAAGAACTAGCTCTAGCCGTTCAATGCCCTCGCCAATTGTCCGCGATGGAATAATGACGTCATCAATGTAACCTACTGCAAATGTCTCAGTTAATGCCCCAAGGGCCTTATTAATAGCGCGTTGATACACTGAAGGTGCATTACGAAGCCCGAAGGGCATAGACAAATATTCGAACTGTCCATCAGGTGTAACAAATGCGGTGCGCTCTATAGAATTTTTCTCAACTGGAATTTGATGGTAACCGCTAGCCATATCTAAAGAAGTAAAATAGTTTGCTCCCACTAAGCGCTGCACTTGATCTGCTATAAGTGGCAGCGGATATCTATCTGGCACCGTGTTGCTATTTAGTTCCCTATAATCTACGCAGAGCCTATCGCTTCCGTCCTTCTTTTTAACTAGGAGAATTGGACTCGCAAAGGGAGAACAACTTTCGCGTATGATACCAGCGGACAAGAGTTCTTTGATCTGATGGCGCACTTCCTGTCTCTCGTTTGGACTTAGTCTATAGGGTCTACGTTGAACCGTGAGATTAGAATCAATCAGTTTAATGACCAGCTGACCCGTATTAACCCTACCAGTGGGTATCCCCTCTACAAAATTACCAGAATATTTTTTTAATAAAGCAATTAATGACTGTTTCTCTTGATTAGGCACGTCGCACTCTATACTTTCGAAATTATTTACCTTGATACCTATGTCACAAAGAGAAACGACTTTATTCTTTTTAAGAAGTAAATTATTTTCAAAAATTTCAATTGAAAACCCTAGTGAAAGCAAATCCCTACCAATCATAATGTCGTTTGAGATACATAAATCAGGTACTACATGAAATAGTAACTGCACTGAATAACCTTGAATTGAAACTGTAGAAAGAATTTGGATGTTACAATTAAGGCGTGCGTTGCCTATCCCTAATAACGTTACTGCATTATATTGTCGTTTGCCTGGAAATCTATTGGACAGACCCTGTCTTATTAAAGAGCACTCGGCACCTGAGTCAAAACAATATGAAAACTTCTCACCGATTTCATTTTGGAGCTGATCCATAGCTGGTTGGATGGAACAGACATCCACTCGTCGTTCAGTTGGTGCATCGTTGGCCTTAGCAGCTGCAGTCGGGCAACGCGGTGCTATATGGCCTCGTTCGCCACACTTCAAGCAGGTTAGAGTGGTTGTCTTCTTCTGGGCACCAACTTCCTTCGACTGGTGAGGGGAGGCAGTACCTGAAATCTCAGATCGCGGAGTAGTAGTGCTGTCACGACTGCCATTGCCTCGACATTCACTAGATACGTGACCTGGTTTGCCACAGCTGTAGCATCGTCGCGCATTGTCCATACGCGGCTTCTTTGCTTCCGCAGTCGGCGTAGTCTTATCACTGGTCGGAGGTCCTCTTTTTCTAAAGGTAAAAGCCATGAGCTCTTGTTGTAATTTATTACGTGTGTCGATCTCAGTAGTGAACGTTATTCTTTGCAACCGCGGCTCAATTTTCGAAGCATGTGCTAGAGTAAGTGCGATCGCAATTTGCTCTTTCGACAAAGACTTCCATCGCGCTAATATAGTGCCCATAAATCGCCCTGCATACGCAGATAAACACTCGCCTTCCCTTGGGCTACTATTGAGTAATCGCCATAAATTTGCAGCTGGTGTCTCAACAGTATCAAATCTAGCCAGAAAGAGGTCTTTTAACTGTGGCCACGTTATGCCGGGAAAACTAGATTGAGCAAGCCATGGTGACGCCGATCCTTTGAGTGCCATGCTCATTGTGATTATCAAGTCACTACCAGAAATAGGTCTTTCTTGTAAACAAATATCTACTGTTTCACACCACGCGCGGGCGTCGTGGTCTGGAGTGTCAGGGTTAAACTCAGGTAACGTTATTTTCATAGAAGATACACGTGGTTCTCGAATAGCACCTATTAATTCCTTTATATTTTGTTGCTGCATTTCGAAAAGCAATTTCCAACGTTCACACTCATTATCTAATGAATTATTAACAGTCTGACCTGAATTCTGGTCCTGGTCCGTCGCTGGTAATCCCACTTCTGATGAGAGAGCGTCAGAAGGGGCCTCGTAGCGGTCGTGGCTGTCACGATCCATCGTGGGCGGTACAACGGCAGGAATTTTGAAATAAACCGCACTTGTTTGTTTACAACGTCTTTTAATAGGAGAATTCTTTAAATAATAGCGCACTTATAATCTACAACGTCTAATTATTCGATTATTTCACAATTTAACACAAAATCACACACGATTACAAAGATTAAACTGGATTAAGAGCCAATAGGTTAGCACGTGTGCACCACAGGCGGCAGCTGTCAAAGGAATGCCGGCCGCCATTAGCAGTTGCGCCACTTACTACTCTATTCGGGGTTACCCGCTCTTATTTTAGTAGAATTTAATATTATCGATTACATTTTGAATAAAAATCAAAACATTATTGACAAATCGAGTAATGACTAAAATAAATCATAATTTAATAATTGCTTAGTTTATAATTAAAACTAATTCATAATCAGCGCGCCGTCATGTATATGAAAGGCAGATAATGTACTTTATTTTCTTCGGTATAAAATACATTCATGTTTGAACTGTAGTTAACAAAGTCGGTGGCTCATCGCTCGTCAGACCAATTGAGATCGTCTGCCGACTCTAAACACGCTTATCAATTGTCTGAGCCTATTTATGTTGTTGTATGAATTACAGCAATTATGTTATCACTAGCTTTAGCCAGCGACTTCATCCGCGAGGAATCCGTTGCATTAAGTAGTACCTTGTCCCGCGTTCAACATTACTGCGCCGCTCCCATGGATTTTAGAGTAATGTTAAATATTTAAAAACCTGTATTGATAGTTAGACTATCAAACACAAATCAAAATTCGACCAATAGTTCTCGGGTTAGCGTTATCAAACAAACAAACGTTTCGCCTCCGTGGTAGATACATCGATAAATAGTAGCCTATGTTACGCGCCTTGTAGTCAGTTACTTACATTTAAAACTTTATTAAAATCGGTTCAGTCGTTTTCAAGAGTAGCCGACACAAACAGACAGACAGACAAAAAAGTGTATTTTAGGCAAAGCTATCGTGTAAACAACTATACCAGCTTGAAAAAACATTGTTATTTTGACATTAAAAATGGACACTTCCTTTATTTGTATTAATAAATTGTGACATACATGCAATAGCCATTTATGATAATGGAATATTTATATAATAATACGTGACTGATATTATTAATCTTAAGATCAAATTGTCGCTTCAGTAGCAATATCTACTCTATTAGCCTGTATAGTAAAAATAAAGTTTTACTTTAACTTAAAACCTACACATGTTATGTTATAACAAAATAAATAATCTTTTAATCTTTTTTTTTTTAATCTTAGAGACCAATTTTATCCCGATCGTCAATTTATTATTTATTGATTTTAATTAATGACATGTCACTATCGTAATTTTTTTTTTAATTATTTTGTTACCAAAATAAGATTTACTTTGATACTTCTAACTTAATTAAAGATAACAACTTCTAAACTGTTACTGTTTTTCTCTTTGACTTATTTCTTTTAACTAAAACTCTACTTATCTGTGGTTGAAAAACAAGGTTTGAACATAGTGTCTCCTACAAAAATAATCTTTTATTAATATTAGCTCAGTATTTTTAACTGGATTCTACTTCTCGACTAATGAAATCCCGTCATGACAGCTTTAAATTAAACCGAAAAGCAAACAGAAACCACTAATTAAACCTTTTGACCACTAACACGAAAAAAATGGCGGCCGAAACGCGTCTAGACTTTCAACAATCGATACTTGACAAATACAGCCGTATCTATAGTCATGCTGTAATATACATTCCGCGCATAAGATACAAAATACGATATTTTTAAACAAATAAGACGGTTTACATGCTGAATAATAAATAGATACTCGGCGCCCGATCTCGAGATGCTAGGGTTGGCAAATTTCTTGCCAAAAATATAAAATTATTTTTAATTGGGAGACAAAAAGTTGTAAACAAAATCATAATGTAATTTGTAGATAAACCTGTTTAAAATCTAAACACACTTATTAAATATCCATTTCTATCGCCGGTGGTGGTAACAAAAAAAGGGAATTCAAATTTAGGTTTAATGAGTAAACCACTGGTGAAACAGCCGAAAATAATAAAACTCTTAATTCTCTCAAACCCGAAATTTTATTTAGGTTTCAATAGGTTGTTCGATCGAGGGCGATTTAATTAAAACCCAACGGTTTAATTAGATGGATAAAATGGTTGGTTTGTCTAATGAAATAGTACATTACATTTTCGATTGTGATTTGAGATGGCAGTAATAGTTAGAGGATAGAGGATTTAGAGGCCTTCTTGATTTATTTTACCCAAAATATAAGTCTTGGAACTTTACTACTCTGACGTTCTTCCATTACAAATTCACGATGTTGCGATAAAAAGCAACAGAGCACCTTGGGCCTACTAAATTTCCTAAAACATTACCTTTTAGCTTAAAACTCGTTTAAAAGTCAACAGCCCGTTTAAATTTGAAAATGGAACGCCGCCGTTTGGCAACCCTATGGGGTGCAGTATTCATAGTCAAGGACTCAAGACAGTGTCGTTATAGCAAATTGAATTCATTTCCTCAAACGCCCGGTGCGCGGCGAATGACGATCGATCGGCATTTTTTACGTAAACTTTTGCCGAACGCGGCTCAAATTGATTAAGTTGCTAACTTTAGCGGATGTTTTAAGACTTATTACTTTTTCACCGGGCGTATAAAAGGCTGTCTGGAGGCGTGCTTAGCAAAAAAGTTTGTATGTGATTTTTATTTGAATAAATTTTACCTAACACCAGCCGGAAGATTATTTTCTTAAATATTTTATGCTTTTTAATGGTTTTGTGCAAATTATTTCATGATATTGTTGTTTTAATGCTTCATTGAAACTTATCTTGAAGAGATAGCTAGTTCTAACTTCTTACTAGCTCGGGAATCTTGGGTATCAAGTTGAAATGAAAAGTATTTTATTCACTGAAAGGCTTTCATTGAATAAACGATTCCTTCATACATTAGCCGAATCGCCTTAATATTGAAGAAATCTTGACTTGAAATTAAAATATATCAATTCTTTCACAACATATTTTTAATTCCATTAAAATACTTTAGTTAGACCTACGCAAATAACAGACTTTTAGACCCTAGTAAGGGACCCATCCCACTAACAATAGATATTTATCGAATAGTTTTATCAGTTTTGACTAGGATCAAAGAAGTTTCTTCATCAAAATTCAGGCTCGGTGCTTTAGTTTTGAATTAATTTATAGAAATAACCTTTGGCCCGAGTTAATTAGATTAAGAATTCTAAACTATTGTTATAGTTATATTCCATAGTTCTATTTTAACCTTATTTGGCAGTATTGTAATTTTGAGACCGTGAACATGTAATTATTGAGCTGACCGTGGCATATCCGTCAAAATGCTTGGTAAAATAATATTAAGATAAAAACAATCTTGCACCATGATTTTGTCAAGAATAATTTTAAACGTTTTTAATGTTCTTTAATTTTAGCAATCATTTTTAATGCACAGCTGAAAAATCATAGACTTGAAAAGACAACAATGACACATGAACGATTAAAACATAATACGGTAGAAAACAATAACTATGGGAACAAGGTTTTATGCAAACTGCTTTCACTACATTCTTTTTTATTGCGAAATCATGAGAGACGTTTGAGTCTGTTATTTGAATTGACACTTAAATTACTGCTATTTTATGCCACAATAATGTTTTATATCGAAAATTAAAATTACTGAGCTTTTAGTTTATAAGCCTGCAATAAACAGAATTTATTTATTCGTGGCATACAATATATTTACCTACTTTTCAAAAAGAAAACGCTATTTTAAGTAAATAGATTTGCAGATGGATAAAAATAGCACGGTAGCATAATAAATAACCGTTTATTTTCGTTTAAGTATTTTCCATCCAACTTCGACCTGTCATAGTTAAACTTTTCACAAACTAACTCCATTTTTAACAACTTAGTTGGACAGTTTTGAAAGTTGGCACCTTCCACGGTAGCCACAGGGGGACTGGAACTCGGTCAGTAAAGTCATATTATTTGCAGCCATACCTACATGAACACGAAACTAAAAAGTGAAGAAGGTTGCAAATCAATGAAAGTAAAATTGATCAATGAAAATAAAACTCTCACGACATTGCAAATGAATCAACCGATTATATTAATAAATTGATAAAATTTACTACTACTTCTAGGCATTCTAGGCCTTCTAAACTTTCTTCTTAAAACTACTAACACCATCTTACCAAACCCCTTTTACAGTAAATCTTTCTACTCGATTAATCTATATATACTGCTAGCTTGTAGGAGCATTCGTGTTATAATCAACCCTTAAACCTTTTAAATCATTTTCATCAGACGACAATTAAGGACGATTGATTTTGATCCCCTTCCTTCATCCCCAAACCATCAATCGTCTATCAAAAAAAGTCTTGACACGCAGATTTGCAGCGTCAAAACAAAGCGCCCCTGCCAAATTAAGATTCCCCTAACCATCACAACAAAAGAACGATTCAAATTCCTTCTTCACAGAACGAAAAATTAATATCAAAGTCTGATTGGAGTCAGCTGCGTCAAATAAAATTTTACGTGCATATGAAAGGTGAAACTATTGGAAGTTCTCATTAATATCTTCAAAGGACGTCCCTCGCGTCTTGATTGCAGCGCGCTCAAAGCTTTGATCTTATACTATGAATCCTGCACTTGTGGGGTGACGTCATTATACATGGTTGCTACGTTTTTTCTGGGAAAAATCTAGGAGTAAAAGTGTGAAAATGATTATAGAAAATCTTTGAGTTTGTAATATCGTACGTGGGTGGGGTTTTCGCAGTGATATAAATATATGTCACACACAGTCGTTTAAAGTAAAATAGGTCATGAATCATTTTGTCTGATAGTACAATGACGTCACAAGCTGTGCTCTCAAAAGGCTTTGTCCTTTGCTCGGGATAGCACGTAATGGAGATTGTACGATAGTCCTTTGACCACCGCTACGAGCGACAGGCGTGGCGGCACTGATAGATTACTGTAGAGTCATAACCAGAGCTCGGAATTAGGTAGAGTTTTTTATGTACTTGCATCGAAATGTTGATATTAATGAGGACCTTCCCGGGATTTCTAATAGACAATCCTGTGTGGCCAACAATATTACGAATAAATAATAATAAAAACCTCAGAGATAGGCAAATAAAACAAAGATAATTAATATATTTTTTTTTTAGTTTACATTAATTCACAATACAAATTATTGATAGTCTTAAGCAAATTCTCATACGCATATTTCGCCTTTTTTTATAAATACGAGCAAATAATTTTGCTTCTAGCCTAGACTCGTAAAGTTTTGCTAATTTAAACGGCCCATCAGAATGATTTACCTTGTCCGATTCATTACCTGTAAGATTTGAAGTGTTCGCTTCCGACATTACTGTATAACTAACTTTTGTGAGAATTAAAATATTTAGTTGCGCGTGCTGTAGTTTAAATTGTGTAAAAGTAAATAATTTTTTATTTAAAAAATCACGGGATTTTTTTCTGTTCTTTAAAATAATCTCGGGATTTATATCCACTTTATTCTTTCGCTGTATGAAATCAGTGTAAGTACATGAAAAACTCTACCTAATTCCGACCTCTGGTCATAACGCCAGTTTCACAGGTTCTGGGTAGATCTTATTCTATAAAAAATATAACCTGACGAAATTTCAAAGTGACATAAGTTACACTTGAAAAATAATACAGCTGTCACTTCATTTATGTGTGTTATGTTATGTGCTAATCCTGCCAATTAGATTAGTGAAATAGGGCTTAATATTTGATAGAATATGTTATAAAAGTTTTAATTTTTGAGCTAAGATCGAATAAAGGAGACTGTTTCGCTTTCATACAACGAATCAAAACAAAAAGGAAACCAAAAAAAAATCAAAGATTAAAATTATATAAATAAAAATGAAAATTAAGTGGCCGTTGGCAATATAAAAGCACAGAGTAAAATAATTCTAAATTATAACTTCAGCGCATTTATTTTAATTTAGACACAACTTAACCCTTTTGTATTTTCGCCCACGATTATTACGCTCCTGTGTCGATATTTATTAGTAACATATATTATGAATTACGTAGCTTTTACATTCGTTATTTAACCTCATTAATATTAAGTAATATTTATAATGTTATCAAATGATCACACTGTTCGACAAATTCTTTTACCAATAGCTTTATTTATGTCCAATAAGTCAGTCTATAGTCTACGGAAAATCTCTAAATGGCACAAAATACTGATCGTGCACGTGTACAATGTACTGTACATCTGTAGAGATGTACAGAATAATGTACACGTGCACTGTACACTGCATTGTACATCCAACATCAAAGCTAGTACTGAAAGCGCAACTTCTCAATGCGCTCAGCTCACCCAAGCTTGTCTGTACGCGGGGAACCTTTGAACTTGTAAATGAGACATCTAGCGGAGGTGTCAACACTTACGATGTACAGTCAGCAACAAAAGTTGGTTAACAGTCAGCAGTCTGCGGGGGCTATTCGTTATTTTTATATTATATATTATTATCAAAAAAAAAAAAAAATTGCCATTATTTCACATTTTTACTTAACACTTACATAACATTGCGACTTTCTTAAAATGTTCTGTTTTGCCGTAGCTAACAAAATGCTCATATTTCTTAATTGTAGCGGTAAAACCCGCTACAATTACGATTGCCCAAACTTCGGTACTTGATCGAAAATTCAGGGTGGCCTCCGGGCAGCAAGCTCATTATTTTGATACCGAACACCGCATTTAGGCTCGTTTTCCACCAAGAGGACGCAAGATGGTTTTGAATCACCAATAAGGTTTTGTTATTTCCACATCCTACTGCTTGACTTCGGTAACGAAACTTGATTGGTTATTCAAATCACCTAACAAGCCACAAGCAATATACTCATCATCATCATCATCATCATCAGCCCAAAGACGTCCACTGTTGGACATAGGCCTCACCTAACTGCCGCCACAACGCGCGGTTTTGGGCCGCCTGAAGCCAACGGCTCCCCGCGATCTTCACCAGATCATCTGTCCATCTGGCTGGGGGGCGACCCACGCTGCAGCAATATACTAGCGATAATGAACTAAGTTGATAGCAAAAAATATGAAGAACGCATCTATATCTTGGAAACAGTGTTATATTATGTAAAAAAGAATTTACACATGTTTACAAAATTAAAAAGTAAAAGTATATTTTGTATGGCTCCTAGAGTATAAAACTATTTGCCAACAAAACATGCAAATTACAAAGACAAAACAAAGTTAAAACCTGTTTAAATAATATTATTGGAAAAGTGTTACTATTCCGTAGATAAACTTACGTGACAAACTGTATAAAAGTTGCACAGTTTAGTTCAAATATCTGTTTTATTATATGTGTAGTTATAAAATCTCATTATTGTATCTTAGTTTTTCGTATCTAATTTATTGCATGCCACAAGGTTAAATACAGTGTTCATGAAATGTATTTCAATATACATACCATCCTATGTACCTGTATTTTAAACTGACTAAATGAATGAATATATGCATAAGTAATGAACGTCGAAATCAAAAACGTTTCTAAAAATAGTACAATTTTAACCCTAGTTATAACAGTTACATCAGTACAGTCTGTATTCCCCAGCCACCTTCGTAACACATCAAGAATCAATAATTTAAGTCTATCTAATGAAACGGCAAAGCCCTATTTATACGCTAGGGGTGGCGCGTGACGTCACAGTCGCGACAGGTCTGTACCTGTCGCGACCGTGACGCACAGCAATAAAAGTCAATTAAAGAATAAAATGTTTAAACAGTATAATATGATGAAATTCAATGTGTGTGTACTGTAGTACATTGCAGTTGTTCAACGAATTCTTAAAATTTCCAAAAACCACGTTGTTTACAAAAACCAATGGACAGAAAATGTGGAGGCTTCCTGAAATTCGGATTGGAGGTGGCTATTGAAAGCTCGGTTGGCGTTGTGGTTAAAGCGGTCGGCTTGCCGCATTTAATTGCGCTAGTGTTGTGAGTTCGTTCCCATCTGGGACAAATCTTTGTGTGATTCGCAAAGATTTGTTCTGACTCTGAATGTGATCTGTGTGTGTAAAATTGTATGTTTGTGAAATCCCCCGTGACCCCCGTTATTCCAAGTGCGGGCGACGTTATTTTATAAAAAAGCAAAAAAAAACATACACATACAAAACATACCTATTAATAGATTCATGGCAAAACTAATTATTCAAACTAAGGTAATTTCAGATGTTACCGGGCACTAACATACAACAACTATACAGCACAACCCTATTCACGTAGCTAGGGGTGGCGCACGACGTCACAATCGCGACAGGTAGCGTCTGCTAATGCGGGGATGGCGATCGATGGCATTCGTAACAAAGGATTTTTGCACCAAACCAATGTCTAACTTTTTAGTAGCTTTATGGCACGAAAGTTGTATGGTGATATGGCATGCAACAGGGTTGCTAATTATAATATTTGCACGTATATAGATAGAGGATGCTTCATTGTACACAAAGAAGAAGTACATAATTGTGATACACAGTCTAATTGAAACATACACAATGGGTGGCTTTATCACTATAAAGTGATCCGGGCAACCTGTAGTATTATAGAAATGTGGCTAGGCAGTTTATTGTGTAAAAACATGTCGTAAATATCCATAAAAGATTGCAGTTGTTCAACGAATTCATTAAATTTCCAAAAACCGCGTTGTTTACAAATACCAATGGACAGAAAATTTGGAGGCTTCCTGAAAATTTGGGTGGGAGGTGGCTATTGAACTTGACAACTGAATCTTTTTAAAATCACACCTTTACAAAATGTACCTTGGCCAAATGAATACATATTTTTATTGCCAAGTCACATTCTTAGTTAAATTAGATCAAATCATTGTAATTAGATAATGCATGTAAGATATTTCAGTACATTTAACTTATCTACGTAGAAAATAGGTTAGAACACTTTAAAAAGGTTGCGTAGGTTCCACGCCACAGATTCGAGTTTTAAATCCTATATTTTTTCTGCTACCTATTCTCTTAATGTTTTTACCGTTTTGAACTTAGGTAGATATAAAAACACACCTTTTAACGAAAAAACAATAACAAAATATTTCGAATACGGAAAAGCTGGCATAATTTTCATTTGTCCTGCGTCGTAAAGCTCAGTGTTTCTTAGAAATAACAAGATTAGACTTAAAGCAATAAACAGAGATGAGCTGTGTTGCGGCATCTGTCATTTCTTGTTACTGTTTTATTCTCAGAGATAAGTAATTTAATTAAATGTCAGCCAACGCTACGATAAATTGTAGTGACTCTTGTTAATTACAGGGATATTTTATATTGCATATCAAATAAATAATCGCCTATCAATACATACTCATCATTTATATTTTTTTTACATCAAATAACTTACTTCACTACAGATAAACTAAATGTTTAACAAAACTCAAACTGCAGATAATTCGAAATTACACATTATGACATTCCTTTTTTCCTCATAATGCAATACAGTTAAATTTATTTTTGTACAAAAATACTACATGCGTAGCATAAATACTGACTGCACATCAAATTTACCATATTTCATAGCAAAATAACTATCCCAGTCGCATATTAACCAGTAAGTACAACAAAATCTGTTCATCATATTTGTCTTAATTTTCAAGAAGCCATGCTCGGCAAATTTAATGATTATTATAACAAAAAAATACTTTTACATTGCATTATTTCTAAAAGCAGAACAACTTAACTGAAAAACTAAATAAAATGCTGTTTTATTTAGAAAAACTGCTGTAAATAATATAAAAATAAAAGCTATAGTTATGGCATAGGTCAATTATGGGTAAAGTAGTAGGTTAGGTTAGGTTAGAACTGCGACCATAACATAGCACGAGCCGAGCGAGCGAAGCGAGCGTACCGCGGCAGCGGTCGACGAGTGCTAGAATCAATCTGTGTGATACTCCGACCGCTTTTTGAATCCACCCACTAAATAAAATAATATTATACTACCTACCAATTTCTTATTATCATAGATCGTAACAGACGACAGTACGTGGCGCCACCTGCAGAAGCTAAAAATGTGCCTATTGGGCAAAAAAGGAAGCGTGGACGCTCCGCGAAAGCAAGACCCGCTTTAATAATTCAATAAATTACAATTTTGTATCTAATTTTATATTTTTTTTGCTGATCTCATTATGTGATAATTAATAAATAATAAGATGACTGTGACTAATAAAATGTTGTTTGATTTAGAAAAACTGCTGTACATATTATAAAAACAGAAGCTATATTTAAAAGAAAAAGAGTTAACATGTATAATGTGCATTAAGATTATTAGCTGTGCATTGATAAAAAAGCTTTTGCGGTATTTAATTGCATAGAAAAAGGATATTTTATGATTTGCGTTTAAATACTACCCTTAATTAAATCTGTTTACTCAATCACTTCTTTTTACCTTTAACCTGCAGCCAAAAAGTAGTGCTTGTAGATTACTCTGATGAGTACAGATGAGATTAAACACTGAAATTAATTGGTAAAGAAGGCATCTTATATTTTATCTTATGTATTGATCTAAAGCAATGGTTGTCGCGACTATCGAAAAATGACTAAATACATAGAAACCGCATAAACATTGTAATATGTTCCAAACGGGAGGTGAAGGAGAGGGTGGGAAAAGCACTTGATTGTAACATGCTTTATACAATATTTTATCAATTAGGTACATGTAGTACCTAATTGATAACCAATAAGCAAAATGCGTTAATTAAAACTACGCATAAGCTTCATTTTTGTGGATATTTACACGTCACAAGCCAAGTTCCTACGTGCCATACAAAGAAAACTCATGACATTTAAAATGATTCCCCATTTTGACGTGACATCCCTAATTAATAGGGCTGCCTCTGCATCACTTGCTGCACTTGCTACAAAAAGAGGATGCACTTTAGGCCTGTAATTATGTCCGTAATTGTTCATTTAAGCTTTTGACAAAGAGTTGTAATTGGAGGTACATTCATTTTTAACTCAAAAATTGAATAAGGTTGGAGCGTATAAGGACACTTTAGCATTAACGACGGCGACGTCCCTCACTTTAATAGCCGTAATGGCAGGTTTATTTAGAAACGAAAAAAACTACAATTTATTCAAAGCCAAAGCTGCAGATTCATCCTTTACCTAATCTAATAATAATTATAAAGATAAAATATTAAAGTTGAAAAATTAAGAATCCAGCAGGACTCGAACCTGCACCCCCTGGGTATACGCCCCAAGTGCTTTGCCAATTCAGCTATGGATTCGTATGCTGCCGGACTCGAAATTTCTCAACTCTTTTTGTGCCAGCATTTAGCTAGACGAACCTTATTTGGTTTTAGCGCCATCTATGTGATGTAATAAGTCACTATTCACATACTGTAAGTTTGAATTAAGATCAATACTGTTACAGTCAAGAGATGACGCATTTTTATCAAATACTTGTAATATTTTAAAGCAAATTTTAGCTTTGCTATGCCTTTTTGTAATTTATAAAATATTAAAGTTGAAAAATTAAGAATCCAGCAGGACTCGAACCTGCACCCCCTGGGTATACGCCCCAAGTGCTTTGCCAATTCAGCTATGGATTCGTATGCTGCCGGACTCGAAATTTCTCAACTCTTTTTGTGCCAGCTTTTAGCTAGACGAACCTTATTTGGTTTTAGCGCCATCTATGTGATGTAATAAGTCACTATTCACATACTGTAAGCGCGTACTGTAAATGCGTCATCTCTTGACTGTAACAGTATTGATCTTAACTTAAACTTACCAGGGGGTGCAGGTTCGAGTCCTGCTGGATTCTTAATTTTTCAACTTTAATATTTTATAAATTACAAAAAGGCAAGGCTACAACAAAGCTAAAATTTGCTTTAAAATATTACAAGTATTTGATAAAAATGCGTCATCTCTTGACTGTAACAGTATTGATCTTAATTCAAACTTACAGTATGTGAATAGTGACTTATTACATCACATAGATGGCGCTAAAACCAAATAAGGTTCGTCTAGCTAAAAGCTGGCACAAAAAGAGTTGAGAAATTTCGAGTCCGGCAGCATACGAATCCATAGCTGAATTGGCAAAGCACTTGGGGCGTATACCCAGGGGGTGCAGGTTCGAGTCCTGCTGGATTCTTAATTTTTCAACTTTAATATTTTATAAATTACAAAAAGGCATAGCAAAGCTAAAATTTGCTTTAAAATATTACAAGTATTTGATAAAAATGCGTCATCTCTTGACTGTAACAGTATTGATCTTAATTCAAACTTACAGTATGTGAATAGTGACTTATTACATCACATAGATGGCGCTAAAACCAAATAAGGTTCGTCTAGCTAAAAGCTGGCACAAAAAGAGTTGAGAAATTTCGAGTCCGGCAGCATACGAATCCATAGCTGAATTGGCAAAGCACTTGGGGCGTATACCCAGGGGGTGCAGGTTCGAGTCCTGCTGGATTCTTAATTTTTCAACTTTAATATTTTATAAATTACAAAAAGGCATAGCAAAGCTAAAATTTGCTTTAAAATATTACAATTATAAAGATAGTTTCCTTATAGATTTTTTTTTTCCCGTTTACGAATAAATTTATGAACAAGAAACATAAAACAAATTTAATCCCATATCCTCGTAAAATATGAATGAATGATCAACATATTGTAAACATTGTGCAGTGAAATGTAAAACAATACATTTTGTACACCCGACTCACTATCTTTTCACCTCACTGGGTAAAATGACGAAACAAAATATTTTTCTTATTATCCGTAGCTACGCACAGTACTGAAAATGGTCAATGCATAATGTATGGAGAGTATGTAGTTATATAAAGTTATATCAAAAAGCAAGACAGATCTAATGAATGCACGGTTGGCGTAAAGTTTAACTCTCGTTGTTTTCAACTGCGGTTGATGTGGGTTCGATCCCTACGTGGGACAAATCATTGTGTGATTCGCAAAGATTTGTTCTGACTCTGGGTATGCTTTGTGTGTGGAAAATGTATGTCTGTGAACATCCCCGCGACTCAGAAGTTAAACATAGAGCGGGCGTCGTTATTAAAAAAAACCGACAAACATGCGATTTTACCTAAAAATAAGTGGTAACTTCACCAAATTTCTACGTAGGAAAATATTTATGATACTTTGCAACAGAAACTAAGATATTAATAGTATTCAAACACTAATTAATTATCAGTGAAACTAAAAAGAAAATATGAAAGTAATTATTCGTCTTGGCAGTTCTAGGTATTTAATTAATTTATGTCAATCTTACTAGTTTAATCTCTGAACAATCCGTCATGCCTTGCGACTGAAATCCTAATATATTGCTATAATCCAGTGTCTCCAACGACGCCGTAATTACGGTAAATCTACCGTAATTTCTATAGATCTACCACTCACCGTAGATGTACTATTACGGTGACACAATCTACCGTAATTCATATAATTATATAATGGCATCACAAAAACCTATTAATACAGTGCTACAAGGATCTTTTGGCACTTGGATGACATTTAGATGAGGGCGTTCGCGTTGGTGTGTGAAAATCGGGTTACCAGCTAACAAAATCTCCTTAGTTGTAGGGAATTATTTAAACTCGTATTTCCGTATTTCGTAATTTAAACTTAGTAATTATTAATTCTTTATTGATAAGCGAGGTACATTAGATAAGGATTCACTGACTCCTGCACTAGTAGAAACTGTTGCAGGAGACATTTTCCTCTCCTTTTAAATTTAATCATACAGTTTATGTCTAATTAGGTATTTACAAAATAAAAGTAAAGTTTGGATACTGAGATTTTTTTGGCATAATGTACAAGAGATGAAAACTAAAGATGATTCGCATCCATTTTATAATTTGGCACGTTTTATGCTTGGAATACTATCTCTTCCACATTCGAACGCTGATTGTGAGCGTATTTTTAGCCACATTACTGACCTAAAAACAAAAAAGAGGAATCAATTATCAACAAAATCGATTGCTGGAAACTTGTTCACCCAGCAGGTTATCAAGAGGAATGGGAAAAACTGCGTCGATTTCAAACCCACTCATGAGATGATAAATAAAATGAATGTGTCGATGTATAAAAAGTCAGAATAGAATTAATTTCTAATTAATTATTTAATTCATTCATTTTAGTAGTATTTTTAGTAGCTTATCATCTAAACTGTATGCCAAAAAATTTAATTATATTAGAAATTTAACTTCATCGATGTCTTTTTTATTGCTGTTGTAACAAACAAGATGGCAAATATAAATAAATATACTACCGTAATTTTACCGTAGTTGTAATTTTAATTCTACCGTAATATGTTGGTATTAACCGTATTTTTAAACTAGCAACACCGTAATTTTGGCAAAATGAGTTGGAGACACTGCTATAATCCTAAGCTAGACAGTTGGATAGATTGGACGTGTTCTGACTAACGTATGTGACGTTAGGCAATCCTAGCTGCTGGTTAATAATACTTTTTCATCATATAAAATTAAACAGGTCAAGAGATTCGAAAATGATACTTTTACACTTAAGTGCACGGTTTGCGTAGTGGTTAAAACGGTCGTCTTGCGGTTCGATTTTGAACACGGGACCACTCTTTGTGTGATCCGCAAAGATTTGTTCTGATTTTGGGTGTACTTTGTGCGTGTGAAATGTATGTTTGTGAACTACCCCGCGACACATGAGTTATTCCTAGTGAGGGTGTCGTTTTTTTTAAAACAAAAAAAAAGCACTTTGTTACTATCAGTTTTGTTACACAGTCAAGTTAGGCCCACAGAACTGCCGAGGAACTGACAAAATTGTTTGTCGATAATATGGGTAATATAATAGAACCATAGATCGACTACAGCGCGCTGGAAGGCGACAGCATAGACTGTACCAACTCTACCCGCTGCAGGAGAGTCGATATGCTATATCGACTCTCCTTTTTTTCAATATAAAAATCAATTATCAAAAAGAAGTATTTTCACATAAATAAATCACTAAAGCTCAGTCAATCCATCGAGAACTTTATTACGTACTTATCTACTCCCAACTCACTTCAACTCTAGCACGCATCCATTGTCTATTCTCCAAATACGTCATAAAAGCCATTTTTATCGTCCTCGGACGAACGCAAAAGTTGTACAGGCTTTCAGAAAAGATAATTTTGCATAAAAATGAATGCCTGTCATAAACTGTAAGAGCTGTCGAGGGGCACCACATTTTTGTAACTTTTTCGAGTGCTCTAGATGTTGCCAAGTAAAAATTTAATTAAAACTCCAGCTATTTATGATTAAAATACTCAGCGTGCCATTCTCGGTCTGATATGCGGCGATTAATATGGAGTTATGTAATGTTTTAGTTTAACATTTTTGTATTGACTGACTATGCTTATCTGTCTTTAACTTTACTTTGGATTATAGTAAGAGTTTTATCAAACCAACTAGTGGACAAATATTGCCTGCCCGCTGATCCTGCCTGATCTCACCACCAAACCGGAATGTGCTGTATTGTACTATTTGGCGTCAGGTTAAAGGTGAGACGGTGGTGAAAGCTCTACCATCAGTCATACGAATCCTTGAAATGCGTAGAGATTTATTTATTTGAGTAGGCCGACAGCACTTTCTATTATCCTTCTGACCTGACCAACCCATGTCAGATTACTTTTCGAATTCATTTTAGTAAATTTCGTAGATCTCTGAAAAATAAGTAAGTAAATAAGTAACAGCCTTATTTATAAATAAATAAAACCAGCCAAGTGCGTCTCGGGCCACGCGCAATAGGGTGCCGTAGATAGTCGTTAGAACTATTTGGAAATAAAAGGGGTTTACTCATAGAAATATATACTATAGAAATGGCTTGTCCGAACACATTGCCCTTCAAATTTGACATTATGAATAGCAGGATCAGTAACGCCATCTGCATTGAACTACCATGTAAATGACTTTGCATTCACGCGATGTGAACCTTGTAAGGGCGTGATGAAATTTCGTTAGCATTTTTTTTGCCGAAGGTACAATAAAATTGTGATTCTTTCAATAGTGTAAAATATTTATTATTACAAAATTAAAAATACTCCTATTATAGTTATATTATTAAAAGAACAGTACATCACGGGAATTCTAAAAGTAGGTCATATTTTGTTTAAGGAATAAAATAAAATGTTTGTTTCGAGAAATATTTTTTTACTAGCTTCTGGTCGTAGCTCCGCCCACGTGGTATGTTTATAAATGACTAGCTGACCCGGCGAACTTCGTACCGCCTTAGCGTAAATTTGATGCACTACTTTATTTTGTATAAAAAGTAGCCTATATAATAATCCAAGCTATAAGCTACATGTGTGCAAAATTTAATCAAAATCGATCCGGTAGTTTTTGCGTGAAAGAGTAACAAACATCCATACATCCATTCTTACAAACTTTCACATTTATAATATTAGTAAGGATTTAAGTACAAATGTAATTTGTACTTAAATCATTTGGTGAACATTTTCTATAATCCGTGAAAGGCCAAAAGATCATTGAACTTTTGTTACAAGCTTTTATTTAGTTTTTTCAATTCATCAACTTTAACAAAATTATAGACTATTCTTGACTATTAAAATTAGGTACTTACTTAAAAAAATTAAGTGTTTAGCTACTTTTGTTGCTGACTGTACATATATTATCTCTAGCGTTTCAAGTTTACGCAATAACAGTACATTGCACAATGATATGACAATTCATAACAAATACTTTTTTAAATTACCAAAAATATTCTCATGAACGCCCGCGGCATAGTTCAACTAAGCGCAGTTGCGCAGTTCCAAAGTCATGTCACGCGTATATTCACGATTAAGGAATATGGCGTCGGAACGAAAAATTTTAGCAAATAAAATTGATAAAATAATGTAAAGAGGTGGATATAATATGATATTTGTGACTTACCGGTGATATGTAATACCATAATCTTTTTTGTTGTGTCTAATTTGGTAGTTCGTACAACTTTTCAGTGCACAATTAGGCATTTTGTCGTGTTTGACCGCTCACGGAGGCAGCCAACCACAGTCAATTTCACTACGCGCTTTTTGTAGTCTCATTGACTCCAAAAAGGTTCAGTTCATTTATCGCGCGTTAGCCGTGTCCTTACTTTATACGTCAATGGGTTTACTATCTATATTAGACAAGTAACAACTTCATTCAAGTCATTATTTTCAAAGATGTTTGTCAATGTTTTTAAAAGACCTATTTAACGAAACTTCACACTATTGGGTAGATAAAATGAGAACAAAGGTACAAAAGGTACCGGAAAAAAATATTAACAAATATTATTACCACTTTTTTGGCATAGTCAATTTGCATTTTCATGCAAGATTTCAGCTTTCTAGCACTAACAGTTTCGACGCCGTGCCTCGGATAGACAGACAAACAGACGGAAATGGCGAAAATATAAGGGACCCTTAGTTACTACGGAACCCTTAAAAGCTTTTACTAAATAACGTATTTAATTTTAGTTAAAGTATTTTATTACTTTTTTTCGATTTACGAATAAAGTTTGAAATTTTGAGGACAAAACGATTATTTATTAAAATTAGTATTTATTCTGATTAGTATTCATTATAATGAATAATGGCTTTAGTTAGAATTTATTCACATCGCATATCAACATATATTATTAACAAAGCACAGTGTTTACTTTGCTTTATATTATAAAGCAAAGTAAACACTGTGCTTTCCACAAAAAAAATAGTCTAGCCTTTCTGTGGAAAATTCCAAACCCATTCATAATTCGCATAATTCAAACAGTTTTTTATTACAGAGCTCTCATATTCATTTTCTTCATTGGCATAATAAGTTTGCAGAGTGCAGACGCGTGCATCATGTAACACATTTAAAAACCGGCCAAGTGCGAGTCAGACTCGCGCACGAAGGGTTCCATACCATTTATCTATATAATATGGTCAATAAAAACATGTTTGTTGTAACCATAAGAATCCCTTAAATATTTAGTTTTTTTTAAAAGGAAATATATATCCAAACATTCTGTCAATATTTCAACCTTCTACCTAGTTCCATTATTAATATCGAGTAAAAACGAGCATCAAAATCATGTTAATTATTGAGAGAGAGCCTTTTAGATAAAATATTTCTTTTATTCCGTTTTTAGTTTTTTTTTAATATAGCGGCAACTGTTATATATAAATAATATATCTGTAAATAAACACTATCAAATTATTACAGTTCATAAAATACTTATTTACATCGCGTGGTGGACAGCTTTGTCTTAGTAATAGGGTTCCGTAAAAGAAAACGTCAAGAGCGAGTTGTTTTAATGGTAATAAAGAGTTGCCGTATAAAGAGGTTTTATATAAGGATGTCCTTGAGCTCGTTACAGAAAGAGCTTATAGTTTCAAAGGTATAGTTGACCTTTATAATAATAAAGGCACTTTGCATCTTGTTTGGTTATTTTGGCAAAGGCCAAAAATTTAAAAAATCAATAGCTTTATGAGAGACTAGGCAACAACATTCAAACAAACAGCCTCCAAAATCACACCGCAAGTTCCTTATGCAAGCTGAAGCGAACCCTAATAAACGTCAACAAAAAGGCGGGAGATTTGCGCGGGAACAGCTATGGCGACATGGCCGCCCTCGGTTATCGGCTTAATTTAATTGCGTAGACCGGTGATCACCGGTGCCATGGTGAATGGCTTTCCACCGCTTCACTTGTTTGTGTTGTAAATGGAATTCACTGTAAATACCTATGAATGTGTTGTGAGATGAATAGATGTTTTGAAGAATAATTTGCCGCCATGTTTGGTTTGAAAGCCATAGATAATAAATAAAAGATAAAAGGAGGAAATATTTAAATAGCTAGAGGTACATTGTTAAATGTATTACAGACCAATTAGGTACCTTTGAACTCTGGCACCGTGGATTTGGAATCCGGAAAATCAGTTAAAAAAACATAAATATGACATTACCTAAATAAATTAATATCACACAACTTCCACACAACGTCATATAGACCCAAACTAAGCAGAGCTGGTACTATGGATACTAGAATAACTGATACTAATACAAATATACTTTTCTTTTGTAAATACATACTTATTAAACATAGATACACCCAGACTAAGACAACCCCCATGTTCATGCACACAAAGATTTGTCTTCGCGGGAATCGAACCCGCGACCCAATGGCTAAAAGGCCCAAATGTATCTCATCCTTCTTCCCTTCTTCGCTAAATTTCACTTGCTAATTTTCTTTTCCACTCGCTCTAATTGAATTTTTTTATATACTGAGTTTTTTTTCAGTTTATTTGTTTACTTCTGTTTTAAAAATCAATAATTTATTTATTAAAAACAATCAATAAAATCTACTACTACTATTATGATATAAAATAAATTCAATTTAATTACAATAACACATTATTTAAATTATTAATAAATTTATTAATAAAATGAAAAAATATTAAAATACATTATGCGTCATAAAATTCCTCCGCATCACTGTCCACAGCGGATACCGTGGCCAGAAGGCTGGCAGCATTGCCACGTTGAATGGCAATGCTTATTCGCTGGGCGAAGTAAAAACCAGCCCTCTGGTCGCGAGAAGCGTCGATTAGGCGCTTTGAAATATCTTTAAATAAAGCCCGAGCACTCGGACCCCATGGTCCTAAAGTTTCAACCCCAAACGGCTCAAATATATAACCACTGACGAGATTATTATACTTGCGCCGTTTGAGGTTTTCGGCGGATGCTGCCGCGGCACCCGCGCAACTTACAGTGCTTGGAAGATGTGATGGCGCAAGGGTATCGACGCAAGTAGCGTCCCATACCAAAGGCCTGCCCATCTTCCATGGCAGTAACGACATACCGTCTGGTCTCTTGCCATCGTCACGCGCCAAGCCATTAGGTTCAAGAACGGCTGGCACGCCGGCGGTGACAAGAGTACGACGTAATATATCGTTAAGATGCGCGTGCCGCGACATGCGACCTGCGCTTTTGCTGCACGATAGGACATGGTGTCCGAGGCAATCGACGCTCTCACCGCAGTGACAGGGATGCGGAGCGACACTAGGTAGACCCAAACGAAAACAGGTGGCGATGCGGAATGTCTCGTTGTCCAGCATTGTACCTAAGCTAGGCGACGGGAGCGCAAAAAGCCAAAGACCTGACTCCCATTCTCCCACAGCCAACAAGCGAGCGCGCTCGGCCGCATTAGAGGCTGTATTCAAAAGGTTGTTCATCCTTTGATTACAGAGCGGCCCGTCCCATTGTCTCTGGGAGAAAGGGTTAGTCGGTACGGCTGTGCTCGGACAAGCCATCTGCCAGGCGGTCACTGCATCGGACTTGCATAACACTTCAGAATTAACCAGTGTAGGTGCTAAAATTTTCCTGGTTAATTCTTCCGTGCTATGGACCGACGACAGGAAGGCCGGCAAACTAATATCTGAAATTTTGCGAATGCCGAGGCCGCCCAGGCGAACCGGTAAGGACGCCTGTAGCCACGCTCGGTCATTCAAAGTTACATTAAGAATTTTGCTAATTGTGTTTTGGATAATATTGTCCATTTGGCCTAAAAGAGTAACGTATTTCTAAAAATGAGTGGATCTGAGGGCATGAGTAAATTTAGGGACGAAAAGACAGTATCGAATAATCGTGAAAGCCGAATGCATATTAATTTGGAGAAGGCGATCCGAAATGTCGTTAAAATTTTGTATTTTTTCTGCTATGAAAGCATCATAGGCGTCTTCATGAATTGGTGCTCCTAGGAGGCGTAAGGAATCTTTTTGAACGATTTTAATATTTGGTGCCAGAGATTTAAATTTAGATAAAACCGAAAACTTGTCGACTAATTTGTCACTAAGAAAAATTTCGCACTTATTTGAATTTAGTTCTAAGCCAATGGAATTGAATTTATTTTTTAAAAAAGCCAAATCTTGTAGAACTGTCTGTACGTCGCCTCCTAGGGTTCCATCATCCAAGTACCAAATGTTTAATTTAGAATTTAGCTGTCGAATGATGGGATGTATGGCTAAACTAAAGATGACTGGTCCGAGAGGGTCACCTTGTTGACAACCAACCGCCGATTCCAAAAGATTTTCCTTAAATAATAATTTTGAAGGGTGCCTATAGCTTTGCCAAAGGTATTTATAAATTTTGGGTGTTTTTAATTTAGCTTCTGTCAACAAGGTGTCCCTTTTTACAGAATTAAATGCGTTTTTCACGTCAACCTTTAGGATGACCTCTCCTTCACCACAGCCAAGATATGTTGACAGTGCGTGAACGGCCGCTTCACAACCTCCCCGAGAGCCGAAACCTAATTGGATAGGTTGGAATTCATTTCGCAATTCTTCACTGTAATATTTACAACATATCTTGGCTGCCACACGCCGATATGTGCAACCAACGGCAATGGGACGAATGCCACCATCCTTCTTACTTAAAGCACATAAATTTGCACCATATAAAATACTGATGATGGCATCGTCCACATTACCGGCGAGCATAAGATTAATAAGTGCCGTAAGCTCCTTCAACAGGGCCTCACCAGCTTCCCCGGCGCCCGGACACAGCAGATCCTTTAAATGCTGCGGAGTCAGGCCGTCGAGGCCGCCAGCAGAGCCAGTTCTAAAGGAGCTAACGGCTGTGAAAACGTCTTTGGCTACAATGCTAAGCGGATCTTCATTATTAGGTGGTTCTGGGAAAACGAGGTCATCCGAAGGCGCTGGATGCTTGCTCTGCAGAGCTGTGAGCGTTTCTCCAGAGCAAGGCGCCAACACATCACTGCTAAATAATAATCTGGCAGCACCGCTGATGTCACCTTCCCCTAACTTAGATTCTACATATTGGAATACTGATTTCGATTTATTGTTATAAATGGGTGCTTTATATTCGAAATTTTGAGCCGAGACATAACAGTTTTGTTTAATTTGGGCCGTTAAAGATTTTGGTTGTAGATGGTCTTTTTTTGCATGTAGAATCCGATAGGGGAAAGTAAGCAATTGCTCCCAGGCCGAACACGAGTTCTCACGGACGACAAGACCTATGCAGTTAGCCAAACTTTTGGCTACTGAAGGTCTCGCGCCACGAGGAACTCGTTTTAAAATCGGAATAGAATTTTTAAGATGGGTAAGTTGTTGCCAGAAAGATTTATTTTATTTATTTTTTTATTTTTTTATTATTTCAAATACAAACTGAATATTTGGATATCCACGAATAAAGAATATTATAAGAGTATCAGCCGGTCCAATATGAGAACTGACTGTCCTCATTTTTTCATATCCAATATCACGAAATGACGCCAAATCGCGCTTTACGTACATTTGAATTCCATAACAATGGGATGCAATTCGCCACAGTTGCTGTAAATGCTCTTTAATAAGCGCTGTTTCCAAATGAGTTTCCATACGATTTAACGTAGGTCGCATGTGTTAGTTTATGGCTCTTTGCGCCTAATAGTGCACCGTGAAATGCAGTTAGTCGGTCCATTACATCACTGGCTGTAAAAGAAAATGTGCCTTCAAGCTATCTGCTAGACTAAACTCTTAAAATAAATCTTTGCTATTTTTAGAGATTTTGGCCCAGTTTTACCAGTGCGGTTAAGTCCCTGGAAGCTTATTCGGAAGTTATCTGACCGACAGAATGTCATGTTTGTATAAAATTTATAGGCACTTTACTATCTAAAACTTTACCACTGACGTCTATATTTAATTAAAATAACACTGAGTCGTAAACACGTGCTGTAAACGATTTTTAATAAACGCTGCAATTTCCAAATGAGGTTCCATACGAGTCTACGTAGGTTACATATTATTATGTATTATATTTAGTCTATGGTCTAGCGTGAGATCCAGTTAGTCGGTCCAACATTGCACCGGTTGCCTTCTTGCTAGACTAAATTGTAAAAAAAATCTTTGCTATTTTAAGAGATTTAACACATAAACGCACGTTTAATTTGAATCTAATAACAATGAGTTGCAATTTGTTGCACATGCTCTTTAATCAACGCTGCAATTTTCAAATGCGTTTGCAATAGTCCAAGATCCCAGAGCTGACAGACATAACTTATTTTCACACGGATAAAACCTGAAGTTTTCAGTAGCGTCTCGTGTGCCTTGAATACCTACGCGCCTTGTGTAACTTGCCGAGTGACACCTGGGCAGGTACCAGGTGAGAAAGGTAACTAAAAATAAGAGTTATTTAACTTAAATTCACATGGCTGATTTTTACATATGTCATGTAGAATATTATTTTAAAGTAATATCATAAGTGCCAGACACTTTTTATTTATTTATTTATTTATTATATAAAAACATTACAAAGTTACATTAAAAAACTACAACGAATGCAACATAAATCCGAGGGATTTTTCCGCACATCCGATTCATCGCAAGACGATAAGCGTACATATACACAAACATTACACTACAATTATACATTACATCACAATACCTACTTTTTAACGACATAGCTGGAACATAACAATCACTCAACCATTGAATGCATGCTTCAAAATAGCAAAAACTTAACTAGAACGAAATATAGTGTGCATAAGTGGGTATATTGAAAAAAAAATCCGTATCATCGATATATTGGTGTGGAATAGTGTGAATGTTGTTTTGATGGACCAAAGCTTTTGCCAGACGCTTTTAGGCTACTCAAAAAATAAATGAACTTTACTTATTTTGATGAAATTAAATCTCAAATGATTGTCTCGATAATTATGATGTATAAAAAATATATGCTATAAACTTATTTACCTACTTTAATATTTATTAATTATTTCCTTGTTAAAGTTAATTTTGTTGAAATAAAGATGCAAAAATCTCAGATTGAAAACAGTAAAAGTATTCTTAGTACATTGTTTTTTTTTACTTTGAGGCGCATGCGCATAGTGCTCTCGCACTCATACTACTAGCTGAATATTTTTTGTCTTAGGGGATGTTTGGTCACTCTGATTTGTCTGACTGATTGAATATAACTTTTAAATAAATACTTCAATAACATATTAAAAAATCAGACATGTAAAAATAAGAAAGTGCATTTATTTTTTGGGTAGCTTAAAAGCGTCTGGCAAAAGCTCTGGTCTATCAAAAGTGTCTGGCACTTATGATATTACTTTAAAATAATATTCTACATGACATATGTAAAAATCAGCCATGTGAATTTAAGTTAAATAACTCTTATTTTTAGTTACCTTTCTCACCTGGTACCTGCCCAGGTGTCACTCGGCAAGTTACACAAAGCGCGTAGGTATTCAAGGCACACGAGACGCTACTGAAAACTTCAGGTTTCATCCGTGTGAAAATAAGTTATGTCTGTCAGCTCTGGGATCTTACTCTACAATACCTAGGTAGCATCTGTTAGTCTATGCCTCTATGGTCTGGCGTGAAATGCAGTTATTCGGTCCATCGCCCCGCTCTGGCTGTAAAAGAAAATTGTGGATCAGCTGCTTCATGCTACACTAAACTGCTATTTTAGAAATTGAGCTATTTTAACCTAGGCTATTTTTACGCACAAGCTTGTTAGCGGCACTACTGCCTCGTTGGTACGCGGTATAATTTGAGTATTGCACCCCACGAGGTCTCGGGTTCGATTCCTGAGTTGGATAAAAGTGTTAAGTGCAGCACGGAGTTGGAATTGTGTCCGATGGATGGTGAAGAGTTCATCCTCTATCCCATCCCATGGGACTTAAACATAACGGGTGGAATGAAGATGTTGTTTCATCTGGTTAATTTAGGCGTGATGTTATGTTATGTTATTATTATTCACTTACCCAGATTTAACACAGCAATCCACCAACAAATCGAATGTGGTACATAAAAAAAAAAAACTTTATTTACACAAAAGACATTGGGTTGTTATATAAGGTAACTAAAACTGATCCCCAAACTAGGTCAAGACCTGTATCCGGGAGCCAGCGTTCAGGCGCACAAAAGTTAACAGTACTTTTTGTACAGGTGGTCGCTGTTCACACTAAAGATAATGCGGTTGTGTGCGTGCGTGCGTGTGTGTGTGTGTGTGTGTGTGTGTGTGTGTGTGTGGTACATTATTGTTATTGTAGCTCAGCAGTAAAGTTTCACTAACTCTCAATTAAAACCAACACGCGTTTTCTCTAAATGGAATCACACAAAATTTTAATTTCTGTCAATCTAATATCGATCTTATTCATATGCAAATAAGGATGCACAAAATTTTTGAAACCGATTGTTGCTTACAGAATCACGCCACGGATTGCTCGAGCAAACAACTAAGTAAATGTACATTATAAGCGCGCCCTCGAGGTTTACTCTTACATCGCACCCTCCTTAAAAGTCGAGATGTTTACGTTAACGGGTGATTTTAGCAATGGCTGTAAACTCGTAAACAATACCACTGAAAAGGCTGAAACGTTGAAACTTTTACTACAATAATACAAGGAAGGATCTTGTTAGGGAAATAATCGATTGTAAAAACATTTATATATATAAGGCGTAAAGAAACACAAGATAATAAAATAGTTACTGCTTCGTAGGTCTGGTGGTTAGCGTTTGCCCCTCTCACCGCGAGGTCTCAGGTTTGATTCCCGGGTCGGGCACAGTGATATTTGTGACCTTTCTATCAGGTAATTCTCAATAGCAGCACGAAGTTGGAATGGTGCCCGGTGAATAGCGGTAGACCCACCCCCTATCCCATGGGACCGAAACGTTACAGGTGAAATGAGGGTGTTCAAGACCTCTGCTATACCCTTCTGGGTAATATAGGCGTGATGTTATGTTAATAAAATATTTACTCTATCTGTCAGTCTTCTGTGACACTTGCACGGCTTAACTGCTAAACAGATTATAATGACAATTCGTATAGAGAAAGTTCAAACTAGAAGACCCGTAGGCTACTTTTTATGGACGTTCCACTACTAAATCCTAATAATATCAGTTTTGAGACTAAAATCTTGTGGAATGCTTGAAAACAATATATATTTGTCAAGCGCTGTCTGGAATACTTCACCGTATCCTTAATAGCAACCTTCGAAACAGCAGTAAAAGGTGTAATAAAGCCAAGGTTTTATTACGGGTGATTTCACGTGGAGCGATTTAACGGCGGGTACAGACGGTACACAATGCGATTGAAAGTCGTTAGTCGTCTGTGACTATACTGTAAGCAAAACTGTGTAATACATAACTATATGATTTCGTTTGTGATTACAAGAAAATGGTGTTGGAATTTAAACCTAGCTCATATTGTAATATATTACTTGATTAGCCTACACCAGTGCTTTCTGAGCATAGTAAAAGACTGCACAATATTTTTAAATGTTAAGTTTTTTTAAGTGCCATTTGTGTGACCTGATGTGACTCTTGATGATTTATCTTGTCACATGATGTCTTGTCCGGTCTTGTCACGTTATGTGAGGTTTTGTCACGTGATCTGAGGTCTAATCACATGATCTGAGCTCTTTTCTCGTGATTAGAGGTCTCGTCACGAGAGGAGAGGCTAGGTAAGTTCACGTGATCTAGAACGGGCTTTTTCCACGTGATCTAGGATTTTGTGATCACGTGATCTGAATTTATTCTGGTTACGTACTTTGAGGTCTGGTCACGTAATGTGAGATCTGGTCACGTGGTCTGGTCACGGGGAGGAGTTGTCCCAACAAGCAATGTAGCTTTTATATTTGATAGCGGCGAAAGGGATGCCTTTATGTTTTCCAGTAGCTGACTGGCGATCGCCACCCTGAAAATAAGGCCAGTCCGAACCTGGATTTATTGGTAATACAAGTCGCTTATTATATTGGCTATTCTTTTATTATAAGCTAAAAGTAAATACTTTAGCTTATTGAGCAATCATCTTGTCGCAAATGGTTGTTGTAAAACGAACAATCTTAACCGCATCCTTGTTGTGACCCTTGAGATTTATTGTTGACTAGCTCTTGCCCGCGACTTTGTCCATGCTATTTTCTACAAAATTGAGGAACTTTCATCTTGCGCTTCCATAAAATCTATCTTATTTTTATCAAAACTGACGTGAGTTTGTAACATTATTCAAATTATGAAATACGGGTGTTACTCACGTAATGTTGGTCTATTTAGCAGTCAGCTTTGCACTGGCTGCGACTCAGGCGCGACGTATCGCACTCTCTTGATAATGCCTAAACGTATAGGCAAAACCGCGGTCGACTAAATAGACCAACATTACGTGAGTAACACCTGTATTTCATAATTTTAATTAAAATCTATCTTACAGATAATTTACATCATGTAAGGAACCTATTTGCTCTCGTACGGGCTAAATACCTACAAAGATGAAACATTTACCAGTTTTTAAGTTAGACCTACAGCAACACAACTATGAAAATAACCGCATCCAATTCCTTGCAGTTGTTTTTGTGTGATACCCTTACGATCATACAGACATACAGACAGACAGACAAACATTCTGAAAAATATGTTTCGGCTTCTACTGCTATTATATAGACCACTCGTTTTAATTTTAATTAAATATCTTTAATGTAGAGACATGGCAAACAATTTAATTATATGTATACAATTATATGTATATAAATAGAGTATAGATACAAGCCGCTAATAATAGAGCAAGATAAAAGTAAAGACGCGTTTTCACTTAGCAATCAGTTTGCCACAAATGGTTTGCTGTAAGTAAGATACAATAAATCATTATTTAAATACACTAAAAATAAGTACAAGTAAAAATAATAAAAGGCGGAGTTACACTGACGAACGAAACTGACAAAAGCTTCATTGGACAATGCAATTTCAGGCATGTATAGCATACATTTTGCCAAGTTAGCTGCCAAATCTTTGCCTCCTCGAACCGAACCCTAATTGCAACAAAATTACCGACCACGGGATAGCTCCGAAGGCAAATTCGGGTTCTGCCATAAAACGCCGATTACGCCGATTATTCCGCCTGTGGGGTTCCGATAAACCTTTGCAGTAACCTTATCGCCTTTTCATGGGGTTATTTAGCCCCCTAGGTGAATGCTCGCTTCATGGGCATAATCCCGGCGAGGGGGACTCCAATGGTTACTGTCTTGGAAATACTGGAAATTGCCTTTGTTTAATTTTTTTGAGCTTGTTGCTGCTGTTTACCTGTAAACATATTTATTTTAAGCTGTATCCATCGGCATCAAATAATGGGAATTATAACTACGATTAGATTTTTTTTTTTACGGAGCCCATCGCAGAAGTTAAGGCTTCTCTCTGCACTTCTTTTACATAAAACCTAAACTCGTTAAATTCTATTAAAAAGGAATGTACGTGTATATATCTTATGTATGAACGTTACACACACAAACAAAACTTTCAAATTAAAATTTTCAGCACAACATACTGCAAGAAATTCAATATGGCGCCTTGTCGTCTGGCTGTGACGTCGTAATACTTAAGTCTGGCTCTCATAACGTCCAAGTTTCTTATCGCCCGTATAAACTCGCTTTTTATGATCGCTCGGTGACTGTCCTGCACTTAATCATGAATGTGATAAAGGAGGAGGTTACGAGAAAAATACATAATTAAAAGGTTAAGTTGGTAGATACGTTGATATAATGCACAATAGTGACGTCATCAATGGCCCTGATTCTGTTGCGCCTGGTGAGGGACGTATGTCGAAATGTTGTCCTGTCATTTCTATGTTAAGATTAGCTCTAGCTAGGCTCACATACGTACACACTTCTTGGAACAATCATCTGCTTGTTTATGTAGTAGTAAAACATAATCATTAAATTGACGACGGCGGAACGTTTTCCGGGACCGGGAATATCGTCACGATCGCTATACATAATTCATTATCACTGGGAACACAGGTGCCCGACATTTGCCTAATTGAACCTTTCGTTATGACACCCAAGCGACAGATCTCTTCGTAAATTAGAAAGTCCCTTTGCGCCAATCTCTCGCTCATTTTATGATAGAAAAAAAACTCATTCAATTTCCTGTTTCAAACAATCCATTGCAAAAATTTCATCTTGCATTCTCAAAATTTAATCTAAAGGCTCCCATACATATGCTAATACTCTTTTATTACGAAAAAGAAGTAGAATAATACACACTACGTTATGTTGAGTTATTTTGTTATTCTTGTGACTGTCATGGCGGAAGACGCGTAATGGCGCGCGCGAGAATTATGGCGGGAAATATCTTGAAGACGGCTTACTTAACTCGATAGATACAGCTTCGGGCCACGGCAGCTAGTAAACAAATTCAATTTGAAGAACACGTTGTTTTAATAAAGGACCTCTGAATTTTCCCCCGCTTTTCTCCGTAATGTGCTCTTGTTAAAAGCAATTTGTAGCGCCTGATCTGTTTAACTTGGATTGCTTTATAAAGACATTTTAAACAGTTATTTACTGACAGATAGACAAAAGATCATGGTAATATAACAAAAAATTAAATTAAATTAAATTAAAATAAATTAAATTAAACCCAAATATTCGGGTAACGATGTCATGTTCTATTTAGAAATTAAATTCTCAAAATGCCCATCTACAATATTTTTATTACAAAAGTACAAGGTTGTTGCTGAGTTTTCATAAACAAAGTTTTCTAGATCTTACGTTTTATGTTTCAATACCAGAAATGTATACAAGAACTTTGTCGCGCTATGGCCTCATGTCATCAGGCATTGCGGAAATCCATTTGTCTTTGCCTAACCATAGTGTACCCAAAGTTTTCGCATTAAACTTAGGGATACACCGACCAAAGTCATTGGGTATTCATCCGCAGCGCTCTTCAAATAAAATATGTTCGAAATATTGAGTTTTGTTGCGAGTTTGCAAAAATGAGGCAGAAAAAGTAAGGAAAGGTTACGAACTTTGATTATGTTGGAAAACTTTTATTATACCTACCTACCCGCAACTTGGCCTGCCTGCTTATGTCGACAAAAAACCCGGCCAAGTGCGAGTTGGACTCGCGCACGATTAATACGACAAAAAATCGTGTCTTTTGTCTGAGAGTCCTCCTTGAATATTTATTTTAATTCAATTTAATTATTCATTTTTTAAGTAAATATTCTGTGAATATTTCAAGCGTCTACTGGTTACCTACGAGCTGAAACGATTAATTGACACGTTTTTTATACAGGAACCCCTTTTTATTTAGCTTTTAAATTTATTCGGTCTTTAGTATTTATTGGTATAGCGGCAACAGTTATACAGCATCTGTAAAAAAAATAACTATCACGGTTCAGGAGATACAAACTGGTGTTAAACAGACAAAGAACTTCTGTAGCGACACAGTTACATTGTGAAAAGCAATTTGTTCGTTTCTGCAAGCAAGCACCTACCTATAGAATTTATTGCCTTTCCTGCGAGCCAATATCAATTGCATGAAAGTAATAGCCGTTCTGTGAGACTACAGCAATATAACTACAGAAGTCATCAATACAATTAAACTATGCCTCGTTGGTCTAGTGGTTAGCGTATGCGACATCTCACCACGAGGTCTCGGGTTCGATTCTCAGGTTGAGCAAAATAATTATTTAGGATTTTCCCATCAGGAAATAGCAGCACGTAGTTGGTATTGTGCCCGCTGGATGGTGATAGGCACACCCCACATCACATGGAACTTAAACTTATCAGGTGAAATGTGGGTGTTATACAACTCTGGGTAATATAAGCGTGATGTTATATTAGTAGAATAGAATAGAATAGAATAACTTTATTTACTGAACAAAGGTACAATAATGGTGTAAAAAAAAAACAATATTTTTCTTCTCTTTGTTCTACCTAATAGGCATGCAAACATCATATTGTGGTTATAACTTATAGAACATTAAGTATAAAATAATCCTGTTTAAACTTACGTGAGATGACATAACTACTAGAGAATAAACGGGTTACTCACGTATTATTATCGGGATATTGCCGACCGGTTTCTATATTTCAATAAGGAAATATTTTCATCAGGGCTGTGAGTGCAGTATTTGTCTACTGATGGGATCTCGAAAGATTTGCATTCAGCCTTATCCAAAGGCCTGAATTTCTCACCAACACCACATAGGTTACCAGTGGAAGCCATAATAACAGGCATAGAGAACAATATCGTACGTAATAGAATCCCACAACGCGACGCTGAGTGTTTGAGACAGGACGTATCATCTTTATTGCGAAAAGCCAAGCTACCAAAGCCTAATATCTCGAAAGGTGAAATAAAAGCTTTAAACGAGTTGCGTAAGAATAAGGAATTGTTGGTGTTACCAGCTGATAAAGGCAACGCAACGGTCATCATGAATACTGCCGATTATCAAAACAAGATAGTACAACTGGTGAGTGATAAGTCGACGTACAAAAAGGTAAATTACAATCCCACTAAACGTGTTACCTCGGGCTTGGATAAGTTGTTGCTATCACTGTCAGATGACAATGACAACTTACGCAAGCGCCTGCACCCTCCAAACCCGACCTCGCCAAAACTGTATGGCTTACCGAAGGTTCATAAAACTGACGTTCCTCTGAGACCCATAGTGAGTCAGATAGACTCACCTACCTACAAAACAGCTCGCTTCTTATCAGATATGCTTCAACCTTTAACTGGGAAAACTGCGAGCTATGTTAAGGATTCTACGCATTTCATAACACTTCTGAATGATGTGTGCCTTCTAGACGAGGAGCTAATGGTGAGTTTTGATGTAACATCTCTTTTCACCAACGTACCGGTAGAGGACACAATCAACATAATTTCAGACCTAACAGAAATTGCAGGTATACCTACCGAGTACATGAATCTTATAGAGTTTTGTCTCACCAATGGCTATTTTGTCTGGCAGGGGGACTATTACTTACAGAGCGATGGAGTAGCTATGGGCTCCCCGATAGCCCCAGTAATAGCTAACATATTCATGGAGTGGTTTGAGGAAGTAGCACTTAGTTCCGCAACGTACAAACCCCGGTATTGGTGGCGATACGTAGACGATGTGTTTGCGATTGTAAACAGAGATCATGTGTCAGACTTACTAGAACATCTGAACTCTGTGCATGAAAAGATTTTGTTCACCACAGAGAAAGAGAACGATAAAAAACTGGCCTTTCTCGACGTATTGGTGTTACGAGAACCAAACGGTCGTCTGACACACACAGTACATCGTAAACCTACGCACACAGACCGCTACCTGAGGGCTGACTCGCACCACCATCCTGCTCATTTGGCATCAGTGCCGCGTACTCTGATAACAAGAGCACTAAGGCTATGCGATCCACAACACGTAGACTCAGGGTTGAAACACGTGAGACAGGTACTCGAAGACAATGGTTACCAGTGGAGACATAGCTGCCGTTTGAGTAACAACAATAACATTCGCCCCGTGACAGTGGACAGGGCACCCTTATTCTTACCGTATGTCAAAGGTGCCACTGATAAAATCGGACATTTCTTACGTCGTAGATACTGTATCAAAACAATATTTCGGCCCTTGACACAATTGAGACATTTGATACGATCTCCAAAAGACAGAGAACCATTTAGCGTCCCAGGCGTATACAATGTTCCGTGTAGTTGTGGAAAGAGTTATGTAGGTGAAACAGGACGCTGTATAGCGACTAGGCTCACTGAACACATCAGGTGCCTGAAGAAATTGGATACCAACGGCTCCGCCATCGCCGAGCATGCATTGGATTCGAGTGCGGTGCATTATATACATTTCGATAAAACAAGAGTATTGGCCAAGGAGAAGGCCTTCATTCCAAGAAAAATACGCGAGACAATTGAGATCACAAAGCACCCGAATTTCAACCGTGATACGGGGTGGTCTCTACCAGCAACTTGGAAGCCAGTTCTTCGGGCTGAACCGAGTACCAGTGACGTAACATGGAATCCTGATACTGTCAGCTCTTTCCACTCTACAATACATACACCGAACACCGAAAGCGACGACGACCAGCCGCCACAGCCAAAAACTACGTCACCATCAAGGACGCCGCAAGGACCTGCCATCCCCCCCTCTCGTCGCGCTCTCCGAGCTGCCAACCGCAGTGCGGCGCGAGCCGGGGTACTGATTGCACCGAGCGTACTGCACTCACAGCCCTGATGAAAATATTTCCTTATTGAAATATAGAAACCGGTCGGCAATATCCCGATAATAATACGTGAGTAACCCGTTTATTCTCTAGTAGTTATAAAATAATCATTAAAAAATAATAATTAAATTAAAATTATACATTTCAAAATTAAAGAAGCAAAAGAAAAATAATAGTAATATAGAATAAGATATCAATTTAATTAAATAATGGATAATATTTTTGTGTTCACCAAAAATCTAAAGGTACACCTATGTACGCATTTCTAAAATATTATTCTTAAACCCGTTTCATTATTCTGCTATAATTAAACTACTCGGCCAACAAAATATGTTACACCAAACGCGGCAGCGGTCGGCGAGTGCTAGAATCAATCTGTTTTTAAAATAGGTGTAGTCATTGACGTATAAAGTAAGGACACGGCTAACGCGCGATAAATGGAATTAACCTTTTTGGAGTCAATCAGACTACAAAAAGCGCGTAGTGAAATTGACTGTGGTTGGCTGCCTCCGTGAGCGGTCAAACACGACAAAATGCCTAATTGTGCACTGAAAAGTTGTACGAACTACCAAATTAGACACAACAAAAAAGATTATGGTATTAAATATCACCGGTAAATCACAAATATCATATTATATCCACCTCTTTACATTATTTTATCAATTTTATTTGCTAAAATTTTTCGTTCCGACGCCATATTCTTTAATCGTGAATATCCGCGTGACATGACTTTGGAACTGCGCAACTGCGCTTAGTTGAACTATGCCGCGGGCGTTCAAGAGAATATTTTTGGTAATTTAAAAAAGTATTTGCTATGAATTGTCATATCATTGTGCAATGTACTGTTACTGCGTAAACTTGTTATAACGCTAGAGATAATATATGTACAGTCAGCAACAAAAGTAGCTAAACACTAAATTTTTTTAAGTAAGTTCCTAATTTTAATAGTTAAGAATAGTCTATAATTTTGTTAAAGTTGATGAATTGAAAAAACTAAATAAAAGCTTGTAACAAAAGTTCAATGATCTTTTGGCCTTTCACGGATTATAGAAAATGTTCACCAAAGGATTTAAGTACAAATTACATTTGGTAGTTTGTACTTAAATCATTTATAAACATACCACGTGGGCGGAGCTACGACCAGAAGCTAGTAAAAAAATATTTCGCGAAACAAACATTTTATTTTATTCCTTAAACAAATATGACCTACTTTTAGAATTCCCGTGATGTACTGTTCTTTTAATAATATAACTAGGAGTATTTTTAATTTTGTAATAATAAATATTTTACACTATTGAAAGAATCACAATTTTATTGTACCTTCGGCAAAAAAATGCTAACGAAATTTCATCACGCCCTTACAAGGTTCACATCGCGTGAATGCAAAGTCATTTACATGGTAGTTCAATGCAGATGGCGTTACTGATCCTGCTATTCATAATGTCAAATTTGAAGGGCAATGTGTTCGGACAAGCCATTTCTATAGTATATATTTCTATGGGTGTAGTACTATTTTTACAAATTTGCAACAGTTCTTAAATAGGTGCTCACTATGAAATATGTTAGTGAACATATTTTGGTGCACATTCAGTATATTTGGTGGAACAAAGGCAAAATTAGTTAAATTATATGGGAATAAATTGAAGCCCTTTTAAATACCATCCTTAAATAATTATGTCATGTCACTGTATCGGCTAGAAAATCTGTCACACTATAATACGCTTTATCTACAAAAAATGCTTAAGTTGCCTTTTAAGTATTACATAGCTTTGGCTTTTCCAGGTTTTAGGCAATTTATTATAAATAATGGGAGCCATGCAAAAGATACTCTTGCGCATAAGAGCAGTCCTAGCTACGTGTAATCGAAGCCTGCTATCAACACGTCTATTTCTCGAAACCGAGTCTGCTAATCGTGGGAACAGTATACCAACTGCTGTGTCAATCGTGTAGTCAACATATCAATAAAGAGTAGAACTCTACTAGTCTATCAATATAAGCGCGGTAAGCGCCAATCACATTCCATCCAGTAGTTTTCTTTTCTTTACTAAAAGTGTTGTTAACATCCACACATCCTCACAATCTTTAACATTTATAATTTAGTACGATTTTATCTACAGGTGCTGAGGTGTGCCAGTTTTAAGACAAAGGCCCTAAAAACCTTCGTAATAGATTCAAAGACTTTTCTTTAAGAGTCTTCTTAAGAGCTTTTTTAAGAGCCCTTATAAAAAACTTTACATCCTTCTTTCCTTATCACTACAACGAATATTCGTTGTTGTGTTCGTCTTGAAGTGAAGTATGTAATAATGCGAATTCTATCGTTAAACAGCTATGACTAATTAAAAAAGATAATCGCTTTATACTAAAATGGCGTCCACCGTGGGACTAACTAATTACTATACTTAATTAAATTAAAGCTCGTCTTACATCTTACGGTATCGCACGTGCCTACCACCAAAATAATCCCTAATTATGCCGTCTTAACCCAGTATCCCGGGCCCGGTTATCCCGGGATCATTTCCCCCAGCACTAACTTGCAAAGTTGTGTCGTAAAAAAGCAATAGTATGGTCGCCATTTTTGACAAGCGAGAGTTATTTATTGCACAACTTGATTCTAATACATTGTGTGATCTGATTTATATGACTTCTTTGTATAAGTTGCAAAATGACTTACTCTTATCTGTTTATAATATCTCATCGATTATCACTTGAGTAATTTAAGTTAGGTTACCCTATTGTATAAAGATTCAACTGAAAAACGTTATGTATTTTAAAGACAAATAAACGTATTCTTATTCTTATTATTCTATATATAAGGCACCCATCTGCACTATCTCGATAGTCTAGTGGTAAGCGTCTGCGCCTTTACCGTGAGGTCTCGGGTTCGATTCCTGGGTCGGCAAAGTGTTATTTGTGAACAGGAAATTCACAGTAGCAGCACGCAGTTAGAATTGTGCGCGGTGGATGGCGATAGGCTCAGCCCCTATCCCATAAGACCTAAACATAACAGGTGAAATGTGAGTGTTGTACACCTCTGCCACACCTTTCTGGGTAATATAGGCAGGCGTGATGTTATGTTATGTTATGTTATGAAACCAAAACCTTGGGGATTTAAACTTTTAAAATATATTTATTTAATTTATTAATAATAACTTAGTGCCGATTTCACCAAACTTCTTAATCGCCATTTAAGGCTAAGCTAAGGTTTACCATCACTTTGTCACGTTTAAACATTGTATATGAAAGAGAGATCGAATTGGTCAGTTTAACAAAAAGTCGGCGTGCACCTGTTTTAGGCTGATTAGAAATAACATCAGCAGATGAGATAGGTACCCATTTATTACAGCAGCCTGGTTTCTCCATTTAACAAAATAATATCTCATCTATTTAATGGTCCGTAAACAAGAGTCTGAACTATTTCTACAGATCAATAAAACACATAAGGATGTGTAAACAGCTGGTTACGAATTCTGATAGCGTCGTAAATAAATATTTATTGTAGGTACATTGGAACGTGCTTGTAAATCAACACTAACATTTTATAGAAAGATTTCGCAAGGGTAATGCCAGAAGTTTTTTAAACGGTTGAAGAACTTTAAACTTACTACACAATTCTGCCAAGCTTTGCGAGTTCTTTATTTTATTTTATTTTATTTTACTTTATTAGGAAAACTTACAGCTAAATAGATATAATATACAGAGATGATGAGAAGATGAAGGCCAATTAAAAGTTTTCACAGATATAACTTTTGTTTGACGATAACCTATTCATATGGCGTCCCTCTATCTTCATAAACATTGATTTTAATTCTCCAATAACTGTCCAAAACGCTGCGTTAAAAACATCGCGGGAAACATGATCGTTGGCAATCCTCTAAACTCCCTATTTCTTCTTTTCAGGAGCGAGCAATCCTACAACCGCACAGTTCAGTCCGTGTCCTCAGTGGGAGCTCTCTCTGTACCTTGGTCTTCTGGAGACGCCCGGCTCGCGATGCCAGCAGCCCTAGGCGTGGCGGGTATACCGGCGCTGGTCATCACGGACGGAACGGGGAAGGTGCTTACGGCAAACGGAAGAAATCATCTCGCTGCTGATCCACTTGGATTTGTAAGTAGATTTTATTTAGTCCATGTGGGAATCTGGAGATGTGAGGGTAGCCATGCCAGCTGGGTGATGGGATTTGTTTGCATGAAACGTCATTACTTTGACAGCAAACAAACATTAATTTTCGTTTCTAGACTTATTTGCCAAGCTGTAGGCATGCCCTTACCGACTAAGCACAAACAGTAGTAAAGTAATGTACACGCCTTATTAATAACAGTAATGGATAGTGTAATTAATAAAGTAATACAATACTCGACCCAATTAATGTAATTGTTCGTTCTAATTGAATGGTTTAAATTAATATTGTGGGAATTCTGTTACAGACTATTTTAATTGCGTTTATCAAGCAAAAAAATGTGAAGAAAATACTTAAAACTTCATGACATGACATCAACATAGAGAACAGATTAGATTTTTTGTTTATTACGCTTTAACGGGACCAATTTTACAAATTATTTATTTTTTAATTATAATTTTGTAACATAGGTAAATATTTCATCTGGATCATCATCCTACATTTATTTAACAAAATTTTCTTTCATTTAATTACTTGACTTTTGTATAAACTTTGATTTTATTTCTGTCTATTTTCTGCCACATCCTTCTGGGTAATATTGGGCGTGATATAATGTTATGTTTTCTTTGTACAGAATTTCCCGTGGGCGCAGCGGCCAGTATCAGTGTTGACTGAACAAGCATTGCTGAAGATGGCGCGCCATCCCGCCGTTGTCCTTTTTATTGGTAAGTTAACTAATAAGTACTTTTGATAGTTATTCCTTTGTGAAAATTATAAAAATAAATTAAGTGAATTGTGTTGTTGAATGCGAAAGTTGAAGGGTTTTTTCATTTAAATGGACCTTTTTATCATTTACACTGGACCGATCTTGATGGTGCAGGGAATCTGTACCCGGTCGATAGCGATACGCTCGCCCTATCATATTGATCCTAAACATAACAGGTAAAGTGTAGGTGTTATACACCTATGCGACATCCTTTTAGATAATAAGCTATTTATATTTATTTATTTTATATTGTTATATTCTACGTGCATAACCCTGAATACTGTTATTTCCAGATGACGAAGACTCAGAGATCGAATTCGCTGAATCAGTCCTGACCTCCTCCGCGGCATCTTACTACGAGGAATGCAGCATCCAGTACCCAGGGTTCTGTCCCTTCCAAAACTCCTCGGACGACGAGACCATGGACTTCGACTATCCAACTTCTCGCCACTCTAGAATGAAGAAGAAACCTTTCAAACACGTCATGTATTACATCGGCATCGATGGCACAGATAGTGCAGATATGCTTCGGGAGCATATAGGTTTAGATGATGCTGTACCTCTTTTGACGTCCATAGATTTTCCTAAACAGAGGCTGGTGACCATGAAGTATGGGGACGAGATCACTACGGACTCTGTGCAGAACTTTGTGGATGCCTACCTGAGTGGTAACGCGGATTTCAAGCCGCTGAAGCCGTATAGTGAGAAGTGTTAGTTTGTAGAAGAGAGTTGAGACGATGGCACTTGTAGATTTCTTTGGGAATACCTGGAGATATATAATTCTATACTCACCGTAAACTGGTAATCAGATGGAATATTGTCACAGTGGCAAAGGTATATAAAATCCATTTTTCATCTGTTATGGATTCCATTTTCCATGTCATGCCTATATAAATCCGAGCAACACGTTCCCATTTTAAATGAAACTACAAGTGACTCAAAGATCAATGTCGCTAGTGTGAATTAGCCTTATTATTAAAACAGTATTATTTTCATTCATACCTACTTATTTCAGTAGGAGATACAATTTATGACTAACCAGCAATTTTTTTTTACCGTATCCTTACTATGTACTCCAGATTCCTGACAAATTATGTTATTAACGTCTGGAAACACAAATATTCAATGTATAATATTAAAAGAAATAACAAATTCTCAGAACTTGGCTGGCCACGCTTTCGCGTGTGTAAATTACAAATCATGAGACATTTATTTAGACTTACAGCGCCATCTTTTGCGTGACTCTCGTACTAACTCAATGTTGCTATTTTAATGTACTGTGTACACATACAACTTGAACAATGCAAAAAAAATTATGCAATAAAAATAAAATAAAATCACGAAATATTAATTACTTAAAATGCGAAGTCTTATAGAGATATCTACACATCTCTAATTTTAAAAATGTCTTTGTAAAAATTGTTTTTGTAGTAACATTGCTAGTTTAGAAGTTAATGTTTAAATCGTATTGTTATAGATATTAGTGATTAGTGTATTTTAGATAAAATACGTTGATATTTAATAATACCGTTTTTCTGTGATCATGATCACCTATTTTAAAGATGGTACTAATTTTAAAGATCTGTGACCAAAAGTACTGTCCACCTTACAGTTAGCAGGTAACAGACTGATCTTTAATGTTCATTAAATGTTTGTAAAATCTCGCAGCTTATTTGTCAAAATGTGAATTGTAATAATATGAATAACACACGAAAGCGATGCAACGATAATACATATTTTGTTAAACTGCAAAAAATGTTTTTTTTTAGTGATACTTACACCCTGAAAAAACAAGTAAGTATCTGATCGTAAGCAGTAAGTTTTGATGTCATAAAATAGAATAAAATTTAATACTTCATTTTACATTGTTTTATTTCCCTCATCCAAGTCATGCAAAAGTACATAAGCAACGATTTCATCATCATCATCCCTATGACCCCACTAGTCATAATAATTTGAGAGTAGAGATCTGTACAGGCGTAACAGACAGGAATAAGAATGAAAATTACCAAACCAAACCTGAAAAACTACCAGGCTACTTTTATCGACGTCCCTACCACGCTAGTGCAAAACTACTGGTGAATGAAAGCTAGTATAATTATTATATTATGACCAGATATGACTGACTATAAGTTTAATATCCATACAGCCTTTTTGCTTCTTAGGCCTTAACGTAAGCACTCGGTGGATTTTAAAAAGATATAGTTAATCGCGTAGGCAGACGCTGACGCGAGTCACAGTGAACAGTGTTCTCGATGTATATCGGGATAATGGGATTCTAATACGAAATTACCTGAAATGTGCCCAGTTGCAACTCTAAATAATAGTATTAAAGCTTTTAAATTTATATGGTACAAAAAAATACTAAATAAATATATTATTGTATCTCCACCCATTCTTTTAACATCGTGAATTTTTAGTTTCGGTTTTGACTAAAGGTTGCGTTTAGACATTCAATCTGGATCACGCTACAGCTGATTAAATCAATGATTCTTAAAGTTGTCCTCTGTTATTGCAACGTAATTAGACGTCCCGTTTTGTGCGGGATGGCTAAAATAATACGGTGTTATAACTTGATTATTAAAGAAAATTCGTGAAAAACGTGATTTCTTTCGGCACTTCTTTTATTTTGGCAGCAAAAACACATCGGTGCCATTTTTTTGCTTTTTATTGAAAATATGTAAAAAAACGTCGATGATTTCAGCGCTTAATTACTGCTGACAGCAAAGACATTTTGATATCGCTTCTTTTGTTATTAAAGAAACCTTACTCTTGGCGGCAAATTTCTTTATTTAACAGGATAGGTAAAAGTCGGCGCCTTCGGCGCTTCTTTACTCTTGGCAGCAAAGCAAGACGCTACCATGCTTTTGGTGAGAAAATATTTTAAAAAGCCAGAGTTTTGAGAATACAGTAAATGTTTAGGCGCATTGCAGACATAACAACTTAATTGCAACTATCAACTTTTTATGTAACATTTTAACAGTTGTTTAGTCGCTGGCAACTGGCAACTTTCCTTTGAAAAGATAATAATTGCCGCAACTAATTTGCTACGTCTGCAAAACACTTTAGCAGAAGGGGTTCTACCGGAAGCAGTAAAACTTTGAAAGTGAAATGAAATCAAAAATGTTTGGGCACAGAAAACATGAAACGTTAAAAAACATAATACTTCATTGCAAAAAATATATTTCTAGGCGTTTAGAATGAACAGTGCAAATGCGTTGTCTCAGGCACTCGCAGACACTCGCAGTATGTAAACCACGCGAAAACGATGTGGGCTATTGAGACTGCGCAATTTCGCTGATCATTCCAACCGAATATAAATTTAACGTATCATTAATTATTTATTTGTAAAAGATCATTATTATGAATAAATATAATGTCTATTTGATTGATATTTGACGATTCATTTATTTTTAATTTGTCTGTGCTGCCATCTTTATCTGTCTGAGAAAGCTAAGCAATGTTACATCACTATTCTAAAAGACTAGGTTCCAAGCCAAAAGCGAAAATTAACAAATCGTTTAAAAAAAAAGCCAAATTGACGCCAAAATCAGCCGCCATTATTGTTCAATAGAATTTCAAAATAAATTTCACGTGCTCATTGTGAGTACAGCTTTAATTAGACGTATAGATTAGAATATAATCTACAAATCATGGCTGATAATGACGATCTTCTCGACTACGAAGACGAAGAGCAGGCAGATCAGCAGACCGCTGATGGAGCCCCTGAAGCGGCGCCAAAGAAAGAGGTTAAGGGATCCTACGTATCAATCCACAGCTCCGGCTTTAGAGATTTCCTATTAAAACCCGAAATATTGCGCGCCATCGTCGATTGTGGTTTCGAGCATCCGTCAGAAGTGCAACATGAATGTATCCCACAAGCGGTGCTCGGTATGGATATCCTATGCCAAGCCAAATCCGGTATGGGTAAAACCGCCGTGTTTGTACTGGCGACGCTGCAGCAGCTGGAACCTTCAGAAAACCATGTTTACGTTCTCGTAATGTGCCACACCAGGGAATTAGCTTTCCAAATCAGCAAGGAATACGAGCGTTTCTCCAAATACATGGCCGGCGTTAAAGTGTCAGTATTTTTCGGTGGAATGCCGATACAAAAAGATGAGGAAGTGCTGAAAACAGCGTGCCCACACATCGTTGTCGGCACACCCGGCAGGATTTTAGCACTTGTCAACAATAAGAAGTTAAATCTGAAGCATTTGAAGCACTTCATTCTTGATGAATGTGACAAAATGTTGGAATCTCTGGACATGAGACGTGACGTGCAGGAGATCTTCAGGAACACGCCGCACGGTAAGCAAGTGATGATGTTTTCAGCTACATTGAGCAAGGAGATCAGACCAGTCTGTAAGAAGTTTATGCAGGACCCTATGGAGGTATATGTGGATGACGAAGCCAAGCTGACATTGCACGGTTTGCAGCAACATTATGTCAAACTCAAGGAGAATGAGAAAAACAAGAAGTTGTTTGAACTTCTTGATGTATTGGAATTTAATCAAGTAGTCATATTTGTGAAGTCTGTACAACGCTGTATAGCTTTAGCACAACTGCTGACAGACCAGAATTTCCCTGCTATTGGAATTCACCGTAACATGACACAAGATGAGCGTCTATCCCGCTACCAGCAATTCAAAGAGTTCCAGAAGAGGATCCTGGTTGCTACCAACTTGTTTGGAAGAGGAATGGACATTGAGCGAGTCAACATTGTCTTCAATTATGATATGCCGGAAGATTCTGATACCTACTTGCATAGAGTGGCCCGTGCGGGGCGTTTTGGTACCAAAGGTTTAGCTATTACCATGGTATCTGATGAAGGAGATGCGAAGATTCTGAATGAAGTGCAAGATCGTTTTGATGTCAACATCACCGAGCTACCTGAAGAAATCGAGCTGTCCACCTACATTGAGGGCCGATAAGCTATCATCCATTCCTTTTGTACCAGTCTTACCTTTTGATTGTTTAAGAAAATAATAGTGACTTAAGAATTCACATCTTGATTTATAACACTAGGTTTAATGTTTAATTAAAGTAACATTTGAATTTGTGATATTTTTGCTTTTAATTTTTTACCTACTGATCATGCAATACTGAACACAGCACTTACATGTATCTTATTATCAAACTTTATGCTAAATTGTAAAACATGACTTTGGTCAGATAATATTAAATATTACAGTACTTTTGCCTTCATAAGTATGTAGTGTCCTACCTATATACCTTAAATACTTACCAAGTGGTATATCCATATTACCTAGAAAGTGTATACAAACAGACTGGCTAACTTACTTACACATGTATAATATAAGGATGCCATCAAGTTGCTGTAATTTAATTGAAAATAAGAAAAATAAATAAATATCTCATCTAGCTATATAACAACACAACGCCATCTAGGCCCGAACTAATCAGAGCTTGTACTATGAGTACTAGAATTACTGATACTAATACATATATAATGTGCACACAAAGATTTGTCTTAAGCGGGTATCAAACCTGCGACCTCAGCACTGCAGGCAGGTACACTACCCACTCCACCATCCGGGTGTCACATAGATTCAAGACTCAGCACTCTTTCATATTTATTTATAAAAAGACCCATAACAGGTAAAGTAAAGAAAAAATCAGTGATAAATCAAACAAGTCCCATGCAGAATGTAATTATAAAAATATTTATTTCTTAACAATTGAATGCTTATGCATATACAGTTGGTTTCAAGTTTCTATAAAAAACGATGCAGCATATTGTTACCCAATTCTCATAGAACATGCAGTATGTACATACTTGTCATCTGAGATGCTGTTATAAAATGCATTACATGTTTAGGTACTTACTTACTACACTTGGATGTTTTACACCTATACCATGATATGATATGCTATAATGAGACATAATCTAACAGAGCTATAGCTACTTAGAGTCTAGACAATTCAGACTTAATAATAGTCAATGGTTTCACAAGGAACATTAAGAGGAAATTACTGTATTTATAAACTTATCTAACATAAAATACAATGAGCAAAACAAAACCCCAGATAATAATATGTTTACTAAACTAAACAACTTGATCTTTTATATAACCCAAAATCAGTATACCATACCCCAGTAAAGAATTACTAATGACCGAAAAGAGTGGATTTTTTGGGCCCATAGAATGTCTTCTCATGGGTGAATCTTGTTATTAGATCTAGAGCCCACTTAGGTTGGTCGCCCGGCACCATGTGACCTGCATTTCTCACCATGATCTCCACAAGTTTGCCAGCCTGCTTCACATAACCTGCTACTTCACCATCCACCTTCCAAACATATCTTTTAGCAGTTTTATACTCATCTGCACCAGTAAAGTTCAAGTTTTTGAGGTAGTTGACAGTTAAAGGGTATGCAACAATAATGTCTAATTGCCCATTGTATATAACAATATAGTAGTGGTCAAGAAGCTCGGAGATCCATGGCGCTACAGATTTCATCACATCCTGTTTCAAATGATTTTCAACTTCTTTTCCAGTATGGAAAGTCAAGTTGCCAACGTGAATAGCTTTCCGCACAGCTGATTTCTGCAGCATTGGACCAAAATCTTCATACTGTGTGTAGTCTTTTGTGTGCAAATAGTTGAAATAGAAATCAAAACCAGTCATGTTTGCAAATATACTCTTTCCATTTATTAAATCTCCATTCAATAATGTATCAAAAGAGGCAAAAGCATCATCAAACTTCTTCTGTTTGATAAAATCTACAGTTTTGCTTTCATATTCTTCAAAGACCTTTGCCTGGTTTGAGTCTATGAGACCAATCTGGTACAAATATTTTCCATAAACAAGTTGATGTTCAGGATCACTGAGTCCATTGCCAATAGCAATTCCTTTCATGTTAATTTTTACTTTCGCTGTTGGATTGTTCTTATGAATAGTATAAGCTAGGGCCGGGACATACTTCCCACCGTAGGACTCACCAGTCACAAAGAATTTATTTGGTTGCAGCTCTGGGAATAATTGGAAAAACTGTACTAAAGTTGAGTATAACTGGGCACCAACTTGTGTTTCATCAGTGCAATAACCTCGGCTATCATTAGTGAAGCTGAATCCGGTTCCCACGGGATTGTCTATGTAAATGATGTGGTGACTTAAAGCCCAATTGTATTTTCTCCTTTCGAACTTATCTTTGCGCACTCTGAGAGGTCCATTTTCAGTGAATAGCCCATACAAAGAAGTAGCGCCAGGGCCACCCTGCAGCCAAACGATGACAGGAGCGTCTTTACCGTCCGGCACCATCGCGGGGAAATACCAAAAGAATTGGTTGGAATCGTACGCCTTGTTCACGGTGAAGTATCCTGCATAACTCTTGATGCGAAGACTCTCGGTGAAGGGCACACGAGCTAACCTCCTGCCTTCCTCGATATTGCCACTCTCCACATACGACGTGAGGAATAAGGGCTCGCCTGGGTCTCCATCATCACGTTCGCCCAGATTAATTTTCGGGTATCGGTGCAAGACACATTCCGCGGTTAGAAGAATTTGGAATAAAAATAACGCCCACAGTGAACACGCCATCTCAACCCGGCTGTGACCGAATAGTGACCTAATTTATTGACATCACCTTTATTATCGTATACCTACAACCGCAAATTTATTATTTTGTTCGTTGTTTACCCAAGTCGGCTGACTTATCTCTATTTAGTACATTTTTATCTCAGCATTCTCAGCCTCAGTCAGTGTTACCACTTGATGACATTATTGTTGATTTTCCCCCTAAGTTTTACAAAGAATAAACCTTAAATTCGATGCATCATCAACATTTTGATTTAATTCTGAAATGGAAAACAAACCGACGGACGACTATCACGGTCATAGAAATATATACTCAAAGAGTATACTAATATTACTAATATATTGGGGAATAGAGAGCCTGCTTCCGTATAATTTTGACACCCAAAATTGAATGGTGGCGCTATCTGATAACAAATCCACAGAACTAATCTCTGTATGTGTGCGTACACACCCACATACAGAACTAAACTCTGTATGTGTGCGTACACACTCACATACCTATATTGTATTTACGCTATTGCTATATTTTTATATTTGGGTAGCGTTTTTAAATAGTGACATGTTTTAAAAACATCTCAGAATTTTAACAACATTTTCATAAGTTTGCTGATGTGTAATTAATAAAAATTACATGTCATAACAATCTTACAGAAATATTATATACACTTACAATTCAATAGATTTAAAGCTGATTTATGTTAATTTAACAGTGCTACATAGCTTGTAAACAAAGCAAACAACTGCTTATAATATTATAGGTAAACATTGGCAATGCATACAAGTTGATAATTTATGTGAAATACTTAAAATATATGTCTTAACTTTCATGTAAATGAAAGCTCGAAATATAATGCAAATGTATTATAATGAATGTATTAATTTTATTCAAGACAAGAAGCTTAAGCTTATGCAGTCAGCAACAGGAGTAGCTACATATGAACAAACTTGTAAAGTCACTTATTTCTTATACTTATTTCAATCGTAATTATTTCGAGTTGTATGGAAATATAAATATTTTGAAGTGTTCTGCAAACTTTTGTTGTTGTTAAGAATGCTGAAATCTTTTTAACTCTTCATATTCCAGGTGGCTTACATTTATTTAAAATAAAATAATAAATCAAGTCTTTCATTAAATCATTTATTATTTTTATAATGCCTGTGTTTATTGAAATATTTTTGAGCATATAATTTTATTTCATCATCACCATCGTATGTAATTTTGCCGGCTAGAATTCGGTTAATCTACTCCAACTGTAATTTATTATATTTGATGAAACATCAATAAAATATTCTTTTAATTTTTTCATTTGGTTTCACATTTATTTAAGAAATGGAAATCCTACAAATATTTCGACGTGCATTTTTATCGACATTTTTAAGCCGGATTTAGGTACATTCTTTTTTTAAATGTAAAACATATATTTTGGATATCTATAAAGCATTCTATTATTTGCGCCGACGGATAATATAATATTTTTTTATCTGAGTGATATTCTTTTGCTTTTACGTAAACATTTTATCGGTTTCTATCGAAGATAATATACACATTTTCTGCATATTTTGCAGTTATTAATAATATTTTTGAGGCATTTTCTCAGTACCAACAACAAGATCGAGCCATAAAAGTTAAAAAAATAGTTATACTTCGTTTATAACAATTTTTTTACTTGAACAACATTACTTGGATTTTTAAGTTTTTGTTAAGGTAAAAAATAAATTATTTCATGTAATTGTTGTTTAGAAATTTCTTCCTCTTTCAGAATCTTTTTTTGAAATTTCTTAAATATTCATAGGTTATGAAATATTGGCAAAAAACTAAATGCCATTTTTTGTTCATCTTTAATTGTTTATAACTAAGTGATAAAACTTTTCTTGGATGGTAAACCGCCGACCAGTAGGTTTTTTCCTAACCTGGTAATATTGCATGTTTGCAAACATTTTCGCTGCTGGTGTCATATTTAGGACAAGTTCTTGAAAGGCTGATTTACTATAAATTTTTTCTGCATTTTGAAACCGTGACTGCAAACCCTTGCCTCGATTTCTCAGGCTGTATATCTGTCTTCTTAAATTCTTGATGCTTCGTTGGTAGATCCTGAATTTTGATGCTGTTTCTACTGAAGGCATACTCTTCCAACCTGAAAAAAATAAAGTCATTATCAGAGAAACAAATATCAACATTTATATAGTAGCTTAATATTATTATATTATTATGATGAATTTTAAAAGTAACTATTGATGCTGGTATGATATCACAAACAAGTATTTTTGTGTTTAATTATAATTATTACATTTGAACAAAAATAATGGGATATAATATGCTTACCTTTTATTTTATGATGACCCATAGACAGTTGGCAGTAACTGTGCTCGAGCAAAATGCTGCAGGAATCTTCAGGTTCTCCTAGAAAATAAATGATTGTATCATTAACTGAATTTAACTGCTACTTGCTGGCATAACTAATGTTGCCAAACTAAACTCATTGTAGTCGATTGTGAGGTATTTTATACACGAGAAATTAACTTGTCAAAGTGATTAATTTATTAGTTTGACTAAGCAACTTAGCTATTATGCATAGAAGCTAGCTATTATGAGCTTATTCATCAATTTAGCTTCGACATAACTACGAAGCGGCACTTAGCGGTTAGTATGTATGTTTTGGTTCGTTAAAAAAAAAGCTATGTGCACGCAGAGCTCAGTTTTTCGAACAAAAACAAAGTTTTAAAGGGGCGTCTCCTGACCCTTAGCGCCTGGAGCGGCTTCTCCATTCGCCCTATGGACGAGCTGGCCCTGTATACATAATAGATAAAATAATATTTTAACTTACCACGCAGAAAGAGTGATGGAACTGCTAGTACATTCAGACGGTTGTTGCGGTTCCGATCCCTTTCAGTAAAATGTCTGTCACAGACTCTCTTCTCCTCTTAATTGAAATCGCATTCATCTGTACCACAAAAAACTCGAACCCAAGCTTCGAATTGCTCCGGAATTTTTTTAGGGTTAGAAAACGTGTGAAGTAGGTACACCCTCTGAAAAAATAAAGTTGAGATCAAATCTAGACTAGCCAAAGTCAAAAGAATATCTTAGAAGATTAATGATATTTAGAAAGCGGGAGCAGTGCAGCTAAGTATGCCGTGCCCCGTACACAGCTAAGACAAGCGGGACGGGTTAGCAGCGGACAGCAGGCAGTGAGACGAAACTACGAAACGTATTTTAACACGGTTTATAGCAACAGATAGGGTGATACATGAAGACCGTGTAACACCGTTACAGTACAGCATGATAGCTAATTTAAAATTATTTTGTAAGCCGTACGCCGTACGCAATAACCCTGTATTTTCAGTTTGGATGGGTAGCGCAAGTCTCGTGGAATTGCGCTCGTGTAGTAGCAATGATAATATATTTACTGTAATTATTATAGATTAAAGACATGTGCTTAATTATACTTACTAGTAGGTGTACATCCAATAGCACAGCGCCTCGGTATTTTAACAAAATAAGGTAACAAAGTATAAAATTAAGCGTATTTATCGCACAACACAACAGAACGACAAAATGTGGTTTGCTCAACTCAACCTAATTTATTGCAGCTTTAATACAACCAGAATATCACAGAAACGAGAAAAGAAAACGAAAATTACAAACTAGCCGCCATAATGAAAGAAGTATGATTGACGGCTGAAAGTAATGTTGCCAAGCTACAAAATGCCAGCTTGTTATATTTTTTTTTATTAAATATGAATTAATAAAATTTTAATAATATTTTATACACATAACAATCTATGTTTAAAATAAATTACCTTTATTTTTAAATATTCAGTATAAAAAGCTTTTGTAATAATAGTACACAAAGACTACTGATTTTAGCGTCATCTAACAGTTTTCTTAAGTACTACATGCTACTGGTTTTTGCGGTTATGTTTATGTAGTCAATGGGTTATGTTTAGAGATGGACTTAGTGCCAAACGTCATGAAACGTCACAAATTGAGCGCCTATGGTTTCTTCGGCATTGTTCCCCCCCTGTATATACTATAGAAATGGCTTGTCCGAACAAATTGCCCTTCAAATTTGACATTATGAATAGCAGGATCAGTAACGCCATCTGCATTGAACTACCATGTGACAATTCATAACAAATACTTTTTAAATTACCAAAAATATTCTCTTGAACGCCCGCGGCATAGTTCAACTAAGCGCACTATGTCATGTCACGCGGATATTCACGATTAAGGAATATGGCGTCGGAACGAAAAATTTTTGCAAATAAAATTGATAAAATAATGTAAAGAGTTGGATATAATAAGATATTTGTGACTTACCGGTGATATGTAATACCATAATCTTTTTTGTTATGTTTAATTTGGTAGTTAGTACAACTTTTCAGTGCACAATTAGGCATTTTGTCGTGTTTGACCGCTCACGGAGGCAGCCAACCACAGACAATTTCACTACGCGCTTTTTGTAGTCTGATTGACTCCAAAAAGGTTCAGTTCATTTATCGCGCGTTAGCCGTGTCCTTACTTTATACGTCAATGATCACGGTTCACACTATATAAATGCACCCAAGTACAGATCCCGGTAATTATATTATTATTTGTTCTCTCCTTTGTAAATAGTTTAAATACATATTTTAAAATTAAAGTACATGTAATTTTCTACTTTTACTCGAAATTTTAAGAATTTCGGTTGGTTCTCATTATTATTCACGTTTAAAAATACCCAATTTTTTGGGGAAAATAATCCCAAGATTGTCGTAGTGTCAAAGTCACTAAGTGACAATAAGATTGTGTTTATACAGAGCGCTTTCAGTTTTAACAATCGTGTTTTATTGTACTTTATAACTTTATGTAAATATTACTGTACCCACAAGTATGTATGTACTATTCTAAAAGATTGAAACGAAAATCATGTTAAATTATCAGCATCAAATATAATATTTTAGTATTTTAATATAGTTCTTCTTTACAACGACCTTTGCCTTCTGTCATTGATTTTATGTTTCTGTCAATAGTGTCAATTGTCAACAACTTACGAGAGAAAAATATATTTTATAATTTTGTAAATTTACGCGTAGTTAAGAATAAAGTAATCATGTTCAAAAGGCCTAAACCAGGTGAAGACGAGGACGATCTCCTTCGTATGCAAGAAGAATTTCTGAAAGAGAAGGCAAAGAAAAATATTCAGCCAGCAGCAGCAGTAACGAATTTACGCCCTGAAATGAACAAAAGACCGAGTACCGAGCCAGGGAGCCGCAAGTCTTCAAAGTATGCGAGGTCTAAAGGCCTTAAAAACCATACAGAAACTCAGGCGAGTACAAGTTCAGTCATGGGAGATATCTTAGAAAAGAATTCCGAACAAGACTCATTAACTGCCTTAATCACAATGGAAACAGAAGTGGACGATGACAAAGTGTACTTTCCCAAAGTGATATCCTCTGTATTGGGTGATATCGTCGAAAAAAATGTTGTAGATTTTGTTGACTTTGATACTACCGCAATGCCAGTACAGGGCTTCCCTGTAGTTACAAAGTTTGAACAAGGTGCAGTTAGAAAGAAATATGTAACAGAAAAGGTTGACAAAATGGATATTGACTCTTTTAATATCAACGTGCCAACAAAGAGCTTCATGGTGTCTGCAAAAGATGCTGCCAGTATACATCAGGAAAATGTTACAGTGCTTAGTAAAATGTCAGAGAAAGAAATATTAGAGGAACAAAAGAAACTGCTTTCAAAACTGGACCCAAAGCTTGTAGAATATATAAAAGCAAAGAAACAGCAGACTGCCAATAACTCAGAACCAGATTTATCTAAAAGAGTGAGGTTTGATACAAAAATTGTACAACAAATTGATACTGAATATAAAATGGATACAGATTCAATTCACGATCACAGTAGTCTTTGGGATAATGACATTCTTTCGCATCCACAAGTTAATAAATGGATACATTTTGATTCTTTAGAAAAAGATAAACTTGAATGGATCAAAGGAATTCAAGAAAGCAAGAAAATCCAAGCAGATGAGCCTTATGAAGCAAGATTTAATTTTAAAGGGTACCTATTGCCATACACCATAGACTACACTGAAAAAAGTAAAACCCTATTTCACCATGGAGATGAACCACATAGGCCTGGTTATTCCATAACTGAATTAGTAGAACTGACTCGGTCAACGGTCACACAGCAACGAGTCATGGCACTTAACACCATAGCAGGCATTTTAGAGTACCACAGTGCTGGGACATACAAAAATATTATAGAGATCCCACTTAGTAAGTTATTCTTTATCATAAGAATAGCTATGGATGAAAATAAAGTGATTTTACTAGAACCTGCACTAAAAGCTATGAGGAACTTACTGTACAATAGGATAGATGAAGCCAGTCTTGATGCCTTAATCGGGTTTGAAGAAGGTACTCTCCAACCATGTCTAGAAAATGACAAATCAGAGATTGAAGAATTGGAATCTAAAGAATCAGAATTTAACGACTTCCACTTAGCAGAGATAGATATCATCGCAGTTCTGTTGAGGACGGAAATCCTTCAGCGACTCTACTACATTTTAGACATTGTTAGGCCTAGCTTTAACTGTGTGCAATATTCTTTACAAATTTTGACCAGGTTAGCTCGAGACTCATTTGAAACGTCGCAAAAGATTGTTGAGATGGAGAGCCTCATGAATACAATCATTACAAACTTCCTTCCTATTACATCTATCAATTTCGTATTTGACCCTCAAATTGTATATAACAGAAAGCCAATTTTGGCAGCTCTGAAGTTATTTAGAATATTGACATTACAGACAGGAGACATAACACATGTCTTGCTAAATAAATATAACATTCTGAAACCAGTATCTGAATATATAAATTCTAAAGTTGACCGGTCATACGGATTGAAGATTCAAATAGAAGCTTACTGTGTGCTGTCTAATCTTCTGCATTTTGGCCTCGGGATAGAGACTGCAATATCTTTATGTCCAGTAATAATGACTACTTTCTACAACCATGTTAAAACAACAGACATTTTTGCCAACTCTTCAATTTTATCGGCAACTCACGCTGCAGTAGTTCTACAGCTTCTGAGTAGGCTCTTGCATTGTAATTTACAAGGGTTTTATACCTATAAAACACAAATTTACCCTTTGGTAAAGGATGGGGTCCAGAAATGGATAAGACAGTTGTGTCACGCAGATGAATACACTTGTGGCCATTTGAGACTTCTCTGCTCTGCTCTGGACCTGTGCAAGACTGTCATTATGGTTGAATGTTTACCAATGAAAGTTTTAAATGAATCGCTATTGCTGCTCTTCCAGTCCCAAGGCTTTGAAAGACTGATCAAAAATCTTATACAAAGTTCTAATTTGTTATCTGGTTTGGAGAGCAAAGACTTGCATTTGACGAAAAACTTGATGAGCCTTGGAGGATCCGCTATCGATACATCACAAAAAGTTCTACCACTGCTCAATCCTTTGTCACCGGTGCCTTTCCTGGCGTCTCTGTCCAGTCTCCTAACTTACATGAATGAGAAAGAAATTTCGGAATCGTTTTTAAGGCATATGTTGCTGTATTTAAGTGAATTGAGCAAAAGAACACCAAGTCTCTGTGATAATTGGTTCACCAGAATGGAAACCAATCTTGTAACAAATATAATCAAATTATCGACGCGATACAATGTCTCGGAAGGCAGCAAAGACCTTCTTTATGCTGTTGCTAACAAACTATGCTACATCTTGAGGATAGACAAGAAACACGATCTCTACTTCTTGTTTAATAACGTCGTCTTCAACAAGCATTGGTTCACAGCCGAGAGGCTCATGAATCTCGTGAAAGTGTCGGACCCTGACAGTTTTAGTAAAGCTCTGACCTCTATCGAGAACATTAAAATGTGTTATCGAAAAGTAGTGAACATCAATTACAGAGAAACAGGCCCAAACATTCTGTTGAAGTCTTGGCGAGAGCCAATTTTGCCGAGAGATTGGATTTACATGCCAATATTGACGTTATACAGCAGACACCAGGAAGCAGACAGTTTGTCAGCTATGGCCAACCTTCATTTTCACCGTGAAGGAGAACACGCGAAAAAAATCGCGGAACGGGTAGCTGCTGAGAGAGGATTCATCATAATCAGCAGTCTTGAATGGGTTTTGTTCAATGAACTCTGCTTCCCAGAACTTCTGAAAGATATTGACGTAACCGATCGGTTTTGTCGCATTATGTGCGTGTTCCTTTGCGACAACTCCATGTTCTTAGATGCTGGGATAAAAATACTATTGCAAAAGTGCACAGAAGTTATATTCAAAAGAAAAGCGAAGTTTAATTTTGACAAGCCATTGATTGGCTTGCATAATTTCCAAGATTTCTATACTCAGTTCCTAGAGCAATTCCAGTCCGTAAGTTATGGGGACCATACTTTTGCGGCGTGTGTTTTGGTGCCGTTAGCCCAGAAGCACAATATCAAGTGGCGAAAGCTGCTGTGGTCAGAATATGCAGGATGTTTAAGAGCTCTTGATTGTCCGGACAAGTTCCTTTGCTACGACATCAACGAATATTTATATCCCGAAGAAACCGACGAATCCCTTATTAAATCGTATATTCAAGCTCTTTCTACAAATCTGCTACGACCAGACACTATAGCGCACAAAATAGCATCGCATCATGTAGAATGTTACAAAAAACGAAGTCCCTAAGACCTGTATTAAAATGTGATATTGATTTTTTTTTTTATTGTTAAACCTGCAATCCTTCCCTGTCTGAAAGGTGCCTCAAAATATTGAGACTTTTAATTAATAAAGATGATAGAACTCTTATGAACATGCTCAAAACTGCATTGACATCTGATATGTACTTCTCTAAAGACTGCCGCATTACCACATCTTTGGTTACCACATCAAGGTTAACTTGAAGTCAGTACGCTACTAACTCCTATCCAATCTTATTGCTGTGGTTAAACATTTATTTACTTATCGTACACTCAACTACCATGACAGGAAATTCCCAATGCGATAGTTTATGACATAAGACAAAATATAATAACAACATCAATGAAATTAGATTAAATTAACATAATAAGGACACATTTAAAAAATATAAAAAAGATACATCTTACATTTAACAATTACAAAAAAAAATAATAATAGAGATATATGTACACTCAAGAAATATTTACAATCTTAAAAATAAATCAATGCAACACTATTTTAATACCTATAAATTAATGACAACCGTAGCATATTATATGTAATGTGATTTTTGCGAATTCGCTCTGGGAACACACAAAAATATCAATTTTCTGATTTACTAAGTTTAATAATTTGAAAGACCTCGTGATAGGTGTGTTGTCTAATAATTTAGTTCTGCCACGAGGTACCGCTAGTAAACTCGGTCGTTTTCACCGCTCTATAAATCTATCTGGTACTGACAGGCATATCTCCTGCAGCACCGCCGGGTTACTTGTAATGCCTCTTAATACTTCAAGTACGTAGGTTGTAAGTGCTAGATTCCTCCTTGTCTCCAACTTGTCGTATCCAACCATGCCCAAGACAAACAAAGTAGGATACATCAGGGGATAGAAGGGGTATACTCCATATCGTTTAAAGTAAACATGTTTTATTTGTACCTGCCTAATATAACCATTTCCAACACTTCCACGAAGGTGGAAGGTGATGGTATAGCTTTTGTGAACAAGCTCGCCTTTAACAAGCTGTGAAATATTTGTACTTAACAAACATTATTATGTTCTAGTTCGGTCATGAGATAGCATGGCTGATAGTAGTTCGTAAAGCCAATTAAAATAAAAAAAATCCCATCTGACGTGGAGGTGAAACGGTGGTGTTGTGTTGCTCACCTCCCTCAAGGTCGTTCACAAAAGCTTTACCATCAGTTTATTAGTAGAACTTGGGCTTATTGCTTTGAAAAGTTATGTATGCAATATGTAACTTTAAGCCAATACTGAATGTAAATAATTAACATTATCGTGTCCAACGTCATCGTTGGCAAAAGTCTTAAAAATTTAAATAATAAAAATCCTGATACAAATAAAAATTAATAAGTTAAAAAAAAATTACTTTGTTTCTAAACAGAAATAATCTCTTGTAGTAGTTTTTGAACGCACCGTTATTTTTGGCGCGAAGTCCGTTTCGTTTGACACTTCGATTTTGACAGACATTGCAGGTGTTTAGTGTTTACGGTGGTCTTAGCGTGTTTTGGCGTGTTTCTTCGAACGTTAATACAAATGAAAGCATGTTTTCCTAATTTTAATTAACTGGTACCGTCCATGACGTTCCAAGATGTTCATAGAAGACATTAGGAATGATTTTTACAACGTACTTCTTGGGAACGTAAGTAACCGTTGTGCTATTTACAACCAACTTTTATCACTTGTTGGTCGTTGTTTAATGCGATTTTGTGGTTTTTCAGAGAGTGTTACTGTTAGTTCATTACGACGTGGACGCTATTTGCACTTGTAAGATACTTCAGGGTTTGTTTAAATGCGATAATGTTTCTTACACTTTGGTGCCCGTGGGGGGTATATCGGAGTTAAAGCAAGCTTACGAGGAGAACAATGAAGAGATAAAGTACGTGGTGTTGATAAACTGTGGCGGGACCATAGACTTGGTGGATATTCTGCAACCAGAGGAAGATGTAGTGTTTTTTGTGTTAGATGCACATAAACCAACTGATGTATGTAATGTGTATAGTGATGGACAGGTAAGTGTATTCTGGATAATTATGTTCTTAAAAATCTTATTAGATATATTTATGGTATGTTAGAGGAATAGAGGTTGGTTGGCTTAATTTTGATAAAAAAATGTAGTGTTACTTATTAATGTTATTAGACAGAAATCTCATTAGCAATTTGTTGTCAACTGCATACTCTAATTTAAGATTTTTTTTTCTATGCTACACAATATGTGCTTGTGCACAAGCATGTGTAAACATTGAAGAAATCACACAATAATTCTGTATTGATAATTTTACACACATAGATAGTGCAACTGAAGAACAAGGTAAAAGAAAAAGCCAAATTTGTTTATACTAGGTAACTCAGGAGACACCTGAACCATCTACTGTTTTTTTAATTGCTTATGGACTGATGAACCACTATTATTGTATTCTGATATGTTGTAGGTGAGGCTAGTGTACAAAGATGAAGAAGAGAACATTCCTAACTTTGATGATATATTCCGAGATGATGAAAATGAGGATGAGGTAATTTGTTTTTGTTTTGTGTTTACATATAATGTAGTTAACCTGATAGTAAGTAGCATCCACTTGCTTTTGGTGTTGTGGGTTCGATCCCCACATGGGACAAATCTTTGTGTAATTCGCAAATATTTGTTCTGAGACTGAGTGTGCTTGAGTGAGTGAATGTGTGTATTTGGCCTTGTCATTGGGACCATGGATAGTGGTGTTCTGTCTAATGTAAAAATCCAAATTTATCTTTATCTTTATAACAATTATTTTTCAATTCAGATTTAAAAAATCTACAAATAGTTATTTAAGTTTATTGAATTTTGATTGTGGAATGGTTTTATGATCTTCACCTTCAGAATGAAGAGTCATCAAGTGGTCGCGAAGGCCTTGAAGCAATGGTTGAGCGCCGGCGAGAAAAGCGAGTTTGGGAGGACAAACGGAACACACTTATGTTCAACTACACACAGTTTTCATACTATGGCAAACCTGTAAGTAGTTTAAGATACCAACTTTATGATTCAAAAATTCCTCTCTCTCATGGTTATTGATAATAATGGGACTGACTCCTGAAATAAGCTGGCTTAAGTTTGCAGTGCCTACACTGTGTCTCAAAAAGCTGTGCGTTCAATCCACACACGGGATAAATCTTTGTGTGATCTGCAAAGGTCTGTTCTGACTTTAGTTGTGCTTTGTGTGTGTGTGAAATGTATGCTTGTGACCACCCCCGCAACACAGGAGTTATTCCTAAATGTCTTATTTTTTTTTAAAGAAATTAAGAAAGCACATTAATTGCTGTAGTATTTGATTTCTTTTTGGTTGTGTGATTATTTCTGTTACCTTTGAAACTGGTAACGTGTTTATCATGAGATGGATTCTCTCTGAACTCCAGCTAAGGATAAGAAATATTGTCCATATTTGAAATCTAACAGGATTTTATTGTTGTAGAGTGCATGCATAGCGGTAGAGTTGGCATGGCGCGTGTCTCGCTGCGGCTGGGGCACGGTGTGGGCGGCGTCGGTGGGGGTGGCGTCGCACGCGGCGTTGCACACCCGGACGCAGGCGGCCGCGCTGCTCGATGCGGACTGGGTGCAAAGGCATCTACCTGCTGAACATTCACATACTGTAAGTCATGATTTAATTTAGCTATACTATACAATTTCTCAACTCATTTTGTGCCAACGTCATAGCCAGACGAACTTTACTTGGTTTTAACGCCACCTAACGCCCAACTCCATGGCTGAATTGCATGGCTGGGGCTTTACCCAGGGGGTGCAGGTTCGGATCCTGCTGGATTCTTAATTTTTCATCTTTAATATTATATAAAAATACAAATAAGGCATAGCAAAGTTATAATTTGCTTTAAAATATTACAAGTATACTATACAATGTTTAAAAACTTAGAAAGCCAAATAATTCTTCTACACTTACTTGTCCATATAAAGCTCTTACTATAGATGTGTATACATTCAGAAGATTCAATATCACACAAAAGTTAGCGCACTGTTCATTATAATAACTTTGTCAATTGTACCACTACGGATAACAATGAATTTGGTTTGTAGGGTGCTCGAGTAACGTTGGAAAAAGACGCGTGCCTTCCTTTATACCGGCGCTGGTCGCTGGAAGCCGCCTTATGTCACGCGCCCGACCTGGCTCCTGCGTTACGACTGCACACGCTGGCTGGTCACGCCAGGCTCAGGCAATTGTTAGCGGATTGTGGGTAAGTTACACTTCCTTTGCAGCTGCGCTGGTTACGGGAGTCTGCGTCATATCACGATCTGTCTCCTGCGTTACGATTGCAGGCACTAGCTGGACACAAACTGATCGACTGCAATGATAAAAAAGTGTAACATACGAATTTAACGTTTACTTTTATAGAATCTTTTCGTACATAGACTTGTGCTCGTATTTTCTTTGATGCCAATATACGGAATATACCAATCGGCAGTATCGCCGACGGCAAACCTCGGCAAATAGGTGATGAGTTTATTAAACTTCTTGTTTATAAATAATAAATACTTTAATAGAAATATGTCTAATTTTGTTTTCACGCGATAATTCTAGTCTCTCTTATCTTTCTAATTAGCGGCGTGGTTGCCTTTTTTATTTTTTATTGTTGTTCAGCAATAAATATTTATATCACTTTCCGTATTATCATGTTTAGGCTAAATCTCAAAACTAAATAATAACGTTAGAATGATTCGGAATGTGGCCATCAATATTTATAAACTAATCAAGAATTAACTCATTTAGTTTGGTTCCATTTGTTTTGTTATAACTAGTGCTATACATAATTATACTGCACAAACCGATGATTATAATGTTTTACCACTGGTGGGTGACCGAAATAATTTTTCTGAGTCTCTTTTATGGACGATTTCACATTTTGCACGCTCTCAATAAATTATAAGTCAAAACATGCTGTACCTACCGGATTTATAACGCCATCTTGTAACCGTGTTTTATATGCAAATAAAGTTCTTATTTCATATCAGAATCACGATTTAACGACTAAAAGTAGCGCAAATACTAGAGCCTTAAACCTGGTTTATAATATTATAATGTATAATTCCAGAATACCTCTCCAGCAAGCCCGCCAAGCGTACCGGTCGATGGACGTGGAGCTCCGGCACTCGCTGCTGGCGGCGCTGGAGACGTCGGCCCCCAAGCACAAGCTGCCGTCGCCCACGCACACCACGTTCGTGCTGCGGCGCCCGCACTCGCCCGCCGTGGCCGCCGTGGACATCGTGTACGCCATCATGGGCCTTATTGAACATGTGAGTAGTGTACTACTGCTGTCTTGGCAAGTATACCCCCTCCTAGACAAGGAGCTATTTGTTTTACAGTGAAAAATGTGTAAATTATAACATAATTAGAATTACAGCCTTGTAGAAACGGATTATGAAAAAAATAAAAATTGTATATTAGCTATTATGTATGACGCAACCGTGTCTAACCGTGACATGCCTGCCAGAACACTATTTTCATAATTAACTGATAGAAAATCATCATTATTATATACTTTGAAACTGTTGATAAAATGAGGAGTATAGCCTTCGGGATACCGTACCACTGAGCTAACTCTTGCGCCACGGAGCTCCCTGTCAGACTCTTTTCAAAGAGTCCGTAATTACCTATTCCATACAGTTGAGGCATTGGACAAGTTGGGTATGGGCACCAAACTCGTAAAAATGATTAGAAGATCGACTTATTATTATAATGTAAATTTCACTTCGCGCCTATACTTTATGGAGTATACAGATAAAGTTTTTGATTAAAGTGTCGATTGTTTTTGCCAGGAAACAACTCCAAGAGGCGAAGGTTTCCAGCACGCGCTATCCGCCTTGGACATCGACAGCGGAGAGAACGAGAGCGCTCGTCAAGGCAGCGTCATGGCGCAGCGGGCGCTGGAGGCCGTGGCGCGGCTGGTGCACTCCACGCTCAGCGCCAGGAAACTGCACCTCGCCGGGCCTTTCAGCTACTTCATTGTGCAAGAGGTATTACTATAGCCATCATACATTGAAGAGAAATACCGAGAACCTAAGAAAACCTAACGCAATTTATGTAAATAATTGCCAGACGAATAAATCCCAAAATCAATTTTGTACGACCAGGGATATAATCTACAACCGAATAAGGGGATCGATTAGTTTTAATAATGCTGCTACTATAACTGACTTATTTCTATTTACATTATTCGCGTCCAAAAAGATACCTTACAATCTAAATTACTAAGACAGCTACCTAACGCGTGGCTAACTTAGTAATTTCAATAGTGATGTATAAATTGTCTATTAGTATAATGTGTTTGCGGTGGGCAGGGCACGGCCGAGGCGTCGCTGGTGCGCGGCGCGCTGTGGCTGGCGGCGGCGGCGCGCTGGGCGGCGTGCGGCGGGGCACGCGCCGTGCTGGCCAGCGCCGACGCCGGCGCCGGCGCCTGCCTGCTGCTCGGGGTGCCGCCGCGACACCAGCACGAGCCCAGGAAGTGAGTGCATTCATCCATTCAATACATATTTTAAACTAATGAAAAGAAAATACAAAAAAAATCGGCGTCAATTGCAAAAAGTAAGAAATACTAAAGTGATAATCAACGTCTCGCCTTATCTGTGTATAACTTGAAAGAATACAGTAAAAGGCCCTAAGGTGCCTGTATTTAAAGAATAACCCATACTCCCACCCGTCTGAGGAGTTGTACCTTCCAATATCTGTTCACCAACATGAAATGCTGACTGCTATATGCAAAGATCTGATTAGCTTTAGGTAATATACGAAATGCCCTCGATTTCTCAAGGATCCCATCATCAGATTGTTGCCTTATGAAAATGAGACTACATGACAAGTTTATTCTTTCAGAAAAAAAAGAATTTTCAAACCGGTTCGACAGCTGTCAAGTAATCAGAAAACAAACAGAAAAAATACTATTGAAATGAGAACCTCCTCCTTTTTTTTCCAAAGTCAATTGAAAAAAAGTATGCCTCTGTTAAAGCAACCAAAAAGATAATATTAACAATCTATTATTTCTATTCCATTAATAACTAAACTGCTTAAATTTCAGTTTATTCGGCGCAGCGTTCGAGCAAGCGGCCACGAAATGTGGTGCCTCGGTGTCTTTAGACCACGTGGACTCTTCCATCATCAGCCTGCCCATCGCGCAACGAGCTCAGTTCCTGGACGCCCTCACTGCGCTACTAGCGTGATGATATTACTACTAAGTGATGAGGCCTCTTTGATATCGGCTAAGATGTAGCATAAACTAAACCAGTCGCGCTAGAATAATGAACGCGGTATTTAATTTGTCGCGTTTTGTTATAAAATTTTCTCGCACTGTCCTGAAGTGTTTGAGTGTGACATTATCACGCTGTTTTAGCTAATAATGATGTGTCGTTTAATTCCGTCTATAAATGAAATAGCAATAAGTACTTTAAACCAAACACAGATATTAAAAACTTAGTTCTCTAGCTGCTGGCTCAGCAAATATGTTAACAATCTATTCACAATAGCTGAAAGGATAAGAAGCCCTTTTTAAAATAATAAATATGAGTTTGATTATAACAATGGGCTAGTTAATAGCTACTGATAAAAAACATCTTAATACTGAAAAACGATCATAAAAATAGTGTAGATATTCATTTCTAATAGTGACAGCTGAATCGAAGCTAAGTTTAATAAACAACAACCATAAATTAAAGTAACATGGAAATTAGATTGTTCAGTTATTTTTTTATTTAGTTAGTTCACATTAATTAGTTTTAATCAATGATTAAATGTAGATAGGTTAAGTTGTAAATTTGTATTGTAATTCTTAATTTTAATATCATTATAAAAACAATAAATAATACGGAAATTAAATGAATTTTAAATTTCATATGATCATTTGATCATTTATTAGCAACAATAATTATGGTTTGCATCTGAATAACGAAATTTAAAAAAATATGAAAATTGATGATCTGTATTATCCATATTAATCAGGTTTACAGTTGGCTGTCGGTCATTTTGTATGGAATTTCTGAATAATAATCGCAATAATTAATTATGTGCCTATGTACTGTAAGTTTAGCTTGTAATATTTATTTATAGATAATTATGTTAGTTGTTGTGACAAATAAAACAGTTAATTCATACAAAAATATTTTATTAATCATTAAAATATAATCTATTAAACATTATAACATTTTTCATATAAAATTCTTTGTTCAAGACACTAGCCATTACTATTAGGGTCGACATACACCAAAAGCGCGTCGAAGCGCAGCGAATCGAAGCGCAGTTTCAGTGTCATATGAATTCCAACTCTATTCTCACAACCATAATACTCATTATCGCATGAGAAACTCTACGCGACTACTACTATGGAATTCGCCGGAATTCCCGCGGCGCCGCGGGCATCCGCGCGACTTGTTTGAGTTTCTTATGCGATAATGAGTATTATGGTTGTGAGAATAGAGTTGGAATTCATTTGACACTGCAACTGCGCTTCGATTCGCTGCGCTTCGACGCGCTTTTGGTGTGCGTCGACCCTTATGCTACTAAAAACAAAGACTGATAATTAATTACAGTAAAAGTGTATAAAAACTAAATTATTGGTCATGGAACAAGGCAAAATCAATTAACTATTAAAGCAAGCTTGAGCAATTTCATTTATTTATATTATTTATTAATAAGCTCATGTTCCTAAAACCGTATTAAACTATATCTTCAATCTTCTGCCCCTCCAAGTTATTCCAATTTTTATTTATAAACCTTCTAATCAGATCTAGTGCCCACTTCGATTGATCATGAGGTACCATATGACCAGCATCTCGTACCAATACTTCAGTCAAATTACCTGCCTTTTTTACATAACCAGCAATTTCTCCATCTACCCTCCAAATGTGCCTCAATGCATTTTTATACTCTTTAGAAGAGGAAAAGTCAAGTTTACTCAAAAAATTCTCTGTTAATGGGTAAGCTACTATGATATCCAGTTGCCCATTATAAAACATTATAGGGTAATGCGACAATAGCTCAGAAATCTCTGGTGCAACAGATTTCATTATGTCATAAGCCAAATTCAATTGAACAGCTGATCCATCATTAAACGGAAGTCCGCCAACATGCACACTGCGTCTTATATTGTTGTTTTGCAGCAAATGGCCAAAAATAGTCATATCATCTTCTGAAGTGGCCTCCAAGAAATTATAATAGTTGTCAAAACCAGTATAGTCTTTGAAGAATGATGAATTAGTTGATTCTCCATCCATTAATTTGTCCATAAGAATATCTGCTTGTGCCCAGTCTTCATTTACAATTTGCTTTTTGATTTCTGCTTCATATTTCAAAAACACACTCAATTGATTATCGTCTATCAAGCCATGTTGATACAAATAGGCTCCATAATTTAACTGGTTGACTGGATCACAATAAGCATTACCCATTGCAATGCCTTTGAGATTAATTTTCTGATGAGACTTAGAGTTTTTTTGGTGTATAGCCATTCCTAAGGATGGTAAATATTTCCCAGCGTAGGACTCACCAGATATGTACAATTCATTGCCCATCAGGTTAGGAAATAGTTGGAAGAATTGAATCAAACTGTTGTATAGTCCGTCAGCAACACAATCTTCATCAGTGCAGTAAGCTTTGGCATTCTCTGTGAAGCTGAATCCAGTTCCAACAGGATTATCAATGAATATCAAATGGTAGTCCAAAGCCCAATGATACTTCCTTAAAGCAAAACCTTCTTTCTTGGCAATTAAAGGACCTAGTTCTGTGAACAGTCCAAAAAGAGAACTGCCTCCTGGTCCTCCTTGCAGCCAAAGAACAACAGGTGCTGTTTCCTTCCCAGAGAATGGCGGAAAATACCAAAAGTACAAATTAGAATTGTAGGTATCGTTAATGCAAAAAAAGCCTGCATGACTTCTGAATCCCAATTTATCCGTTATTGATACACGAGAGAGATTCTGAGCGAGACTTATTGAACCATTCTGTATATATGGCGTTATTATGAGGGGATCGCCAGCGTCGCCATGAAGTTTTGCTTCTAATTTTACTCTCGGATAAACATTCGGAAAATACGCGGCACTACTTAAAGAAATTATAGAGAGTAACGTGAGCAAACATAACGACTGCTTTAAGCAGTTATAGTGGTAAGGAACGTTCATTGTCGATGATAATATCTACTCATTTATTCATGCGTAAGTTAATTTTACGCTAAGCCGATGAAATAACGTGTGGAAATCTTATTTTTTTTCTTTAGCTTTGCAAGTAAATCAAGCAAGTTTTGATTTTTGAGCTTTTTGACAAACCGGTACGTCAAAAATAACATTTATTATTTCGTTAAAAATCTACCGACCATCATCGATATTTATTAAATGTTTATTAAAAATATTAATTATAATTAATACTTTGACTATTGTTTAATATGCATGACCAAAATTTTCTGTAGTTTATTTATTCGTATCAAATTTAGAAACATTTTCTCTAAATCTAATGATGTTTGAAAAAAAAAATTACCTTGTTTACTTTGTTCGTTTAGAAATCAACTTTCGAAATAATATAAAGCTCATCAGACGTGCAGAAGTGTGGTATCTAGCGACATGACAATTTTGGAGTTGGCAACACTGGGTAAATGTCTAAAGTGACAGTTCAAGAAAAACAAAAACACGTGAGAAGCCCGAAAAATTAACCAAGTTGTTCAAAATGCCTAAAAATAAGAATACTATAGATAAATTGAAACATCCAAACAGTAGGAAAACTTTGAAAGTAATTAGCAAAATCAAAAGAAATGAGAAAAAGGATCAAAATAAGGTTGGTACCCACATTAAACAGAACCTCATTGGTGAGAAGATATTATGGTTTAAAGAGAGATTACCAGAGGGATGTGTGGTTTTGAGTAAGGAGCAAACATTAGAGCTGATAGAGGAGTACTTGGCGCGCTTTGATGGAGAACTGGAACAGATTGCATTGAAGAACTCAGTTGGGCAAAGAAAAAACCGCCAACATGCTAGTAGAGAAGATATCATAAACATTACTAAGAAACAAGAAGTAGAAGAATTTGATTCCTGTGGCTTAGAGATGCCAGATCTACTGGACCACCAACAAGTAGAGGTCTTAAGGAATTGGAATGGTGAATTACGGTTTCTACAACATTTTAAACTTAGGAGAATAACCAAGAAACATTTAATATAATCTTAAGTAAAGAACTCGTGTTTTATTTTTTTACTTACACATTATAATAATATGCTATTAAAAATATTGAGGTGTCTTTTCATACAAACTGGCTGGCAGCGCAGTATTTTTTAGGGTCACCTATAAAAGTAAAAAGTCTTACATTACTGGAATAAGGTTGATTTTTACACTTAACATGAGAATGCTTAACACACTTCTTATCATAATAATAATAATAATTAGCCCTTTATTCTGATCTTAACATTAAATTTGAGTATTAATATTTGTATAGTTTTATTACAGAATGTCCCGAAGATCAGTTTGCCTCTTGGCATAGGCCTTCTCTAAATCTTCTTTTTAACATACTCTGTGTCAAACTTGTTGCTTAAAAAGTTCTAAAATAATTACAACTCAATCAATCAACCCATTCCTAAAGTAAGCCATCCTGATAAAACTCATTTTTGAAAATTAGTCTTACTGACACAACTCATAAATGCACCTGTAGAAAATTACCCATTTTGTCGTATTAATTACTATATCAGAACCTAGGGCCCATGTCCTACAAGTAGCCGCACACTGGGCAGGAACTATATAGATATTTGTACCTCCAAATTGCTAAGAAATAGAATATGTCCTAGAAAAAGTTCATCAGTGATAGTAAAAATAGACCAATTTTGTCTAGGCCTGATTATTGTCCTACAAAGAGTAGAATGTGCTCAAAATATAAAGATGTGGGACCTTTTACATTCCATAATGTCCCCAGCCTAAGCCAAATTATTTCTAAGAGAATAGTACATACTACTAAATACCCATAAGGTTATGTTGAAGAAGACATACTAAAATATTAGATACTAAAAATATAAATAAAACCACAAACTGAAGAAAGATGACTATTTTATTAAGAACTATTTACAACTTCCATTTTGTATACAGAATAGCAGAGTTGGAAACCAGCTTGAACACAACTAAGAAACATTACAATACCTTCGCGATTACATTATACAACTGTCAGCGTTGACGCGATCGGAAGCCTTACGACTTCATGACTAACTTTTATTTATAAAATATTGCAGCTCGTTTGTCGACATTGAAATGTAAATTATACATCCGTACATATAGTACGGGTATTATGAATTGCAGTCGACAACTAACTACCTCATTATAATGTGGTAAACATATTATATTATACAAAAATTAATAGGCATACTCAATAATTTGTAATGATTTATTACGAAATAATTAGGGAACAATGGGGAATCCATTTTAAGATATTTGCTGTTTTCTGGCGTAACGTTGCGTAATAAGCCAAAACTGTTCTCTCCCCGCAAGATTCGGCTAACATATACAGGATGTTTGGCGAATGGATCAAGGGCGGATCCAGCTTTTGAGCCTGTAGTGGTCACATGAACAAATTCGGGTTATATATTTTTTACGAATAAGATAAAATTAACTGTTTTTCTAGGCTCAGGATCGCCGCCCTGAATCGGCGCCTAGTAAGGATAATATACACCTTTTGCTATGTAGGTCAGGAAAAGATGACAAGAATTTGTACCCTGTTATTTCAAAGGGGTCGTCTGCGATTATCGAACGAGGGCAGCTGAACAAATGCCGTGACATTTTCTTTATCTACGTGACTTATACGCTGCGTCAAAATCCTGTCATATATAAAATAATAATAAGTTTGAATAAGGCTTCAAATCGCGCCGTGTCAATTCACACTGATATGTCATACAAAATCAGTCACAATATCACATGCGAACGTCGAAACTTAAATATATAGGATACGGCTAGGTTAGATCACTCGAGAATCTAAATTTTAATAAATAGGTACTCAATTTCTGTCGCACCCGCAGGCTCATTTTATTCACGTTGGAGTGGTATGCCACTGCGGTCAAATTACTTGACCATTATCTTAATAATTTACAATTAATCTATAATATAATATGATATAATAAAAAAATCCGTTACAACTTGTGGCATACCAACCTAACGTATAATTTTATGAAAATAAAATCCTACATGGGAAACTTATTTCATACATTAAAGTACAATGACACACAAAAGTCATCTTGTTTGTTATTGATATAAAAACTGAAGGGGGCGCTTTTATCTTTATATTTAGAAAAGATTCTATCTAGACAAACGCCGGCGGTGGGGCTTACATGCACCTCTGAGAAGACTATATTTCAGTATACTGAGGGCCACATTTTTATCATTGCTTTAAAAGATGCTCAACATATTTACAGACTGTCCCAAATCTTGAAATCAGACTAGTTAATTTAAATATTTAACTTTATTTAATTAACTTTAAATATTTGAGATAGGTCATTTCATTTAAAGAAGACTTATGATAATAAGTAAAGTTTACTATGTCCAATACTTAAAGTACCTACTTTTCTCCAAGTCCAAACGTGGGCCTCTCAATTCACTTAAAAAACAAATAAAAATTAGACCGCAATCGGCCTCGTCCATATAAATAGGTTTTATTACAAACTCGATATTATATTTTGCTCGTTTAATATGCTGTGAAAACAGATAGATACCTACACGTTATCAATTCAGTGTGGTTTTCCGCAGTGATGATGTTATTTTAATATTAGCTAGAAGGAAAACCACGAAGATAAATAAACCAAAACCCCTACGTAGAGATGTTGTGTGACAAACAGGTCTACGTCACGTTCAATACGTCTATTTTAGTTATCAATTTTATTATACCCTGCCTGTACGATGCTTGGATGGGTAATACGATAAAAGTTTATATTTAATTATTTCTTCAAGTCCTTAAATTAAAATTCAAAACATTTATTTTCATAGGCCCCAGGAGGCGCTTGAATATATAAAATGCCGTAATTAATATAACGCTTTATTTGTTATTTGAAATAAGAATGAAAATATTGCACACTTAAATAAATATTATTTTATAATATACCTAAATTCATAACATCTTACAATATCGACGACAATAAAAAAATGCAAATCTTCATTAATACAGATCAACCTTCAATTATGAAAACAGGTCTACTTTCAAGTTACCTTTTATATTTCACTTTCCACCCAGTATATGTGTATACTTACAGATGAAAATTAAAATCGTGCCGTAGAAAGTGTTAAAACATCGCGAAGATGTAGCATAGACTAGAATGTCTACTTTGGCCAGCAGACGATAATAACATCTTTATTTTTGTACAATATATTATAGAGTACAAAAAAAGGTTTTCAATGAGCAGAAAAAAACATGTGTCCGTCCTGTCTAACCGATCATAAAGTTATAATGCCAAAGTGGATTAGTCACATGGCCTTTAAATTAATACATCATTAATCTAACCACATTTGTAGAAGTTAGATTATTGTTACAAATTTGTAAAAATACATATTTATTCGTCCTTTGCATCGAGAATATTGGATGTTAGACAATCTCGTTTCTAGGGCCTTATCTTATCCACATTAAATAAGTATGTTTTAGGTTATTGCCGTATAAGACTTAAAACAAGAAACACCTATGTATTTTTTAAATTTACAAGTAAATAGTAATGGAACATTTTGTTGAGACACACGTAAGATTCATAACGTAGTACTCATTTTGTTCCTTCTTTAGTCTATAGGAAGAAATCGATGACGATTTTCATAATAATATCTAATGATATTATCAAATTGGCCAGTTACACAATGAAGGGGTTAAACGACGGAATCAAATCGATCATGAGCAGCGCGGCAATCATCATCATTCTCCGAGTCTTTCCCCAATGACTTTGATGCTGAATATCAGTATTTTACGTGAAGCGACTGCAAGCAGACCGCCACAACCCAACAGTACGAGGTGATACTATTTTTGTTACACTATTTATCAGACTTTCTGACCTCTGAGTAAGTACCCGTAACGACTGCCTTAGATCTTCAAAAGGTAACCGGAATCGACGACGGCTTAACACGAGGCACGGAGGAATATTTGTTATGTTATGAACTTATGATCCATCCACGGTCGACCGCGATTAGCACTTTTGAACCTGTATATCGATCGGTCCGTGTAGCTTCGACTTAACCACTAGCTCCTTTATTTCATCTCGCCCGAAAATCAAATACTACCGCGAAAATATTAAGTAAGTAATACATAATTACATGTTTAATATTTCAGTTCAGTAGCTAAATCTCAAGATGTTATCCAGTATTTCTATCTCGTAACCGTTCTATAAATAGCATCAGTATTCAACGGTATTCAGAGCTCTATTAACTACGCACATGGCTAATAGATGTCGAATGCGTTTAGCACAACAGCATGAAATATTTCGTACGAAAAAATTTGCATCATTTTTTAGCTATTGAATTTTTAGAATCTTTTTCGACACGTCATTGAAATGCACTTCTCACTAAGCACACTGTATAAAAATATTAAATGGTTGATTCTTGTCGTTTTACATAAAAATTGTCATGTGTTGCTCGTTTATTTTTTAACAAAATAATGACGTTGTTTTGTACGTCATTTTAAAATCCCACTGCACAAAATTCAAAGTATCCTACCTGCATATTTATTACAGGCAATAAAAAAAAGTAATTTATTTATATCGATAATATCACTTAACAATCACACAACGCCATCTAGTCCCAAACTAAGCAGAAGTATAAATAGTAACTTTTTTTTTATTTATTCACCAATTAAATTTCAAAAACAAATATTAAAAAAACTCTTGCAGTGTGCAATAAATATTGGATAGATCCTCCAATATTATTTTAAAGTATGTAATTTGTATGTAGCTATCTGTTCTTCACAAAATAAAAACTTCGCTACATAATTAAATTCTATGTAACTATGCAACTAGGCACTTCGATAGTCTATTATAATATGTTTAAAATTATTATATAACTAGATCATTTCATTTACCAAACATTGAGTAGTTCGAAGAAAATATTTTCTTTTTTTCAACTGTTTAATACATTTTTTAAAAGGTAACATTTACTTTTAACGGTAGTTTTATTTACATTCAAGTGTTTTATTTGGACATTGTTTAATTTGAAGAGCTCTACGTAACATCCTAACATTTTTTTTAATTTAGTATTTTATAAATATTAAGTATTTCAATTTTATTTAACATCGTTATTAGAGGAGAAGCATCTTCGTTTTTTTATGTTTTTCTTGTTTAGCAGCAGCTTTCGAAGTATTGTACTATGCGATTCAAACCCTGGACTAGAAACTTCAGCTATCTTCGTTTTGTCAGCGAATGCTAATAACGCAAACATAATTTCTTGGGTTATTGACCTTTTTTAGTTACAAGTATTTTTAAACACTGCACAAAATGGTGCATTATCGATATAGACAACATTTTCTTGTCTTAGAAGAAAAATATGTATCGATTTTGTCGATGTCCAGCAAAGAACAAGACCGACACGATTTTATATTTGTGTGATATTTACAGCAGTCAACAACTACAGAAAATTAAAAATATACAGTGTACATACCCAGGACATTCTGCGCAGTGTTTAAAAAAGCTTGTATGTGGGTAAATTGCGTTTTTGGCACGCGCCTGACTCACGACAAACCGGAGCCGTGCAGCATTCTGATTCATTTGGATCGCATAGCATTCTTAAACAACTACAACTCAAAAATTTACTTAAATAGAGAGCAAAAGAACCGCAAACAAACATCTCCAGACATGATATTCGTACTCCTCGTAATTTAACCGCATTTTACAAGCTTACACAAACTTACAGAGTAAAATAAATCAGGTAAATAATGGGAGATGGTAGAAGTCGTACCCTCGCTGGCCTCGGGCGGCTAGCCAGATGTAGACGACGTGGTAGGCGCCAGGGACGAAGCAGATCATGCCAGCCACGAAGAACACTGCCCCCTGGAGGCCGTTTTCTGGTTCAGCAACAGCGAATGCTCCCATTCCAAGGAGGCCCACTCCTACTAAGAGTAGAACGACGGCTGCGCAGACTGTCTTCCAGTTTTCCCTGACCTTTGGGTGGTTCCAGCAGTACATGGATTGTGTGGCTTCCACGTACTCGTGGATTAACGAGTCCGAGTCGCGTGATGTGGTGTCTTCTGTGCATTTGTAGGTTTTACTGTAAGAGAAATAGACATCGTTTAGGAATATATTGAGATATCGTTTTACGTGGGAATAATCGTTATCAATTAACAAACTCCATGTTTATATAACACAGTAACACACCTGCTATAATCACAAGTAATGGGAAGCAAGTAAGTGCACAAGATAGATACAATATAAGGAATCGTTGTAGGTGTATAATACTCTCATCTTTCCACAACAATATATAATTTATATAATAATAAAAGGGCCACCATTGTCATTAACCTTCAGGCGCTCCGGCAACTCGGTTACCTATTTGTTAGGCAAAATAGCTACCTTTTATACATATATTTTAGTACCTAACTTAAGTAATACATGTATCTAACACTATTATGTAATGTATATACAGGTCAGAGACATTATGAAAAGAAATAGCAGTGGCCGAAATACACTAAGTTAGTCAACGTCAGCCGGCTTTTATGCAGCTACAACAGCTCTTTGTCGTTGTAAAATATCTTAATTATGTATCATAATTATCTGGTTTGACAAGAATACAGTGTTTATTTTTGAGGTACTTGTATATTATTTTTTTATTTAAAACTGGATCAGGTCAGATACAATTGATATAGCAGGTATGACGGCATTTAGTTTCTCCTTTGTTTTTTCTAGATAGCAAGAAATTTGGTCCAGTTCATTGTAGTGTAGAGCCAACGGTCTAGATTTGGCAGTTACTAGAACATTTATGGGAAAACTTCTCCAGCAAAATTGCATAGAATTCTATACCGAAATATTTATGTCCCCCGTATATTACACCGGTCCAAGGATGTTTTGGCAGCGGTAGATACCTAAATATAAAATGCTAATATACTATTGAACTGATCGCGACCCAATAATATAATCAGAACAGCATACAAATACCAGACGAATATGGGTAGAAATTTCACAAGCTATGCGAAACGAATTGCACGACGTACTAGCTGGTTGGTTTGAAGGTGAAAAATCCACAGGACTAAGCGTTAGACGCAGATTCGTACGCTTTGAGTTATGATTTTTTCTAAAGATTATAATATCGTACAAATTTATAAATAGAAATATAAATTTCTAAATGATCTAAATTTTATCAGCCAACATTTTGCTTTTACACACTTTACTTAGAGACTAATAAAATCACTTTCTACGATTCCTAATAGAAAATTGAATAGAAATAAACACTTGTTCGTTTTGTGAGAGTGTTTAGCGTTTAGCATCTATCAGTTATGGTTGATTGCGTTCATTCAAAATGAATGTGATCACGACAACCGGTCTACTACAAATTACTTTCTATTTTAGCGAATATCCAAGATAAAATAAATTATTATTGATTGATTAATATTAATAGCGTGTTTTATTTGGATTTTACTGCGGTCCACCACGACTCCATAATAATGATATTGTGATTAGACAGTTTGAGGACTCCTGTAGACCACATAATTTCGAAGGTGGCGAAAGCTATGCGATAGGGGCCTCCACTCGGACCTGGCTTGGCAGTTTTTCTGGTGAAAAAATCCGTACCGTCGCCAGTACTGAGTCCCTGGCCCTGTTCCCGTTAGCACTGAGTCCTTGGCCCTCTTCCCGGTAAAACAGAGACCGAGTCTCTTGTGGGATGACATCAGGGCTCTTCATATACCACAACCCGTCTAAATAGTCTGTGTTCTTAAAAAAAACAAAAACAATATCGAACGATTATTTGATAGGTGTAGAAAGGTTTTCTACAAAAAGGTATTTATTTTAAACAATGGAGTCGTGGCACGAAACGTACCAGGCACGGTAAAGACGTGATGTAATAAACGAGAAATGAAAGATAAATAAAGAAACTAAGTATATTGCTATGTTATCATCATTATCATCAACAGCCATCATTCTGTACCTTGTCTGTTATTAATTAAACTAGCTGCTTCGTATGTATCCGCGCTTAATGTTGCTGTTCCGCTCCTGTAGCTCAATGCGTGATGTTATATAGCCTTCCTCGACAAATAGGCTATTCAACACTAAAATAATCATTCCATTCGAGCGAATAGTTTCTGAGATTTGCGTGTTCAAACAAACAAACTCTCTTTATGATATTAGTACAGAAGTATATAATTTCTCTCCTTTAATCGGCCAAATGAATGTCAGGTTGGCCATATTCTATGTGAGTTCCGTAGTTGTCAGTTACAACGTTCAAACTTAAAAGCGGATTACGAGCTGTGTCAAACAAGTAAAAACTTCACACAATTCATTCCGACTTTTGTATGATGTTGATTTGATTCACTTCACTTCTTACAGAATTTTATTATATTTCGTGAGCTCTCGGTACACATTTCCCGTTATAAAGTACTTCATGTTTGCCGCATTTGTCAGCCTTTATGTTATCCTTTACTACTTGTTCATCTGGTCTTGCTTCAATATCAACTTCACCAATAACATCTAGATTGTTTTGTAGACAATTATTTGTATATTTTACATCGTGATCGTCACAGTCTTCTTGATAAATTTCAACATTAAATGATATTTCGAGAGGGATTTTCAAGCCGGTAACACAGTTTGTAACAAAACACAGGGCTATTAACACTGAGAGTTGCCGGAGATGCATGTTGAGGCACGGTTAGTACGTAAATGTTAGAACCGACTAGTCTTAAATAAATCTTAGATATTTAATTTGCATAGATTTTCTATCCAAATATGGCCGATAAATGCAAATGATCTGAGAAAGTTGATTATTTTTGAAAATCAATTCATCAAATTTGGCATTATCTATCTTCTGTACATATTATATAATTCTTTGGCCAGTGACTGAACGATTCATCAACGCAGAGCTTAAACCGCAGGGGCTAGAAACTTGGAATTTTGTATGTAGTTTTCTTACAAAGCGTAGGGATTTTAGTAAATTCCACGCTAAAGGGGGTAAATTAAGTGTTATATGAAAGTCCGTCATTTTTAAATTAGAAGCCTAAAATTTCATAAATTTAATAAAAAAAAAACTTATTGGGCTTTTTCTAAATTTGATACCCAAGATATTTAGGGGTTATATAGTTAATAGTAAATTTATGTAATTCTCGAGGGGCGGCCACGAACCGGCGCGGCAGGCGCAGCATGGGTCGCCCCCCAGTCAGATGAACGGATCATCTGGTTAAGATTCAGGCGCCCCAAAACCGCGCATTTTGGCGGAAATTAGGTGAGGCCTGTGTTCAAAAGTGGACGTCGTCGTTAGGCTGATGATGATGCGCTGTGCGTATTTTCTAATTCGCGCTACGGGAACGTGTCACGCACCTTACGTTTGCCGCAGGTAAAACGCGGGGATTAACGAATTCTACATGGAAAAATTCGCAGGCAACAGCTAGTATCCAACAATTAAAAACCACTTGCTCATGTAATGAATACTTATTTAATAAGCTTCAACTTATATTATAGACAGAACACAGTAAAGTAACGAAGAAAAATAATTTTCCTCTGTCGGATTTTTGGGACTCAATTTTGATGTGAAATAATCGTAATAATATAGGTTTTATGGAAAAAGAATTCACATTAAAAGTACAAAAAAAAAATTGGTTACCAAGTGTTTTTTTACCAATAGGTTTCTATTTGTAAAAAAAAAACACTTAATTAAAAGTTCAAAAAATAAATTGAATTGGGTACCTAGTTTTGATTCTTCTTAACTAACTTTGTCTCTTAGATCTGTCAGTATAATATGAATAAGACCGTAAACGGAGCAAAAAGAAGATTTTTTAACGCACAGACGATTAAGAAACGCGCGTTTTTGAGCCTAAGGTACAAAATACAAGACTTATAAGATTGGATTCGAATCTCGTTTAAAGCGTGTATAAATAATAAATAAATAAATAAAATTCATTTATCAAAATACATTGGTCAAATACATAAGCGATAACAACATCTAATATTATTGTATATACAAAAGTGTATATATATAAACAATTCGGTGCCTGAACTAGGTAATCCTGTGTAATATTAAGTCCACCGTTGTACTATTTTTTAAGTGCAAAAGTTTTAAAATAAATAAAATAAATATTCGCGTTTAAAACACATCGGCCCAAGTAGCACTATGAGTACAAGTATTGAACGAGTCCATTAACTTTGATGGCGATCGCGGATGCGATGCCCAAATAAAATAAAACGGTTAGTAGGTATGTGTCTGTCGCTAAAAATTCAAATCCACGCTTCATCGTCGATATACACACGACTAGACATCAAGCTATACATTTGCAGTGTAAGCGGGTCTCGCATTGCATGAGAAGTCTGTCCAATGAGAGACCATGTTTTACTGGAAATGTATCGCATGATATGCAGCCCTGTGTACCGTATAAAGATTATGACGCACTGCGAGCATAATCATAACAAGATTAAGAACATGCTGTAATAATACTGAATATATATTTGGTTTTTAGAATAGCTCGGTTTTATTAAGATGAAATGCCAGTGAGTAAGACTTCAATGACTGACATCACAGACCGTATGATGAGGTAGGAGGAACACGTGGTCAAAGATAATGTGCAAAGGAAATATTAATCAAGAATTGCGTGTCTTCTTTGCTTCAAAAGAATAAAGATGAGTTAATAAATTTATATTTTTTTATTTATAAATATCACACAACTAAGTAAAGCTTGTACTATGGATACTAGAATAACTGATACTAATACATATAAACCTTTTCTTTTGTAAATACATACTTATTATACATAGAAACACCCAGACCAAGACAAACCTCCATGATGCTCATTAATACAAAGATTTAGCTTGAGCGGAAATCGAACCCGCGACCCAGTGTTGAATATTAACAACATGATTATGTGACAAAAATGAGATATTGACCTGCATGCTGCCACCATATTGGTCAATTGCCACAGAAAAATAAGAAATAATATGTAGAACTCAAAACAAAAGTTGCTAGAGCATATCCTTACGCTATTTATAGCATGAAGCGGCGGATATGACGATAGGGTATCTACCAATTACCATAAACTTCTATGATTTAGAATCTATTCATATTCATGGCAGACTTGTCTTATATACATTGTTTTTTTTTTATTAAAAAGAACGACGCCTGCACTTAGAATTTATTTATGTATCGCGGGGGTGTTAACAAACATACATTCCACACACACAGCACATCCAGAGTCTGAATAAATCTTTACACATCATACAAAGATTTGTCCCGTGTGGGGATCGAACCCACTACACCAGTGCAGTGGAGCTACTACTACGCCTACCGAGCACTTATCTACAGTCTCTCTCACATATTTTCAGACTATTTGAATGCTAAGGGCATGAACAAAATGTTTTTGCAAACATATTGCTTTTGAAAGTGATATAGATCTGAAAGTTCAGTTAGGATCAACCATTGCATTTATCCAACCATCCATAATTCAAAGACAGAACATTTACACTATATCAACAACTAATCTAAGAACTTTAAAGCCAGTTATCATGTAATCATACCTGTTATCAGTCAAAGTAACTACAAACACATCTTCAGGCATTTTCTTGCACTTCATTTTTCAAATGGGTATTTTATCACTGTAATATTTCTACAATCAACTCGGTTGTGTGACTGATACTCAACTGAACGAAGTCAAGAGATCAGCAAGAACACATTTAATAGTGTTACTCATCATTTAATTGATGAGTGTTCCGTTTATTCATTCATCTTGTGCCGAGAGGGCACAGAACTGGTGCAATGTTGTACCGCTTTATTGAGAGTAAATCAATTATGATTGTAGTGTGAATAATCATACTGTATAAAAACAGTGAATGATCTATTTGCAATGACGTCTGTTTGTCTATGAGGGTTTTTTTTAACTTGTTTATAGTAAAATTAGATCATGATTGTATTACCCAGAAGGGTACAGCAGAGGTGTATCAAAACCCACATTTCAGCAGTTATTTTGAAGCCCTCATGCTCATTTAACTTGAAGTTTCCGAGGGATGGTGGTTTCAACCTCCTGGCTATGGGCATTTCCAAAAGCAACTGTGATCATGGTGTTAACTATTTTGCTGGGTTCTCTACAAACCAGTCCTTTTCTTTCTTTTCTTTTTTAAAAAACGACGCCCGCACTAGGAATAACTGCTGTGTTGCGGTGCGTTCACAAACATACATTTCACATACACAGAGCACACCCAGAGTCAGAACAAATCTTTGCGAATCACACAAAGATTTGTCCCATGTCAATCAAACCCACAACACCAGCGCAGTTAAAAGCGGCGAGGTGACCGCTTTAACCACCACGCCAAACGTGCACTCACGTGCACTGTGCAGTTGTAATACAACAGTTTATTCTAACAGACAAGTACGGGTAAAACTTACTTCATTTTATGAAGTAAGAGATAAAAACCAATATAGATGTATGTCCACCTTTATCATGATTGCAAAAATACAATAAACTACATAATAATACCATATAGATTGAATTACACAATTCTTTTATCATAATATCGATTGCAATTCATTTTGTAACAAGATTGTAACTTTATTGTAAAGCAGTGCCACTGCTGATAAATCACAAAGGTTTAGAACAAGAGAGTAGCCAGAAAATGGCTGTTATTAAAGGGTTTAGTAGGCTTTTACAGATCTAAGTTTTTTTTTTTACCACATATGTAGGGTATAGATTTACAGCCCACCTGATTGTAAGTGGTAACCAGACATCAACATTCCTCAAAAGCAGATTGAAGATGTGTTTCTTCAATTGAGGACTGTGACGTTATGCCTCATGTGCCAGTAATTTCAGTGCCTGATCTCACCACCAAACTAGAACACAGTAATGTAAGCACTACTAATTGGCAGCAGATTAAAAGTGAGATGGTAGTGCTGCCACCCTCAAACTCATTCACTAGAGCTCTACCACCATCAAATTAATAAATAATAGGAATCTGTAGTAGGAGTGATATTTAAAAGTAACCCAAATCTGGAGTTTTGAACCAACACCAATTTTAGTTCATGTTTATTTATGGTTCAGCCACAATAGTGTAACAGTTACTTTCCAACTTATAATATTAGTTATGGATAAGGCTTAAAGGAAAATTTGGAAGGATAATTTATTAAAATATAAAGTTATTTGCATCTATATGCTTTTACACCACTGTTCCTTTGTGATGTTTTATTTTTCTAGAAAGGAATGCTCAAGGTGGTCAAGTCTCAAGTTTAAAAGCTGCCTTATAGCTCTGCTTTTGTATATAAACAAAATTAAACAATAATTGCAACACATCTTGTGTACCTATGTAACTTTCTTATGGAGCATTTTTAAATTGTTATTGTTTGGAGTGTAATACAGAAAGTTATGAAGGGAAGGCATTATACTATTGTTGTAGTTTTATTTATTTGAAGAAAAATTTATTGGAATGATGAAAACTTATCAATATGATTATTATAAGCATACTGTCTTATGTACATAATTGCATTGCATTGGAGTACAGATTATAACCAGAATAATCAATTTATGAATACTAATCTCGCATTCCACATAGTACATATCTACCTGCCTAATAATTTATGGATATAACAGGTTTACAGAGCGTAATAATTCTTATTACACCCAGCTTTATCTTGTTAGGCCAACAAAGTGTGCAAACAACACTTTATGGGTCAGCACACGGCCATTAGCGACCGATAACAAGTAATTAGCACCACAGAAGTCTGAACTGTGTCTGTGAAGTAAGTAACGGCTGCCAAGTTCAACCGCCTCTACCCCACTAAGGAATCATGACTCACAGAAAGGTCACGAACAAACTGAAGTTAAAACACAAAGAAACACCTCATTATCGCACAATCATGACCACAAACACATCAGATAATGATCATAAACAAATAAATACACAATACCTGGCCATATATTCAGCTCCATTCTTAAATTTATTCTGTAACGGCGACCTGTCTCCAGTAGCACCGTAAACTTTTATGGCTTCATCAGTTTCCTCTTCGAAAGCGTCGTCGATTGAAAATCTTTTATCACTGTTACCGAAAGATCTCGTCATGGTTAAATATTTATTTTATATGTCTGGAGATGAAAATAAACATCACAACTATCGCACGGGACAAAACACAGCTGTCACTTTGTCATATCAACATGCGCCATATTGATTGGTTTACGATTTGATTAAAACCTTGATTAATTTACAAGGCCGGGATTTATAAAAATATTTTTAATTCGTATAAGATTATTTTATTATTACAAAATATGTGTACATCACCACATCTATTATCGTGTGACATCTAGTTTTATCGTAAAATCCCTATTCATGACATTATACTACGGTTTCAACACGATAAAAGTTTTTATTTTTCAAGGTTTTGAGCGTAACCATTTGGTTTTTTTAATGTGGTGTTTTTGGATTATATTTTTTATGTGTATTTTTTCTATGTATATATATATTTCTGATATTTTAATGGCACTGACTAAAATCTGGATCTGGATTCTGAAGAGAACGCTGGCTGGTTAAAATTTGTTTAACCTGTGCATTTTTAAATAGCAACTCCTAAACTTATGTCATTAATGTCAAATTAAAAATAAATAAATCAATGTCAAAACCGCATGGCATGGCATGTTATTATTTTATAAAATTCTATCAAATATAAACCTTTACCATGGTGAACAAAGACTGGTCAAAGATATCGCCTGGATTATCAAAACCAGTGCTATCATGTATTAGTAAACAGGGTTTTAAGTGTATGACACCGATTCAAGCGGCAGTGATACCCTTAATTCGTTCTTGTAAAGATGTGGTTGCTGAAGCAGTTACGGGGTCTGGTAAGACCCTGGCATTCGTGGTACCGATGCTGGAGATGCTGATAAAGAAAGAGAAGGATGCGCCGCTCAGGAAAGACTTCGTTTATGCTGTTGTAATATCGCCTACGAGGGAGTTAGCCACACAGATACAAAAGGTTTATGAGCACTACCGCACTGCCATTATTATTATAGAAAAGTTTGCGAAACAAGACTTGTATGCAATTATTGTTATTGTATTGAGTTCCATTTATGGTCCCAATTATCTCCAGTAAAAAGATTGTAGAATCCTGCTAACAGACAGAACAAACTCTAGAAAATATCAATATATAATGACATCTCCATATAAGCTTTATTACACCTGTTTCACGTCTGCATTTTCTAATAATTTCAGGTCATAGAACAATTCCTTAAAGAGCCAGAGCTATCCCACATATCAATAACTCTGCTTGTTGGTGGGAGGCCAGTAGAGGCTGACATTGAAGCTATACAGAAGGGAGCGCACATAGTTGTGTGCACACCAGGAAGATTTGAGGACTTGCTTGGAGAGAGGAAGCAGCTTAGTCTGGCTGGGAGACTAAGAGAATTGGTAATTTATATTAGTTTGTATAACTTTAGGATCACAGTCAGATCACATAAGGGAAAAATAGATGAATAATGCAGAATTTTGTCTATGACCTTATTTTTAATTTACTGTTTCCTGGGTCTGTGTGGATTTTGTTATAATGAACTGTAAAACTGTGATGTTGATCTACTTTTTAGCGTAAGCACCTCTCATTGCAATGTTCTGACACGAAATTCTAAAATAGCAGCACAGTCGTAATTGCGCCCTGTGGATGGTGATAGGCTCACCCTCGATCACATGGACCCTAAACATAACAGATGAAATTTGGGTGTTATTACTGTTAACCCTCTACCACACCTTTCTAGGTAATAAAGGAGTGATGTTAGGTACAAATAAGTATGGACTATACTACATTTATGCAGAGTCTCCTCTAAATCTGATCTGTTCTTTTGGTGTTAAAAGTGTTCTAGATACAGAAAGACAATTTTTTTTTTCAATATCAATATTTGAAACCAATTAAAATTCTTGAAATGAATTCATGATATAGTTTTAATTACCTACAGATTACAGAATTGGACCCTCAAAAGTTTTATTATAAGTATGTATGTAACACATTTTTGTTTGGCGTGATGTTGATGAAGGTACAAAAAAGTATAGACTATACTACATTTATGCAGTCTCCTCTAAATCTGATCTGTTCTTTTGGTGTTAAAAGTGTTCTAGATACAGAAAGACAATTTTTTTTTTTTTTCAATATCAATATTTGAAACCAATTAAAGTTCTTGAAATGTATTCATGATAATATAGTTTTAATTACCTACAGATTACAGAATTGAACTCTCAAAAGTTTTATTAAAAGTATGTATGTAAATTTTTTTTTTAAATTTCAGGAAACTTTAGTTCTTGATGAAGCAGACCGTCTTTTAGACTTGGGCTTCAGTGCAACCCTGACCACCATCCTACAGTACTTGCCAAGACAACGCCGCACTGGGCTCTTCTCAGCGACACAGACAAAAGAACTACAGGACTTAGTCCGAGCTGGCTTGAGAAATCCTGTAGTAGTCAGCGTAAAAGAAAAGTCAACCATAAGCACTCCAATTCTACTAGAAAACTACTATGTGATAGTGGAACCAGAAGATAAATTTATATTCCTTCTAAATTTTATAAGAAATAGAAAAATAGCGAAAGGACTATTCTTTTTACCAACTTGTGCATGTGTGGACTATTGGGCTGATGTGTTGCCAGTGTTCTTGCCAGATATGAAAATATTCTCCATTCATGGGAAAATGAAGCTGAAGAGAAGCAAGATTTTGGAGAAGTTTCGTGCAGCTGATAGTACTATTCTGTTGTGTACTGATTTATTAGCCAGGTAAGGATAAGTAATCCTTTTTTTACTTAATAAAATATTAAGACTGAGAGCTGCAAACAGCTTTTTTTTAAGTAATATGACGTGAAGAGGAGCTTATTTCTTTCGTGCTCAAACAACACCACTATCCTAACATCAAATAAAACTGCATTCAAGTGCAGCACATTCACAATATCATCATTATTCTGAAATAAATTAAGGCCCAAATGCAAATACACAGGTCCGAAGAACTATGTAACTACAATACATCATATTTAAAACTCACCTTTGACCATACTTACTTTACAGAGGTCTCGACATTCCCGAAGTGGAATGGGTCCTCCAATGGGAGCCCCCCACCAACCCTGCCTCGTTGGTCCACCGCGTGGGTCGAACAGCGCGGGGCGGCGCTGCTGGGTGCTCGTTACTGCCTTTGCTGCCTACTGAAGACACCTATGTGCCGTTTATAAAGACAAATCAATTGGTGGAGTTGAAAGATTGGAGGAAGTCCAAGGATGAGATCAAGATGAGTTCCAAGTTGAAGGAAAAGGTTAGTCCTGGTTTTTTAATATAACTTTCATTATTAGTATTATTAACTTTGACATTGTCTCTCTAATCTCAAACATGATTTTAATTTCACAATTCTTACATGATGTTAATTTCGCAATTCTTAAATGATTAAAACAGTAACAACATTTGTTTTCTAGAGTCTGTGCACAATACATTGATTCAAATAAAAAACAAACAATGTAGATGTTTACCATGAAATGGTTCCATAGACAAACATTCTCATTTCCATACATTTTGAGCTCATCAACTGAGCGACCAATCATAGCAGCCCATTTTGGCTTAACATCTGAGCAACATCTGGTGGCTGAGCTTCTAGTAAGTGAATGTGAAATGATCCCAAGAAATGTATCTTTATTTAATAGGCTACGAAATTCTAACTGCATGGCTGACATCTATTTAGCCATTCTTCGACTTCACATCCTCAACATTCCAAATATCACATTCAACATTTTCCTCTATTCCCAGGTCCTATCAATGCTCCACGACCAACAAAAGAAGGACCGCTCAATCCTCGACAAAGGACAACGCGCTTTCGTGTCCCACATGAGAGCATACACCAAACACGAGTGCAACCTCCTGCTCCAATTCAAAGAACTACCTCTAGGACACATCGCTACCAGCTACGGTCTACTCAAACTGCCATTAATGCCGGAAATCAAGCAAGAACATAAGGATCAGTTTGAAGGTCCCAAAGAACAGATAGACTTTAACAGTATACCGTATAAAGATAAGCAGAAGGAGACGAGTAGGCTGCAAAAGCTGGAGGAGTTTAAGAAGAGTGGGGTTTGGCCATCTAAGAAGAAAAAGAAAATGGTAAGGAGTTGCACACTTTTCCATAATTTACGCTACTTTCTGATACTTTTCTAAGCACTGATGTGGCAAACAATAAAACGGACCTCCTGCTGATTATCAGTTATGAACTTATGACAGCTCTATTATTTACTGCTTCTTATTGCGACATAGCGACATTTATTGAAACCACAGCTTCTATACATGGCCAGTATGCATTTCCACCGGATAAAAAATTCTCTGGCGAAAAAAAAAATCCACGTCTTCCGAACAAATTGCACGATCGCAATGTTCAAATTGTTCGGAGAACGTGATTTTTTTTTTTTGCCAGAGAATTTTTATCCGGTGGAAATTGATACTTACCATGTATAGAAGCTGTGGTTTCAATAAATGTCGCTATGTCGCATCCACCCCGTATAACATGGAACACAAAAACACACCAGTCCACGAGAAATCTTTTATTTCGCTGCAATGATGTCCAGAGTGGCGAGTGGGCGATATGCATGAAGATCAACACTCTGCGACATGGCAGGACCGTTAAATCTGCTAAAATACTATAAATCATCAACAATTATGCGTGTTCCTCTTACCAAAATTTAGAATTCGTTATTTTTTGCAGGTTCAATCTCAACCCTGGGAGCACGCCAAACAGAATAAAGAAGACCGCAAACTCAAACGCAAGAAGCGGAAAGAGCTAAAAGCCGCGAACCCTACAGAAGGCGGCAAAAAGAAGAAGCGCAAGGCTGTCACTCAGGAGGAACTCGACGAACTCGCCGCTGACATCGCGCTCATGAAGAAATTGAAGAAACGAAAGATTACGCAAGACCAGTTTGATAAGGAGTTTGAAGTTTAAGAGATTTAATGTACAGATTGTATAATAAATGTAATTTTAAGATTATTTTTTGTTTTCTTTTCCAAAATGACCGACCTTCTATTCTGCTGTTTAATGTTGTGATAGGCTTCAGATTCTATTTTGTCATGAGCTTAAGTTACCTGTCCGAAATATTTAATAACTTATACCAGAGAAGGCGGCAAGAAAAGCGTCAACCCATCTCAACACAAGAGCAACTCGGCGAACTCGCCGCTGACATCGCGTGCGTTCATGAAGAAATTGAGCGCACTAAGCTACTTCTTAAAACATATTTTGCCAAACTGAGTAAGACCTTGGCTGTGCTAGAACTCTTTTCTATTCAGCCTTACAGGCTGAATCGAGTCAAGAGCACAGCTATTTTTACTTAATTTTTCTACATTTACTATTAGAAAAAATATTCCCGCTCGTCCTACCAATCGGAGTTCCGATCGGAGGACAGGGAAAAACCCTTAGATTCATGATCATGACCCACCTTGATACAATTTTTAAAGGTATTCGAACTAAACCTTCACTTTTCAACTAATAGCTACCATCCAATGTGACAATTTAAAACAAAATGATTTTTAAATTGTTCATGAATAGACAAGAGAACTGTTTGAAGTCTTCAAAGTCGAAGTCTTTTTGAAGACATGATTTTATTATCAGTTTCGGGCTTAGAAGAATAATAAATACACAATAGTAAGGAGAGAGTTTAGTAAGGAGTTCAAATAATACGACCAATGAAAATAGTAAAATAAATATATATTCTGTTCAACTTTCGTAGCAACATTTATGATCTGAGTATTACTTATCAAAACACAACAAGGCACTTATCACCTATATTTAATATTATATTGTCAATTTCATGTAAATATCATACAATTTATATATTGAAGCATTCATTTGGCACTCAAAGTAGCACCTTTAGGTATTATTATATAATCTTAGATTGTTAAAACATGGATTGGTAATATTGAGCTTACATTTATATAATTACAGATATATACGAGAAATATAAACGATTAATATTTTATTTAACAGTGAATAAGTTTAACAACGAGTTACAAATGAAGACAATATAATTTCTTTCTTAATATTACATTTTATTAGACCAAAATGTTTAGAATACTCAATTTCTTAATACTAAGTATCTTGAATAATATGTTCATAAGTGTCGTGAATATTATAACAATTGCTCTTGGGAATAAATTGACAAGATACATTATAAAAAACCTGATATATCTTAATGCTGGCTATACATAATTTCTTTAGCACCAATTACGTTTATTAAATACTACATAATACGTTTTCTAAGATGCATTTATTTTCATAATTACTGGTTATTGGTTTCTTGACTATCCAGTTTTTACACATTCTAAGATTACGTACTAAGACTGAAACATTTTGAATCGAACTCAAAACTGTATTTTAGAATTCACACTTCTTAATATAATTAATACCCTTATGCGTAGCCAAACATTTCATGCAGAGGGCACCACTGTTTGGAGCACAGCCTTTAAATTTAGAAGTGTAATAAAAAATACCAGTATCTAGTCATGATATCGCACCCTTGCGGAAAGACTGTTATATTGTGAATCGTCAGTCTTTCATATTTTAACAAATTATAATGTCATGACAAAAACCACATGACAGATTTGCATTATGCTTTGAACAAATTGTCATAAAACGCTACGCCAGTGCTGCACTGTGGCGCCAAAACTTTGTAATACCGTTTAGTAGCCGAATCAGACGATTTAATCTGAGTAATATAACTTAGTTTTAATAAAGCCTGAGTTCGATTAGTTTCAGTCACAAATTAAACTATCATATTATATTGTGCGATTAGTAATATTTTACTATTTTCAGTTTTCGATTGTCATATTTTCTAATCAAAAAGGAGTAGATAATATTTACATTAACGTGAATATTGCAATAAACGTACGAAACTTTTGTTTGAACGCATGAATCTCAACAGTATTATAGTCAAGTGCTCTTTATTTTATTTTTGTAAGACACAAGGACCATTGGTCATCAATGTTATTATTCTACTATTAATCTGATCTTAATTTTAACCGAAATTAGAGAACATTGTAGGTAAACCACCCGTCAACATATTGGCCCACAAGTCGGCCATTGAAGTACAGATTAACTAATTTTAATCACTTTACAAAGAAAAACAGTTTACTCTCGTTGAATAAATGTTTCGCCACGTTCATACAAAAGCAACGCATCCACATTACACATGAAATACATTATTAATAAAATTAGGGAAGCGTCTAAAGCGGTGGTAAAAGAAAAAAAACACAATTACAAATTATTTAACGTCAAAATATTAACAGTCGAAATCTTTACACTAAGGCGGCCGTCCAATGAGTATAATACTGTAAAAAAATACACATATTTAAAAAACGAAGCAGTTAACAAACTGCTTCGTTTGCTGCTTAACAACGTGCAAGAGGAACAAACTCATACTGTCGTAACTCCGCTTTTAATCCAAATGAGGTTACGTCTTTTGGTGCAAGTCAGATGACAAAAAGGAATAACAATATTTCTTTCTCGTTCTAACATATGGCTTTATCCTTCTCGTTCTTTAATAATGCTTCATAATATTTTTTATTCTGTTGACATTACATACTGTACTGTATACATTCGTAGTAGCGTATTGTAAACAAAATATACAGCATAATTTGGATCAAACTTCACTTTGTAAGTTCGTTTGATTTCGAATTTAGATGAACATTTTTTTTAAAATTATGTTATATTCGTTTTAAATTGCATATTTTATCACAGTATCTTATTCCATGGACCACCGGCCTCACTGTCGATTATTAAATTTACACTAAGTACATTAAAATAGCGCGAAGTTATACACAATAGGTTAAAAATGCTAAGAAAACTCGAAAATAATAAATACAAAAAGCGTCATGTACAAATTGGACCACTTTTTAATGAAAATCCAATTTTCATTTATGATGACATTACATTAATTAACATGACATATCTTCGCGAATAATTAGTGTTAAAATATGTGTGCGACACCATTATTTATACATATATTCGTACAGGTAAAAAAACAAGCATATTTTCATACAAATTCATACATTGCCTTGTCATGATACTAAAACTCGAACATCTAAGTTTACGCCACCATAAAATGATAAGAAAAAAAAATCGTCGTAATAATACTAATAAAATTTAAACTATAATACTAACTGTCAAAGTGACAGCGAGACTTAACCTGTCAAACGTCAAATTTCATAAGTGACCTGACTAGCTGCAAAGGACCATTTCGTATCTAATCTTATGATTTCTAATACTTTTTGTGTTTCGATGACAATTTGCGTCCTTATAACATATTTTTAAAATTTGAGATGGTTAAATACTTAAAGAGGAGGCGAAATGTAGCATTGACGTAAAATTCAAGATAGCATCGAATTGCAACGCCATACTTGAAAAATAATCTTATAATGATAGAATAAAACAGCAAACTTAAGCTAGAGTAGAATAATAGTAGAAAATAATAATTAATAATGCATTGAGCCAGCAATATGTTTAGAAGCGACGCGCCTTATGTTATTTGAAAATTAAAGATATACAAAAGCACCATCTTACTGGACTCTTAAGCCTAACTTAAGAACTTATTTCATGTTAGACGGCTGAAGAAGTATTTATTTTTATATAGTTCATCTATGGATTAAATGTTTCTTATTTGCACCACATTCAGAATGTGCAAGCAAAACAATTGAATGTATTAATAAGGTGTAATAAAATCAAATCTCAATAAGACTATAATAATGATCTTTCGAGTCTTTCTCCCAATTACATTGGGGTCGGCCTCTAGTCTAACGCATTTAGCTGAATAATTGTGTTTTACATGGAGCGACTGCCATCACAGCTGCACAACCCAGTACGAGATAATCGATACTCTTTGTTAGACTAGTTGTCAGACTTTCTGGCCTCTGACTACCCGTAATGACTGCCATAGATGTTCAAATGGCCAAGACATAGCCAAGAGATTCGAAATTACAGAGGACTATAAAAATATAACCTAAAAGTACCTACCAAAATGTTATCTATTCTGTCGCTTCGAAAGAAAATTTGCATAAAATTAATAAGATATATAAAGCAGACTTCGACGCCAATTTTGAAACTGAGATTATCGTTTTTAAACTTCGAAATAGTTTCTAATTAAGATCAATGTAATTAGTATAATTTAGTATTATTTATTTTTATATCATTTTTTGTAATGTTTTGACGTGTTCAAGCGCCTCCTGGGGCCTATGAAAATAAATGATTTGAATTTGAATTTAGATCACCTAATAAGCTATGTTTGAATCGCAGATCAGACTGATGGCAGCACAGTTGCGACTGTGTTGCCATCTGTAAATCATGGCGGCCGTTGTGGTCGTGTGGTGTCTTTTTTCAAAGATATCATAAAGTCAATAAGTATAATATAATTTAATAATAAAGTTTCAGCAGTCCAACATGAAACGGGAAGCCTTACACACACAAAATTTGATAGATAATATGCTATACGATATTTGTTTATGGACTCATTAAATCTTGTGTGGTCTAAAGTTACTTCTTATAGTATACAAATGTGTGGCTAGCTTACGTTATAAACGATGTATTACTATAAGGTTATCAAAGACTGCAGCACTCGATATATTATCATTGAAAGATTGTCAATTTTGTTTCGTTATATTATTATGATTAATATTAAACGTTTAAAGCAGTTTTGAAAATAGCTTTTCTTTTTTATTCTTCAATTTTTACTGCACGCTGAGATAACTTTTAATCTGACTTATTTGTATATTAGTCTATGGTTGAGATCTTATACTTTTTAAACGGTGAACCACACATTCGCAGACTAACAACAAAAATAAATAAAATTAGCTTACGCTACTGCAACGTGTGCCTACTATATTATCTAGTAATTGATTTGATCCTATTATATTATTTTCAGATATAATATTTGTTAATATATTTAATAATATTTATTATTTTCAGAATAGTCATTTAAATGACGTTTTTATGAACCGAGCCCCAATTTTGATTATACTTTTATCCAATACTAAATCTTTATATTAATGCTACATAACTATGCAGCGTTTCTGTTGGCACTAGTTTGAAATAATTCGAGCAATATTTAATTCATCCAAAATTTATCGAGATTTTTATCATTTTTAACAGTTATTCTGAAACTAATTTTATATTGAGAGAATATTTTTTAGCCCTGAAGTAAACACAATGAGGTAAAATCTAAACAAGTTTTATAGATACTGAGAGACTATGCTTCTGAAACTTCTAAAAAGCTGAGAAATATACTAAACGAGGCTGTCGCCAAACAGGTCCACGACATGGTGAAATGTGGGTTTTATACACCTCTGCCTTACTCTTCTAGATAAAATAATATGATGTTATGATATATGAGTTTGCCGCCAGATTATAATTAAGGTTTCATGTTGTGGGCACCGTTCCAGACTCCGGGCTGCTAATGAGATGTTTTTTTACAAAAACACAATAACAATTTGCCCTTTTTTTGAATCGAAACCAAGACCTGACAGAAGTCATAATAAATATTACAAAGTTTAGAACACCGAACATAAAATGAAGAAAAAAAAATAAACAGTTACATTTGATGCAATATAGTCGCTTATTTTAACATCTAGCGTTGAAAGCATAGTTCCATAGACAATGCGTTCATCAATCATTCAATCAGAAACCAGTCCAGATTGTCCTTCTCTAGCGCTGTAGTGGGTCTATGGTTCTATATCTGCACTTACGAGTTTTCACTAACAAAATGTTTACATTCAGAAAGACGACAAACTAAAACATGCGAATGCATGGGTATGCTCTTCATGCAAGACAGCATCAATACATCTGTGCACTCGCCGTCTCTGTCTTCAAACGACACTAAATGTTAATGTTATATCTGACTTAGAATATCGACATACAATTTTATCATTATTGTGAGATATATTAGTATGTTCTTTAAAAACTTTGCAAGCCTGCGTAAACTCTACCAACTATAATAAAATGTTGATATTTTGTGGCAAAACTCCACATGCCATGCGTGAGCGATGCCATCAAATTAGCGACATATACTGGCTGAGCTCTCAGTAATCTTCCCCAATACACATTGCGCTTCCCGGCTTTTGCTTTTTGTTACGCGCTTCCGTCCCTTCTCACAAATACAATACAAGAGATTACAGAAAACAAGTTACACATAATAAAATATCTAAGATTTTACCTCATTGAAACTTCACAGAATCAAGGCCATTGCACCAGTCAACTTCTGCCAAATATGACAAGTCAATTATTAGGCTATAGGGCTAAAATTATGCCTAGACTATTCGGCTACTAATGTCAAGCACGCAAAAAATTTACATCACCAATTCATAATACCAACATTTATATAAAATGACTTGTGACTGTGATTATGGGCGTGGCTAGTATGGGGTCAAAAGTGATATTTGACCCCAACGTATTTTGACCTCTTAGTAGTGACTTTGGGTTAAAAATATGCACAATGGTCAGCTTATTTAAAGTTTATATTTTTAATCACTTTTTTACCCAACTACGGCGAACCAAACCGAAGACATTTTTTTAAAGTCTGCATGTATATACGTATGTGTCTTTGTAACGCCTAAAATATCCATCCAATTTTGATGAATAAGTTGTCAATCCATTCGTTATTATAGCCCGCGTAACGAAGGCTAAGTTTTAACCGACTTCAATAATAAGAGGACTCGATTAAACTACAGTCGCGTTACTGTTTTTGAAATTGTTACCTCAGGTTTTACGTTTGCCGTAGCCGCGCCCATACTATGTAAATAATATAATAATATGAATAAGGCACATAATTTTATTCCGCATATTATCACTTCGTCTAAACTTAATATTTACAAAATTATTTATATAAAATAAATAAATGAAATGTGCTGGGGAATAAAATAACGTAAATGACTTTTAATGGATAGATGTTATATTAATCAAACCATTGTGTGTTCTCAAAATGCATATAAACAAGACATTTTTCTGTTAAAATGAGTGTCTATAGCCATAATACGCAATTCCTATTCACCAGCATATTTCTTAAAAATATAAAACAATGAAAAATCTTAACATTCAGACAACTTTTGTATTAAACCTTAGATGTAACGATTTTTCATTATCCAATTAAATCGATGGACATTCTAATCCGACAACAGATGGCGTTGTGGTTCTATTATAATCTGTTGCCGATACAGAATGAGAATCGATGTCACCTCTGTGATTTCAATCTGGTGATGGTATTAAGACGATCCTTCTACAATAGAGGTTTCTTTCAACACTGATGATGGCTTAAAACCAAACTTAACAAAAGGTATAAGGACTAATTTAACCTCGATCACGTTTACAAGCTTTTGACAGATTCTGAATCCTTCAATTCTACTAAAATATACCACGAGAATAAATTCAACCCTGCAATATTTAGCTTTATGGGCTTAACGTTTCGATCACGACCAGTGTAACCCGCTGCCAAATTAAAAGCTATAAAGGTAGGCCTGATCGTGTGAATTCCCGTGATATATACTTTAGTTCTTTAACGCGAAAGGCTAAATGTAAACCTTCAACACAACTTTTATATAGAACATCCTTACATACAAGCACTTAGCATCCTTCCCCATCGCCGCGAGTGATTCATGACTTGCCTTTGTTTACACCTCATCGGGCGCCATGGCGTCGTCGTCGTGATTGGCGGTCGGCGCGGGCGAGGCGGGGGCGGGGGAGGGCTGCGGGGGCGGCACGGGGGAGGGGGCAGCCTTCGCCGCCGCCTCCAGAGCGCGGATGCGGTTCTCTTGCTTTACAATCACTGATTTGAGCTTACGGATCTCGTCGACTAGGTCGGATAGTTGCTTTTCCTGGAATGTTTCGGTTTTTTGTTTATGTTGAGGATACAGAAGCATTACATTACAAGAATAACAATACAATATGCTGATAAATTAAAGAAGAAGTCTTTGTAATAAATGCAGCATCAGCAAATTAGATAACAGAAGGCAACGGTGTTCCAGCATGACTATCCTTATAAGCCGGCATAGAGGACCTATCCTTTTCCTATTACTTACAGCTTATTCAGTATGTAAATAAAAAATAACTTACAATAGCAGCGGTGACAGCAGGCGGTGGTGTGGCCGACGCCGGGGTTCCAGCATGACTATCCTTATTGCCCGGCGTGGGGGACCTATCCTTCTCCCGTTCCTTAGCGCCAGCCAGAGCATTGGCCTTCTTGGTGACGTGCAGTTGTTGAGAGGCTCGGCCGGATACATATCCTCCCTGTACGACCAACGCACGCTCCTATAGTTTGGTTAGGGGGGCCCTACCTTATAGCATCTGTTTTAAACGTTCTTGTTGGCGGTATCGGAAGACCCCGTGGGGTCAAAATGTAAAGTTTGAGGTTCGTGTGTTGTTGGGTTTGATGTCTTTATATCTATAGGGGTATTTTTCAGTTTAGGTATTATATTTTACCCCGATAGCATTCGTTTAACATATTTAATGCACCATTAGTCAAGTCTAGAAATTTCTTAATTGATCCAAAAATTAATATTTTTTATAAACTATATTAAAAACGCTATATTACAAAGTTAATAATGAAATTAATGTTGAAGATGTGAAGAGACAATATTATGATTTAACACTACTTCACAGTAATTTAACCCTCATAGAAGTGCTTTAAGAAAGATAAATATAATTTAATCTACTTAATCCCATAGAAAGGATATGTTCTTGACTAATATATTATCCCAACAGTAAAGAATATAAGAATATTGAAATGGTTAGTAACACATCAAAAAAGAGTCACAACGAAATGGTCATCAGTTAGATAAAATACAACACACACAAAACACAATTTCAAGTTAAAGGCAAGCCAACAGAAACATTTAAAGACGGATGCTCATATCAGGATTTCTCAAAGATTTTGTGAAGCCCCCTTATTTATAAACGCGGCTCAGTATGAGAGAGTCTCTTATAGAGACCCGTTTTAAAACAAGGAGGTATATTGCTTATTAATGTAATGTAAAGTAATTTTTATAGTAATGAAATCAAGCAAGCAGTTACAAAAATATGTAGAGAAATCCAAGTAAGTCACTTAGTAAATAAAACAAGTTGTAATTCATACAGTCAATAAAGGTTGATTCACATTACTTCAGTAGGTGGATCCAGTACCACGGTTAGTTTTTGCACTTGTGACATAATATTATGACATAAGAACGATCCAGCGTTACTAGAGTATTATATTTCTTGTACCAGTGACTGGATCAATGTAAATCAGCCTTTACATAATTATAACAAACTCACACAACTTATTATTGATTATTTTTATAGCATTTAGCTATGCTTAGCAAATGATACAAAAAACAGTTGAAATCCATGACATTGAAACCTCTGCATACCGGGCAGTCGCCACTATCCACTCTGCTACTTAACAGCTTAACGTCACGTAATGACGTAACAGATACAGTTGAGAAATTTAGGATCCTGGCAAGAGGCGACCATAGCTGAGTGGTCAAAGCGGCTGGTATGCAGAGGTTGCAGGTTCAAATCCTGCCGGTCTCCCATATTCTTTCAACAGTTTCTTAGTATCACATGGCTTATCTTTCTTAACAAATATACGAATATATTCTGTGAAAATCTGTTACAAAATGATATTCATTGTAACTTTCGAGATATTATAGATAAAGTAAGCTTGGGCGGCTCTAGAGTGAATTGCGAAAATGTGCCATCTCAGTCGCTCGCAGTACGTAAAGCGTGAGAGCGACTAAGACAGCGTATTGCCGCAGTTCACTCGAACCGCCTAGACACTGGTATTTTTCTATACAACATTTACAAGAGGACGGAAGAACCCATGTAATGGTAGATAAGCCGATATATTGGCCTTTGGAATACTATTAATGAAAACGAAACACACACTTACCTTTCTTTTAATATCGTTACATTAAGAAAACCATTAGAGCAGTTTTTACACATAACATGCTTGATATACAAACAACGTTCTATTACAAAGGGCAATAACAATCATAACATTACTAGTTTTTTTTAAACTTTGATATACATAATCATTCGATCGATATTCGATCTGGTAACTGTGAGGTACTAGAGAAGTCACAATACTTATAATTAATCGTCACTTTTCTATCACATTTAGTACTTTATTTTTTTTATTAAGCGGCATGTATGACATGTCTCTATACTCTTTCACATAGTCCCTATATGACTGTGTATTTGGAACTCAATATTGCCAATTTACCCGTGGAGGCAGGGACATCTAAATGCAAAAGGATAGTGCCTATCCCTTTTATTTGTTCTATTATTGCCTATGGACAAAATATCGAATACGACAGGGTAGATATTTTGGAACCTTATCATAGGGTTACAAATTCTATATTTCACGTCTTTCCTATGACCGATCCTAGTCTCGATATGGTCGCTACACTCGCTACACACATAGACGGGTCGGCATATTTTACATTCCATTGCAGCGTCCATACACAGACATGCACAGACGCTGTAATGGAATATAAAATGTGCCTATATGTGTAGCGATCTTTACCCATCCTAAACAACTTCTCATACTCAACCTATTAAATACCTTAAGTGACATAGTGCAAGGTTCGGCGTCCTCCCCTGCCAACCACTCGTCAGCTGTGAGCGATGCCTCGTCGCTGAGCGTGTCCGGGTACAGGTCCTCTTGGAACAACTCCGATTTGCGAGGAACGGTCATTGATACCACCTACAAATTAAAATTATAGTTTAATTGTTACTTAGTAATCCTAAAAAGCGAGAGAAACTAAATTATTAAGTTATTCTAGATAATAATATATGAACTTTGTAATTACAATAATAAGATAATGTGTCACGTCGACCTCTATTGTGATAGGAGTAAAACATACAAAACTATACATAGGAAAATATACATTACAAAAGATCTTGTTATCATTACCGCATCGAAAAGTTAATTATAAACGATTCTTAAAACTAAGTATTTTAAGCGACTAATCGGAATTTGTAAAAAATACGTTTCTTACCTGACAGAGCCCAGAGTTGTTCAGTCTGTAGAATTTAGAGATCTCACACGTCGCCACGTCACAGCCTCGCTTCGGCATCATGCCGATACCTAAACATCAAAAACACATTAGATGAATAACTATTGCGTCACTCTGAAAATTATATAATAGTCGATTTTAAATAGGTATGTAGTGCAAATTTAAACTATTTTTTGTGTGATATTCTATCTGTTATAGTTACCTCTCTGGGGGTCTGGCGTCTGGAAAGTGTTGATATAGTGCACGAAAGGAGGTTCAGGCGTCACCTGTGGAAAGAATACACGTTTTATACACAAAAAAACTGAGAGTAGGGGCCAAAAATGGAGCCTTGTGGTACGCCTAAAGCACTAAGGGATGACGGGATGTAAAAGATAAAGTTCTGTGATATAAATAATTGATTAACTCAATCATCACAAAAATAATAATCCCATATAAAATATATCTTACTCTTAGTGTTCGTAGAAACAAACGTAGTGCTCTACTCAGTCAAAGGCTTTCAAAAGATCTAACTGAAAGCCAACGTCAGCGTAAATTCTGAGTTGTCTAGCGAATATCTGGTTAAAAAGCGCCATGCTTCTTAACCTGATATGATGATGATTTGTTCCACTCACCTCAAAGTACCGAATAACAGAGTCTCCTTTCCCGCAGAGAAATATCATGTTAGTGTCAGGATCATACAGCGGGAACATGACGCCGTTACTGGTATCAATCTCCACTGTCACGATCGGCTCGTTGAGCGCATCGGGGGTGCGGAGCGAGTATTGACGCTCTGACATTCTGCTGAACCTGTAAGAAATATACAGCTTAGTATCGTGCCATATTTTCATTTTAGTTACATACTCAATAGCATACTTGGTGTACAATACATACCCGGTAGTGAAGACAAGTCCATGTTTTAAGAAGATAGCTCTAGAAGCCTTGCTACCCTCGTGCGCGATGGCTTCTGATTCCACTTCGCCTTTACGAGGGTCGATGATTCTGGAAATAACAACAAAAATATTCAAGTTCTCAACCAATTTTTCCTCATCTCTCACTTTGATGGAAAGTGATAAAATACAGCTAGTTATAAGTGTCTGTCGAAACCTTTCAGATGAGCAAAAAGATAAATATATAAATTTACGAATCCCAAACCCAAAAATAAGAAGAAATACTAATAACAAATAGCACCTCACCTGATTTTTTTATCCCTACATGTGGTGAGGAGTTTAGAACCGGTCCAGTTCCAGCACGCCGAGTAGATGAGGTCGGGGTGGCAGTCCAGAGTTAACAATACTTCGCCAGTACCCACGTTCCATATCGCTATCTGAAAGTAGAGTTGGTTTGTCAAGTCTTTCATTGAATAAAGTCTACGCGCAAAAGTCACTGAGTTTCATTCATAGAGTACAGTCAGCTTCAGAGTAAACTCAACCGCTCCAGGTGCATTAAAGTGCTTTAATAGGATGAGATTTCTCTGCAGCCGAGAGATTATAGGACTTTAGAAAAAAATACTCTACTAATTATAGTGTTCCATAACATTGGTGGAACACAAGGCACGCAAATAGATTAAACTCACCTGGTTATCAGAGCCAGCGGTGAGCAGAACATTTTGCGCGGTGGGGTGCCATAGCACCAATCCCACACGGCGCTGGTGGAACACGAGGTCCACCACGGGCTCTGTGAGCGTGCGCGACAGACCACCGTCCGGAATCTGCCACACCTGAGGATTAAACATAAATTTATGTAGGTCATACAAAGTATTTAAGGAATATTTAACTATTGAAAATAGTAGACACAATATATTTATAATAGATCTAAAGCTTTCGATTGTTTTAATAATTTTATATTGAAATTGAAACTCGCAATTTATTGAAATGGATATCATTGACAAGCGCAAGAAGTGGCTCACTCGGAACTTATTATCAAATCAAATGTTCTGAAGAAACTAGAGGAACTATCTGTCCTGTGGTTTCGGCGATATCTGGAGTTCTCTAAGGATCAAATTTAGGACCCTCGCTGTTTTATGGTTTGAATGTATATTAAGCTCTTCAAGATTACAGAAATTACTTAAGTACTTAAATAGGGATAAAACGGTGGCTTATATATAAAATAAAATTAAAGGTTCTCTAGACAGAAGCCTTAATCGGTTCTAGCGAAAATCTTATATCAATCAACTCGTTAGAGCGTGCGGAAGTTGACAAAAGACATAAAACATTTTTAACAGTTTAGTTATTGATATATTTAGACTCAATAGCTCTTGACTTTAAACATGCCGACTGCTAAAACTGCAAAATTTTGTCTTAATATCTCCTTTTAATGTCTCCGGAAGTAATTTGCTTTTACTGTACCTATTAGTTCCGACAAATTGCAACTAATTTCTCCAGCTATCAGTGCCAAAATGGCGAAATTGGCACCTAACGCTGAACCATCATATAGAGTATCTCAACTTAAGCACCTCGCTTTTAATGCCACTACTGTTGGAAGCTGGGGACCCTGAGGGCTAATAATTCTCAGATTGTGTTGGTTTAGACTATCGTTGGGTTAATCGATTAAATGGTTTATTTACTTATGGGAGTTAAGGCTAAGGGCCGTAAGTACCGATCTTACGCGGAGACAGCCATATTCCCCGATAGCTGATATCTTGAGATTAGCTACCGTAATCGAAATTCGATAGTATAATTAATGATTAAGTAATCTAAAGCTGTTTACCTTAACAACACAGTCCTCGGAGCCGCTGGCGATGACATTGTCGTTGTGGGGACACCACGAGATGTCCAGCACCGGCCCTTTGTGTCCGCCCACCAACGGGTGATCCGCCGGTATGCGACCCACCTGTAAAAGAAATGGAATGATTACGCATTACTCGGCGCAGAGGGCTCCACTAGCATTTATAGTTAAAAGACCAAAATTGTATAGCTAAATAATAAAGTAAATATAGTAATGAATAAAATAGGCTGTCTCGCTGGTCTAGTGGTTTATAGCGCATGCGCCTTTCATCGCGAAGTCTTGGGTTCGATGCCCAAATTGGACACAGAAAAATTTTAATAGCAGCACGGAGTTAGAATTGTGTTCGGTGGATAGGCTCACCCCCTATCACATGGAACCTAAGCATAACAAGTGAAATGTGGGTGTTATATACCTTCTACAACTTCTTCTACCACCACAACTATATTACCTAGAAGGGTGTGGCCCTTCTAGGTAATATAGTTGTGATGTTATAAAAAAAGATAAAATTAAACCTAATCAAGTTAATAAATTACACATGTCATGGTGATCAAATTATCAAAATAACTGTTTCTTAGCGTACTTTCAATCCTAAATAAAATGTAATTATGGTTTAGTGGTTTTTTTTTTCACTTTCCTATATCTTTTGTCTGATGCTGATATAATTTTGAAGATATAGTAAAGTGAAAAAAAACCACTCTATCTTTGATATTGAAACCAATAATTATTCACTAATTTTATTTGTGTATTTGATATTTAGAAACACAAAATTCGAGTTTCTTTTCGAGGTATATTTATAACATCCGCCATATAAATGAGTTGATAAAACCATAAATTTACCCTCAAATCGACAGGAGGCAGCGCTGTCCGAGTGAAATATTCAAGATGATTAATCAAACTTTCGTCTATTATCTATCTCTAAATGGTATCTATTAATTTCCCATGTTTACCAGAGCAAATCAGCAAACTGCCAAATAGAAGCAATAAAATAAATTAACTAACGAAAAACCATTTACAAGGTCAATGTCGCAAATAAAGTATTTTCAAGACAAACTTTTGCATTACAAAAATCATAATTGAAGTAAAACAATCCAGACACAAAAGCAAAGAAAGTTGCATTAAATTTAATTATCTGTAAAAACTTGTCCGGAAACTAATTAAAAATGTGACTGTTGTCTCTGAAAATTGGCGCTAAAACTTTCTCGTTGACGACGACCTAGTGAAAGTCGGCCATGATGTATGAAAACACATAATTAAATTAAACATTTTTGGCGCCACAACTAGAGTATAAATCGCTAATGTGGAGCACGGAGACGTGCAAAATTTAATACAGATATACCTAGTGTACAACTTTATAGGTAGCTTTGGATAAGATTAGACTCTTCTAGACCAGGAAAGATGAAATTGTTATATTAATTTATAATTTTAATTTTATTTATTGAGATAATTTTCATGCTTGAACTTGGTAGTTTTTTGGTCACTGAACTCTTATTTGTGTATAAATCATAAGCTATGTCGGTAGGAATAATAGTGCAACAATATTTTGAAAAAGGAGAGAGGAACATTACATGACAAAATTCTCAACGGACCTTCGCGTCTGACCTCCTCTACTCCTCTGACGAAAGGACAAGGCGTAGAAAAGCGGATTGAGACTTAAGGGTGCTAAAATTTCCACAACACAAGCCAGCCTAAACTGTAGTTACATTGATGTTTGGTTAGAAGAACAAAAATTACAATATAAAAATATTATATTTTCATAGCGAGGATTCAAGTATAATTCAGTCCATGTACACGATAGTTTCCACTTCATCTCGAGAAGACAACTACGAACTGAGAGTACGTAGTAAAGCAAGCTAGACTTTAGATCTCACGTAGGCACACATTTCTTTTTTATCAGATCAGAGCGTAAAGATTTAAAAGCATAATATGAATGAATTTGAATATGTCGCCGAGACTTCTGGACTGTAGCGAGTTTTCCGAAAACATTTTATAAATAGAAATGTATGACAAAATTGCTAGAATAAATATAGGTTACGAAAGTGAGTATTTTTAGGTTAATTCCTTTGGAAACAAGAATATGTCGCGTGGAGAAGAGTTGGAAGATAGTATTACCTATTTAAAATTAGGACAAAAGTGACTTGGTACGAGCTCATCAGGAAGTCTTTGGGCCGTCAGGCATGTTTTAAATTCTTCAGTGTTTTAATTTATTATTAAAATATAATTAGTGTCTATCCTACCGTGTATCGGGTTAACGTTTATTAAAATTTATAGGCGCACGTGGTCTAAATATCTAAGGACTCAGCTGATCTAAACCGTATTTGAAGTTGAGTCTCGTGTCGAGTAAGTTCTTGGCGACCAAGACGAACGTTCAAATGTCCAAGGATAGTCCCCATTTCCATGCGGTGGATGACAGTTAAACGTTTATTGTTCTTTAAAGTTTCAAGAAAATTAGATAGCACGCGGCCAGGTATACCGATTACATCACATCTGTAATTTTGATCAAACGTTTGCCGAAATATTTATGCATTTTCGTGTGCTCAGCCATGGCAGTTGGCCAAACGACCAACATTATAACAGTGCGAATTCCCAAGCGTTACGGAGACCGTGTCACATATTCTAAGCTTACAAGAACTACTAATGATCTGAATGGATGTTGGCATTATTGTTGGTGATCAGTCAAATGTGTGTCAATTCCATTGTCAGTATTTGTATGTAAACATGGCGTGACTCAATCCGTGCGACAATACTAGCGCCGATAAATCTGCGTTGTTTGTGGTTATATATAGTTCGTTTAAAGACAAAGATGATATTGCATTTCTTCCTACTAATACAGATATGAGGCAGCTAATTTAGCTTTTGTAAAATCAAATATGAAACCATGGAATAGTAAAATGTTTTGCGTAAAGGCCTCAACTATAGTAATCTAAGAATGCGATTAAAATATCAACTTCAAATTCTCTTTCTCTGAAAACGAACGAACTGGGTTACGAATTCATTAGATTGCAGAGATGCTATTTCATGATTCTGTTGCAGAAATTACTAGCTAAGATAAAATTTCAGAAAGAAAGAAATTACTCAGTGGTCAGTCCTTGATGGCTGAGGATCGGTGGATGTAGATAGATAGTTTACACCTTGTTTAAGAAATCTGCCTTCACCGGTGTCCGTTCTTATCGTCCCTAATTACCGAGGGGCGGGCGTCCCTGGGCTCGTTTACCCTCCACGCCGATCAGCTTTTCAAAGCTCTTATCTCCTAAATACACCTGTTTCAATATCTAAATCATACTTTTGCCAGCCTGTACTCAGAATCGATTCCTTTATAAGTAGTAAGGCGTGTAGAATTCAATCGCGTGTATAAATAGGCGACAAAACAATCGAACGCTTGATTGATCTTTAACACGCCAAGCGCGCAGGTGCGACTTCACAGATGACATGTCACGCACATGTGGAACATTGACGTATTACCACTCGTGCTTCAAGAATCAGATGGAGTCATCGTCCTAAGGAATAGAGGGATTAGTATTTTTGACAATATCGTCAAAGACACCCCGAAAGAAAGCAGTATTTACTATCTGGGTGAAAGCGAAAAGAAATCTTTCTTCAGCCCATAGAAGTAATATAAATCATCACTTGATTCTTAGAAACTAGTGGGACAATCTCAGAAGCGGAAAATTTTAAATGTTTGACATCCAAATCATCAAAGATGCTATTTTTGTTTGACCGAGGAATGGTGTGGACTGATGATGAGCTCGTGATGACAGCATTGCCAATTATTCAAATTACTGACAATATGATTCAGGGAAATTCATTCTCTTTGAAACCCTCTCCAATTCGCCGAGACGCGTGGGAAGTTATAGGTGGTGATGCTATAGGTTCATAGCTGCCGGCATTTAAGAGGAGTTTACACTCCACACATTAAACCATCTCTAACGCTCGTCCATTGCACACGTCGCTACGCTTTTCTCGGCGCGCGTGGGAGGGCCCTCGATTTCCGTCCGAATTATTACCCAATACACAAACACACATAAATAGATTCCTTAAATAATAACGTCTAATTATAGCGGGCGTTGTTTTGTATCGAGTAACAAGATTACGCGAGCTTATCAACGTCTGGCGAAAAGATTCGCTGATGAAAGAATTTCTTCGATCGATAGACGTATCTCTGGTTGTAGGAAACAAAACCTGTAAAACAATAATATTTAGAACTATGAGGACAACAAACAGACAAACATTTGTAAATGTTCCTCAATAAGACTTCCTTAATCATTTTCAGGAGTAAATTCCCTCGCGTTGAGAGTGTAGTATAAGGACAATCTGAACCAATCTTGCAAGCTTGCAGCTTGCAAATTGCAATATGGCAGCTTGCAAATTGCAATATGGATACTTTATCGTTTACTGCTATTGCTACTTCTGGTCAAGTGAAATTGAGATCTGAATCACAAAAACTGTGTTTAATCATAATAAGAAGAAATACTAAGGAAAAGTCTCTAAGGACGGAGTTTCTCATAAATTTTGAGTTGATTAGAATTTTCTTAAGATTTCGAAGGACACAAAGATGTGAGCAGCGAGCTTTTTGTCTTTTGGTTAAAACAGGAAATAAATAAATAGATTATTGTCTGTCTCTCTGGAGTTCTTACTAATAGGTCCCGTAGACTGTAACTCAGATAGTACAGCAGTAATATATCAAGGAAAAATAGGTAAAGAGAATAGGTTTGGGTTCAAGTTCACATTACCTACTGTTTATTGGCCTTTTGTGCTTGAATAATTTACAACAACTAAAAGATCGACTTCAAATAAAATGAATCAATTCGAATAATAAATGTCATCAATAAATAATCTGTCTAAATATACCATTCTGTAATAAACTAAAGCCGGACTCATGTGTATACGAAATACATTTGTATGATAGCCAAAAATGTGATTTATTTTATTAGTCATGTAGCCGATTTGTTTTAATTCGTAAGGCGCTGGATTCTTAGAAAGGGCAAGGCGGGGGTGAATCATCCCTTTCGTTTGTCAGTGACTTGGTATTAGAGTTGTGAGATAGTACTATCTATGTACCTTAACTAGAGACAAATGCCTGCGGTACTCAGGTTTTATGTATTGCAAAGGAACCTTATTCATCTTTTACGACCTATTTATTCTTGCAGTTATTGTTTTATAGGGGAAGTGATTCGTTCCTAAAATGACAAATGAGTCTGTCAGTTCATATGACAGTAAATGGTGACTACATCCCACATCAGAACTACCATGCCATAATTTAGAACTATTGATAAAACTCCTACGAGTTCATTTACTTCGAGTTAAAATGATAAGCAAAAACAAAAAGTTAAAAAATATCTAAGTATTTATTTTATCTAGTTTCCGCCATCGAAATCAACCCACACATCCTGTCTAATATCTCCGGAACTGCTCGTCATTCTCAGCTCACCAATAGTGGAACGGATCCTGTAATCAGTGGGTTTGAACAGAGAGACGGTGGCCTTGCAATTTGCATGCACGTAAATAGCACAAGTGACTAAGTGCCCACGATATGAGTCACGGGAATCAAGACACATATTCTACTTAGATTGGTATCTTAGAGACTGGTATCTATAATTTTGGCACATACTTATATGGACGTGATTTTCAGGTTGTATGGCAAACATTATTAACGACAAAGCGTTACCAGCACATATTCGTACCACTAGGATACCATTCAATACGAAGAGATTTTCCCATCTCGCTGAAATATACTAGTTTTTCCAGATTTCGTCTCCTATCTCTGTAAGTCCTGCATCAATAACAGGTCACCAATAGTAGAACGGATACTCAAATCAGTGGTTTTAAATAGAGAGACGATGGCCTTGCAATTTGCATGCATGTAAATAGCACGATATGAGTCACGGGAATCAATACACAGATTCTAGTTAGATTCTTCTTCGTCGTGTCGATGGCAGAGTCAAATTTTATTGGTCCAATAAGTGGCCACTGTTATGGCGCTCTCGTCGGCGTTCATGAGCGCCTCTCTTGTGCAGGTGGTAGGGCATTTTGGACAGTCAGTAAGGTGGTCAAGGTTTTGACTTGCCATCGTGGTGAAAGGATTAGCCAATTCGCTTTTAAGTACTCGCGAATTGCCCAGGGTGCGCCGGACGTAGGGAATTGTTGTGTACGTCACTCGGGGAGGCTCCTTTCATGCACCCTAGTTAGATTGATATCTTACAATCGAAACATAGATAGAAATATACTCATTACAAAATGATAAATTAGTATCGATAGATGGATAGATTGTGTAAAAGATATAATACATAAGATGGAAAAGGCGTAATTAAAATGGCACCTGACAGTAAGTAATGGAAGGAAAGAGGCATACAAATTATACTGCGCCGACCCTAAAAAGTTGGGATGAGGGCAGGCTGGCGAGGAAAACGTTGATTACTTAGTAAGCCGATTTCATTACATCTAGAGGAAAATTGGAGCAGCTGCAGCTAGTCAGTTACATGCCGCAGGTGATGATATTATGCGTCGTATGTTAGTAATTACGGGGTCAACTTTTGGTGACATAGTGTATAAATAGGACCTACATACCTATAATAAAATATCATCGTCAAAATATTTTTTTTGTACAGTATAGGTTTTTTGGCAACAATGATATTCATCCAAATGGGCCTTCAATGATTACACTATCGTTTATCTGCTATATCATGTCACATTATTATCGTGTAATATAATACGTAACTCGGTAGCGATTACAGACTATTTGGTAAACTCCAAAAGATAAACAGAATGCCTAATTATTCAAGGCGAATGTCAAGCGTATTTTGTGTAGTAGCAATTAATTGAAAATTAGAGTAAGGCTAGTAAGGGTACGAATAATAACAATAAGACGTTTTCTTTGCTATAATCTGGTTTACTGTATAATTTATATGTATACAAGATGTCCCACGACGATACCACGTCATTTGCTTAAGATTTTTTATAATTATGCTTATATCGCTGGAGAATCGAAATAGCTGGAATGCGAAAAAGATACATTCTGTATTTATAAGTATCAAAATCAATAGATCTCAATGATCTCATCAATAATAAGGATCAAATCTCTCTAACAAACATTGTAATTGAAATAATAAAACGAGCAGACAATATTTTACAATTAATATAATCATCAGAATTTTAATATGCTACTGTTTTCTCAACAAACATTTAGCTAAATCCCTCTTACTGTGTGTGTATTAATATTTGGGTCAACACACATTTGGGTCACAGGCCAGATTTTATTAAAGTTTATAAACCAGTATAATTTTATCTAGTTGTTTATAAATTTAATTATATCGCTGATACTCCAGGCCTCCGGCAGTATGCTTAAAGATTTCAGTTTTAAAAGGAGTGTCAGAAAAAAAAAACATCATAGATGAGATTCGAAAGATGGATACAGAATTTTTGGCAATTCAATTGGCAAAAAATCTGATCATTCATAGCAGGGAGAAATCGCTGAAGACTGATTGATGATTGATGACACATGATTGGACAGAGGGACCATGACTCACCACAAGTATATTTTTTGTTGTCAAAATAATTGGAACCTAAAAAAACTGGCCGCATACCTAAAGGGCTAAACATGAGTAATGAAATATAGCCTCTTCGTAAACCACCTCCTCAGTGCCTTGTAGTAACAAATCTGAACTATTTCCCCACATATCTGGTGTCCAAAAAACGTGTGAAAACGACTGTGTGAGAAACTGCGTCGAATGTATTCGCGTGCGATGTGGCCGCGTTAAATTTACTCGTACATATTTAGTTACTATACGCTATAAATAGGTAGGCATATGATGGACGAACTTGACATGTTGAACTGCGGATTCGGGATACAGGAACCCAATTTATTTCATAGCAGTCGGTGTGTAGTTACTCGAACCAAAGAGGTTTTTTTGTAGTTGCACGCCGACTGCAATCGAGCTGATCGGTTGGTTAGCATATCATGCAGCCAAATGCAGTTGAACCACAGTTTGAATGCCGTTCATCTGTCTAGACTTCTAGAGCATCAGAAGGTAGAATTATCTCTAGAGAATTTAATTTCAAAGAGGCACTATCTCAAGTTAAAACTTTCATCAAATGTCTTGCACTGCACTTTTGCCGCGATTTGAGAGATTGGACGCTGAAATTTACATCTCATGTAGCAGAATGTTTGTTCAGTCTTAAGTTTTTCGTATAAGTAATACATGTATATTGGCAAGTAGGCGACTACAGAGTTCTGATTTCTATTTTCATGAATCAAAACGATTTTCATTAAGGTTACGCAGTGTTGTGTATGTAGATTTTATTTTCAATGTCAGTTTTTAAACGATTTAAGCATTTGATTTGAATTGCTGTTTATATTTAGAGTCAAGGCTAAAGTTTGTTTTTAACAGCTGGAAAAATCATCATTAGAGGCTAAAGCTTGTTTTTAACAGCTGGAAAAATCATCATTAGATGGGTATCGATGTAGTATGTAGAATTAAAATAAGCTAACATAATCTATTTTTAACTTCAGATGGTCATGTTTGATCAAACGGTCACTACTACTCTCAAGTTTTATAACAAGATTAATAAGATTATTTTTATAGCATTTAGCCATGCTTAGCAAATTATACTAAGAAACAGTTAAAAAGATATGGGACCGGCAGGATTTGAACCTGCGACCTTCTGCACAGCGGGCAGTCGCTTTACCAACCAGCTACGGTCGCATCTTGTATCCTACTTAAGATAGGAACAAATGGATGAACGTGACGTCACGAAATGACGTAACATACAGTTGAGAAATTTAGGGTCCTGGCAAGTGGCGAAAAAAATAATAGAATCAATTTCAAATCCTGCCGGTCCTATATCTTTTCAACTGTTTCTTTGTATAGAAGTTACTGTCAGAGATGGTATGGAAGCTTTGCGGAGCCACACTATAGCTACTACAACATTGCGTCATTGTGATGGTTGACGATAAGTGTGAGCACAATTTTTCTTCAGCCTCTATATTTTTTAAGGATCAAATGGATAACTTGAACTATACGGGCGAAGCGCTGTTTTTCTTTCGTTTGTAAGACTTCCCTGGACAGTTTCCTGTATACTATCTCTTGAACTACAACAAGCATTGTTTAGGATATTAGACCTGGTATGAAGGTCAACTTATCAGGAGATAGCGCCAGCAAATAACGCGTTAATACATAACGTATATAGATAACTGCTTTTACTGATAGCTGTCGCGTGCTTGGCTGGTGCCGTCATCAAAGAACTGGCTTCCCTATGCCACCTATGCATTGGTTATCGCCAGTGGCGTAACAATAGGGTGGCAGGGCTGGCAAAATGCCACGGGCCCCCGACCCAATAGGGCCCCGGCCCAAGAGACCGCGAACTCAAAAATATTTTCTAAAAAAAAATTTCTTTGGCGCCATGTACTTTCTGGGCTCCTTGATCTTATTTTGATGAATTATTAAATCCATAAATGACAAGAATATTCCTCTAAATAAGTGTCGAGGACAAAAACTCATAAAAGATGTCGAGCCAAATGCCGTATTTGTTCATTATACTGCTTATAATTTAAATCTAGTACTTAATGATGCACGGAGGGATGAGGAGATTATTGAAATGCATTTTTTTTTAAATAGTTCAACAAATTTATATTTCTTTTGGGCATAGCATCAAAAGATGTAATATTTTATCAAGTTTTTTAACTAATAAAAAAAGTGAGTACGCTGAAAAACTCGAAGTTTATTAAAATTTTACTGGGTACAACGTGACGATTTTTACTGATTAGGGCCCCATCAAAAGAATTTGCCACGGGCCCCAGATGGTATAGTTACGCCACTGGTTATCGCCGAAGAAATGCGTAAAGATAAGCGAAAACGTAGTTGTTAATACCAAAAGTTGTTGGATTTGTGTTTTTATGGTTGTGAAGTTAAAAGTAGGAATGGTTGTGGGTATTTGTTGCTTATTTATTTTGTTTTTAAGTAGAATAATATTTTCTATTTAGTTTTAAATTGGTTTTGATAATGGAACATCAAGTATCATCAGTAATCATCACCATTCATCACATTACATTGTTTTGATTTACCAAAAGATATATTTATATACATTTTTAATAAATTATTAAGTACTTACGTGTTTAATATATATGAAAAATAAAATAGAGGGTCTTTGTCTTTTTTCATTATTAGTGATTAATGAAGATTAATTATTTTTCGGATGAATCGCCACTTCAAAGTTTAAAACGGTGACGAAGAACCAGAAGATGAATATTTTCGGGGATGATTTATCACCTAACAATTCTTCTTCTTCTTCGTCGTGTCGATGGCTGAGTAAAATTTTATTTAGACTTGCCATCGTGGTGAAAGGATTAGCCAATTCGGTTTGGAAAGCACGCGAATTGCCAATACCTAACAATTTGAGAAGGATGACGTTTTATCCGAGGATAAAATCTTATGCGGATGATATATCACCCAAGTCTCGTGGACAGGAGTGAATCATATTTTCTTTCTGGACTTCGCAATAAAGAACGTCGATGGTCGAATCGACGGTCAATAAATCAACAGTCTATTTCTATGCCTTAGGAATGCAAAAGAGATATTATGAACAACAGTGAGGCTAGGCTAGGCAGACTGTCTTCAATGAACTATCACGAGTCTATCTTTTTCACGAGTACATTTTCGTTTATAGTACGAGAGCCCACGACCAAAACCATGTCTCATAGCAATACGGCAAAAACCCTATAAAATCGTTAGATTGTATGATTCTGTACCCGACTAGGTGTGTAGTAACGGTCGAAAGTGTAGCAACTGCGTGGGAGGCCATTTCTGCTGTGTCAAAAAAAAAAGACAGTCGGTATTATAGCAATACGTCTGATAGTGAAAATGTACATAGATTTTATAATTGTATTACGAAAAAGTTTGTTTTCAGACATTTTGCGCGTAGCATATAGCCTGAGCGCATTTTTGAAAATGTCAACAAATTTAGCCGACCTGTATCATAGCAATACGGATAATTTTTTTTTCAACTTTTCGAATTGCTGCCATGATTACCAAAAACCTGTTTTCAGACACTAAGTGTAGCATATACTCCCAAAAACGAAAATAACGTTTCGGAGTCGCCTGGCCGACGCCTCTGTTAAATGTTTTTTTTAATTTACAGCCTTCATAGATATTCAAGAATCTCCCTTGTCTATTATATGTACTTTGACAGATGACAGATGTCATTACTTATTTCTTTTGTAAAAGTTACTCAAGTGTGCTTTAAATAAAACCAAAACTATCAAATCAATCAGTATTTAATTTCAACAGCCTCAGCACTTGTTACGCTCCTGCCCCTTTCTTACTATTATACAGCTCACTCGCCAGCTTCCTTTTGTGCGATTTATTTCAGTCCTTCAACTTCAATGTTACGGTTTCGGGTAAATTCTTTGTTAATTATCATCTAATAAATTCAGGGTCGCAACGTATTCATTGGTTTGTAACAGAAAATTCAAGATGCCTCAATACGATTTTTAAATGATATCTGAGTATCGAAAAGTTGTCTGATAGAGAAGGTGCTACACTTAATTTGTCTGATATAATTTTTTTGCACATGTGGACAACTTATTTTATCATGTCCAACAATTTTCAGACATATTGCTATGATACCGATCGGTAAAATTTGTTAACATTTTCAAAACGGTCTCAAAATTTAATGCGTTCACATTTCCGTCTGAAAATTGTTTTGTTCGCATCAAATAACCAAAATTTACTAATAAAAAAGATTTTCAGACGTATTGCTATGAGTCATTTTTTTTGTCTCATTTTTAATTTTTTTAAGTGATTTTACGGGTTTGCGCTACACCACTAACGTCTGAAAAATATGTTTCCGGTATCTCAGAACTATCATTCAACTACAGTCTGCAAATCAGACATATTGCTATGATGCAGTTCGGTAAAATTCTTTGACAATTTTGAAAATTCGGTCAGATCAAACGCTACGCGGAAAATGTCTGATATTGGTATTTTTGAGTTCAGGATAATCGTATCTATCGATTTGATGCGGTTTTGGCCGTATTGCTATGAGACAAAAATTTTGGTCGTGGGCTCTCGTACTATTACTGAGACGTGGATCCACAGATCATGGCAAATGATACAAAGATCCAGTTAAAACCGGTACAAAGTATCATAATTAAACCTATTACAAACCTGCACCTGTTTTCTTACTAATTATTAGATATAACGGGATATTTACCATGTATTTATTTTATTTTATTTTAATATTTTAGGAAAACTTAGAGTTAGTACAAGATATTGTGATAATACATAATAAAACATGGCCAATTACAAGTTTCCACTGTTCGTAAATGAATAACATTTTGATATAACATGTATATTTGTTGTAGCGAGTTATTTCGATATTTCAGAGATGTTGCAATCTCTTTGTTAACGATAAAACTAACACTTAAACACTATCCTATTATTTGATAGGTGCAGGTTTTCTAGTCTCTCTACCCCTAGTCTCAAAACATATACTGCACCTATTTGTCTACGAGTGTCGGAGCACGTAAACAAATTACAATATCAGCATTACGTGTCTGCTACAGGTTAGGCAGTTGATATGTCGGTAGTTTCCTCGTGTCACGCGAGGTGCGAGTAAACACGATGACAACATTGATGATGGCCTATTGTTTTAACTTGATGATACTTTTTACAAGAAAGGGTAAGGGGATAGTCTTGGTACATGAAGACATTGAACGACTAAAGACAACTGATAACTTAGAGATAACAGACTATATACAACTTAAAATCTAACAGCTTCTGTGAACGGGCTCAAAGAAAGCATACAGCGAAAAATATTGTTGTGAAACGACTAAAGCCAACAATAATAATAATAATATTTTTTAGTACTTATATTTAAAAATGTAGAATTTTATACTTTTATATTTTTAAATGTACTTTACTTTTATAATTTAATATTTAAACATATAAAAAATGAGAAAAAGAATTAAATGAGTGGATAATAATTTGGATTTTTTACATTAGATAGAACGCCAGAAGCACTATCCAATGGTCCCAATGACAAGGCCAAATACACACATTCACTCACACAAGCAGACCCAGTCTCAGAACAAATTTTAGCGAATCATACAAAGATTTGTCCCATGTGGGGATCGAACCCACAACACCAGAGCAGTGGAGAGCGGCGAGGCGACCGCTTAAACCACTACGCCACACGTGCAGACAAACGTGATAACTTATAGATTACAGAATATATACAACCTAAAATCTAACAGTTATAGAGCTTCTGTGAACGAGCAAATGACTCCCGAGATGCGATCTCCCCAGAAATCAAATCCTGGCTACGTCTATGGCAAGCGTAATACAAACACTATTGTACCTAGTTTTCTTGTGTAGCTACGCATGTTAACAATGCGGCCAAAATTTTGTGAGCTTGTTATAAGATGCTAGTGGCTAAGTCGAAGCTTCACGGACCGATCGATTTTGCAGGTTAAGCAACGCTCACCGCGGTCGGCCGTGGATGGGTGACCATCTTTAACATAACGTAATTTTCTCCGTGCTTCGAAGAGCACGTTAAGCCGTCGGACCCGGTTGCCATTTGAACATCAATAGTAGTCGTTACAGGTAGGCAAAGGCCAGAAATTCTGACAGGTAGTCTAACAAAGAGTATCGTATTAACTCGAACTGGGTTGGGTCTTATGGCAATCGCTCCACGTAAAATACTGATACTCAGGTAAATCCGTAGGATTAGAAGCCGATCCCTATCTAATTAAGAAAATGCTCGGCAGATTGAAGATTGATTGAATCATCATCTATATATATATAAAAATGAAACCCGTTTTTCGTTGTCACGACATAGCATGAAAACGGCTTGACCGATTTGGCTGATTTTTTTTTGTAGTTTTCTAATACTCTGTACAAGGTTCTTACGGAAAAAAATAAAAAGTTAATCTCTCAGAAAGATTGAAAAATTACATTTAATTTTGCATATTTTAAAAAAAGCGCGTTACGAATGTCAACGTCATTCAATTTAAAACAAAAAACTCTGTGGTGATCACACAGACATAACCGCGAGCTGTGAAAATATATATTTTGTTTTATATTTAATAAAATTAGTAAAGTCCTTCTCAGGTATGACGAGACCAGGGATATAGGTATTCATTTTTATATGGAGGATATTATTATAGATTCCAGTTCAAATTGAATAGGTACGCATACATAAGATAGGTCAGCTATACAAAATAAAGTAGTGCATCAAATTTACGCTAAGGCGGTACGAAGTTCGCCGGGTCAGCTAGTACTAGATATAATTCAAATACGTATACTATCTACCAGCTATTGTTGCAGCCTTCATTTGTTTTTTTTAAGACAATGCTTGGAGGCGCCAGATATCGTGCATTGTATGACTTACATGACACTATATTGTGGGTAACAATGGATGACTGTGTCATACGCGTGTACGCATAAAAACTACCAAACTCACCAACTGTATGGGAACACTGATGGTGTAATTTGGATGGAGTAATATTGATTGAATGGCTACAGGCTGGCGAGGCAAAAAGCGCAGTCGGTTAATTTACAAATCTTGCACAAAGGGCATAGATAAAGAACGCCATGAGCGAAAAATTAAGCCAAATACAGATTGAAGTGTGCATATAAATTATGTGGTAAAGTATAGTAATTAAAGCGGCTTTACTTTCCTGCGGGTACTTGGTTTCTAGCCATAATAATTATATGACTAAGGGTCATTTCCACCTGAGCCTGATAACGCCCTAAAAATATAAAATTAAAGAAGCATGGTTGAATAGAATAGCTAATTTGTAATCATGTAAGAAAGGCTAGAAGAAATGTAGGTATGTCACTTAATTAATAGTAACATAAGCAATTGCAACTGTCATACATAAGTTCTTCTATAACATTTCAAAAGGCCCAAAATTGTGACAAATTTTTCTTTACCCAAATACCTGATGAATATTCAGTAATTATCAGATGGCAGAGAGAATGCCCCATTTGAGAATCACATTATTTCCTTATCTATTTGGTGGAAGTGTTTTGCTACGCCTTGGTAGCAGGATATAGTTTAATAACATACACAAAATAACAAAACATTAGGCCTATACTATCCAGAAGGGTGTGGCAGAGGTGTACAACACCCACATTTCACCTGTTATGTTTTTAGATCCCAAAGGATAGGAGTCACCTCTTATTGCCATCCACCAGGTACATTTCCAACTCCATGCTGCTATTGTGAATTTCCTGACATAAAGTTCACAAATAATACTTTGCCTGACTCAGGCATCGAACCTGAGATCTTGTGGTGACCACTACACCATAGAGGCAGTTATATAGTTTAATCTGCCAAATTAATGGCAATAGGCACATTAGATATCGTGGGATTTTAAGATAAAAGAAATAACATGGATATATAACACCTCCAACAAACACTTAGCAAAAGATTCATGATATAGCAAAAAAGCAATAGTCATAAAACAATATATAATGACGACCGGATGGCGGAGTGGGTAGTGTACCTGCCTGCGACTCCGAGGTCGCGGGTTCGATTCCCGCTTAAGATTCCCGTTTGTCTTAGTCTGGGTGTTTCTATGTATAATTAGTATGTATTTACAAAAGAAAAGTATATACGTATTAGTCTCAGTTATTCTAGTTTCCATAGTACAAGCTCTGCTTAGTTTGGGACTAGATGGTGTTGTGTGTAAGTTGTGTGATATTTATTTAATAAAGGTAATGGCAGCATCTAACAAAACTAATATCAAACTATTAGAAAAGTGCCACATTAAAACTATCTATGTTTGTATTATGATAACCATAATACCAGCACTTGATAATTTGAATGAGTAGAACAATTAGAAAAATAACCTTTAGCATAGATAGCAGAGGTATTTGTGTCTAACATGGTAAGTTTGTTTTTCCTTATTATGTTATATCTAGTAGGCATAACGGACCTCTTTTGTACACAATAAATTATAATAATAATAACTGTTGTTTGTCTATTGTAATTATTGTAACTGTGTGTTGTAGATGAAAGTAGTCATTAGTAAACCTTTGTTTTACTTAATAGCAGCCCTGTATGTAAAACATGTCCCACTGCTGGGCTCGGGCCTCTTCTCTGTTTTAATTATTGGGTAATATGTATACCAATATGCTCCATTATAAGTTTTTGAGTCCAGCATGTGGTGATATTTCTAGATGCTGTCCATTGAGACAACAGAGTGTAAGTAATCCTCTATTTATAAAAAGAAGATATACCAATTTACCAAAGCTTAAATTTGATATTAGGAAGACCAATAAAAACCGCAAAAGATGCAAGAAAAGGTCCTCCAGTAGTAACAAATGCAAACAAACCTAACACTATAAAGGAACCAACAATGAGCACCTGTGCAAGTTCTATTCAGATTCCGAGGTTTTGGTATAAGCAGAAAATTAAAGAGAGGCAGAGAGAAAGAGGGTGGCTATATGAAACCTTTTTATAATCTACTCAAAACAGAGGTTTCAAGATGATCTGTATATTTTTCATTTATCTCTCCATACTATTAGATACAGTTATGGAAATCCTAATCCTAACCCTTACTTATATTATAAATATTATAAACTAGCTGCCCCGCGCGGCTTCGCCCTCGATAAAATTTTGCCCTCGAAAATATTTTAAAAGTATCCTATGTCCTTCTCCCGGTTCTAAGCTATCTCCCCACCAATTTTCAGCCAAATCGGTTCAGCCGTTCTTGAGTTATAAATGGTGTAACTAACACGACTTTCTTTTATATATATAGATGAGAAAGTAACTCTGTATGTACACTCAACTAAATGGCTGCATTTATTTTGAAGAAATTTGAATTGAGTTTAATCAAGATCCCCAAAGACAAAGGCTCATTTTATCGAGGTACCAGGCAGGGGGGTACCATGTGCAGGAGCAAGTATCAAATAACGTAATGGACACCTAAAATTATTTTAACAAAAATGTATACTTCTGTGAATTCATTTTGAATTCACAGAATTATCATAACATTATGAACACCTGTTTAAGTTGAATTCTTCAAGGACTTAAGATAGCAATGCAAAAAAATGAGTCACCAATACAAAGCACTGATAAAGTATTACAACTTGTATTATTCATTGTGGATTGTAGCTACTCGGATATCTTGGATTCAAAGACAAACCACTTCTAAATACATACATAATATGAGTTGTTTTTCCTTAGTAGTCAGAGACAACCCCTTTTAGTATTATATGTATAAAACTTCAATGGTCTTGGGTTTGTTTCACGGGTCGGGCAAAGTGTTATTTGTCAACTTTTCATCAGGCAATTCACAATAGCAGCATGGAGTTGTCCAATGGGACTTAACATAACAGGTGAAGTGTGGGTGTTGAACACCTCTGCCACACCCTTCTGTTATGTCTCAATATACTCAGATCCTCTATGAAAAAATTGCAACGGCTTAAAAACTATCCACTTAAGACTTTCCAAAATTAATGAAATTTAAAAAATTCCCGCTGATAAAAACTATCCTCAAGTACTAAAAATAAATATAATTTAGCAATAAATTCATTTCTCCAACGTAATTCGAAAATTAAAACTTACATTTGAATGAATCATTAAAAAAGAGATGGTAAAGATTTTAGGTAAACAAAATGTAGCCTAAAACTAGACTTATACTAATTAAAAGTATAATTAGATTGCTGTGATTTAACTGAATAATTTTAGTTAATAATGCTTTTAATATTCATGAACATTAAGTTTATTTTAGCTTAATGAGTTCAACCCATATATTATCTCTGCAAATATGAGGCGTTAAATTGATTTTATGTTAGTTTTCCTGCTTCAGACAATAAATAGGTGTTAGTTTGTGTTACATGGTTAAATCATTTCTAATTATAGTTTTAATATAATTGTTGAAGATCTAGTTCCTTAATTCACCAGTTATGTACAGCAAATACAACTTAAGTTGAAGGCTCAGAAAATATATTTTTAAGTGGATGTCATTCCACATTGAACAGTTTGTAAATGTCTCAAAATTATCAAATTAAATAAGAAAGTATTAAAGAAATTCCATCTTTTGGTGAAGGAAATCTTGAGGTTTATCCAGAAACAGTTATTTATAAATCTGAATAGCATGACTAAGCGCCCTAATATAATATATTCAATGATAAATTAGAGCTGGACAATAAAGAGGATTTATATTACAACCTGTGAGAAATATACTTTTTGGTCAATGAAATGAACTCACCTTATTGTGTGGCAGTACTATGAAGGCGCCTCCACCGGCGGACTCGACGATTATAGCCAGGAACTTAGGATTCACCGCACAGAACGTCGAATCCCAGGAACTTTTTGACACTCTTATATTATCATAACATTGCTCACGTTTCAGGGCCTGCCCGTAAACGTGGCGGAATTTAGAACTGCGCACCACTCTAAACGACATCTGTAACGCGAAAAGTAGCCCGTTAACAACAATACAAACAACAACTATTTGACCATTTCACTTTTAACATAACCTATACGCCACTGTGACCTATATTTTGACACTACGATTTTAATATTAAACTCCAACTCACGTTTGATTAAAAAGTAGAATTAATTATTATTACGCTAGAAAATGCAATGAAAACATTTGAATTTAACACAAGTAAATTGTAAGAAAATAAAACTGAGAGCTACTAAGGATCGAAGGGAGGACGGTTGGGAAAACGAGCAAACTCCATATTTGGTAATGCCTGCAGTCACTACTTTTAGTGATGATAATCTTGATTGGAAAGTCGAAAATAAATACGAGAGTTCTCAGTTATGATATTAATTAATAGATAAATTATCTTAGGATTTAAAATTATTATTTTATGAGCTTTTATGCATTTTACAACGCATAAAATAAACTATTTTTTCATTATTTATGAACGCACCTCGAAGTTGTCAAACTTGTGTCAAAATTCTACAGTTACCGATGCGTTTAGAATTTTCCGAATTATATTCTGTGGCCCAGCAGTTAAATTAATTGAAATTTTAAAACATGAATAATTTATTACTTCTGTGTAGTGTAGTACTGTAAATTTGATGCAATCGTTTCAATGGGCTCAACAAATTAATGTTTAGACGTTTACATCTTACGCAGTCATTTGATTAAGATGCAATGGCCTGATTTAAGCTTTTTCTGTGAATGTATAACAATTAATCAGATTAAGTCGGTATATAAGTAAACTTAACAAGTAGATATAATATAAATCGCTTACTTTAGGTACTTCCAGACGTTTTTCAGAAGCCTTTGGTGTTTGAGCATGATAACTGTGACAACGTTCTCTTCCCGCTCGTTTTGCAACAGGTGCCCTTTTCATGTTAGGGCTTGTAAAACTATTGTGTCTTTTGACTTCCTTTAGAAATTTAAGATTTTATTACATCAGTAAAGCATAAATTGTTAGTCAGCAGCATCATATTATTTGTTATAATAACTTACTCTGTCTACGGTATCGACTGGATCAACTTCCATGGTAGTTTTAAATATCACCACTATTTTAATAATTTAAAAATAAGTTGTAAATTGTTGATTGAAGAGTTAGAATAAATGCACTGCACCTCAATTAATATTCTAATTGAATAGTGAAATAAAATGTTTTTTAAGTACCCTCAAACTTTTGCAGAATGATTTACTATTTATTTAAAGTTGTTGTAAAAGTTGCAACTGTGTTTTACATTTTTAAATAGTTGCAATAGTACAGATATATATTATTATAGGAATTAATTATTATTGCTTTATTATAAATTAAATATGTTAATAATATATATAATTTGAAAATCTTTATTTATTTCTTGGACCGTGTATACTTACTTTCTAGCATCTTTCTGCTCTTGTTCTTGTTTATGGTAAAAGAGATGGGACTTCTCACGTTACTTTTTGGTTACATATAATAGCTTTTTAGAATTAAAAGCTGTTATTATAAAATAACTTAATTAATATATTTTTCAAAATAATCAAAAAAGTGTATTTCTTATTAGAGATTCAATATTAATTATCCATGGTTCAAGTTATGATAATAGAGTACGCTTTTAAAACTTAAGATTTCTTCGTACAGTTGTGAAGTTTTGAGCAACTGAGACAGCTCATTTTCACAGCTCACACCAGATTTGCAGTAATATGGTGTTAAATATGCCAAATAATGACAAAACATCAATAATTTTAGAAAACAATAACATTGCATGATGTAATTGTTAGCTCACCTGTTCCTCTCACGATAGATCTAGCCAAAACTACTGTATGTTTATTGGCATTATACTGTCACAACATTTAACGTTATTCATAAATTCATATTCTACTACTGTACAGGTTCAGCATTTTATTAAAACACTCAAATACTAATAATTCGTTTTATTACATCAATGTTACAGGCTTGACATTAGCAACACAGATAGTTTTCTTATAAACCTCTAAAAACATAGCTGCATAATGTAATAACATAATTCAATTACCTTAATTTTACAGTAAAACTGTTCACCATTCTCACACAATCACCAATATCCTTTTTAACTTGTTGTTCACACGAAGGCCGGATCAAAAGTGACCCTCCTCAACTGTTTTTTCCATAATAAATAAATATAATGATCCCAATACCCGTTTCAATTTGAATTCATGTCATCGAATACATGATATTTGAATCGATTTGGAATTGGTAGTAAAAATAATTGACAAATACATTTTACATTATAAAATTAAATAAATAAAGTAAAACTAAATAGCATTTTTAAATTGACATCTTTTATAATTTAATATCGACATGAATTGATTTAAACTTGCCAGTACAAATAATTATCTTATGATTTTACAGCGTGAAATTAAATAAATTAAAATCAAATAAATTGAAACCTAACATAATATAACGCTACATTTCGTTACCGTTGTTTATGTACATCTCTATCGAAGTTCTTTCTGACATTTGGATGTAATTTTGTGACATTTTTGGTTCTAGATTGTTTGTGGTTATTCTAGTAAATAGAAGAATCGTGGAAATTGTTCGAAGCCAAAATTGTCTAATTTAAATGCTTTCCGAGTTTATACGCACAACTTAAAATGTTTTAATTAAGTTTCGTTATGTACCCTGATATGTTACACCCTACCATGGATCCAACAATTTCAAAGGTAAGGCAGAATAATTTTTGCTAACAAATCAATTCTTATTCGGTTTTAAGGCGATAATTTTTCGAAAACGAATACTGATCAATAAATATGTCTTAACTTATATAAGATACTTACTAATAATAACTTATAGGCCAAGAAAAGTTGCACAATTTTGTACAATAATATTTTTAATCACTTAGCTTTCTTGTTTTGTCCTTCATTAGAATGAAATATGGAAAATTATAGGCTTATATCTATTTATTTTCTTTAACTAAAATAAGCTAAAGATAATAAAGCCCTACAAATAAATTATTGATTTATTATTAATTTTAGTTTTTCAGCCAAAATGTAAATAATTTTATAATAATATACTCTTAGTTTTATAAGTAGTGATGTAAATAAAAAAACAAGAACTAGTAATTTCATTTGTTGACAACAAATATGAAGATTTAATGACCTTACAGAGCAATTAAAATGTAGTTAATGATGATTAAGACACAGTCATTTTTCATAGTGCTAGCTTGTCATTTCAATAATTTACCTGCCCTGTTATCTGTTGATTAAATCAGGTCAATTGAAAATACGGTTTTATAGGGGCACAAAGCATTGTCACAATTTGTAGTACAAGAAAAAAAAGAATAGAATAAAATAAGATATGAGGAGGAATATGGTAGTATACAGGTGTTAAAGGTATTTTTACTGCATATTCTGCCCTATTAGGCATGTAAATATTAAGTTGACATTAAAATACACAACATGTCCTTAAATCAAATTATGATACAGAATTACAAATAACTTATCACAGTATAGAAAACATAGGTAATATACAAGTTGCCTGCATTGGAAATATAGTATATAAATACTTCTTGCACAAGTAGGGACATTTGTTATGTGGATGAAGTAGGTTGTCCACATAGATAAGGCCTGAATTTGAATCCATAATCTGACATTCACATATCTAAGGCTTGTAATCTCTAATCTTATTGAATGCACTAATTTTAGGAACGACTGGTCTGAATTATAAAAGCCTTTTGTATTGGACAACTTGTATACTGAGAAAGGCTATGAGCTATGGAACATCACACTATGAATTAAAGAATCAGCAATAACTTTTAAAACTTTAGGGATCAGATATTATACATCATCTTATTTCTTGAGTGTGGCAGTTACCTATAAAAAAATAGGTGTTTATTCAGTTGTAAGTTAAAAAAAAAAGTACTAACTACATCCTGAACCTTATATTTGAACAGTGAACAGCCACATAAAATACATAATGTGTTTTTAATTATTAACATAAATTTTATTCAGAACTAGCTCTTGCGTACGACTTTGTCGGTGTGGAATTGGTAGCTCCTTCGACCCGCTTTCAACCTTACTGTTTTGCTCCTGTGAAGTTTAGCATAATGTTACATATCTAAAGACCTTTATTGAGAGTTGGACTATCAATTGCAAAAAGAATGATTAAAATTCGATAAGAATGTCTCAAGATTAGCCCTATCAAACAAACATACTAATTTTCTCCTGCAGTTTTGTCTGTGTGGTAGGTACATAAATACAAATAAGCCTATGTTACGCACCTTTAAGTAGTCTGTTCCTTGCATCTAAAATTTTATCAAAATAAATGGCTACAAACAGACAGACGGCCAAAAATTTTAAAAACTGTATTTTAGGCATTGGTTTAGTGCAAAATAACATAAAGTTATTTATCATCTGAAAATAAAAATGTTATTTTGACATTAAATACAGACACTTCAATTTTATTTATTTGTATTGATATTCAAGGTCTGTGATAAAACTGATAAAACATCATTCATATATTTGAGTATAATCTCTGGAAGCAATTTGAAGTTGGTCCATTTATGTTTAACTAGAGTATTTATAGTATAATTTGCAGACAAATTGGTATGATTAAAAATGGATTATAATAAGTAGCAGCGATAGCCGAGTGTGCCATAGGAATGCAAAGTCAAAAGTCTCGGGTTCGGACCCACGGCACACCTTTATCAATTATCGTTAAGATTCGTCTTTTCGAAGAAATGTGTGTATTTATCATAATTATAAATTATCGTTCGCTAATGGTGAAGGAAAACACTGTGAGGAAACCTGCATGCCTGAGAGTACTAAAAAAGTACTTGAGGCTGTGTGAAGTCTATCAATCCCCACTTGGCCAGCGTGGTAGCCTAAAGCCTAACCCTTCTCATCATGAGAAGAGGCTCGAGCCCAGCAATGAAACATGTATTAGATACAGGGCTGCTATTATTATAATATGTGCCTTCTTATATAAAAATAGGAGTGAGTATGACTACTTACTGATCTAATCAAGAGTATTTTATCTATACTGCTGTATATTATAATGTTGAGTCGTCTCATGGAAAGGGGCTATTATAAAATAAACGATTTCTTAACCGACACTACGCCTTGGAAATAATATTTATTTATCTAATGTATTTATTATAGCAATGTATTTATTATTTACAATTATTATGGTTATTATATTTCAAATGAATTGCCAAGTTAGACATTGTTTTATCCTATTTATAATTATGATTGATTATGATTATTTTGACATATTATATTCTATATTGAGATGGACATAATTTATTTTTGACATATTATTGACTTATGTTTCAACTTTTGACATTATAATGAATATCAATTGATACATTATTTTTATTATTTAATATGATGATTAATGAAAATTCACACTCACTAAATTTGATTTGTATAACCTCATTTCATGTTATTTCAAATATTGTTAAGTAAAGGCAATCTGTGTGTACATTTTTTAATTTTTATATTTTTGTAGTATAAATAGTTTTTGTTATTAGTATTATAAATATTTTTTTTGTTTGTTCTGAAACCCTTATACAGTAGTATACACACATTGTTTTTACTCCTTTATTTTCTGCTTGAAGTGTAAGATATTGCAACCTTATATACTATGGATTTATTTACAATAATTTATTTGCATTTTCTCTTTATAACCATATTTAGCTATAATGTTGTTTTGGTTGCTATAACTTACACATAGAATTATTGTCAAAAAACAAACAAATATTGTATGAATTATTTGAAAAGATGGTGCACATGAGTTTCTCAGCAGCTCTTCTCATGATGCAATACCCATCGGAGCTGGTACTTGGATTGATTTTAATTCAATTCTCTAAGTTGAATTAAGGTCAATCTAAGCTCCGGTGTCAAATCATTTTATTACAATAAGTATTATAATTTAGTTAGCTAAGTTTTATTTTAATTTTATATTTTTTTTTTGTTTTGACGTGTTCAAGCGCCCCTTGGGGCCCATGGAAATAAATGATTTGATTTGATTTGATTTGATTTGATTTGATGAATTTATTTAGTTAAACTCGCTAAACTCAAAATCTGCTCTTTCAATCAAATAAAAAAATCTTATCAAGTAAAGCTATACATATAACATCAGGCTATAGCCCACGGAGCAGAGCAGTAACGTTAAGCGCAGGTAACCTCATGGGGAACAGCTAGTTGGTAGATGAGATCAGATGACCTTTTGCTCAGTGTTGAATATTGATAAATTAGTATCTTTACAACTGATAGACCAAACATAAAAAGTATGTAACCTTTTCACCTTAGAGATATCACATCAGTTATCAATTCATAAATACTTTTTATTGCAATGTACCACATTATCAACACTCAAAATGAATAAATTACTATAATATAATGTCGAGGGGCTATTGATATTAGCTTGTTAATATCAAGTGTAGTGTTATCGTATCAGCCCCCTTAAAACAATTGATGTAGATTGTGAATGAATCAGATACAAATGTTAATTTTTGGAGCAAATTTGACACATGAATCTGATTCCATCACAATCAACTAAATGATATCAGTACTGAATAAAGCACAGGGTAGTGTTAGTATATTTACATGCCTAATATGGCAGAATATGCTGTAAAAATACCTTTAACACCTGTAAAACACCATTTCATGGAAAATCTTAATGTATTCTATTCTAATAGATCAGTCAGACAGGCAGACCCATTGCCCCTCCAAAAGGCTTTTAGATTTAAGTCCAAGGCCTACCCAGATATAGACAAACAGTTGGTGCACATGAGTTTCTCACCAGGTCTTATGCAATTAGTATTATTATAATTTAATTGGTTAATATGCTTATGCTATGTTACAGTTCAGATAAGAAAAATATAAAAACAACTTTAATTCTCAAAGTGTTGTCATGAAAGCATGGCAGCCAAGTTTCAACCTGTTTTCCTGGGGTTAACCTAACCAGTAGACCAGCACACAGTAATGCAAGCATTGATTGATGTACTGTCTTATTCTATGACATGGTTCTATGTAGTGTTGTAAATTTAAGCCTTGAGCCTCGAGCCTCGTGCCTTGAGCCTTCAACCTTTAGCTTTAAGGGCTCAAGCCTTAAAGGTTTTAAACCTTTAAGGCTTGCAGGTTTAAAGCTTTAAAACTTTTAAAGCTTGCAGCTTTAAAGCTTTAAAAACTTTTAAGGCTTGCACCTTTAAATTCATATTTAAATAATGTGGTATTTAAATTCAAACATTGCCAAGAGTTCGCCTATACTAGAACATATTATCCACGTCTTTTGCTAAACAAATAAAGATTGTGTTTTAGAACACAGTCGACAATCAAAATTTCTAATCTTTATGAAAGAAAAATATGTTACAATTCAAAAATTGCTAATAGTTCGCGTGTCAATGTGAAACCAAAAGTAAGTAAGCGACAAAGCAGCCATAGGGTGACAATATTGCAGAATTTCTCGGTACAGGCGGTGTTATCGAATTTCGATTTACGACGTTGACAATATCGGCTGAAGCGCATGTTGCTTCGAGTATTTTTATCTTTTGTACATTGTTTGTGATCCTGCCTTCAATATACTGCCGCTGACAGTCGAGCTCGTGTTACTAACTTATTTAAGTTAGTAACACGAGGAGCTATGTGTTACTGGAGGCTGTAATTTTGAGGACAAATGTCAAGGTTATTTATTTAAGTATAAAAGAAGTTTTTAAATTAAACTGCCCACATTCTAAAAAGTTAGTTGAATAAAATCATACTTTCATTCAGTTTTTACGAAATATTCTCAAAAATCTACAAAAATTGACAGTTACATATTGAGAAGGAATACACGCTCTTAAGGTTTTGGTTTTTATTTTAAGATCTTAAAGCCTTTAAAGCTTTCATGGCTAAAGCCTTGAAGCTTTTAAAGCTAAAACCTCAAAGCCTTTAAAGCCTTTATGGCTATAGCCTTGAAGCTTTAAAGCTTTTAAAGCTAAAACCTTAAAGCCTTAAAAGCCTTTAAGGCTTAGCCTTATACAACACTAGTTCTATGTACTGATCAGCATAATATTATAGTTGTAGTAGTATCTATGTAGGTCTAATGAGGCATATACATTGTAAATTTAAAATGAATGGATGTTATTTATAAATAGCACATTATCTTTTGTATAAATATAGCTGTGCTGTTGCCTAGGGCACAGGGGTCATAATAATGTAGTGAGGCCATAAAAACTACGCAATTTGTGCACAAGTCATGTATCATTGGACTTTTGCATTTCAAGCTGTGTAGGCGACAAATTTACATTTAGTATATAGATGATGGATAGCAAAGGAGGGTATTTGATGGGCAATATATTCTACTAGTAGAGGAAGTAGATACTAGAGATGGGTCAACTCGGTTTTCGAATGACATCTCTAGTAAATAAACCATTTATACTAACTTTAATATACTTTGTAGATGTCAATATGCAGTCTCCATTCAGACTGAAACTGTTTTTGGTCCTCCTAGCACTGTGATAAATAATTTTGATAAGGATCAAGGGAGTTGTAGATGGCAATTAATTCGCCCCTACACCAGGGGCCTATATAGGATGAAGGGTCGCCTGGGACTTATTGATGTAGCGTCGTTATAGAACTTACGGGCTACCTCTCAAGATCAAATCTCACACGTCATCAAAAGCAAAAATATCAAATTGTTGGTATGATATACCTTTTTTTTTTCTTTTAAACTGGGAAATGCCTGACGCTTACCATCAACCCGGGTAGGGTCGCTGGTTATGTCCGAGTCGCACGGACTAAAACCCAGTTTTCCGTCAACGTTATAAAGATAAAGATAAAGATAAATTTGGATTTTTTACATTAGATAGAACGCCAGAAGCAATTACACTATCCAATGGTCCCAATGACAAGGCCAAATACACACATTCACTCACTCAAGCACACCCAGTCTCAGAACAAATATTTGCGAATTACACAAAGATTTGTCCCATGCGGGGATCGAACCCACAACACCAGTGCAGTGGAGAGCGGCGAGGCGACCGCTTAAACCACTACACCACACGTGTTATATGACCGGGGTACCAGTGGTATGATATACCTTTGGCTACACTTATTGGCCTATAAGGATGAGTTTCCATTGAAACGTAGTATTTTATTTAAAAGTCCGCGCTGGCCGACACTCTATAGATAGAGTATTTATTTAATTTTTACGCGTCACATAGCTAGCTGGATGACGGCGCGGTATAAAGGTGCAGCGTGTTTTCAATTCACACCGATGGCGAGGCGAGGCGAGGAGTGGATGGGCATCCACTCCTCGCCTCGTCGTATAAACACGTTTTCAACCACTGATTGGGCAATACGATTCATTCCGTCCAGCTTCGTTTCAATGAAAATGCAGCCCAATATTGTTATATCAAAGTTATTTACGTCAGAGGAAGCGCTTCGGCGCTGTGCCTGCACATAAATACATACGAAATGAGGTAGTTACGTGACACGTGAATGTTTTAGGGTGTCTCCGTGTCATTCACTCAAACTACAGTGAAACTTATTTACCTCGACTTAATGAAATGAGTTAAGGCGGGGGACTTCGCATACGCATAAAAATATTTAATCTTATTTTGGAGGATTTTATCGCTTAATTATTAGGGCTTCTGAATAATATACTGAATCAAACGGCTTGTATAGCATTGGTTTCAAACATTTTTGTGGCGGAACACTTTCGAAAACCCTCAGAGCCAATATGCCAACTGGAGGCGTTATGGTGAGGCGTCTACCGCTGCTAAATGTGAAAGAGCGCCGCTCATGGACGTCTTATATAACTAGTTGTCAAATCATAGATGCGCGGAACAATGTATTCCCTCGCTCACCCTCGAGTTTTGACAGACTTATTTGCGTTCATTTCGTCTCCATATTGGTTTATTAGTCTGAGGGAAGATTCCAAATAAAAATGTTTTCATCTCCAACACAAAAGTTCTTCATTTTGCGACCCGAAAACTATGTGCAAAAGTATTTTTTTCTCCCTTGTGAGATACTTTGGGGCTCCTCTGTACTTCTCATGGAGCCCTTAGGTTTTGCAGAGCACACTTAAAGAATGGCCGACCTATAAAAAAATTTAGTTCGTATATTTATTACAGAAACACAAAAAAGATACAGAATTTCATAGACCTTCACCTTAATAGTTAATTAGTGCGGCCTTGGGTTGGTGAGCTGTTTATTATGTAGATTATAATTAAAGTACTGTTATCTATCATCATATTCACTACACTGTCTTCTTATCGGAACCCGAAAGCATGATACGGGAGTTGCCGTTAAACTAGCGGTATGTGAGTTTTGACTACTTTGGAGTCCAGACAACGTGCTGAGGAACTGCACAACCTTATTCCTAAATCCTACGTCCCCATTTGAACATAGGGCTACCTGACAAACGGCACTCACTGCCAAAGAGTGAGACATCTTGCCTGAGTCTGTGTCTCCGCATGAGTACAATTTGGGTCTTGCTGGTGGTGGTATTACACTAGAATTAAACCGCTAAAAGGTCTACCATATTTACCATTTTATATTTAATAAATAGTTGGAGAAACAAGGTTGCGTGTTCGTAAAGACTGTTACCGATCAACCTATTCATTTCCAGCTAAGCTGGTCTCGCATTGTACGGTCAGCCGATACAACGCGCGACCAGCTTATGCTGGAAATGAATAGGTTGATCGGTATCCGTGTGTACATAATTTATTAGGGCCTATGACCCTGAAGGATACAACTTATAGCTTACATAATACGTTTGTTTGTAAACGATTTGTAGTAGAACTTCTTATCTGTCAATAACTCTTGAGTGCCTCTGTGTAGCGGTACTATATTTGACTGCTCACTGTGTGGTCTCGGGTTGCGCAAAAGTGTTATGTATTGGAGATTTGTCATAAAATTCTCAATGATAGGACGGGGTCTGGAATTATGCCATGTAGATGGCGATAAGCTCACATAGGACACCGCTGCCACACCACCCTTCTAGGTAATATACGACTACGTTTTCTCAGGGTATGTTTTGGTTTTTGAGGTGTCTAACTCTGGTGATATACCAGGATCTAAGAAAGGGTCATGCGATTTTGGGATTTTGGGCTGGTTCTCCTTACTACTGGAAGACCAGGTTTCCAGTACGTGTAGCTATAGTCAAAACACTATTTTTCGTAGAGACTGCTACAAGATAGAAAACAAACTTGTAAACATCCGTGGTACAAAAAAATAGATCTTGCATCCGTAAGACTGATTTCCATCCGCACCCATTGCGTTACCGACATTTCACATTTATAGAGGTGCTGCTTGTTACATAAGCATGGAGGTTTAGTTAAAGATCTAATACATTACATAATATTTATTTTTAGACAAGAACAATGTGAACTTCATCTAGGTATATAAAGGCATTACTTCTATAAGACCCCACTGAAAACTGAAGATGAATAACATTCAAGCAATACTTCTCAATAGGTATTTAGACAACCTGTTAGACTAGTAGTTGTTTAGTCTGCAGTCAGTAAACGAGAGTGCGATCACCGTCGGATATAGGCACTTGAGCCGTACGACCACAGATATAGATCTACATAGATAACGCAAGTATCACGATTTGTATTGAAACCAAGCGTGCCGACTTTTTAATACCTATTATGACGTCACAGCCGAAATTTAGTGACGGGAAATCCTTACCGATTCAAAGACACCGATGCCGCCGATGCCAATCCGCCCAGTACGTTCAACTGGAGCCGTCCGCTATGATTTTCTCTGACAAAAGACGCGCGTGGACTTAAGTTAGAGGCGACCAACCTCGACGCTTGGTCGGGGTTGAGACACGCGAAGTACATGCATCTGCGTTATCTATGTAGATCTATATCTGTGCGTACGACCGTCCATCGCTGTGAGTCACGATATCCGAGTGCTCATTGTCTTGAGACTGCTGGACCTTTACACCCAGATAATAGGCGATTAAGTGCATAATAAAATAACTTATAGCCATCAAATTATAATAATCCTTAGAAGCAATTAAATGGTGTAAAACGGAATAGTTGTTGGTTTGTCTTTGAGCCATCTGCTAAATATTAAAAGGTCCTTTTGGCTCATATAAATCTTAATAATAAGGCAATAGAAATGTCAAAGACGCGTGACCTTGTCGCCGCGCATCTGTCAAGTCAAACACAAGTGCGAGTTGAGGAATTGTCGTCTTAATGTCATCGCAAAAAGAATAATTTTGTTTGCAGGAATACAAGCGCATTTGTCTAATCGAACATAAGTGCGAGTTGAGGAATTGTCGTCTTAATGTCATCGCCAAAAAGAATAATTTTGTTTGCAGGAATACAAAAAGTGGTATTTGAAAACCGGCGACATGCGTCCCAGTGTTAAAAGATAGTCGATAGCATTTCTATTGACTAGTTATTAAGATTTCTATGTTTTGGCTAAACATAAGAATACTTCTTATTAGTTATTTTTATAGCATTTAGCTATGCTTAACAAATTATACTAAGAAATAGTTGAACAAATTATGGGACTGGCAGGATATGAACCTGCGACCTACACGTCGGGCAGCCGCTTTAACCAACCAGTCGCCTCTTGCCAGGACCCTAAATTTCTTATCTGTGTGTTACGTCATTTTGCGATGTCACGTTCATCAATTTGTTCCTATCTTAAGTACAAATCAATCCTGCCAGTCCCATATTTTTTTCAACTTTTTCTTGGTATAAGAATATTATCTTAATTTTTGCCAAAAGGTAATTTTTCCACCAGAAAAGTGTGAGAATGCGTAGCGAGAGATGTCTTTGTTTGTTTAGCGAGGGATGACTTAGCTTCGGTTACTAAACCTGATTGGTTATTCGAACTCATATCCTCTCGTCGCTTTGGTGAAAACCGAGCCTATATTTTAACGAGCTCTTCTTTATTTAAATCGAGAGCACGTGGGTTCGAATCCTGGCCATTACACCACTGACGTGAACTTCCTCCTAACACAAACGAATTAGGCTTAGCTGGAGGAGATTAACAAGAATACTAGTAATTTGTATTTGTAAATTACAAGTAAGCTTATCTAAAGAAAATAAAAAATAGTCCAGATTTACCCAGTAATATTATATTGATATGGGTACTCTTTGTTTCCAGGCAAAAAATCGCACTGCGATGTTCTTCATGGCCGCGTGCAACGCTGTTTCGCTGTTCGTCGCCACCAACCTGGTCATCTCGCTCAATCCTGAGGACAAGTAAGTAGATTGTTACCTAGATGCATACTTTCTTACTAATAGCAACCTGGAGGCCACACCGTAGACTTAATATGCTTGTTTCTAAAGTTCAAACGTCTCTTATTCATCAAGAGAAGTCGTTTGAGATTTCACACATACATATCTATTGCAGTCAGTTTGCACTATGACATAGAAGTTTTTGCCCGGCATACCTAATTGCTTGGCTCACTGTACACAATAATATTATGTCAAAATTATCCATAATATGTTTGAAATCACTAACGAATGTTAGCATATTGAAGCGATTTGATTGTTTTTAAAGATGACATTTATTTTATAGTTAATTTATCCGCAGTAATTATTTAAATAAATTAAAGGTAAATTTCAGAGGTGCCAGATAGCTCTTATTTGTCCCTTGAAATATAACCTGACCAAATATAAAAGTGACACAAGTAATACTCGAATCACGAACACAACCGTCATTGGCTTTTCCTGCCAATAAGGTTTACCTAACACCTGTGAAATTCAGGTTAAATAATAATATCCTTAAGTTTCGATCGCGCTTTGTAAATTTAATAGCCCTATTAATGCGACAATTGTATTGATTATTGCAATAAAAATGAGTATAAAGAAACAGCTAACAACAAATATAATACCAGATATGTAAGAGAGAAAAGGCTAATTAAACCTAAGGTAATAAATTATTATGGAGAGAGATTGTCAAAATTTGTAGTACCTAATTTATTTAATAAAACAGAATTATTAAGGAATAACCCTAAGTATAGTAAATTTGTTATAAAATCAAAACTTAAAGAATGGTTTCTCAGTGATAGGTAGATAATGTTGCCTACCATTGAGAAACAATTCACCAAATAACAATATGTGTGTACAATTTTGTTTATTTAGTTGTGTAGATTTAAATATTAAACTTTTGTTAGTCAGTGTAAGTCGTTAAGTGTTATATAAATTATAAAATGAGCGTTTCTCGCCATCAAACGTAACAGTTTGGCGAGTTTATCATGAGTTAACAAACTTACATTGTAAAAATGAAAAATAAATGATTTAAAAAAAATATATTTTGTTTGAAACGAGGCCAAGTTGTATAAATAACTGATTGTATTCACACGTTTTGGTACTATCATAAATATTGTTGTAAACTGTAAAGACCGTTGAACTGATTTTCCTCAAATATTGGTAAAATCCGCCGTTTTCTCTTTTAAAACCGCATTAATATAAAAACAACCAGAACCTTCTGATTGCGTCATCTTGTCAATGCCATTTTGGCACGCTCAGTGACGCATCAAACAATGACGTCATGATATGCCAAGTATTATACATTTGGAGGCTATAGGGCTTTGGTGGCAGATCAATAGTATTGCCTGATTTATTACTTTATTACACTACCTAAGTGCTAATTTCCGCTTACGGTGACGTCGGCCAAGCGTACAAATAATGATGAATGACATGACAAGATGTATGAAGTACCACACTGCAACGCTGTCGTCAGCGGCAAAACGTCTCATAGAAATAGTGTAGTCTTTTTTCTTTGTAATAGCATAAGAGCCAGTGGCCGCCCGACTTATAAAAGCTATATTTTTTCTGTTTATGCCTCTAATAGAGGTTAAAACGATCACTAAATATGGATCGTGGTGGCTTTAGGAGATATTAAAAAAAGGTGGCAAAAGCTATGTCAAAGTATAAATTGTAAATTTTGGATATGTTGACCTTGGTAATGGTAGAAATCATCCCCAACATTGGTAGACATTTAACTTGTTTACAACTGACTGAGGGTCAACCCTTAAAGTTTGAAAGTTTGGGGTTGAAACCAAGTTAAGAATTATAGACGTAAGTCGGTTGGCCACTGGCTCTCTTTACAGGTATTTACACAGTTCACTTCACACGTCTACCGATCAACCTTTAAATATAAATAAATAATAAATAAATACACACACACAACTTACACACAACGCCATCTTGTCCCAAACTAAGCAGAACTTGTATTATGGGTACAATAATAACCGATACTAATACATAATATACTTTTCTTTTGCAAAAACATATCTACTTATTATACATAGAAACACCCAGACTAAGACAAACCCCCATGTTTGTGCACACAACGATTTGTCTTAAGCGGGAATCGAACCCGCGACCTCGGCGTCGCAGGCTCCCCACTCCGCCATCAGCTCGTCAAATCCATCCAGTCGAAATATCCAGTATAAGATGGTTTCACATTGCACAGGAAGCCTGTACAACGCGAGACATCTTAAACTGAAAATGTATAGCTTGAACGGTTGTAGACTGTACAAGTAACTACCAATTTAATACCAATACGTTTCAACATTCTGTCGCTAATGGTTCCGATAACCATGTCACTGTGCATACTCCAATAGTCTTCCAATTCACTGCACCGATATCGTAATAGCGTTATTATCCCTACACCGCTAACATACAACGCATTTTCAACTTTATGGATACGAAATAAAGATGTATTTTCTGTGGCATGACGGCTACATATCATCCTATAAGTTTCCAGTATGTATTCCAGTTGTATAGTCTTCCCGTGCAAAGCGAGACCAGCGTATACTTGAAATATATAAGTTGATAAGTAGCCGTGTGTACAGGATGTCTGTATACGAAGCACTTTGAACCCTAAAAACAACTTGATAAGGATGGTTTTCTTGAATTATTACTATGCAATGCCAGTAAGAATATATAGATATTATTAGAACTCTAACTGCACACAATAGAATTGGTTTTCCCCTGTGAGTTTTTTTAGGCAAATATTTACCGCGATTCAGTTAGCAGTTTACGGAGTTGTTCGAGACATTTTTGGAAGATGAGTGTAGAAGTAGGTCACGAATCTCATTAGCAGTTTAGCTGTTTATTTTTGACTATTTTGGTTCACTAATCTGGCATTTTTTTTCTCCATATACGTCAGTTATTTGGCCCACCAAAGCGGAGAGAAGAGGAGATGTGTTAGAAATAGTTTGAATAACCAATCAGGTTACGTTATTGCCACAATCCATATCCCATAATTATTTTTATCTTTCATGATAGCATTTTCCCATAATATCTACTTCGAAGCCTACTGGCTCAATGTAAGTTGGTGGTTCACATACCATCGATAATAAATACCGTTTCTAAATTCTGAAAGAGCGCTTCCTGAATTCCAATCTCTTTGCCATTGAAGTATAGGTACGTTTAATAATAACTCAATGCTCTTTGCTTGTATATAATGTAAGTATTACTAAAAACGTAATATTCTACACCGTGTGAAAAACAGATATCCGAATTGAACTAAATCGTGATTCAGCCTTGACATAATAACCTATAAAGAGTTTGATAGAGCAGAATACAGGCTTATGATCGAATTACGGACTACCCACTTTGATTGCCAGATTATTCAGTTTATTTTTGGATCGCTCTCAAGCTTCATTATCCTGTATTGTTTAAATTGATATGATAATAAAGACAGATGACTGAAGAATAGGTCGCTGTATGACGTGCAAATTGTCAGTATGTATTTCACAGTACAGTATGTATTTCTTAAAAAAAAAACATCTTGAAAATAAAATGAACTTTATTTTCGCCTCTGTTTATGAATCTGATGCGGATTGCAACATCAGCAGAAAACGTGGCCTGCCTATGTCCTGCCCTAATTCTATCTACCTCCGTACTAAATTCCATCATAATCGATCCAACCGCTAAGGCGTGAGAGCTTAACAGACAGATAGACAAACAGACAGTGTTACTTTCGGCTTAAAAAAAAATTTTTGGGACGTTAGGATTAGGATAATAATATGGAGAACATTCAGTAGTTAGGTACATAATGGTAATGTTATCCTTTGGAATTGCTACCCAAGGAGGTGTGTACAACTACTGAACACGATAGTTGTATGATGTCGAATGATGCAGCATCATACGATGCGACCACGTCATGTCATAGCATTATTGCAGAGAACTAGAATTTTCATATTGTTATGTTAATGAGTTACGGAATATGACGTTATAATTAGAAAGATCTGATAAAAACGATCAATTGTCAAGAGTAGGTTGAAATTACTCCAAGATTTCTGAATTTTGGCGTCAGTTTCATTACTATATGAGTGTACAAGATGAATCATCATGGCTGATCAAACATGATGTAGGTTCATAAGGTTGAAAAGCTTTCTGAACGAGCTTGAGAGAGGAAGATGTAATTTTGCAGAGCAACTGCTGAAATAACTGCTTTCTTTGCAGAATCTCAAAAAAGCGCGGTGGCGCTCTCACAGCGTTAGGCTTCGTGTATTTCATGACACTGTTCGAGCTGCTGAATTCACTGGCGTTGTTCACTGGGGCCGGCGCGCGCTTCCGACACAAGTACCGGCTCAGCTGCGGCGATGTATTCGATATCACCAACAAGTGAGTGCCAGTCATTTGCTTCAAGTTTGTCATATTTTCCTGGCCCGCTTCTCCATACCTTACCTCTTGTAACTCCCCAACATGTTCCTCCATAAGGACCGGCTTAGCTGCGCCGTGTCACATCACCAACGTGTGTGTGTGAGTTATTGCAAAACGTGAGATCTTAGTAGCTAAAAAATGGACAAAAAAGAATTCACGAGGATCATCTTCAACATTCGTCCATCTTTTCATATAGTGATCTTTTATGCTCTTTGCATTCAGGCCACATACTTTAATATCATGTTAATTTTTCTAGATTCGTTAGTGCAGTACAAGCCGCGCTTTCCTGCATAGCTGGGGCAATAGTTTGTCTCTGGTCGTGCACCAGAGACTTCATGCGATCCAGACACTACCTCTCCGAGGCCTACGCCTGGTTCGGGACTGCGTACTTCTTCTATGACATATGGAGCATGTATATGGTGAGTCTGGTCAGATCTGGGTGGTTTCAACTGCCCGTCTATCAAAGTCCAAGTCAGCACACACTGTTCAAAGCTTTTCGGCTAAAAAGTTAAAGGATGTTCAAGTATACTCAAATTCAAATGCGTTGTACTTTTATCTTGCAGGTCCATGTCCAAACCATTGCCAGTTCCGAACCGAAGCGCCGTCCATCCAAGAACGGTTCAGAGCCACTTTCTTCCGGAGACGGCACCGTCGCCAAGAAGACCAGTCCCTCTTTCTTTGCGTACTGCAAACATGAACCTGTGATACTGATGCATCATCTCTTCATTGGTGGTTTTGGGTTCCTAGTCATTGTGGTGAGTAACAAACGTTGCCGATCATATCCGTAGTGTTCCGATGTCTCGATGCAGTAGATCAGACCTATTTTCTCGAGCCCTTCATGTAGGAAAGGAAAATTGAATGGTATTGTACCGGCCTAAAAAAGTATTTAAAGGCTGGACATTGGCCGCTCTAGAAATTTCTCATGGACTGGCTAAGCAGCGCCTAGGATAAGTCTGATATTTCCAAGATGAGCGAAGATGTGTCTGTAGCTAGGAGGGCGAGAGTGGGGAAGACTATGTGTGCAGTAAATAATATCTGACTTCCTTTGTTCACAGTACCTTCGAGGAAACCTGGGCGACTGCACCTTCGGCTTCGTGTACCTAATGGAGCTATCCACACCCTTCGTGTCATTGCGTGGCATTCTATCCCGAATGAAGCTCAAGGCATCCCGCGCATACCTCGTCAACGGGATTATGATGTTGTGCACGTTCTTCGTGTGTCGAGTCATCAGCCTGCCATACGTCTGTCTTCTATACAGCAGGGTTCTAGGATTGCCGTATCTCGAGGTTAGTATTGCCGATGATGTATGAGTTCCAAAGTGTTCCGAAGTGCCTATCTCGTCAAAGGTGTGATGATGCTTTGTACATTCTTTGCGTGCTGAGTGATCAGTCTGCCTTAAGTGTACTGTATGTCAGAGTCCTAGGTTTGCCGTATTTGGAGGTTAGTCTCTGTTGCCGATGATAGCCGAAGAGTTCCGAAGATGCGATTCAGATCCGGCTTGAAGGACCATAATATTGTTGTGTTACTGTATCTGGAAAATTATCTTTGGAAGGGCTTCCTCGTTAACGACGTCATGATGCTATAGATTATCAGCCTGTCTTACCACTGGTAAGTACATCGTTCTTCGTAAAAAGATATGCCTTTTCAGTTGGTTAATTTTATGGGTGACTTTCTCTTAAGAATATTAAATAAATTAAAGGTAAAAAAGCACCGATCCAACCAATATTGCTTTCTTCTGACGTGTCTATAATTAAGAGACTAACAGCAAACTAGTCTGCCAGACATTGAACTCCAAACTAAAACCGGTCATTACAAATTCCAGGCCATAAGCACACTCCCAACTGGCTGCAAGATCTCCATTTGCATCCTGCTCCTTCCTCAACTGTACTGGTTCTACCTCATGTCATCGGGGGCGCTCAAGATGCTGATGGGAGCCGGCAGTACTGCCAGCACTCCTGAGGAGGCTCCAGCAGTACTAGGAGCAGCCTCGGCGGCCGGTGACGCACGGAAGAGGAGCTGATGCCGGGCAAGGCGCGGACGGCCGAGGCGACGACTAACGTAGCTGTGAGTCCGATGCGAAATGATACTAAGTCTGTAGCTGTTTTCTGATTTACAGTGCATTTAATTTATCTTTATGCAAAATCGCGATCACTAATCTTCTAGACTTCCTTATTGATTACTTAAAAGTTTATGTATTGACCTCTCCAAGCAATAAGTCTGAGGTTGTATTTTTCAAAATATCTAAATTTATGATTCCTGACTTATTGCGGCGTTCACAAAGTCGGTAATCTTAAACTTATATTCGACGGCTACCGACTTATTATTTGGAGGGATCGATTTTAAAATTATAATTGTTTACGATTATCATTCAAGTAAAACATAGCAAAATTTAAAAATGCGACTGCGCATGACGAAAAGTAGTTTTGCCGCGGTCCAGAAAATTTAACACACCGAAACTGAAAAAAGGAGAGAAAAGAAAACTAAAAAAAGAAAAATATTAAAACTTAAGAAGTAAAAAAAATATCTGTATAAAAAGCATAACCCTCTTTTCCTCACGGTGTCTATTCTAGTAAATGATAAAGATTATAGATGTTGTGATTAATGATCGCGCAATCCTGATTGATCCTGTAATACCACTCGAAATTTAAAAATAAAAAAAAAATATTAAATGTATGCAAATATCTGCGTTTGATACTTTTAGAAGTGTCTAAAGTTGCTTATTTTTATTATTTACGTAAAATAAAAAGTAAATGGGTCTTGCTCATCTTTTTTGACCTAAATTAGAGTTACCGCAGCGTTAGTCAGGCTTAGAAAAATCCCAGTAAACTGTGGAAAGAAAAAGAGCAATACTCAAATTCATGCCCCAGATTTAATTATTATATTAACTTTTGAAGTTAAACTTGTTGGTCATGACAATGCTACACACGTAGGCAGGCCAGCACGATCAAGTTGGGCAAGTTTATGACCGACTTTTCATATTAAAACTGACGTTCCCATACAAAAAAAATGTATGAAAACTGTCTAATATATTTATGAGTGACTTAAAATATACTTGTTAATTGGTAAGCATAAAAGGCATGGGTATTGACTTAAAAACTAATTTACTATCTCAATGTTTTATAACAAATTTATAAAAAAATATGCTTTGTTAGTGTCACCATCTATCGGTCACAGTTGTAGTTGATGTTGTTTCTATAAAATGTAGAGGGCGCTGTAATCAATTTGGTGTTAAAAATTGAATACAAGCCTCTATTGTTACATTAAAGTAAACGCTCATTTATTCGAATGGAATGCAGCGAACGACTCAAACGGGATTAGTTTGAAAATTGATTTTTGAAATCCTAAGATGGTGTCTAACCGTGGCAAAACCAGAGAACCAACTGATTTGCTTATTCTGAAAAGAGATGCAGTTCAACTCTAAAACAACAGCTGCAAAGAAAACCTCTTTCAGCACGGATAGGTGTACGAAGACCTTGATTCGTTCGACGCATTCGGTTCGGATAAGTGTGCATTCACCTTTAGGTAGAGATATTGTTATAAGAAATTATACGGCGATTATTATATGGTTGCTAAAGTTATACTACTACTCGTTTAATTATAATCAACACAATCAGATATTTTGTCTCTGACTTACTCATTAAAAATGACCTATGGAAAAAAGAGAAGGTAAACTATACAATTGTTCTAGCATTGATTATAGGTAAGCGGGTTAAGTATATATCTAAGTCATTAAAAAGATCTATAGATTAAAAAGAGTCGAATAAAAAAAATGTAGTTCGTCAAATAGTTACCGAAAAAGTTTAATTTTTTAAATGTTAGATTTGATTATAAAATGCGGCCTATTTCATGATACACTTGTATAAAACTAATGCGAAATGTATATTTAATAATATTTTGTATACTATACACAAAGTGTTAGTTTTACTTATTACGAAAATTCTGCCCCAAAAATTAAAATTGCCTTCAAAATTAATTTGACATCTTCCTACTATGTCTTCTTATATGTATTTAAAGACGCATTTTATTTTATAGCATTTATTTATTGAATGTATTTTTTGGTAGATACAAATACGTTATAATATCGTAGTCAACAATAGTCAAATATATGTGTATAATATTAGTTGTATCTCTTTTCATAGCACAATATTGAATGTATGTATGTACGTAATTTACTAGAAAATATGTGACGGTTCACACTCGTTATATATGGGACATCATAAGATGGGTTTTCGGTCGGCCACTTTAGGCCGCGCGCCCACGGCGAATTTTTGTAGCGCTGCAAACGCATGTACTGATAAATATTTGCGACTGAAGCGCGCAGCGATACAGAATCTGAGTAAAGTTATACAGTTTTTAAACTTCCGCGACTTGAGAACATTTATCAGAAATTAGACAACGGGTCTAAATGTCGAGCGAGTATTTATTTACCTTTATAAAAATGTAAATCTGGTAGTAATACTCCTGGTGATCTGAACCACAGGTTCTCTTAAATCAGACACCAGTCTCTGTTTGTACAATATTCTAATGTATTTTTTTTTACCAATTTGTGAAAGAGAAAATAAATATTTTTATTTAAAAAAGAAAAACCTTTACCGTTGTCTAATTATTGAAAAAGGTAACACAGTAGGTATCGATGCAAATTTGCAAAGCATCCGTCAGTATCGCTACAGAAATGATCGTGGGCGCGCGTTGCGTCGGCTTTTGATATATTAAATACCGGTCTAGCCCGTAGTCAGCAACCAATCCGCTAATGCATCACGCCGTAAGAACCCATGTACGATTGCGTTGCCACCAAAGATGCGTAGCTAAATAAAGCGCTTCTATTGCTTTTAAAAACATCCTTAGGCATCTTTGGTGGAAACGCACCTTAAACCCATTTTAGTGACAGGTTTGTGGAGCGGTCACAAATAAGTATTTCGTAGTAGAATCGTGGGTAAAAGGGTATATATAATATTGTGGGATAATTTGCACAAACTGCATGTTTACTACAAATATGATGACGGGTCTCGTCCTTGGGCAAAGCACACACACTACTTTTATTTTAGCGACTAAAAGTATCGCGTGTGCTATGGCCCTTATTGTTCAATACGAACTCCGCTGTATTTTGTATGGGATTCGGTTGTAATCTCATACAATGCGAACAAATGTAGACCCGTGGTCATTTGAATACGTGTACAAATAATGAGTTATAAATATAAAACTAATGGTGTTTATTTTTTATCTTGTATAATTTTGGTGATTTATTTTCGACTTTGTTATAAAATAAGTTTTCTTTAACTAACTTTGTAATTGTATAATTTAGTTAAAAATCAACAAGGTTGAACAGTCTAATGGGGAAGATAAGGATATGAGGATTGAGCATGTTTGTCCACGGAACTATTAGCCTGTAATCTTCTCCATTTTATATGAGACATTAAATGTCTACACCACTGTAGATTCCGCATCGCCACTCATCCTCTACGGCAATAGCATAGTAAAAATAGATCTATTTTTACTATGGCAATAGTCTGATCTAGATGTGAATGACCAATAGGATAAGGAATAGACAATATATTCCTCCTCCTATTGGTCTGAAAACTGAAGCGTGGTGGCGGCCGCTATATCTCTATAAGATGGCGTTTAAAAAAAGCGCAATATATTCGACTAAAAATTTAATCTATAAAATTTTTCATTCTAAAATTATTCAGATTTATAGAGGCTTATGGAGTGTTACTATTGTTTTTTTTGGCTCTTCGGACGGGTTTTTTTCTTTTTAAAATTTTAAATTAGCATTATTGGTATTTTGAATTTTAGTTTGGGACAGTGAATACTGGAGGTGGCGATAATAAAGTTATGAATTACACAGAACCACGACTAATAATCTTTTCTAAGTTAAAGTAGTTTTTCTTGTAGATTTTAGTGCGCTGATTACAGTGAAAAATGTGAAAAAAAGCTGTCTTCTCAGGATTTATTTGTCATTTTTGCAAAACTAAAAATAATTAATGTGTAAAATGAATCTTAAATTCACTTCCCGTCTGCATTCTGCTTGACATTTCAAGCAGTTTATGCCTACCGTGGTGTCAAGCTTACTATTTTTAATAGCTCCCAGTATCCACTGTTCTAAAAAGTTTTTTTTTAAATTAGTTGTATATTATTTATTCTGTATGTGCGTGAATGTCAAATCTGCCGATATTATCACAACTTCCTGATTGCCAAATTCATTCCATTTTACAAAAGTGCATAATTATGTCATGCAACACTGTCTCCTTAACTATTTTTTGATATTTTTTAGCATTTTTTTTTCGACATTCTTGTTATTATGTACTTTATATTAAATTGCTGAGTTTGTAAAATACTCTCGAGTTTTCTAGACAATATTATATTCTATCTTTCCAAGATTATTTTGAGTATGGTGAAAAGTGAAAGAATTCGTAGGGAACAAGATTGAATTTTACACTTCGTTAAAAACAAGGAAGGAGTTTTATAATATTCCATAATAAATAATTTCAATCGTAGTTGAACTAAAAAGTTTATTTTTAATTTAAAAATAACAATTTTGCCAACATGAATAGGATAGAATGGAAAGTAATCTTTATTTTATTTATATTAAAGTTTCTAATCACAAAACATAAAAAAACTATCTTGGACGAAGTGTAGTTTAAGGTTACCCTGACCATAGATAAAACTTATAACATTATTAATTTGTTAAAGAAATAACTTTACACCATGTTCAAAATAATGTCTATTCAAGTTGCAGGGATATAAACGTATTTAATTAAGCTTTTAATGTTACTCGGCATTTACTACTGTATATTATATATATATTTGTACTACAGAGTTGTAGACTTAGTCATAACCTCTGTGTATTTGTAAATGGGTCTTAGAACGTTTTCTTATTAATGTTAGATAACGATTTTATATAAATAAATGAGCTTATTTAGAAGTTTATTCATATTTTTGCCTCGTGTGTATTAGGAAATCTTGTGCAATACTACGCTGTTTTTTTTTGCGCTTGCTTTGATAATTAAAAGTCGAGCAAGAGATGGACATAGAAAATATTTATATGTAAAATTTCTGTTTGCTGCTTCACCCGTGTTATTGGTCGATGTAAAGTAACCATGTAGCTCTTCGACTATCTTCATACCATATAATTATTACACCTAGAAACATATAGTACGCAAGAAAAGTGAAGTCTCTCTAATTGTGCATTTTCGGCTCAATACGGATTGTGTGCGTGTCGGCCAAGCGACGCGGCGTAATTTTCACACACACATCACTGTGATTTTGATTCACTTTGGACACGGCGCTTGTATGAAAACTAAAGAATAGATCTTTAGATGCATAGCAATATTAATGAAAATCAATTCAGTTGTTTATTAGTTGCGAAGACAAACAGATACTTTGACACTTTGTTTAGTATGCTGAATGAATGTTTCCTAATATCCACGAGGTGTTACAAACACTATATTGATGCACATAGTGAAATATTTGAAGTTAGCAGTGTTTGAGTACGCGTTAAGTCTGAATGTTATGTTCCTATAGGGCCTATCAAATAGGTTGGGGCCTAATTTTAGACAAAATGGTTCTTTTGTGGGTGTTGAACGTTAAGATGGGACTTGTTGCATTTAACTAACTATTTGGTTAAATCTAAATGATATCCTCCTTACTAACATTAATATGCATCACAACTTTGTGTGCGTCTCTTACCAATTATTTTGTGTCTAGCAGGGTACTTGCATTCAATATTCTTGAATCTCTATATGTAAAATCGAGTTTAATTTTGATGCAACAAGTCGCACAAATTCTTTTGTTATGATCATAGCAGCTAATGATTGTACTAACAGGGGATTGAAGATTAATGTACAATGAATAATACAGCGTGTACGAAGCTAGTGTTACCAGTGTTAAATATTAAATGTAGTATTTTAGGCTGGCAATGGGGTGTGATCACTTGTCTTTTTGGTGTTTATATATCCATTAATGTTTCTCCCACACTATGTAACTATACTTCGTCCAAGATAAAAAAAGAAGTAGTAAACGTTATTTATTTCTACGAAAGTTAAATGCAAAACATTGTATCTTCTCGTATCTTGGACGTAGTATAATATTGTATAAACATAATGCAATCAAAAAAAGTAAATCTGTTTTTGGTGTGATACGACTTTAAAATATGGTTTGTTAGTAGTTAAAAATGGCAAGACATGTCATGATGTTTAATGCCCCAATATACGTACAGAGAAATCATATTACGTACAAAACTCATCAAAATACGTTTTTGTCAGTCTTCCATAGAAGTCGTGTTATTGATTCCGAACTGTAAATATATTTTCCAGGCAAGCATTTGAAAAAAAATCTACCAATATTATTTTAACTGGGTAACCGGGATATGATTACCGTTTGTATCGGAATACCGGATTCCGTATCATGACCATCGGTGGGGAGTTTGTTACCGCAAAATTACGTTAAAACCATTCTATGTATTACCAGATCAATAGATTCATGATCCGCCTTAGTACTCATTTTTAAAATATATTAATGACTAAATTCGCTTGAAAACTATTGAGAAATTTATTTAAAATAGTGGTGAATAAGTTTAAACAAACTAATAGCTATAGCGATCTTTTTTCACGAGATGACAGTATCGTTATACCTTATCGAATGAGACAATTTCAAACGAATCATTGGTTAAATAAACTCAAACTCAAATAATTTATTGCAAAATATGGGTAACACATTGATGTTACAGAATAATAAGGTCTACCATATTTAACTCTAAGGCATGCAATATAGATATTTCTAGTGTATTTTTTTTTAAGTATTATTTTTATGCAAATAGGTCATGAATCTAACGGTCTGATAGTACAAATTTACCCAGTCCTAATAATGTCATTTTGTCAGTTTAAATAAGAGCTAATTGTATTGTATTTGATGTGATGTAGCCAGTACATGTGACGTGTATTGTTAAATCCGTGGCTTCGACCGCGAGTGACGATATACCTAACACTTGTGATACGTTGTTGCAATGACTGTTTTATATTATATGTATCATGATATTGATTACTTGTTTTATTCAAAAACCCAATTTTAAAGCTTTATATTAGTTTAAGTCCAAAGTAGCAGCGATAGCTGAGTGGGAGACCGTATGACTGCGAAGTCAGGTCTCGGGTTCGAACTCCAACACATCAATCAATCGTTAAGATTCTTCTTTTCTATAATACTAGCGACCCGCCCCGGCTTCGCACGGGTACAATGCTGATACTAAATACACTACAGAAAAACTGTGAACGTTGTATATAAACACAGCGGCCCGCTCCGGATTCGCACGGGTATATAATAATAATATATTATAGCCTATGTCACTCACTGAAAAAATGATTAAAATCGATCCAGTAGTTTTGATTTATTCATTACTACCCTTGGCCCGCACGCGTTAAATTAGGAGTAAAACAATTCCCCTTTCCCTATACCATGAAGATTTCCTGCTATCTTTGGAATATTCATACACAACATTTTTACTTATTTCCTTTTTACATTTCTCAGCTCTATTTTTATCCCGAAGCTGACTGAGTCGAGCCTCACGCTCTATTGACGATTCTCTGTCCCTCTGAACAGGCTCGCTCCCGCGCCGCCCCGACCGGCCGATACCGCCGCAAACTCTACGTCCCGCAATTTTTAAATCTGTAATATCTTCGAAAATATTCATTTAAATCACATGCTGTAAAGTGCAATTTTGATCTACATGAAATGCACAACGTATCTAATGTATTTAATTGGATAAGTAATGATACTGTATCGTTTAAAATAGCTTGGTAAATAACCCATATTTTTTTGTAATATGTAACAGATAAAAATGGTTACTGTGGGTTATCTTTAGGAGATAAACATATGCTGTCGCGGACTTTTTTATTCATCTTTTCAAGATATACAATTACGTAGTACATAAATTTGATCTATCTCGTAAGGTTTAGCCAGCGTTTGCAATGTAAGCGCAGAAAAATATGTTTGTTACGACATCACATTACAAATCTTTAAATTTTTCGGCTTTTCTCTACTAAAATATGCATGTGAAGTGGTTTTTGTTGGACCACTTACAAATTGCGTGTTATGCAATAGGATGCAGGCAAGCGAATACCAATGAAAGCAGCGGTAAGAACTTGTATAGATTGTATTTACAAAAGACAGTATAAATATTACAATGTTGTAGCACAAAAATAGAAAGCGTAATGAATTGCATACAAAACATAACCGGTATTTATACTTAAAACTAAAACGATCACGCCTGGCACTTTTACAAACCGGTCCCGACTGTTTTGCTATGTAGGCGTGACTTAGAACAAAAGGCGCGCGGCGTCCATCTTGCGCGCGCGCAGCTAGAACAATAGCGCGCCGTCGGCCATCTTGCCGTAGGCGGGGCCTACCGCGCTAATCCCTTACACGCGCCAACATCATACGATATGAGTCATAAGGTGGCGTGATTCTAAGGAGCGTTTGAACGGTGTACTGTACTGGCTTACTCGCCACACTACTCCCCCGGTGAGACCGTAACTACGGGCGATAGTAATCTGGGAACCGAACAGTACGTCCACTCCTGGTCTTTTTGGTTGTCTGATGGTTCTGGTCTTCTACTGGACTTGGCTGCGGAGTTTCTGGAGTATCCCTTGTGACGTAGGCTGGTTTCAAACGGTCAACTGTGATTCGTTGTACCTTTCCTTGGATTTCAACGTCAAAGGTCTTCTGATCACGGTGTATCACCTTATAAGGACCTGAATATGGTGCTTGAAGTGGTCTTTTTATAGGACCTTGACGAACAAAAACATGAGTTGCAGTCGCCAGGTCTTTTGGCACATAGAATGACCTGTTAGCACTTCCATGCCAAGATGTTGGTAGCGGCTTCAGTCTACTGACGTGTGCTTGAAGTCTTGAAGTGAAGGAAGTCATGTCCAGCTCATCATCAGGAACTGGTGAAAAGAACTGTCCAGGCAAACGGAGTGGTTCACCGTAGACAAGCTCTGCAGTGGACGCTTGGAGGTCTTCCTTCCAAGCGCTGCGGATTCCGAGGAGAACCCAGGGTAAGGCTTCAACCCAGTTGCTTGATGCATGGCAGGTAATTGCGGACTTGAGCTGCCTGTGCATTCTCTGGGTTATTGTAAATTTGCCACATTGTCGATTCGTCACACTTTTAAAATTCCATACATTCATAGTTAATTCGTCACATTTCTTTGTTTTACGTTGTTTTTCAAGAAAGTACTGTTTGCAAGCAAGGTTTTAGTATCTGAAAAATTTGCTGATTTCTCAATTTATACCGCCTCGTTGGTCTAGCTAGTGGTTAGGCTATGCGCCTGCGAGGTCTCGTGTTCGATTTCCGGGTCAGAAAAAGCGTTATTAGTGCACTTGCCGTCAATTAAATAGCAGTACGGAATTGGAATAGTGCCCGGTAGATGGTGATAGGCTCAATCCCTATCCCATGGAACTTAAACATAACAGGTTAAATCTGGGTATACTGGGTATACACCTCTACGTAATGTTATGTATTAAGGATTTCATTGTGTTTAAAAGATAGTTTAAATATGTTTTTAAAACGGTACTGCGATTTCATGAAGTAAAGGGGTTGATTTTACTACGTTTACTGGACGGTTTCACAATGGTTTAATTATATTTATGCTGTGATTTTACCATGTTGAGGGGGTGATTTAACCATATTTTAGATATAATGTTATCATGTTTGGCGGTGATTTTACCAACCATTTCGGGGCAATATCTCTGTCTCACAATACACATAAAATCATTATATGACTATTGTATATAAACAGATATATTAACTAGCCAATTTATAATCCTCAAAAGTTGAAGGAATATATATATAATATTAAAAAATATATAAATGTCAAGATAAATATAACCGGCCAAGTGCGTGTTGGGCCACGCACAATAGGGTTCTATAGTTAGCCGTCACAGCATAATTATGGACTCATTACAGGTTTAATATCTATATCGGATATTAATAATTTCATACAAGTCAATACTTTCAAATGTATTTTTTTTTACTCCTAATGTATAGTTAAAATATTTTATGAAAATTGGTATAGAGCAATGTAATTAACTAACTTCAAGTACTTTATCAAAACAATTTGTACGCCAAATGTGGCTAACATGTCTGGACATTACCGTATAATAATATCTTGCATGCATCAGTATGTATACACGTTATGGCAAATAAATATTACTTTACTTTACTTTACTTTACTTCAAAGGTTTTTGTGTTTTGTACGAAATATTTTAAGTTGTTTGTAGGGATGGACTGGTGGTAGAGCTCTTGTGAATGAGCTCGAGGGCGGCAGCACCACCGTCTCACCTTTAAACTGCCGCCAAATAGTAGTGCTTCCATTACTGTGTTCCGGTTTGGTGGTGAGATCAGGCCCTAAAATTACTGGCACATGAGGCATAACACCGAAGTCCTCAGCTGCAGCGACACATCTATAATCTGCTTTTGTGGATTGTTGATGTCCATGGGCTGTACTCCACTTACCATCAGGTGGACTACACGTTCGTTCGCTGTGGGCATAGTATAAAAAAAGGGATAAATAACGTTAAAGATATTTATCTCACAAACGGATCTCTAAATCAAAAAACTGTAATAATCATCCCTACATGATTTTAAAATACCTTCTAATAATCCAAAGCCCACACTATGGGCTACGCAACAGAAAATAATATAATTCACTACACAACATTTGCTACCTGACAAAAAAATATTTTTTTATTATTTTGTGCCACCACTTTTTTAGCATAGTTAACATACCTACATATTCATGCAAAATTTCAACAATCTAGCACTAACAGTCTCGACGCCATGCCTCAGACAGACATGGTTTTTCTTTTTAACCGACTTCAAAAAAAGGAGGAGGTTCTCAATTCGGTTGTATTTTTTTTTTTTTTTTTTTTTTTATGTTTGTTCGCCGATTACTCGAAGACGCCTGGACCGATTTGAGAAATTCTTTTTTTGTTTTATAGGATATACTTGTCATGTGGTCCCATTTTTTTCAAGTCACGTTCTGATAATGGGATCCTAGAGAAATCGAGGGCAACCCTCAAATTTAAAAGGCTTCTATATTGTTTTTTATATATTATCTAAAGCTACTCGGATATCTGCATCTAGTAGTCAGCATTTTATGTTGCTGAGCTGATGCTGGAAGGTACAACTCCTCAACGGTTAGGAGTACGGGGATAGTTCTTTAAATATAGGCTCCTTGAGGCCGTTTACTGTATTCTTTCAAGTTATACACAGATGAGGCGAGACGTTGAATATTACTTATGTACATTCATAATATGAGGTCATGATTTGATGATGGGATCCTAGAGAAATCATGGGTAACCCTCAAATTTCAAAGGCTTCTATATTGTTTTTCGTATATTACCTAAAACTTCTTGGATATTTGCATTTTAAGTTGCTGAGCTGATGCTGGAAGGTACAATTCCTCAACGGTTAGGAGTACGGGGATTATTATTAATAAGTTTTCCGTCTCAAGTAACCGTCGTCTCCTCATTTGAGAAACATTCTGGTCTACCCATCACTTAAAATCGTAAAATAAAATAATTTTTAATAAAAAAAAACCGACTTCAAAAAGTAGGTAAACTAAAAAGCAAAAACTAAATTTACTTCGCACAAAATAATACGTTTTTTCATTTAGTAAAATGGAAATTATTAAATAGTTATTTTATAATTCTGAAGTCGGTGCAAAGTAAACAATAACTCTGGATAGACTAATCTTTCTAACAACTATTTTCTGACTGAATATTAGTTCTTAATTATCCGATTTACTTGGCACCGACTTCAGAATTATAAAATAACTATTTAATAATTTCCATTTTACTAAATGAAAAAACGTATTATTTTGTGCGAAGTAAATTTATTTTTTGCTTTTTAGTTTACCTACTTTTTGAAGTCGGTTTTTTTTTTATTAAAAATTATTTTATTTTTAAAAAAAAAAGCTTACTAGCAATTTGCAAATACAAATTACTAGTATTCTTGTTAACCCCCTCCAGCTAAGCTTTATTCGCTTGTGTTAGGAGGAAGTTCACGTCCGTGGTGTAATGGCCAGGATTTGAACCCACGACCTCTGGATCGTAAGGCCAATGCCTTATCCATTGCGCCACGGCCGCTTCTGGTGAAACTGCAAGGGTTACTTGTAAGTACTACGGAACCCTAAAATTTATCCTGAACTTCGAATACTGGTCCTAAAGATATAAGTGAATCCTCCAGATATAGTCATTAAAAAGTCTTACAAATTTATTAATATGTTAACGCGCGAGGGTACTACACAACCTTTTAAGGCTGAATCCATACTAGGCGAGGGCGTTCCTCGGGCGTGTGAGTAGCGAGCGCGCTGCGTGAGCATTGCGTTTTGCTGCCCTGCGGTACGTGGGGGACACTACTGTATAAGTTAAGATCAGGCCCTCAATTTATGGTACCCGTAATTTGAGGCATATCGCTTTTCATAACATACTACTACTACGTCATACATGACAAAGCATTACGCAAATATTACCCAATAGGTACCTATGTCTGAGGTGTATGACAGCCACCCTTCACCAAATATATTTTTGTTTAGGTCCTATGTGATAGGTGAGCCAATCGCCATCCCCGGGCACAAATCCAACTCCGTACTACTATTAAGAATTTCCTGACGGGAAAATCACAAAAAACACTTTGCCCGACCCGGGAATCGAACCCGTGACCTCTTAGTGAAAGGCGCATATGTTAACCACTAGATAATCGAAACTGCGTATAGAGAAAAATATACTTATATAAGTGGAGTCGTAAGTAATTTATGATTTCTCTGCTGTCCCTACATAAAAAGTAGGTGTGACGAATTTACACATACTTTTTTGTGTGACGAATCGACAATGTGGCAAATTTACAATAACCCCATTCTCTCAACCAGTCCATTGGCGGCGGGGTGATATGATGTGGTGGTGTGGTGCTTAGCACTGATCAACGCGGCGAGTTCCTTGAATGTATATGATAGGAACTGGCTGCCACGGTCAGTTGTGATATCTTCTGGACAACCAAACCGTGATACCCATCCATGAATGAGGGCATTTGCGCAGGTCTCAGCTGTCATGTCCTGGATTGGAATAACCTCAGGCCAACGAGTGAAGCGTTCGACAATCGTGAGGCAGTATTTTTGTCCAGAACATAGGGGTAATGGGCCTATCAGGTCCAAGTGGATGTGACGGAATCGTGCTGATGGTGTTTGAAAAGTGGTCAGCGGCGCTGAGGTATGTCTCGTTATCTTAGAGCGTTGGCACTGAAGACATTCTTTAGCCCATTTTCTGCAGTCACGTCTGATGCCTGGCCATACGAATCGGTGGGTAATCAGCTTGACAGAAGCCTTCGCTCCTGGATGACTCAGGTTGTGTAGGGCATCAAAGACTTGCTTGCGAAATGATGAAGTGACATATGGGCGCGGACTGTGGGTAGATACGTCGCAATAAATCTGGCTGTCTGATTCTGCAGTGGTCATCTTCTCTAGCTTCAGAGCAGAACCAGAAGTAAGCAGTCCTTGTAGTTCGCTGTCCGTACTTTGTTCCTTGGCCAATAATTGGTAGTTCAGCGGCACACATATCTCATCAACGCGTGAAAGGGCATCAGCTACGACGTTTTCTGAACCAGCTACATATCTGATGTCTGTTGTAAACTGGCTGATATAGTCAAGATATCGGAACTGGCGTGGTGAGCAGTTGTCCCGATTGCCGGCATAAGCAAACGTGAGCGGCTTGTGGTCTGTCATGACCGTAAATGTCCTTGCTTCAACCATAAAGCGGAAGTACTTTATAGCTTCATATATGGCTAAAAGTTCACGGTCGTATGGGCTGTACTTCTTCTGACTTGGGCTAAGCTTCTTAGAGAAGAAAGCTAACGGTCTCCACTCGCCGTCTAGTTGTTGTTGTAGAACTGCGCCAATTGCTGAATCCGAAGCGTCTGTATGTATGGCTAATTCAGCTCGAGGATCAGGATGGACCAGAAGTGTAGCTTGTGAAAGACTGTTCTTGCAGCAATTGAAGATTTCCATCAGAGCTGGAGTCAAGGTTATTGCCTGTGAGCCTTTTTTCTTCGGGCCAGCGAGCAACTCGTTGAGTGGGGCTTGAATAGTGGCTGTATTTGGCAATAGTCGGCGATAAAAGTTAAGCATGCCGAGAAATCGCCTCAGTTCTTTGATGGTCTTTGGAGGTGGAAACTCTTGGATGGCCTGTACTTTAGTGTCCAAAGGCTGGATTCCTGCGGCGGACACTTTGAATCCAAGAAAATTGACTTCAGACTGGCCAAAAACACACTTGTTTGTGTTAATCAGAACTCCATACTCTGCTAGTCTTTGGAATAGTACCTTCAGGTGCTGCTGATGAAGGGTACTTCCAGAACTATGTATTAAAATATCGTCCAAATATCCAAAGCAGAAGTCTAATCCTCGCAAGACTTCGTCCATAAAACGCTGGAACGTTTGAGCAGCGTTACGAAGTCCGAACGTCATGAACGGGAATTCGTAAAGTCCAAAAGGTGTTGTGATGGCTGTTTTGGATATGTCAGCTTCAGCAACTGGAATCTGATGGTACGCCTTAATCAGGTCTATGGTAGAGAAGACTGTACTGCCTGCCAGCTGATGGGTAAAGTCCTGCAAGTGCTTGACTGGGTACCGGTCAGGAATTGTTCGTGAGTTCAACGTTCTATAATCCCCACACGGACGCCAGCCATCGTTTTTCTTGCGAACTAGGTGAAGTGGCGAGGACCATGGGCTGTCAGATCTTCGGGCAGTTCCATTTTGCAGCATCTCCTCAAACTCCTGTGTCGCAATCTTAAGGCGCTCAGGATCTAAGCGGCGAGGGCGACTGAATACAGGTGGGCCCGGTGTAGTGCGGATGTAGTGTACCGTCGAGTGTTTGACTGAGGCAGGTTTACCAGCAGGGCGGGTGATATCAGGAAAGTCCCTTAGCAACTGATGGTAAATGGTATCTCCAGCGATAGTGCGGATAGAAGAGATAGATTCCGTTGATGTTTGCTTTGGTGCGGCCACTGTTAGTGATGTGATGCCATCAACTAGACGCTGACTTCGGCAATCGACTAATAGGTTATAGTAGCCTAAAAAGTCGACGCCTATAATGGGCTTCGTAACGTCAGCTATGATGAATCGCCAAGTGAATGCTCGTCGAAGTCCTAAGTCCAATGTCAGTGGCAGTTCTCCATATGTGGCTATGATTGTTCCGTTTGCTGCGAACAACTCATATTTTGTTTTGGTGCGTGGCTCCCGAACAGCGGATCGCGGAAAGACACACAGGTCTGAACCCGTATCTACAAGATATCGTATCTTCGTTTTGCGGTCCGTTATGAACAGGCGGCTCGATACTTCTAGGCAGTCGTTTGCCGCCACTAATGGCTGCCTGGTAAGTTTTCCGCTTTCTTAAAGGTACAGGGCTGCGTACATCTTCGAGCTCGGTCACCAAACCGGTGGTGGTACCAGCAGTTTGGGTGATTTCCTGAACGAGATCGTGAACGGGAACGATATCTACTGGAACTTCTTGTTCTGGAGCGCGAGCGACCATGTCTCTGCAGGTCCATGCTCATGGTTTCCATTTTTCGGCTGAGTTCTGCCACCGTCCGTGTCAATGCTTCAATCGTACTCTCTGTACTAGTACTCTGTGAAGAAGATCCCGACGTACTAGCTACTTGACTGCTTACTGGCATGGTTACTGGCACGACATCATTTACGCGGTCTGCCAACTCTGCCAGGTCTTCAAGCGACATTTTCTCCTGTTGTGCTGCGATGCAGGTCTGCAGGTGGGTAGGTAAGCGACTGGCCCAGATTGTTCTGATGAAATCTGTAGGTACATTTGCACCAGCCAAATGTTGTAGGTGCCGAAGAAATTGTGTAGGCTTCCTGTCTCCCATCTCTTCATGCATCAGCAGTTGTTTGATTTTGCGCTCCGCCGAAGCAGAAAGACGTCGTATCAGCTCAGCTTTCAAGGTGTCATACTTAGCTGTCGCTGGCGGCTTCACTATCAGGTCGCGAACGTCTGCTGCATGTTGCGGTTCCAGCTGTGCCAGCACGTAGTAGAATTTCGTGGCGTCTGCGCTGATGTTGGATAGCACGAACTGTCCTTCTAATTGTGCGAACCATAGCTCCGGGTCATTGGGGTTGAAGGTAGGTGTCTTCACTCCAACGCGACAGGTCTCGCCGAGCTGGATTTCTGGCGCTTGATTTTGCATCTTCGAACGTCGGGGGTCACCAGTGAAGTGGTTTTTGTTGGACCACTTACAAATTGCGTGTTATGCAATAGGATGCAGGCAAGCGAATACCAATGAAAGCAGCGGTAAGAACTTGTATAGATTGTATTTACAAAAGACAGTATAAATATTACAATGTTGTAGCACAAAAATAGAAAGCGTAACGAATTGCATACAAAACATAACCGGTATTTATACTTAAAACTAAAACGATCACGCCTGGCACTTTTACAAACCGGTCCCGACTGTTTTGCTATGTAGGCGTGACTTAGAACAAAAGGCGCGCGGCGTCCATCTTGCGCGCGCGCAGCTAGAACAATAGCGCGCCGTCGGCCATCTTGCCGTAGGCGGGGCCTACCGCGCTAATCCCTTACACGCGCCAACATCATACGATATGAGTCATAAGGTGACGTGATTCTAAGGAGCGTTTGAACGGTGTACTGTACTGGCTTACTCGCCACACATGTATTATACATAAAAACCTTCCTCTTGAATTACTCTATTCATTAAAAAAACCGCATCAAAATCCGTTGCGTAGTTTTAAAGATTTAAGCGCACATAGGGATATAGGGACAGAAAAGGCGACTTTGTTTTATACTATGTAGTGATACATAAAAACCTTCCTCTTGAATCACTCTATTCATTAAAAAAAACCGCATCAAAATCCGTTGCGTAGTTTTAAAGATTTAAGCGCACATAGGGACAGAAAAGGCGACTTTGTTTTATACTATGTAGTGAATAGTGATGTGTGTATGTATCATATAAATTATCGCTAGCTAACGGTGAAGGAAAACATCGTGAGGAAACCTGCATGCCTGAAAGTACCTAAAAAGTACTCGAGGGTGAGTGTAGTTTACCAATCTGCATTTGGCCAGCGTGGTGGACTATAACCTTCTCACCATGAGAAGAGGCGTATGCCCAGTAGTGGGACACGTATTAGATACAGGGCTGCTATAATTATTAGTCTAAACAGACGCGCAATTGCAATGAAAATGCTAACCATCCGCGCGCCACGACTGCAATCAAGCTGCACGCAGCAGCTTTATTGCAGTCGCGCTTACTAATGAAACTGCATAACAACTACCAAATGCAATTTAATTGCATTCCGCCTGTTTGCCTTACCGTATGCTTGTTTGTTACTTCAGTGGAATAAAAATCAATGAAATAAACCACTATCTATTTATTTATATAGTTGATTATGAATATTTCTATTTTTCTAGTGATTCACCGTATCTAAATAGCGGTACTATTCATTTCTAATGTATTGTTATCAGATCAATTAATAAATTATCAGTTGATTGTACATTTCATCGATTAGATCGATCTAATGACCATGATATTTATATCCTTACATATATTATAAGTTCGAAAGTAACTCTAGTCTGTCTGTTACCCTTTCACGCCTAAATAACTGAACCGATTAGTATAGTAATAGTAGTATAGGTAGAATTCCACTAATACGCACAAAGCGTTTCGCCTCTACATTTCTTATGATAGCTGCCAAAGAATGGAACGCCATGCCATCTCATCAAAACAAGAGTTAATAGGTATCTCTTAGGTAAGCGTGCTCCACCGTAGACCGTATCTTCACTTACCATCAGGTGAGATCGTGGTCAAACGCGTGCCTATTCACCATAAACAAAAAAATACCGATCTTGATGAACATTGGACATACCACGCGGGAGGAGCCCACGCTTCAGCTAGTCTCTTATTAGGTAGAATTCTGGCCCTGGGACAGATCCTTGAAGGACACCTGCGAGTATTAAGATTTTGATAAAACTAACATTGGAATGATGGAAGTCCTCTAATTAAATTGAAAAACCCATTGAAACTACCAGTTTACCAAATTATGCAATCTGAACCGCTCTGTCAATTCAAGCGTGAAGAAGTTACAAACAAACGCATTCACACAAACTTTAGTTATAATATTAGAAGGAAGTTTGTTGTTGCATTGTTGCACCAGTTGTGAATGTGGATCGCCTACCCAAAGTATGGCCCATCTGTTGTCCTGCCCATTACTTCCTACCCCTTGTACCCTAAAAGACCTTATGCAGGCCAACCAAAAAGGCGTCCTAGTCGCATCCTATTGGTCTAAAACTGTATAAACTAAAAAATATTAAAAAGAATTACAATAGTCATTGATACGACAAGAAGAAGAAGAATGAAGTTTAATATTTGTCTATTTCAATAATATTAGATTTATTGGAATACTTGTACTTCACTAAAAAGCGTCCCAAAAAATTTTTTTAGGCACTTCTATTTAGTAGTCATTTAAATTCAGGGCTGGTATCACTTGCAGTATGCATTACATGGTTGCCAATCGGGAAAGGATTCCCCGAATACTCGGCAATTATAAAATGATGCATAATTTTGAACATAAGAATCAAGTCATTGTTATTAGACAGAAAGCACTTAGTTGTAATATTTAAGTAATATTAAGATCCAGTTTCTGAGTTTCTGGATAGATCTTCTCTGACCCATAAAATAAAACAGCGACAAATTTAACTTACATTTGAAAAAAAGAACACCGCTATAATTTTCATTTATGTGTGTTATATGCTAATCCTGCCTATAAGGTTTATCTAGTTCCTGAAATTGGGGGTTGAAATTTATTTTTTTAAGATATTTTGTAATCGTAGCGAAAATTAAGCTTAAAAATCTTAAATGTCTGAAAGGTACCAGGCCTGGGTAAATTTGAAACTATGAATGGTAACACAATACTTGACGTTTGACAGTTTTGACGTCGTCCCTTCCCTTTTTGACATTGACAGTTGACAACGGGGAAGCGTCGCAATGGAGAGGTTAGTAAATAATACTGTGAATATATTCAATATATTACTTACAGATATGTCTTGGATTAGGTAAAAATAGTGCATAAGACACCTATTCCAAATACCTACCTAATATTTGTCACAATGCACGCTACAAATACCGTTTTACATAGAATCAGAACTTATCGCACGCGAAGTGTATTTGTTGAACTTGATATTAACATAAATTCTAGGAAGACAATTTTACTTTCGGTTTCTAATAAAACTGCCACAAGCAAAATTAAAGTTTAATGTTGTAAACGTAAACTTTGTCGTGGAATTTATGTACATATTTAACGTGAACACTATTTTGTTGATGATTTTTGTCCATTGTTTGTAACAAATGCGATTTTAAAAATGAGCATTATCGTAATGTTTTTATGTTAATCAAAATATTTAAATACAGATTTTAACAGATTTTGTCATAATTTCCTAAAAAAGTATTTACTTGTATTTTGTTTACTCCCACCAGTTAAGCTTGTTTCACGTAGGTTTTGTAATAGCCGGGAATCGAACTTATGTCCTGTCGGTTGTAAGTTCGACGCTTTATCAATTGAGCTACGGTCGCAGTAATTACCGATAAGGTATATCCTAAAAAAAAACGGATGAGGTTTTCAAGTGAACGTGTATATATATGTACCTATATATTTTATATGCGTAAGTCACAGTATTATAACGCGAACGCGTACTTGTGAGTGACTTACTTTTTGCCACCCCCCTTTTTGTCATCAGTCATTTAAAAAATGCCGCTTCTAACTGCGCCCTATTAGATCTATAAATTCGGCACCGCCATAGATATATAGTTTATCCTAATTATTGAGCTGGATAAAGATTAGGATTAGGTACGTTAACTACTGACCTAACTTCACTTTACGCATGCTCTACGGGACTACAGCAGAATCGTCGGAAAATTGTTTTAAAATAAAAATAAAGATAGCGCAAAAGAACCTTTTTTTTTAAATTTAACTATTTTAAATCTTTTTATAGTGTCGTAAATCGTTTTTTTGTAGTGACTCAAAGCGATCACCCTCAATATGGCGACGGTTCACAAGAGGAGATAATTGTATGGCAGCTTGTAACAAATGCAATAAATCTCTATCATTCAGAGCTGGTACTAGTAATTTAAGAAAACATTGGACGAACAAGCACGCGCCGGACGGTGATATTAGCGACGCTAGTGACGAGTGGAGTATTGACAGGTATCCACGAATATCTACTCAATTTTGAGGGTATTTTTGGTATTATAGAGTTGGTATTTGTAGTTTTGTGTTTGCGTGAAGCATTAGCGCGATGGATGGAATCAGATTTGCGATCGTATTGTGTGGGTTTTATTTCCAAAGACCTCGCAATGAACCTGTTCCAATAATCATATTTTATGAATACTGCTGTAATTAATCTAGGTATATTTACACTGTTTCTTTTAAAAGCAACATTTTAGTAAAACAAAATTACTCTGTGAAGGACTCGGAACGATTTCGTACCACATACAGCATAGTTTGTAAACAAGTGGTGGAAAATTGCAAAGTCGCATTAATTACCCTTTTGAAACGGTCTGCCGCATAATCTTTTATCAAAGGGTTTTTTTCGGCATTTGCCGTATTCGCGCTATTCGTGCACTCGTTCTACCCGGGCCTGTGGGATATATTCAATAATTCTTTATTCCAATTTCAGTAACAAAAAATCAAAAGAAGACGATTCAAAGTCCACCTGGCAGTATTTCGACATACCGGACAGCGATAACTTCGTGGCTAAGTGTAAGTTGTGTGATCAAGAAGTTTCTTACGAATCTATGGCCGAGTTGAAGGAACACGCCAAAGAACACGGTGCGCAAGTGTCTGATGATGAAAATTTGTCTATTCTTAAGAGGTGAGTGCTCTATTCGGAAGCAATCCTTAGTATCCTTGCCTTTGTCCCACTCGCGGTCCTGTAGACCGCACTTCGTAGCATAACATGGCGGGATTAGCCTGGACAGTAAATATAAAACAGCTACTTCTTTCCTTACTTAGAACTTGCTCACAAATAATAATATCGCTTAACTTTTTACGTTTTAGTAACAACAGCCCGGATAAAAGAGGGGGTAAAAAGAAATCAATAGTTTGGCGCTACATGCAGGTCGTAGATGAGGTGGAGAAGCTGGCAGTGTGCGTGGTGTGCAAGCAACAGTTATCGTTTGCTACCACCGTCAGTAATTTGTTAAAGCATTTCAAAAGAAAACATCCTCATGTGCTGAATATCGGATTGACAAGTGACAATGATGACAAAGGTGTTGGTACTGTAAGTACTGTGAAAATTATATTACTACTACTAACATAAAAATTTAGATTTTTGCGGAGAAATATAGGTAACTAACTGACCCAGCTTCGCCAGACCGGTTTCGATGTTTTTATAAAATCTTGCGTTGAAAATATTTTATTTATCCAACAATCATCTAAATACTCTTGTCTTTGTGACCATAGTATAGTGACAATGATTTATTTACATTTTAGACGAAGAAGTTACTGGTGGCAGCAGATGGACAGATGTACGAAATAGAAGGTTCCACTGATGAGGAGGTAAATAAACTTATCTGTTAATTTGAACTAAGGTGCGTTTCATATTGTTTGACTTTTAAAATAATTGTAACTCAAGTAATACCTACTGCTGCTTCTTAGATTTGTATATGTACTATTAAACGTGCATGAAACATAAAATGAGTAGTAATGATATCGACGGTATGAGTTGTTTCTAATTGTATTGTACGTGTATATTTTACAGAAAGATCCAATTCAAACTGATGAAGTATTCTTAGAAGATTCGATAAACGATTCGACTCGGATGATCGACGATAATGTGGTTCGGTTCCCTAGCTTATCTGTGCCTCCGAAAAAAAAGTACAAATATGATAATAAAACCCACAAAAGACGAAAAACTTCAAAACAACGAACCTTGTCTAAAAATGACACTTCAGATGAAGAAACTCTGGCAACACATAAAAGAAAAAGTAAAATAAAATCAGACAGCCTAGATTATTTTGGAGAATATATGGTAGCGTTATTAAAAGAATTACCTAACGAAGTTTCAAATCAATTGCAAGGAGAATTTATTAGGCAAATAATGTCTGCTAAATCGGTTTTGACTTCATCATCTTATTCGTCCGTGGGAGGTGAAAAAGTGGGTGCAATGATGAATGAAAGTACTAATGTACTACGAATGGTTAACAGTAACGAGGACGATGTTATGGGAAATGGTGTTCAGAAGAGAGAACAAAATGAGACTTGTTAATAAAGATATTTCTATTTTCTACTAATGGTATTTTATTTCGTACCAACTTTTTAAATTGTTTGAATTTGTTAGTGTTTAGTTTTAAACTCCCAAATGTATAGTCCTCCTAAAGTTGAGGCAACTTAAATGAAATAATTGTACTTGGTAGGTACATAATACGAATACCACTAACAGGTTTTTATCTTATGACCACTCTAAATACCTATCAAATATTGGGCATATTTAATAGGTATTTTTAAATGTATTTGCCAAGGTTCACAGTATTAATAAATGCAATATTTTAATGAGCCGAATGTAAGCAGGGATGGACTGTTGGCAAGTCCTAACACTGTACTTGGGATCCTTAACGGATGACCCTCAGAGTACATGGATGACCTTTTGATTTCTTCATTTAGTGTTCCGGGTCTCCTAAATCGCGTGTGCCGCCGATTGAGCCAGCTCTATAGTAAGCTCACGTGGCTAATAAAAAGTTTCATAAAAATATAATGCAGATAATTCGCTACCTACATCTGCATCGCAGGAGTGCATGTATTTGTGCTTTACAGGTGTAAAAACCACGGTCATGTTTAGGAAACGAAGGATGGCGATAATTCCTTATTTTTCGGTAGATAATCACAACGTTATCAAAAAAATACTTAATCAAAGTTAATTACTACTTAGAGATAAGCGCGTCATAAACATTTCGTTTCGGAAATATCAATAAGTCAGGAAATAGATAGAACTACTGCCTACACAGAAGAACTATTATTGCTGATAACGAATCTAATATTTCTATCGATCTAAATAAACAAAGATTGGCAGAAAAATCTAAAGCTGTATCCTCATTGGTATCACTTGCACGATCCGATCACCTTAACCGTTTCGCGGCCTCGTACCATGGTTGCCTATTTGAACAGGTCAGTCTTGATACGCTGCACTAATACGTCATGCGAAATAGCTTGATCCTTTTATCATTTATAGTACCTGGCGACCGGGTCTTGCTCCGTTTTATCATAGTTTTATCTAACAAAAGCATAGGTATTTTTTTAAAGGAACTTTTCCGACCATTTAGACCCTGAACATACTTATCATAAAAGTGCTAATTTAGACAAATTAAATGAGGCTAAATATGATGTGTCTACGTGAACCAGTATTGGAGAACCCCTGGGCACCTTCCGATATCATGGACATCACTTTTCATGAAAATGCTCATTGAGAGTATTGGAAAACCCCTAGGTGTTGCCTTCCGAAAGGTACAGTCAGCAACAGAAGAAGCTACACAAAAAAAACATCAAAGTCGCTTAATTCTGAAAATCGATAATAATAATAATGTGCATCTTCTATAGGTACATATATACAGGGTGTAAATGACATCATGACGAAGGCGCATACCAGGGATTCAGTAGTCCATCGGGTTCTGGTTTAACTCTTATGGTACGGAACCCTAAAAAACCATGAAATCAAAGAATATTTAAAAAATAACCAGCAAAATGCCTATACATTAAGTAAATTAGTTAAAAATTTGCATACATACATTTTTTATATTTTTACTTATAATCGTATGTTTTTATTAATGTCTTAAATTAAACATAATGTATACTGCAATACTTGGGTTTGTTACACGCGGGTTCATATTCTAATAAAAAAAGTGAAAAAAAACATGGCCACATTTTCACTTAAATTTTGCAAGAGAGATTTAATTATTATGATTGTCGCCTTCGACTGATACTGTTAAAGTACAGGATTTTTCGGATCTTAGCTGGTTAGATTCTCGGTTGATACAAACAATTTTTTAAAAATCTTTAAGTGCAGTAAATCTGATTTTTTAAATAAAATCTTCTTTCAGTAAAATCTACCATATTTAAGATACTCCCCCTCCATCATGGACATCGTGTATATATAATCCTTTAATATAAAAGGATGTTGTTTTTATAAAGGCATCCAAAACTTGATACAGCGATACAGATTTAGAGATCGTATGGGAAAAGTGATAAAAATGTGGATCCGCCTTTAGGTTCTATCTATCCCATTACTCATTTGCAAGGTTTATACTATCGATTAACTACTATATTTCCTTTGAAAAATACCTTACTGGAAATTTTTAAATCAACAGTCCAAAATCTAGAATGACTAAGTTTATAGCGATAAACAACGTATTTGGAAGAAATTATTTCTCAGTAAATTAGCAATCAATAATAATAATATCCTTATCAGATCGAGACCAAATTAAAAAGACAAAATCAGAGATTTTAGCGACGATTAGAGGCGCCAATCTATTTGGAACTTTAAAAAAGGGTAGGCGATTATTCAACAAGTCAGTGGTTCGGAAATGTTGTTGAAAGCAGGTGTTGTCCTGCTAGTGGCAGCTGTCCTTCGGGTAAGAAGACTGATCTATTATTCTCAATAATATAAAATCAAAATTCAAATTTAACTGCATATTTAAAAGCAAGAAGTATTTACGAAGGAGTTTGAAGGACAAATTTGCGCCTGCGGTGCTGAAAGTTATGTAATTAACTCCAGAATTATTAAACATTACAGGTATCAGCTACGCCGACTTATATCCAGCCCGATTTCATCGAAAATGCGAACCAAAAAGGTAATAATTACGACAGTTTTTAACAGATTTAAGGATTATCTTTAAAATCTAATTATCATCCACCGTTCTCAAATCATTGAAAATAACACTGTTAGTATTGACATCGTCGATGTTTCAGCCGACTTGCATCGACGAAGTGAAGTCTCGTTGAATGACAATATTAGTAGATAATGATTGCGAAAGATATTTCAACATTGTAAACTGTTTTAATGCCACCATCTCCTATTCATACCTATCTATCATTATTAACCCTTGGAAAGTCATCAATCAAAATTTTATCATAATTTCAAATTAAAATCAAAAAACACTGCATCGTCTCCGTGGCAGTCCGTTCCCTTCCATCAGTCTTTTGGGAATTAGTAAATAGCACTTGAGATTGGACCATAAACTTAACGTTTCACGATTCAGAATTAGACCGCGGCGGCCGCATCGTGTCTGGCTGGGAAGCCATCCCTGGTCAGCACCCTCACCAGGCAAATCTCCGTATGGTTGACCCCACCGGCAGTGTCAGTGGTTGTGGCGGATCCTTCGTGGCCCGTAACTGGCTGATCACTGCTGCGCATTGCACTGCTTTGTAAGTACTACAAGTCAAAAGTCGTCTGGTTGTCATTCTAATGTCTACTTTGTAAAATTGTGGTTTATCAATTGCCACTATAATGAAACTACATTAATCCCGGCAATTTGGCAGGTTATAAGTGGATGTAGCGCTACCCCGTAAACTCATGCAACTGACTGTGCACTTACAAAAGTGGTAATGGTACTTTCTTACTAAGTCAGATTGTAATAGTTCCTAATAAGAACTTTTATCCACGGAACGGTCCTAATAAGAAATCTGTGTTCGCAGACGTATAACCCTGGTGATCCGCGGAGGTTCCACCAGCATCACAACCCCGGAGTACATTTCGGAGACCACGGAATGGTGGAACTACCCCACGTTCGATAACACAAGGCCCATGGTTGTGCAGCCCGATGACATCTGTATAGTGAAGCTGCAAGTCCCCGTCATTTATACACGTGAGATATATACTTTTGTTTGGATTTGAGTGCTAATAAAGTGAATTCCATTTTAGTTGAGTCTCAAGCCACTAGATGTATAATCTAGACATGTGAAAGCGCGTCCAGCCAAGTTATTTAAAAAGATCCGTTTAACTGACGGACAAACAATAAATGTATTTTGTTGCAATATAAAGAATTTTTTTTTTATTATTTGCTCGCTCGCACAATACATATTGAATAGTTTTATCAATGTTTTGTTTATTTTGAAAGCTGGTTTGTCTTATCATGTACCTATCCTGATCACAGTTTTACTCATTTGCAGGCTACCTGAAAGCCATCAAAATTCAGTCTAAAGCTGACGCCTTCAGGAATTACGCGAACGAGGTCGTACACACCAGTGGTTTTGGCAGAACATGGACTAATGGTGCGTACTTATTTTTATTTTGGCTACTAGCTGTTATCCTCGACTTCGTCCGCGTGGCTTTCGATAAAATGAACAAAAACTGTCTCGTTGGTTTGTCTGTAAAAGTGTTATTGGGAACCTAAAGCCCCGTATTCATGGTAAACATTTGTTTAGCAACAAAGTTGAATCAACGTGTTGCGGCATTGCTGTCAACATGTTGCTGGCAACACTGCGAGTTGCAGAGTTGATAGCGTCATGTTGACAAGCTCTCGCCCGACAAGCGTAAACATCAGTTTAGCAACAATTGTTGACGTGTGTGAACGTGTTTGCAACAGTTTATAAACATGTCAGTAGTGTGGAGCAATGATAAAATAATGCAACTAATAGAATTATTTCAATCAAAACCATTATTAAATCAAATTTATAGTAATAATAGTTTCGAATCCACCATCTTTTTCTCTTTTTTTTATTAGAAATCTAATAAATCAGATACAGAGAACCTCGGGCAACATTTTAACGCAGACTGGCATATGGACAACCTGTATTGATTTAAATATAGTTGCTAACAACATTTTTGCCGCTCACCAACAATGTTGATCAACTGTTCCTAAACAAATGTTTACCATGAATACGGGGCTTAAACATAACAGATGAAATGTGGGTGTTATACACCTCTTCCAAACTTTTCTGGAAAATATGGTGATGTTGTTTTACTTTATGTTAGTTGCTTATGTTTTTACCCGCGTTTATCGACATATTTTACTGCTTTGCTCCCATTGATGGTAGCGTGATGTTATATACCATATAAGTTATAACCTTTGCAATAATAATTTGAAAATAAATTGCGACCAATATTGCCCGAGATTAGCGTATTCTAGGCAACAAACTAACTTTCGCGCGCAGTTCCGTCCGCGTTGTTACTTTTGGAATATAATTTTACTAAAATGTTAAACATTGTAAGGACTACACCCATGCCAAGTTTTTATTAGAATTCGTTTAGTAAAAATGTTAAGATACAGACAGACAGACTAACCGACGGACAGACGGACGGTCAGACTGACAGATTTTTTATTATATATATAGCGTTAATGGCTGCAACACAGTTTATTTTTAAGTATCGTAGCTATTACCGTAACCATAAAATTTGTAAAAAATGTATTTTGGTTCCAATAAACATTATTATTATTATTATATAATGTGGGTGGTGGGCGTAGTAGTAGGCCCCTGCCCAATTGAAGTTACGTTTTCCCGATACAAAAGAAAGACAAGGTTTAATACACACTCTCTGGAAAAACATATTTATTACTATGCGTATTTATTGATACCATCTAATCAAGTAAAATTTTGGTGTTAATCATTTTAAGATCAACAATTGCTAATTAAATAATTTTATCAAAAAAAAATATCTTATGATGTTTTAATTAGTACTTGCTATCACTGTAATTTGGTGTTTATCAAATTTCCTTTTTAAAATCTGAATTGTACTTAGAGCTTTTTAATCTTTAACTAAATAACGTTTAAAATTGTAAATTAGCCTGTACCTACTTACTAATCTGAAAAAAAATCAAGGCACTTGTGTCCCTACTGATACTGCCTCTGGCCTGTAATAGCCTGTTGTTTCTGAATATTAAGGGACTCGTGGCTAAGTCGAAGCTGCGTTGCCCGATCGATCTGGCAGGTTAAGCAATCCTAACCGCGGTCAGCCATGAACGGGTGACCATCTTTAACATAACGAGATTTTCTCGAAGCCTCGGAAAGCACGTTAAGCCGTGGATCTCGTTTGCCATTTGAACCTTTATGGCAGTCTAGGGTCTAGGGTTATCATCTAGCCTTACAAAGAGTATCGTATTACCTCGTACCGGGTTGTGGAGGTCTGATGGCTGTCACTCCACGTAAAATACTGATATTCGGCTAAATCCTTTAGACTAGAAGCCGATCCCAATGTAATTGGGAAAAGAGATTGATTGCTTCTGAATATTTATAAAAGGACCGCCTGTGGCAAGGATTGCCTGTAATTAGTACATTGGGTAATTGGTGATATATTTCAAAGGGATAATACTATGGAATGGAACTTTCAGGCGTCGTCCTTATTGACAAAGATCGTTCGATGACATGATGCGTTCTCGTCGTGCGATGTAGACAATGGCTTGTAATCGTGCAACGGCTTGCGAGCTGTAGCTAGGATACTCTGAATATATCTGTATGTTTGGAACTCACCGCGTGAAGAGAATGCTTCGAGTCGTCGTACAATCCTTGCCAAATAGGGTAACGCTTAAGGGTCAATTTACACAATATAACTTTTGCAAAGCAATTCTTATGCTTGCTTTGTTTATCGCAATTAAAAAGGCAGAGAAAGCTATAGAATTTCCTTTCAAAACTTGTATCGTGTTTACGTCGACCTGTGTAGATCTATTGAGTTGAAGGCTTATTTTAGAGCCATAACGTAATAAAGGAAAGTAACATATAGTTTTGTCTTCCAGGTGCTCTAACCGAGGTGCTCAGATGGGTGCATTTGCGTGGTATCTCCAATGCCGACTGTAGCCGCACTTTCGGCATCGAACTTATCACAGAAAACACCATCTGTGCTGGGCCGTACAATGTCACCACACAGTCTGTTTGCCAGGTAATAATTTTTTTTGAAGATCAATGTACGAATCCTGCGTTAGGGATAATATTCGAGTTACCACTTACCATCGGGAGGGTCGTATGCTTGTTTGCCTTCTCAATATTATTAAACAATAATTGTGGACTACTATCATAGCTGTTAAGTCTTATAAAAACGTGTAAAGTCTGTCTGTAACACATCAACATTAATATTAGCTAACTTCAATAGCGTTCACGCAAGCCATAGAATAAGTTTAAAATGTCAAATCAAATCCAACGGCTTTCGTGAATATCATTGAATTTTAATTTGCAGATAGAGTATGCAAGCATTATTACTACTCTAGCGTGCAACTGAATATGATTTAGTTAAAATATATCTCGTATAACATCTCCCGGTTCTCAAGCAGTTTAATAAGCTTGGGTCTATTCAGTTGAACGGGAGTATAGTTGGAACAAAGCTTTTCCCTAGCGAGCACTAAATCCTGGGCCATTTATGGAATGCCATCAGGAGCCTTCAAACCCAGTCCGACCCTGGTTATGACACTGTTTACCTGCCATCTTTTGACTTACACTGCATTTTGTTTGATCTCAGGGTGACAGTGGAGGTCCAATGGTGCACGTTGGAACTGATGGCGTAGAAACTCTCATCGGAGTGACGTCCTTTGTGGCTGGTGGCGACTTCGGATGCCATTCTGGACCTACTTCTGGTAAATTTGATATTGATATTTTAATACGGTATAAGAGGCATCGCTCTGGATCTTCTTACTTCATATCTAAGCGATAGGATTCAGAGAGTAGATGTCAATGGAAAGCGTTCGCATGGATCAGCTGTAGCAATGGGGGTGCCACAAGGCTCTATTTTAGGGCCTTTCCTGTTTCTCTTGTATATTAATGATTTACCTCATCTTGTTAAGGATAATCATGAGATAGTATTGTTTGCGGATGACACTTCTTTAGTTTTTAAGGTAAAAAGACAACAATCAGTAATTGACGATGTAAACAATGCTTTATCAAAGATAGTGAACTGGTTTAGTGCTAATAACTTGCTTTTAAATGGTAGTAAAACAAAATATATTAGATTTTTTACAAAAAATGTTAAGCAAGTCAAAACTAGTGTGGTGATGGACAATGAGGAATTGGAAATGGTCAATAAGGTTGTCTTTCTTGGTATAACATTAGACTCTAAATTACAATGGGGCCCACATATAGAAACGTTGTCTGGTAGACTCAGCTCAGCAGCTTACGCCGTAAAAACAATTCGTCAACTGACCGATGTTGACACTGCGCGTTTAGTTTATTTTAGCTATTTTCACAGTATAATGTCATATGGTTTATTGCTTTGGGGTAGTGCCGCGGATATAGATTCAATATTTGTGCTCCAGAAACGAGCTATTCGAGCTATCTATATGATGAGTCCCAAGGAGACACTAAGAAATAAATTTAAAGAGATACATATTATGACGTTACATTCTCAATACATTTACGAAAATTTAATGTACGTTCACAAAAACCAAACGAAATTTAAGAAAAATAGTGATCTCCATAAATTAAATCTAAGGAACAAAAACAAACTCGCTGTGCCCACTACTAGGCTCCATAAAATCTCTAACTCGTTTTCAGGTCAATGTATACGCTTTTACAATAAACTTCCTTTAGACGCAATAGAATTATCAATAGGTAAATTTAAAAAATATGTTAAAACTAAATTATGTCAAAAAGCTTACTATAGTATTTCAGACTACATAAATGATAATAGTATTTGGAAATGAATTGCTCTTCTTATGTGTTTTTTTTATGTACTTTTATATTGTTATATTTTTCATTTTAAAAGATGGTGCACATGAGTTTCTCACCAGCTCTTCTCATAATGCAATACCCATCGGAGCTGGTACTTGGATTGATTTTAATTCGATTCTAAACAGTTTGATTAAAATTAATCTGAGCCCCGGTTATTCAAATCATTGTAATTAGTATAATTTAGTATTATTTATTATTTACTTTTATATCATTTTTTGTAATGTTTTGACGTGTTCAAGCGCCTCCTGGGGCCTATGAAAATAAATGATTTGAATTTGAATTTGAATTTGAATTTAATAGATGGTTCTCGGAAGCCAATTTTCATTAGATATTATTTAATCGACTAAAAATGTCTTTAGTTTATTAAAACTTATTTTAATCTTGCAGTTGCATACAGTACCGTTTTGTAATTGAATAAAATAAATTATTTTTTTCTTTTATCAGGTTTCATCCGAACAGGACCTTTCCTATCTTGGTTCGAAGATATCAGCGGTATAGATTTCGAGAACCTAGATGAAGATGATGATGAGTCTACACCAACGCCGCCACCGGGTGACGGAGACGGTGATGGAGACGGAGACGGTGATGGAGACGGAGACGGTGACGGTGATGGAGACGGAGACGGTGACGGTGATGGAGACGGTGACGGAGACGGTGATGGAGACGGAGATGGTGGAAGTGGAGAATTAGATGACAGCTCCGAATCTGACGAAGATGATGACGACAAATGTTCGTCACAGCTCTTGAAACATCTCCAAGTCAAAGTTAAGGTCAAGGTGTCCTTGAATAAGTTTTTGAAAGCCAAAAAGAAGGTCGTCAAAGACAAAAAGAAGAAGAAGGTTCATCACAAGTCACATTAGTTTATAAATGTTAAAGATTTGAGCTAAGGATAAAATAAATATAAACAAACTATACATACAAACACTGTTTTTATTATTTAAATACGGTTTTATCTTTACCTATTGATGTAATACCGATAACTAAGCAATAACTTAGTGCAATTAAGTCATTAATTAAGTTCTATTATCCTAGATTGGTAGTCGAACTTTTCATTACTAGTAAGCCCTAAGTTAATTATGTTTATTCAATAATTAAATAAACTAATTAATACAATTATATATAGTAAATAAAATAAATGATTGCAGACATAATCTAGTTTGATCTAGTTTTATTTAAAAAAACTTCCAGGTAGTAAGTATTACCTTCAGCAGCACTTGGCAACACTTCCTGTCAGCTGTCAATTGACGCCGAAACCTGCCGAAACGAACGAAATGTCACTTGTCGAAGTTGTCGAATTATTATTATACGTCATACTCAAGCAAGCCAGTATTGGAATCTCAGAAATGTTGTAATTTAGTGCGACTTACAAAATTCAATGAATAAATATTCCTTTTTGAAATGAAATGGAGGGATCAAATACTAAAGGTAAGTTTGGCTATCCATTTCACAGCGTTTTTAAATTAAAAACTTGATTATTTAGTCATGTTTTGAGCTAAGTACCTGTCAGTAAATTATGTGGGCGATACTTGTAATATCATAAATTATCTTTTGTTTGCCTGCGCCTCGCCTGGAGTATATAAGTTATTAAAGTTATTCTCGATTATTTGTACATGTGTTATTGGTTCCAAAAAGTTATTATACATTGTTTTAGAATTATTTCTGAGCTATTATTTGCGATGTTTACTTCCGCGTATAAGTTCTAACTTGAACGATGTTTTCTTAATTTACAATTAGCTTTATAGCATACAATTTATTAGAAAGGCATTTGGCATTCAACACCTGCTATATAAAAAAAATTTATTAAGTATACTTGTCAAGTATACTACAATTTATTTATATCAATAAATAATGAATGAGCCACAAATAATAGAAATAACAAAGCCATTAAATATTGGCCTCGACATTTTATTCTCATACTTATTACATTCTGAAACTCTTTAAATACTTCATTTAAATTACCTTTGTTTTTTAAACAACACAACTGGTGAACAACAATAAGTTTACCCAAAACACAGTATCTTATTATTAACTATATTTTTCTTTCTCACTGGAATGCTTATAATAATTGATAACAGGGCTTGCAATTACCCTAAATTTTACCAGTAATAATACCATATTTTTTATGCCGGTAATTTTGAGTTTTTTTTTCAATAATTAAGCTGGTTAATAGGAGCTACAAAGAGTGAAATTATTCAGCACTAGTTTCATTTGTTCTATTATTTATTATCAACTAGCGACCCGCCCCGGCTTCGCACGGGTACAATGCTGATACTAAATACACTACAGAAAAACTGTGAATGTTGTGTATAAACACAGCGGCCCGCTCCGGATTCGCACGGGTATATAATAATAATATATTATAGCCTATGTCACTCACTGAAAAAATGATTAAAATCGATCCAGTAGTTTTGATTTATTCATTACTACCCGTGGCCCGCACGCGTTAAATTAGGAGTAAAACAATTCCTCTTTCCCTATACCATGAAGATTTCCTGCTATCTTTGGAATATTCATACACAACATTTTTACTTATTTCCTTTTTACATTTCTCAGCTCTATTTTTATCCCGAAGCTGACTGAGTCGAGCCTCACGCTCTATTGACGATTCTCTGTCCCTCTGAACAGGCTCGCTCCCGCGCCGCCCCGACCGGCCGATACCGCCGCAAACTCTACGTCCCGCAATTTTTAAATATATCTGTAAAGGGCAATTTTGATCTACATGAAATGCACAACGTATCTAATGTATTTAATTGGATAAGTAATGATACTGTATCGTTTAAAATAGCTTGGTAAATAACCCATATTTTTTTTGTAATATGTAAAAGATAAAAATGTTTACTGTGGGTTATCTTTAGGAGATAAACATATGCTGTCGCGGACTTTTTTATTCATCTTTTCAAGATAATTATACAATTACGTAGTACATAAATTTGATCTATCTCGTAAGGTTTAGCGTTTGCAATGTAAGCGCAGAAAAATATGTTTGTTACGACATCACATTACAAATCTTTAAATTTCTCGGCTTTTTTCTACTATAATATGCATGTATTATACATAAAAACCTTCCTCTTGAATCACTCTATTCATTAAAAAAAACCGCATCAAAATCCGTTGCGTAGTTTTAAAGATTTAAGTGCACATAGGGATATAGGGACAGAAAAGGCGACTTTGTTTTATACTATGTAGTGATACATAAAAACCTTCCTCTTGAATCACTCTATTCATTAAAAAAAACCGCATCAAAATCCGTTGCGTAGTTTTAAAGATTTAAGCGCACATAGGGACAGAAAAAGCGACTTTGTTTTATACTATGTAGTGATGATTGAACAAAATAAAATAATAATCTAATAATCTCTAATTTCTAAACTGCTTGTAAAAAGAATAATTAAAGAAAAATGAACAACAATTGAAAACAAAAGATACCTGAATATTATTCTCCACACTTGACACTGGCAGTCTTAGCCACCACAAGCTCAGATGCCATAAACAAAAAAGAAACTGCCTAGCTGCTAAGTGCTAGACCAACCCAGCCGTCCTCTTTTGGTGGTGGTGAGTGATACACAAATTGAACTGTTAGACTAGCAGTTTAATATGTGTATAGCTCACCGCACGATCTCGGGTTCAATTCCCGGGTCAGGCAAAAGAAGTTTTTGGATTAAACCACCAGAAAATTATCAATAACAGCATGGCGTTGTTATTGTGGCCGTTGGATGGTGTAAGCTCATCCCCTATCTCATAGGATCTAAATATAACAGGTGAAATGTGGGTGTTGTACACATCTGCCTTACCTGGGATGTTATAATATTCAAATCATTTGTAAATCAGTTTAAACTAAATACATGCCCACTTGTCGGCCAACTATGACACTTTTATAGCCGCTGACTAGTTGGAAAACTAATGATAAGTCTCACCAACTTGTCTACCACTTTTGTAGTTGCAGTGTTGGTCAGGTTTTTTTTGTAGATGTTATGTATAATTAAAAAACGAATGATTAGCTGTTCACTCAGCAATATTTTGCTTATTTTTTGCATCAAGCCGTCACCATCACATCTCACATTACTATAACAACAATACTGTCCTTGAGTTTTAAATCTTGAAACCTGTATGTTTTCAAAGTATCATAAGTGAGAGCAACTGACAATCAACAATATCACTTCATCCTAATGGAAGTTATAAAAATTGAAATGATTTGTCATTTCAATAGTCATGGATCAATATTTTGTTTTGTTGTTAATTATTTCTGAAGTTTTGGATTTGTTCTCTATATTTAGATTTTAATTAAACCTCAGTTTCCTGAGTGTCAGTGATACAGTTATAATTTATTTTGTGGATAGGAAAATATTTTGTTATTTTAATTTGAGGAAAAATTGCAGACTTGTTATTGCTTATACATGTCATATTTAAATACGGTTAGATTTAAAAGAGACTCAGAAGGGATAAAATATTAAAAAAATATAATCTATCAGCCTACAACAACTACTCATAATAAAAATAATATCATATTAAAAATAGAATTATGTATACTCATTTGCTACATACAAAAATGAGATCTAAAGATTGACTAATTAGTTTGTTTTACTGTAAGGTTTTTTTTTAAATGTTATACAAATATTTTCCAGAGTCCCTTAGCTGTGCGGGATGCTTGAACGACATCGGCTATGATGACTATGTTTCTGCACTCAACCAGGACTGGCATCAAGATTGTTTTAGGTAAGATATATATAAATAATGAGATTTTGTTGATAAAAATTAAAAAAAGAAATATATAAGTCATGTGTGAGTCCAAGTATTGCACCCAAGCATCAAATTCTAATTGTGTTCTTAACAAATATAGTTCAAAATTATTGCAATATTATTTATTAAAAAAAACGAAAACAGAGCCCATATAGATAAAATAACTCATGCGGTTTTCTTCAACTTCATATTTTTATAACATTATTATATTTTTATTAAAACTGACGTGAGTTTGTAACATTATTAAAATTGTGAAAATACGGGTGTTACTCACGTAATGTTGGTCTATTTAGTCGACCGCGGTGCAAGACTGGCTGCGACTCAGGCGCGACGTATCGCACTCTCTTGATAATGCCTAGACATATAGGCGAAACCGCGGTCGACTAAATAGACCAACATTACGTGAGTAACACCCGTATTTTCACAATTTTAATTACATTATTATATTTAGTTTTTTTCGTTAATAATATTTAGATTTTTTTAGTTTCGATTTTTTATTGAATTTGATATTTTTATCGTTTATTTTACATTTTTATTAAGTTTTTATTTTCATTATTTTTTTTATTTGTTTATTTACTTAACATATACAATACATATCTAATTAAATAATAATTAATAATTAATTTATAAATACATACAAATGCTTTAAAAAAAAATCATTTAATGTACTTTTTTAATTATTTTAACTTTTTTTGAAATATAATTTTATTAATTATTATCTCATAACTTTATTTATATTAAAAGCATAAAAAAATACATTTAATTAATGTATTTTGTTTTTTTTATCAAAATATAAAGTCTACTCAAATTAACATTTAATCATTCTCTTTTTTTAAATTAATATATATAAACTCACCCAGTAATATAATTATTAAAATATTTTGTGATAGGCATGAGATTAATCTCGCCATTTACTCTTCGCAAACAGTTTACCCTTTTTTTTGCATAGATGGCGTTGGGATCGAGTTAGATCGCGCTATCGAAATGTTCACAGCTCTCGTATATATACTTTTGACGGCGCTCTATAATTTAACTTTGCGCAGAGGCAATATCGTAACCAATGAGGTTTATCCGAGGTGCGATTATTGCTAGTTGAAAACTTTACCAATACCCCGCCGTGTGGACGTGAAATACCGTCCGCGTTGGCAATTTTTGAACGGCTGTAGTGGCCTAATAATACCCAATTTGAAATTACCTAACCTACATAAATACACCAATTGATTATTAATTTGAATTACCAATTGAATGGAATTAGTCATGGGTAACTCGTCGATTTCAAATGAGGATGAGGGAGTACATCATTTTCCCTCGTGAGGTCCTCACGAGGTACACCTCGTTTGAAGTGAGGAACATAGCAATCGCGACACGCGCGATGCACGAGTTACGAAGATAGCCGAAGTGGCCCGACGCCGCGTCGAATGATACCATCCGATTGCGAGTCGCCTCACTCGCTAGGTACTCACGCGTCCGCGCGAGGAGCCGAGGTACCTCGGCTCCTCGCGCCCAATATTGACGTCTCTCTCATACGCATAGTTATTTTTCACTCGTGATTTTGCGCGCGTTTATAATAAGCATTGGAGTTTAACTAGCAATATTATGTCTTATGTTGTAAGACATAAAGTTCATTATCACTCACATTCCGAGTTACTCATTCACAATACTCACTCACTCATTCCCTCGCGAATCGTATTGCAACTATGCGAGGCGCGCGTTACGAGTTTTTCATTCATACTCTTTTTTCGAACGAGTACCTAGTTGAATGAAGCGCCTCATGTTTGAAAAATGAGTAACTCTTTCAATCGTTCTCGGTGAGGACCTCATTTGAAGCGACTCGTGAGTGAGGGACGCATCACTAAATGGAATATGAATGAATGTAAGAGGCTAAAGCCGAACGTCCACCGCCGGCTAAACTAAGTTAGTTTATCTTAGCTCGCATAGTTGAGCCAGTTTTTCATACATGTGCGTCCACCGCTAACTATGCCAGCTAAGCTACGTGAAATGCCCCAGCTAAGTGGAACTAACTTAGTTGTGTGGCCGATCCTTAACTAACTGAGCTAAACTAAACGCCTCTTACCCCCTTGCCTTACCCCTCTGACGCCTGTCGATAGTGTTGTTCATTTGTGTTGACTTATCCAGTATCTATGTTTCCGTTTTTTCTTCATAAAATAAGCAATAATCAATCTTCTTCTCCTATAGCGATAGTCGTCCTCTAAAGTCTCGTCATTACTCGTGTCGTCTTCCATATCACGTCCAGTTAACTCTACGTTCTAGCACAAACTGGTCATCACTAACGCAGTTTTAGTTTATTTATTGGTGGACGGACACCGTAGTGCTAGTTTAGCTTAGCTTAGTTGATTGAGTTTAGTTTTCATTTAGTTTAGCCGGCGGTGGACGTTCGGCTTAAGAGCTTAAATAATATTAGTTTTAACTTACAGTTAATTCTTTGTCATTCAAGACTTTGTTAATATTTTGATTTTAAATTTATTCATTATAATTGATTTTTAAATTATTATTATCAAATTAATAAATAAAATCATGTTAAACTATGTTCAATAGTTACAAATGTGAGGAATTAAAAGTTTTAGTTCTTGTTGTTTTGCGGTAATTCAGACTATAATTATTTTAATAAGACTACTAATATTCCGAACGGATAAGACGAGACAGGAATTTACTACAATATTCCCACCAAGAACCCATAATCGTATTTTTTTTCTTATTAAGTATTACTGTTTTGTGTATTTCGTATTTTTGTTACCATACATTTTCAAATTTGATGCATACATCACGCAAAAAACAGGTTCTGCACCCCTAATCGAATATAAAATATTAAATAGGGTACAGTAAATGCTGTCTTTAAATTTGAGCATGGTCTCATTGTGCATAGGGTTGTTTTTTAACAATAGAGAAATAATTTGACCCAATGGATAGTGGTTAGCGTATCGGTCTCGCGTATGCTAATAATTATTGTATTTACATCAAACTAAGTGCCGATTTCACTGATGTGTTAAAGTCAAGTATAACGGTAAGGTATAGCTATATTTGCCCATACACACATTGAATGAGAGAGAGAGAGAGGAACGAATATTCGTTTATTAAAACCGTACATGACATAAAAAAGCTTGGGGAAATTAGGCCTAAATAGTTGTGACAGTCTTCGGTCTGTGAACCCACCCATCTGACGTTGGTAAAATCCGTAAAATCGTACACACATCAAATTATACATTTCCAGTATTAGCTGGTCTCCCGTTGTAAAGGTTGCCCGTCCAATGGGAGTCCAGCTTTTACTGGCAATGTTGAGCTTGATCTGTAGCCATAGACATCATTGAATGCATTATTAATTAAACATTTGTCATGTTAATAGGTATTTAACGAGAACTTTAATATACAGAACAGGAAAAATAGAAAATATTCAAAGATAGCTGTGTAGTACATGTCATGTCCTACACTAGTTTGTGTGAATACCTATTGTATTGTGAAGTAAATTAAAATAGAATGAAGTTTTTGTAATGTTTGTTAAGTGATGTGGGTTTATTTTGAAAAATAATGTGTAACTCTACAAAAACAGAGTCAAATACTGCAAAAAGGTAAACAGTTGTCTAAACTAATATTATAAAGAAGAAATATAAAATTTTTTGTTTGTTTGGTACGATTTAACTTCAAAACTAATGTACTGTATTCAATTTTTTTTCTCCATTTTAATATTCCTAAGTTACATAGACTAATTTATATTGTGGTACCACGCGGGTGAAACCGGGTTCTTTAGCTAAATGCTTTTGGAGCAAACATGATACAGTTTAGAGTGAAATAGAATTTCACAGCTTTTATTATATTTTTCTTGGCCTTTGGCCTTGGCCTCTCCCTTTGGCTGCCAAGTTTTCCCATACTTACTTATCTCTAGCCTATCATCCTGGAATACGTCCAAGTTGTCTCGCCACGGTTTTTATAACCATATGAAAATAAATGTTTGTTTGTTAGTATTTTATGCTGTACAGTTCTTATACTAATGAATTAGCAATGTATAGCTTAGCCAAAAAGAGAAGACGAAATGGTGAACCCATCGTGAACTTTGCTTTCATAAAACATCTTTTCAATAAATTACTTTGACAACTATGTCATTATGTTGCCAGCAGACATAAATTAGTTTCCTGCAGCGATAGACGAGTGGGAGACCGTAGGACTACGAAGTCAAAGGTCTCGGGCTCGAACCCACGGCACACCTCAGTAAATCGTTAAGATTCGTCTTTTCTAAGATTTGTGTGTATTTATCATATAAATTATTGCTTGCTAACGGTGAAGGAAAACTTTTTGAGATACTTCCATGCCTGAGAGTGCCAAAAAAATACCCGAGTTGGTGACTACGACCTAACCCTTCCCATCTTGAGAAGAGGCCCGAGCCCAGCAATAGGACATGTATTAAATACAGTGCTGCTATTAGTATATAAGTGTATAATGTACACATTTGTCTACAAAGTGCTTATATGTTTATTGTGCATTCGTCAGGTGCTCGGTGTGCGACGCTCAGCTGTCGCTGTGGTACTTCGAGAAAGGCGGGCTGCTGTTTTGTCAGGACGATTACTGGGCGCGGTATGGAGAGAGCTGCCAACAATGTACACAGGTATGATTCTATTTGACACAAGTATGGTGTTTCTATGTATAATACAACGACAAAAGAAACAGTATATTATGTATTAGTATCAGTTATTCTTGTACCTATAGTACAAGCTCTGCTTATTTTGGGACTAGATGACGTTGTGTGAATGTTGTGTGATATTTTTTTTAATGTTATTTTATTCAATAATTGTATTTAATGGTCGACCGGATAGCGGAGTCGGTAGTGCAACTGTCTGCTACGCAGGGGTCACGGCATCGATTCCCGCTCAAGATAAATATTTGTGTGTATGAAAATGGAGTCTTGTCTTGGTCTGGGTGTTTCTATGTATAATCAGTATGTATTAACAAAAAATAAAAGTATATTTATATTATAGACCGACCGTTTAACACGCGTATCGCCTGCGACGTAAGAAGTGAGCGGGGGTAGGTAACGGACTACTACGGCTACACACGGAGTCATTGATCCAAAGATTTATCTCGAGATAGACATTGTAGGCAAAGTAAAAAATATAATTGTAGTATCTGTATTTTTAAAGAAAAAATGAACATTTTAGGAAAAAAATAACTTATTAAAGAAAAAATAACATTTTCAAAATTTTACTATTATTATTATTATTTTCTTTATATATTTCTTAACTTATTTTACATATTATTAAATATGATTTATTTAAAATACAAAAAAACATTTAAAATATAAAAAAAGTGTCCCACCGACATCAGGTGCAGGGACCAAGCTGCCGATGGTTAGGGCTCCAGAGAGAGGAACCTCCTTACGATGCGTGCCGTGTCCAAAAGTCCGTGTTGTTGATTTTTTTTGCAAAACAGGAAGAGCGATTCATCTTGGGATTAATCTTGGTAAACCGTTTACCTTGTGCGTTAATGACCAAGCGTCCGTAACAAAAAACCAACCGTGCGCTGCGAGCACTGCCAGCGCACTGCCGCGCTTGACGTGAGCTCTTTGCACCGCGCACCCCTCTCACCCACCCGGTAACGTCTCGCCCCGCCCCCTTCTCACCGCGCGGGCGATACGCGAGTTAAACGGTCAGCCTATAGTATTAGTTATTCTAGTACCCATAATACAAGCTCTGCTTTGGTCGGGACTAGATGACGTTGTGCGAAAGTTGTGTGATATTAATTTATTGCCCTGAGTAAATAATAAATAACATTCACACCTCCTCTAGTCCCAAACTAATCAGAGCTAATACTTTTGATACTAAAATAACTGAAACATATTGTGGGTATACTTTACGTTGAAAATATATACTTATAAAAGATAGAAACACCTTGACTCAGACCAAGACAGACTTCCATGTGCATGCAAAGTATTCGTCTTGAACGGGAATCGAATTGCACTACTGACTATGAGTGCACGGTTGGCGTAGTAGTTAAAACGGTCGCCTCGCCACTATCAATTGCGCTGGTGTTGTGGGTTCGAACAATTGCTGACGACATTAAATAGAGATTTTTGATTTTGCTCAATAATCCTTCTGCTGCTATCTGTATACCTTGCCAAAGCGTAAAAAGTTAATATTTGCTTAGCATTGTTGTATAAAGTAATCCAATGAATAATATGTATATTTGCACAGGTGATAACTGGTCCGGTGATGGCGGCGGGCGATCACCGCTTCCACCCGGAATGCTTCGCTTGCAGAGCGTGCGCTGCTCACATCGAGGATGGCGAGCCGTATGCCCTCGTCGAGCGGTCTAACTTGTACTGGTACGTATTGTCTATTAACTTTGCGAATGATTTCTACATATTTTTATACTAATTTCTATAGATTGATTCAGTATTTTTTCTGTGTAAGTTTCTATTCAGTAGATAACTGTTCTTAATGGATGAGCGGAAAGCGGATTCGGTAGTGGATCACATTGTACTTAAACATAACAAGTGTAATAAACAAATAAATTTAGATTTTTTACAATGGTCCTAATAACAAGGTCAAATACACACATACAGTCACACAATCACGGGTGTGCTTGTGTGAGTGAATGTGTGTATTTAGCTCTCAGAATAAATCTTTGAAAATCATACAAAGATTTGTCCCATTTTTTTTTTTTTACACTGTCACCATTCTGGTTAATATATTTTTTTATTATATTTATTTATTTGTGAAACAAACACAATTTTTTTTAAAATATAATACACAAAATTATAGCTCCATCGCAATCCAATAAACAAGCAAGTAAACTAATTTTAATTAGTAAATTAGTAAGAGCAGACAAAACAACATTAAATTCATAGATATTCTATCTATGAATTTAATGTTGTTTTGTAAGTGCGGATATCGTTCCAATAATCGTTCCTATTGCTATAAATGAAACGTTTTTTTTCCAGTGGAAGCTGTTACAGCACGGTTCGTTCGGTATCCCATTCCATACGAGTCGTGGAGGTGCCTGCCAACGCTGTGAGAGTGGGCCATTCTACTCCAGGGACGCTCGCAGTTACTGAGTAAGTAGGGATATTGTTGTTTGTATGTTTTCTGCTATATGGAGAAAGTTATTTTTAAAATTTATAGAAAAGAAAGTAAATTTTCTAGGCGGCTCCAGTGAGCTGCTAAAATGAGCTGTCGCACTCACGCCTTATGTGAGACTGTGCGCATTTTCACTGCACATTTGAGCCGCCTTGGAACTTGACTTTATCTATGACTAGTAAATGCCTACATTTGAACTATGTACTTGTTTTTTTATGGAGGTGCTAACAAACAATACGTCGATTTATTGATTAAAAGTATTTTACATTTATTAGTACATTTGTCAATTGAAATCATTCTAATTATAGTCGATTAGACCCTAATAAATAGCCTTATATTTAAACTAACCACATAAGATTCATCCAGATTAACTTTTAAACTTACGCGTTGCATGATTAAATAAAATATATAACGGGAATTAACGCGTTCATGCAATTATTTACCTTTTAGGCTTTACGTTTCGGCTAACAGATTACACTGGCCATTTTCGAAAGCAGACTGGTTCTAGCGGCGCGCCGTCTCCGTTCGTGAGGGCGATGATTTTCTGTCTACCCTCACTTGTTGACTTTTTTCATTATAAAGTCCAGTACACACTACACTGACCGTGTCCGGATTCGCGGATTTCACCGACTGCGAATCAAAGCGAGGTTTTGCTTTTGTAATCACTGGATTCCACGCGGTAGACAATTTATACCCATCTTCCTGATTAAAATTTTTATGTTTTCGAATTTCAATCGCCTCACGCACAACTCTTGAGTAGAAATGGTGATCGGTGGAGAGTACTTGTGGTTGATGAAATTCAATCCAGTGATTAGTGCCTGATTCGAGTATATGCTCTGCAATCGCCGATTTGTTGATCTGACGGTTCTTGACAGCTGCGATATGTTCTTTGACTCTTTCTGCGATGGTCCGCTTCGTTTGGCCTATGTAGGAACTACCGCAGCTGCAGTCGATCTTGTAGACACCTGGTGTTTGCAGAGGTAGGACATCCTTTGGTGTGCCAAGCATGCTGGTTACTTTAGTCCCTGGAGTGAAGATAGTGCGAATGGAGTAGTTTTTGAGCACTGTGCTGATTTTGTCTGTCACTCCTTTGACATAAGGTAAATAGGCTGGCTGCCTGTTCACCTCTGGATGTACGCTACGCTTCAAAGGCCGCTTCAGATTTCCATTCACCTGGTAGCCGTTCTTAGTTAGTACCTCCTGAACATGGTCTAGCTCCTGCGCCACATGTGCCACATAATTGCATGAACGCGTTAATTCCCGTTATATATTTTATTTAAGATTCATCCATCCATTGCCTAAAGCCTGGTTTCACAAATGCATCTCCTCCCCTCTCCGCTTTGATGGAAACCAGGTCTAAGACTGTCTGTCAACTGAGGCGGTGAAGATCGGAGTTATTTAACCACTCCTGTTCGCTCAGATCAAGTAGCAATCGAGTCGTGTTTATAAATTTACCTTCGTTTTCTTACTTTAAAATAAAAATCGAATAAAATCGATGCAAAAAATATTTTATAACATTAAAACATGTCAGATTATTGGAGGTGTTAGCACTTAATCGACGATATACTATTGTGTGTGTTTATTAGGATATTTTATATTATTTATTTTACATTATATTATATACTTACTAACAATATTGACTAACCACATAGTTCGTGCGGCGGCAAGGTGTCGTCAGCAGCGAGGGCATTACTGCGCGCCGTGCTATCCCTGTGCATACAGCTCACCTGCCATAGGTACTACTGCGTGTAGTAGTTTGTGTACGTGTGTGTGTGTGTGTGTGTTGCTCTGTGTAGATAGCTTAAATTGTATTGTTGAATTAGAATGTTATGCATCTCGATCGACGTGTAACAAAATGCGTAAATGTATGCTAGATTTCAATTATTTTAGTAGATTTTTCTTGCGGTTGAACTTAGGCATATGCCATTTGACAATACTCGCAGCGTGTAATATACACATAAACATTGTCTACGAATATTCTATAAATTACTTAATAACTTAAAAACTATTCGTCCTACAAAAAAAATATGTATATTAAAAATAATTGATTAACAGACTTAAAAAAAGTAGGAGGTTCTACATTTAACACGTATATTTATTATGTGTCCGTCATTTGTGAATCTTCTTCGTCGTGTCGATGGCTGAGTCAAGTTTTATTTTGACTTACCATCGTGGTGAGAGGATTAGCCAATTCGCTTTGGAGAACTCGCGAATTGCCCAGGGTGCGCCGGACGTAGGGAATTGTTGTATACGTCACTCGGGAAGGCTCCTTTCATGCAGAAGAAGAAGAATTTGTGAATCGATTTTAATTTTTTTTTTTTATTTGAAACAGTCGGCTTCAAATTGCCACCAAGTCAGGATCTGATAATGAATGATTCAGAGAAATCGAGGGTTACCATTCAATCTTATAGGCTCTTTCCGTTGTTTCACAATTGCCACAGAATCTTAACCTTTGCACCAACTTTCCAACAAAAATAACAAAAAAAAACCGACTTCAAAAAGTAGGTAAACTAAAAAGCAAATAATAAATTTACTTCGCACAAAATAATACGTTTTTTCATTTATGTAGATATAAATTATTAAATAATTATTTTATAATTCTGAAGTCGGTGCCAAGTAAATCGGATAATTAAGAACAAATATTCAGTCAGAAAATAGTTGTTAAAAATATAGTTTAAAAAAACTAAAAAAACACGCTTTTAAAGCACATCAAACTAAAAAGTGAAAAATAATTCTTATTATAACCTGAAAATAATAATAAACGAAAAATACTAGTACTATTGTGAAAAAAAGCGTGGGTCGCTCGATAGACGAAAAATATGGCACAGCGCCCCACGCTTTTTTTCACAATAGTACTAGTATTTTTCGTTTATTATTATTTTCAGGTTATAATAAGAATTATTTTTCACTTTTTAGTTTGATGTGCTTTAAAAGCGTGTTTTTTTAGTTTTTTTAAACTATATTTATTTTTCACTTTTTTTAGTTTTTTTTTAATCCTGGCGATCCTAATCAGGATAATGAGATAAATTTATGAAATTATTATATTGTCGCTGATTCTTTACAAGTGTAGAAAGTTTGAATTAAATCTGTCCGTTTAAAGTGGGTCAAAATCGAGTCCAAAGGAGTCGGTTACATACAAACAAACAAACAAACAAACAAACATACAGGTGAAGCTAATATAAGCGTGTTAAAAAGATTGGTATTATCTTTACAGAGTTATTGTTTACTTGGCACCGACTTCAGAATTATAAAATAATTATTTAATAATTTATATCTACATAAATGAAAAAACGTATTATTTTGTGCGAAGTAAATTTATTATTTGCTTTTTAGTTTACCTACTTTTTGAAGTCGGTTTTTTTTTTGTTAAAAACAATTTTATTTTACGATTTTTAGTGATGGGTAGACCGAGCAAGAATGTTTCTCGAATGAGGAGACGACGGTTACTTGCGACGGAAAACTTATTAATAATAATCCCCGTACTCCTAACCGTTGAGGAGTTGTACCTTTCAGCATCAGCTCAGCAACTTAAAATGCAAATACCCAAGTAGTTTTAGGTAATATACGAAAAACAATATAGAAGCGTTTGAAATTTGAGGGTTACCCTTTATTTCTCTAGGATCCCATCATCTAATTATGACCTCATAATATTATAAATATACATAAGTAATATCCAACGTCTCGCCTCATCTGTGTATAACTTGAAAGAATACAGTAAACGGCCTCAAGGAGCCTATATTTAAAGAATTATCCCCGTACTCCTAACCGTTGAGGAGTTGTACCTTTCAGCATCAGCTCAGCAACATAAAATGCTGACTACTAGATGCAAATATCCGAGTAGCTTTAGATAATATACAAGAAACAATATAGAAGCCTTTTAAATTTGAGGGTTCCCCTTGATTTCTCTAGGATCCCATCATCAGAACGTGACTTAAAAAAAATGGGACCACATGACAAGTATATCCTTTCAAACAAAAAAAAAATTTCTCAAATCGGTCCAGGCGTCTTCGAGAAATCGGCGAACAAACATAAAAAAAAAAAAATACAACCGAATTGAGAACCTCCTCCTTTTTTTGAAGTCGGTTAAAAATATCAAAACAGATTATTGACTCGTAATCACATCCGGAATCAGAAGATCAAAACATTGGTTTTACCTACCTAACATTGTTTATTCATTGGCAAAACTTATCTTATCTTCTTACATCAATTTTCCTGATAAATATCCAGATGGTTAACTCGATAGAAATTGTACAATTAATCTGCCAGTTATGTTCCGTTATCAAGATAGGAAGGGAGTGTCAATGAAATATTTTGCGATAATAGGGGAAACATAGCCAAAAGAGCAGATCAGTAAAGTACATAATTTTCCAAAAAAAAACTGAAGTCAATTGCAAAAAATGTATTAAAAGTAAGAAATACTTAAGTAATATTCAACGTCTCGCCTCATCTGTGTTTAACTTGAAAAAATACAGTAAACGGCCTATATTTAAAGAATAATCCTCGTACTCCTAACCGTTGAGAAATTGTATCTTTCATCTTCAGCTCAGCAACATGAAGTGCTGACTGCTAGATGCAGATAACTTATTATAATATTATTAAAACCGACGTGAGGTGAAGACATTATTATTGAAAATACGGGTTACTCACGTTACTTTAGCCGGGATATGCCGACTAGTTTCGAATCTAATACGTAGATTCATCAACTGGGCTGTTATTCGCGTGTCGTCACCTCCGCGCGACGTCTAGCGCGGAGGTGACGAAACTAGTCGGCATATCCCGGCTAAAGTAACGTGAGTAACCCGTATTTTCAATAATAAAGATAACTTATTACTCATAATACCCGAGTAGCTTTCGGTAATATATTAAAAACAATAGAGAAACCTTTAACATTTGAGGGTTGCCCTCGATTTCTCTAGAATCCCATCATCAGATCGTAAAATGAAAATGGGACCACATGACAAGTATACACTTTCAGACAAAAAATGTTCTTAAATCAATCTTCGAGTAATCGGCAAACAAACATTTTTAAAAAAATCTTTTATTTGAAGTTTTGTTAAAAATGGGTAAACCGTGTTTAATATAACGAATTCCCCGCAGATAAAGTCCTGGGAAACAGCTATTATTATAATAAAAAAACATAAACTGATCAAATCATTAACAGCACTTTGCTATAGTCAAAGGCTATCACCCAACAATATAATAAATATACAACAGAGGCAAACAGTGAATGAGTCAGAACACACAGTAATCGATGCTGTTATTGCTATGTTTTGACACCAATCTGTCACGTACGCATAATTATACGTCAGCGGAACGTATTTTATGCCTATTCAACGCCGCGTTGGTCTAATGGTTCAGGAATGCGGGCTCTCACCGCAAGGTCTCGGGATACACATAACACTTTTGCTCGACTCGACTAGAGAGTATAGGATTTACTATCTCTATAAATGGTAAGAAACTGCCAACATATTAATGAAGTCGACTGTACCTTATTTTAAAAGTATCTTTCACAACAACCACTAGTGTCTTAGCCGTGGTTTCTATAAATGATTTGGTGTGCACATGCTCTGAAAGACAATTTTCCCTTCCGTAAATAAATGAAACGTATGTAGGTACTAAGCATAATGTACTATCTGACCAATAGATGCATAATCCACATTCATAATAATTTAGCGAAGACGTTTCAAAACATCTTAGTCTAAATAAGCTTTACAACTAATAACCAATTTCATTTAAATTAGTGAAAGGTGTCATTTATACAAAACTAATCTAGAGTCGAAACAATCCAGGTTGTCCCCCTCTTTTGCTGTTATAATTATAAATTCCATTTAAAATAGTTGCAGGTGTTAAGTTTAAGCAAAACTAATCTAGAGTCGAAAAAATCCAGGTTACCTCTTGTGCTGTTATCTTTCTATGGTTTTTTAAATGTCTCATAATACCGACATACAATTTTGTCATTATTTTAAAACAGGTAGATTAGATTCTCGGTAATGCCGCGGGACTACCTTGACTCAAAGAGCGTGAATTTAACTATAGACAACTTTAAGTTTTCAATTACATTATTCCCACTGCGCGTCACAGATAAAATTCATGTCAAATTTTAGGAATGTATGGGATTTGACAGCTTCTACCCGGTCCGGGTAAAATATCTGTTAATTAGATACTTAGGTACTATATAATTATTCAAATTTATGATATTCATTTATACAGGGTGTCCCATATTTAATGGATAATCCTTTACCTGCAGATTGGGGGCATCACGCCTGATAGGAAAATGCAAAATTTGTAGAAAAAAAGTATCACGGATTTTTAAATATCGAACATTTTCAATTTTTTCACAAATTAGCCACTTTCGTCCACTCTTCTTGATGCCATGTTCGTAAATCTTAGAATTTTTCAAGTCTGTTTTTGGAATTCAATTCTTGAATAGATGTACTATCAAATTTACTATCTTATTATTGTACAATTATTTTATTTAAAAAACTACAAAGATTAATCAAAAAAAAAATTACATGACATTTTTTTTTACAAAAAGTTTGAACCCTTATGGTGTAAAAAAAATGTATGGAGACCTGTGTGCCCATCACGGAAAAAATATGCCAGTTTCATTGTGATTCTAAAATGGTATAAAATAATTTTATATTTTTTTTTATTTATATAAATAATGTGAGAAATTATGACCAGGATCCGATTTTTTTTAAATCACTTTCTACCAAAATGATATCCTAGTTGATAATATAGTTACTTAAGCGTATTAAACTAAATTAAATAATTACGAACAAGCATAACTTTTATAAAAAACAGTATTTGGAACGATTGACAGCGATTATAAATCTTATAATACCTATCTATGAAAGTATCGATTAAGATCAAAATACTGAAAGTAATTAAACACTATTTTTTTTAAATTTTGCTCATCACTTCTCTCTGGTTACGAAAAAAAAAACGCTGACACTCAAATGTGTTCTGTAAAAAAGGCGCTCAAAATTTCGAAATTTGCGGATGTGAAATTTTCAGTTTTCTCTAAAAGATTTTATGATATTGTGCTGTGACTTCAGACTTGTTTTTTGCTACTTGAATTTGGACTTATCAACATCGGCAAATTAACAAACGATATTGTGCTGTGACTTTGGATTTGTTTTTGCTACGAGAATTGAGACTTGTTATCTTCTTTTGTACAATGCCGCGATATCTGTAGGTATACACCAGGAGAGTATACACAAATGCATTTTATTTCTGTTTTTTGTAAAAGTTATGCTTGTTCGTAATTATTTAATTTAGTTTAATACGCTTAAGTAATTATATTATCAACTAGGATATCATTTTGGTAGAAAGTGATTTAAAAAAAATCGGATCCTGGTCATAATTTCTCACATTATTTATTTAAATAAAAAAAAATATAAAATATTTTATACCATTTTAGAATCACAATGAAACTGGCATATTTTTTCCGTGATGGGCACACAGGTCTCCATACATTTTTTTTACACCATAAGGGTTCAAACTTTTTGTAAAAAAAAATGTCATGTAATTTTTTTTTTGATTAATCTTTGTAGTTTTTTAAATGAAATAATTGTACAATAATAAGATAGTAAATTTGATAGTACATCTATTCAAGAATTGAATTCCAAAAACAGACTTGAAAAATTCTAAGATTTACGAACATGGCATCAAGAAGAGTGGACGAAAGTGGCTAATTTGTGAAAAAATTGAAAATGTTCGATATTTAAAAATCCGTGATACTTTTTTTCTACAAATTATGCATTTTCCTATCAGGCGTGATGCCCCCAATCTGCAGGTAAAGGATTATCCATTAAATATGGGACACCCTGTATATTCTTATCTATCGCATTAGGTTTAAGTGCCTGTTAAGATAGGTTAAGCTGTGGTAAATAAATAAATAAAAATCTATTAAATTCGATTGTCCAATAGTTGCAAAAGTGTAACCGTTAATTTTCTTCATATTACATTTTTTTCTTGACTGCGTCCATATTACCTTATGACAATTTCAAACGTAACGTTTGTCAAATGGGTCATGAATCTATTGGTCTTGTAGTACCATGTATAAAACAACATATTTATATAACTATATGAATTTATGATATAGTTTCCTGCAATTAGTCATCTGGTATCGCAGTGAAATTCATTACAGCTAATTATTGTATTGTGCACGACGCATTTAACTTTGTGTTATATTCAATATACTTTCGCATATTACTATAATTATGCATAACTTCTAAATAAAAAAAATAAAAAAACTTATGTGCTTTATATAAGTAAGTAGTGTTAATTATTTAAAAAGTGATCCTAAAAAACGACTAATTGTGTAATAATTGTTGTTTTATTCGATTCGGTTCAGTGTTTTTTGAGTAGGTAGTATTTGCGCTTTGTATATTATGTTTGTCTGGTAGTATATGTGTGTATGCATAGTGGTGTGAATATAGTGTTGAATATATTTTGGATAGATGGGGCTAGTGATAAGGTAAAGTATTGCTTTGTGTTATACTGAAGGCATAGTTTAACTGTTTACTACTCGTGCGCGATTAGTCGATAGTATCAACGTATTGCGCACGTGTAGTAAGTATCAACTTGATATCTTATTGATTATTTTTATAGCATTTAGCTATGCTTAATAAATTTTACTAAGAAACAGTTGAAAAAAAAATTGGGACCGTCAGGATTTGAACCTGCGACCTTCTGCTCACCGGGCAGCCTCTTTAACCAACCAGTTACGGTCGCCTCTTGCCAAAACCCTAAATTTTTTAATGGTATGTTACGACATTTCGTGACGTCACATTCATCTATTTGTTTTTATCTTAAGTAGGATACAAACCGACAAGGCGAAGTTACAATCAACACTAATGTACAGATAGCGCGCGAGTTGAATGCAGTTGGGGTCTGAGGTAAAGAGCGGGAGCACCTCCCCCCGCTATCCGCACGCCCCACCTCACGCGCCTGCAGTGGAGTGATGTGCCATCCTTGTCAACTATCGTACGTTTGCCGTGTTATTGTGTTAATACTGAAGTTCCCGTGTTATTTTTTATTTAAATAATGACTGATCCGAGTCCATCAAGTTCGTTACAAGAAAACGTAAAAAGGTTAAAAGAAGTTACGGAGCTGGCGGTTTCTCAGGTTACAGAGGAAGATTGGCGTGGCTTCGATGATCACGTCATAATTTTAGAAGAAAATTATTGGCAAAGAGATGGATTAATTGAAGATACCATAGATCGATTCGTCATTGAGGTCAGCGACGGCGAGTATAGTGACACCGATTCAACCATATCTGCCATTTCTGAATCTGTTTTTTTTTTTTTATTTCGTTTTGTGAAATGATTATTAAAAACGTGTGATAATTATGATATTGTTTTTTTTTTCATCATGTTAACCTAGTGTAAAAAATAAAATTAAACTTATAATATAACATTGTTTAAATTTATCGACATTCATTACTCATTGTGGTCATCAATAATTATAATTAGGTCACAGCACTACCGCATTCCTAAGCTCTGCATTCAACTCGCGCGCTATCAGTAGTAATGAATGAACGCGTACGTCCCGATCCCATACCTTTTTCAACTGTTTCTTAGTATATCAACTTGCAACTAGCACTCTCCGTCCGCTACGAGCTTATGTACAGCATCACTGAGTTCACACTATAATACGACTATTCAGTGTTAATACTGAGTGAAATACAGCGCTCATGTCTCAACTTATCGGATATTCCTCTCATTCGTGTAGGTTTGTTCTGTCTATACTGTTAATGCTGGTATACATTATTATTGTTATATGATATAAATAAGATATCTATGTAACTGCCGCTTGTTTTTATTCTGAGTGCTTTTTAATCTTGTGCTTGCAGCTTTATTGCTTCTTTTTAATTCTTATTGAAATGAAATCAAAATATATTTATTCCTTAGATTTCACAAAGCGCTTAAAATCGTCATACAAAAATTAAAAGTAGCAGTAAGTATTTATTGTTAGTATAGTATGTGGTAATAAGTAGTTTTTCTAATAGATTTATATAGTGTAGTGTTTATTGTAACCGTTATTCATGAAAAAAAATGTTAAAAATGGTTTGTTATATTATTATTTTTTATTGTTTCATAAACCAAAAAAAACTTAACTAAAAAGTAGGTTGTATACACAGACCTATATGACTTACATTTCTGTGGTTGTATAGGTAATTGGTTAAATAGCTGGTTAGTTATATTTATAACATTGAACGCGGTCGTACTACAATCTCGATCACGCCATGTATTTTCCTGTGCAACTGTCCTAAAAGCTGACGTCTGAAGGTGACGCCATCAAACAATTTACGATTGCTCTTTCCTCGCGGTGAGCCCTCTCGTTAGTGGCGTTGCGTGCCTCGGGGCCCCGTATAAAAAATATTTGGGGGCCCTTTTGAAAGGTAAAGATTTTTCACAAAATAAAAAAAATGTTACATAATATTATATTTATTCATCATAATGTGTCACTTTTACCATATTTTTACAAACAATTCAAATTAAATATACACTCTTCTTGCCTTTTTTGGCAAACCGATTTATGACATAATTTATAGCTGATGAGGACTTTAGTTTTTCTAAAGTTTATTTTGGACAATTCTGAGAGGTCTGACAGGCGTTCATGTCCCATCGAAGTTCTTGGGTATTATTTTACTTTCTTACTTACGCACTTTTGTGGCCCTCGTATGCCGGGGGCCCCAAATGTTGAAGAAATCTTATACAGATTGCCTTTTCTGAAAAGTTAAGTCTCTCGTAGTCTATTCAGAACAGCATGCATGTCGTAATACAATCCAGATTACGCCAGCTATTGAGCCAGATTACGCATCTTGCCTGAAGGATGACGTCTAAAGGTGACGCAATCAAATAACGTTAGGATAGCTCTTTCCTCTTAATGAGCTCTCTTGTATAGACTTTCAAAGTCATCCTGTATGCTTAACACGTCATCAATGTACGGCTCCCCCACACAGCTGCATTATTATCGCTGATAATACCGGATGCGTTATTGCGATATCTATTTTAGTACATTATGTATTGAACGGCGACAATGTCGTGTGACTTTGTCGCGATAATAACGATGCAAAAGAAGTAGGACGAATGCGTTACTTCGTCCTGCTATATAAGTTTTAGAGCTTTGTATTGGCACGCTTGCGATTGGGGTCTCACAGCTGCGTTATAATTAGTATAGATAAAAATAAAGATCTTGGCGGTTTGAAGTTGGCTTCAGATGACCAATGGACGGACAACGCGCTCGAGCGTGACCAATCCCGACCTGTGACGTTTCATTTGCAGGTAACTACATAACTGCCAAGATCTTTGATTTTATTCATACTTGTAGTACTTCAAGGTCGAAATTTGATAGATACGACTGTTTTTATATTTACCTGAGATTTTAATCTGATTTTACACAGCTTGATTAAAATTAATCTAAGGTTATTCAAATCATTGTAATTAGTAAATTTAGTATTATTTATAATTTATTTTTATATCATTTTTTGTTATGTTTTGACGTGTTCAAGCGGCTCCTTGGGCCTATGAAATGAATGATTTGAATTTAAATACCAGACAATAAAAATACAGCAGTGTGCAAAGAATCGAGACACGTTTTTATTATTGATCAAAATTGCATGTTTGGTTGCAGACATTACAGAATAACAAATATTATTATATTCTGTTTTGTGGCTACTGTTATTCAATAAAATACGTAATATAGGGATAATACCCTTGAGTGTTATTTAATTTTTTTGTGCAAGACTTTTACTCCGTCCAATATACATAAAAAATTACAATATTTTTTAATAAGAAGCTTTTACAAAACTCGAAAGAAAAATTACGTTCTATTGCAACTAATTTAGAGGAAAACGTTTTTACTTTTAAATAAATTCTATTGTTATAGTTTTTAATTTTGTAATTATAGAATACTTTATTAAGTTTTTTATAATTACATTTTTTTAACTTCTAATTGATTATTTTTATAGCATTTAGCTATGCTTAGCAAATTATACTAAGAAACAGTTGAAAAAGATCGATCAGATGCTTAATCAGTTGAGTCACGAAATGACGTATCATACAGTTGAAAAATTTAGGATTCTGGCTAGAGGCGACCGTAGCTGGATGGCTAAAGCGGTTGCCCGGTGTGCAGTAAGGTCGCAGGTTCAAATCCTGCCGGTCCCAAATCTTTTTCAACTGTTTCTCAATTATTATTTTTTTTTAAAGTAGGAAGAATTATATTCGTCCTTTATTTTATACCATAGCATCACGCCTATATTACGGAGAAGAAGTTTAGTAAAGTTGTGTGTGGTATTCTTGGTTTGCACTACATACTTATTTGTTATTGTTAAATTCTATGTCATTCGCAGGATCGACTCATCATGCGGTTTGCTGACGCTACACATCGGTGACAAGATCTTGGAAATCAACGGCACTCCCGTCAGAAACAGGCCTTTGGATGACATCGAGAAAGCCCTGGCCAGGCGAGATGCTGTCATACAGGTATTGTTATAAAGAAATAGTTCTAGTTAAACATAATTTAAAAAAAAAACCGACTTTAATTACAAAAAATGCACTATAATGTAAAAAATACTTAAGTAATATTCAACGTCTCGCCTCATCTGCGTATGACTTGAAAGAGTAAAAGAAAAGGCCATAAGGTGTAGATATTTAAATAATTATTTACGTACTCCTAATAGTTGAGGAGTTGTGGGCGGTTTGTTCGTGCTCAGATGTAGAACATGTACAGAATGGAGAATCGATTAGCTTAAACGAAAATAGTTTGCTCTTAAAATTGCCATGACCCGTCAGGAATTGAGCCACACAGTGATTAACCTCTAGCCATGGTTTCGCAAGTCTGTCGCGAATGGATGGAAAGAAATGATAGAGGTGACGGCCCTTAGGTGATGTGTCCCAGCGTTGCTGCCATTCGTCTATGAGGTGGTTATAGACATCCGTTGGATTATTAAATAGTCTTGTGATCTTTGTGCGGTCACGAGGTCCTAGAAAGCTGTTATTGAGATCATCGCGCGTAGAATAATACATTGCCGCGCGTCTCTGGACCTCGAGATCGACCGGAAATACACCTGCCAGTACCGGTAAAGCCTCGGTGCTAACTGTCCTATAAGCCTTGCATAAGAATATCAATGCGAGACGTTGACTTTGAAGCATTTTGCGGCGTACAGCACCGACAGTGGCCCTGTCAGCCCATACGGGCGCACCATAACACATAGAACCAAGATAAGTAGCACTGTAAATGATTCTTAAGGTTTTAAAAGAAAGTCCCCATGTCGCAGTCGATATTCTTGTCAAGGCGTAAAAACTATTCTTAGACTTTTCCCCTACAGCTCTAATATGTTCTACAAACGAAAAGTTTCTTTCAAGAACTATGCCTAAGTAACAAACAGAATCTTTATTTTTAATAGTTACGTTATCAAATTTAATACGAGGAGGTGTTTTTAGATTACCTTTTAAAAGTAGTTGAAAAGTTTTCTGTGGCGCAAAGCATAAGCGATTTCTTTCCCCCCATTTCAAAATTAAATTTAGACAAGTGTTAGCTAAACGTTCAAGTCCTACTCTAGTGTTAGATTGTAACAGTAAAAGGCCGTCATCGGCATATCCCGTCAGCGAGCAGCCCGATGGTAGAGGCAAGGTAAGGAAGTCATCAAAACCTAGATTCCATAGGTATGGACTCCATACTATGGAGCTATGACCGAACCCTGAGGGCAACCCATTGTTAGCGTCTTCGAGGCAGCATGGTGGCCAAGTTTTAATTTAGTGGTTCCTTGTGAAAAATACGAGTAAATTAGTGCGTAAATATTACTATAGCAACCGCGAGCTTTTAACTTGAGGAGTAACATTGGCCACCATGCATTATCGAAGGCGCCAGAAATATCCAGAAAAATAGCCAGCACGTATTCAAATTTTGAAAGAGCTACGGTTTTTCTAACTGATAACACAGCATCTGCTGTAGATTTACCTAAAGTGAAACCAAATTGACTGGCACAGAATTTTGCACCACCCGGTATAAGCCGAGGAACAATGAGCCGCTCCAAGAGTTTGCCCAGGGCTGGTAGCAACGTGATAGGCCGATACGACTTTGGATCGTCTTGTGGTTTATCACCTCTTTTTGGAATGATCCTTATATAACCACAGCGCCCCGCTTTGCTCTGGAGGGAAGTAAAGATACATACTTTCCAACTCCAACTATATACTTCTGATTAAATTCGTTGCGGGTTTCAAGACAATTTTAACTCTCCCTGGGATTGCCCGTGTGTCATGCACGGTGCCTTTCAGTTGGTTACCGCTGTAGATCCTGGCGTCACAGGAGTCACAGTGGTGGGCGTGTGGGTGGGATTATATCCCGTAAAGTTGAGGAGTTGTACCTTTCAGCATCAGCTCAGCAACATGAAATACTGACTGCTTGATGCAAATATCCGAGTAGCATTAGGTAATTAAGTTTATACGAAAAACAATATAGAAGCCGAGTAATATAAAATTCAAGGATTGCCCTCGATTTCTCTAAAATTCTATCACCACATCGTGATCCGATGAAAATAGGTACCACATGACAAGTATACTCTTTAGCGATGGGCATTATCGGCTATTTCTGCCAACGGTTGTCGTAGCGATTTTTCGATTCAATAACGGTATTGACAACCGTTGCCGAATATCGGTATTGTAGCTCTATAATTATATAGTTAGTTGATAACCAATTAAATCAAATCAAATCAAGTCATTTATTTTGCAAGAATGTAGTACAAATACAGGTGTTAGTAATTAAACAATGGTTCAATACATTCTACCATAACAATGGCGTGCAAAAAAATTAAAATATAGGAGTCATGCAGTAGAAATTCAACTTTCTTAGATTACATTTTAACAATAACTATTATAATATTAATTTCATTCTCAATTCAATTATTCATTATTACATAATTATTAATATCATTCTTTATATGTCATATAATCTTTAATACAGTAAAAACATTTATCTAATAACCATTTACTTAATTTATTTTTAAACATTGGTAAAGGCAAGTCCTTAAATACAGTCGGTAATTTATTATATATTTGAATGGCATTAATGTAAGAGTTCCTTTTAAATATCTCTAGTCTACACTGAGGAAGGTGTAGTTTGTATTTATTTCTAGGGATTGTTACATTTCTTTTAGTTACCTCAGATTGCAGATTAAATTGTTCAGAATGTTGTCTAACAAACATGCAAACTTCTTTGATGTACATACAAGCCAAGGGTAAAATATGAAACTTTTTAAATATAGGTTTGCAGCTATCCATATACCAGGCTCCTGTAATTGCTCGTACGCATTTTTTTTGTACTCGAAATACCCTTTCAATTTCGACTGAATTTCCCCATAGCAAAATTCAGTATGCAAGCACAGAGGATAGATACATATCCGTGGTACGCACTTAGTGCCGCTTCCGTCGATACCGATATTCGCAGCCTTTTTATCGCATATACAAATTTATTTAATTTATCGCAAACACTTTCTATATTTTAATGTAGTTTAAAGTGAACGGTTTTCGGCTACGGTTATTGTTAGTTCGGTTTTTGGTAGATTTTGTTGGCAGTGTCGCGTCAAAGTTAGTAGGTATATAATATTTAATAGCCGTTGCTAGTTATTTCGACATCGGTACAGTACGTTAGAGGTATGGTAACCGTTTTCAGTTACGTTTTGGTATAACGGACACATGACTAATACTCTTTCAGACAAAAAATAATTTCTCAAATCGGGTTCGAGTGGGCATTCGAGTAATCAGAAGCAATCGAATTGAGAACCACCTTTTTTTGAAGTCGGTTAAAAATAAGCTCAAACATAATGGCTTTATCTGTCCTGTAATCTATATTACACCTCCTAAAAGCTAAGGCTTCCTAAGGCTCCATTTTACTTGTACAAAAAGGTTACGCCAGCTACTCGCCCAATCTGACATGCGCAAACCGTTTGCTAGTAAGACACGTTGGTTAGCAAAAAAACCCTTGACAATAAAGATTCATTTTGACTATACGCGTGAATCTACAGAATGGAGTGTATGAATAAGACAAAAACTACCCAAACATTGTCACTACAACATTAGGTAAAACAGATTCGTCATGCGTTCAGGGGCTTAAATGTTGACTTACCTACCTGGATTCACGAATTCTATGTGTCATTGTTTAATATGCATGTAATGTTCGGTTCAGTCACGCCCATAATATGTTTAAACATGTTGAGAGAATTTAAAGAATCATTTCTACTACTGATAGTTTGCTTATGAAAAATAAAAACAATATTGGGGGCGGGACAAATACAAAGTCGTAGGATGAGGCAGTGTCAAAGATGCTACATCTGCTGCCCGTTCAATAAATTTCCGTAAAAATATATAAAAGCGTCGCGACACAAAATAAAAAGAAAAGACAGGACGCGGATAATACACAGGCACGACGCTTTAATGAGAAACATACAGAAGAGACATAACGTGACAGAGGTACGAGGGTAGTTTTACTTTGCAATTGTTCGGCTTTCGTTCGTGCCCAATCCTTTTTTATATACTTTAGCCACGAACTTGATTCTCAAACCCCAGACTTTGTACTTTCTCCCTAGGTATAATAATCTATTTAATAATACATGCAATTATTGAATGCTATAAAACCACAACAACGTATTCTCTCTCGCGATAAAAATCAACTAACCTATCCATCTTTATTTTCAGTTAACAATAGAACACAGTCCAGAAACGTCCACAAAGCGTCCGCACACAATCAACACAACACACACACTCTCACACACAACACCGCACTCACACATTCTCTCACACACAACACCGCACACAGACGAAGATAAAACCAAACAGGAGCTATCGCCTGTCGAAAGAAAGATATTCAGCAAAGAAGACTTGAAAAGACATTCCGAGGATTTAAGAGGGAAAGAGAAGGAGATAGAAGGGAGGAAAGAGAGGTTGTTTAAAAGAAAGGGAGAGGATGGGGGGAAGTGGGTAAATAAGCGACGGCAGACTCCGTCCTCCCCGCTGTTAGGAGATAAGGAGAGGAGTAGCAGTATGTCGAAATTGCTTGATGTGTGAGTATTCTAATTCATTATTTATGTGTTAAAGGGACTTAAGATAGATACATAAATGTATTTTTGAATTTAATGGACCACTAATCTAACTGTGGTCTGGCGGCCACTCTTAACGATTTATTAAATGCAGAAAAGTGTGGTAGATATGTATAACAGCCACGCTTTACCGGTTATGGGACTCATGTGATTAGCCAAGCGCCATCGAATCCGAATAGAACCCATGACATTGCGTTGAGAGGTCGCATATGCTAAATAAAAGACTTATTTGATTAAGAACTGTTTAATTAAAATATTGAACTGCTACGACCGGATGGCGGAGTGGGTAGTGTACCTGCCTGCTATGCTGAGGTCGTTGGCTCGATTCCCACTCAAGACAAATCTTTGTGTGCATTGGGGTTTGTCTTGGTCTGGGCGTTTTTATGTGTAATAACACCCATAGTACAAGCTCTGCTTAGTTAGGGACTAAATGGCATTGTGTGAATGTTTTGTGATATTTATTTAACTTTATAGTGTGGATGGCGTAGAGGAGGAGCCTAGTGGCGTCCTGCGTGACCTGAGCCGAGCGCGGTCCTTCCGAGTGGAACCTGCTGCTGGACAGAAGGTGTTCCGAGCCTGCGACTTGTTACAGGTAACATTCTAGTATTATTAAATATAGTTAGTTGGGCCTAGAATCTTGAATCTTTACACAAAGGTTCATTAATAAGGGATTTTTGGAAATGCCCACCCCTAGGGGGCGAAAAGTGGAATAAACTGCACAGCCGAAACTACTTAACTGGTTTTCGCCTTAAATGTAGAAACTAATGTGATAAATACTAAGAAACAGTTAAAAAATAGTGGTTAAACTCTGCCTGGTGTGCAGAAGTCGCATGTTCAAATCCTGCCCGTCCCATAATTTGTCAACTGTTTCTTAGTATAATTTGCTAAGCATAGCTAAATGCTATAAAAATAATTAATAAGAAGTAAATGTGATAAAATTAGAAATTAAGATAAAATATTTAAACTAAAAATTGCCATATCAAGTAAATTCGATATTGGTTGATAATATAATCCCGCTGTTTAGTCCTAGATCTAAGAAGATCTAGTATTTATTTTATGTCTGTGTTTCCAGGGTGAGCTGCTAGGCTCGGGGTTCTTCGGCGAGGTGTACAAAGTAACGCATCGTGATACCAATGAAGTGATGGTGCTCAAACAACTATACAGGGTGGACGAGGATGCGCAGAGGAACTTTCTTAAAGAGGTGAATAGAACTCTGTGTTTTTTTGAACAGTTAAGTTAAGTTTTTAGCTGTGATAGAGTGCGAACTAATAGGTAGAAACCCAATAAGCAATTTGACGATAAAAAAATTACTACGAATTTTGGGGTTTGATTTGGAAAATTATTTCATTTGAGACCAGTGAACTCTGTGGTGGAGCAAGAAAAAATCTATTGAGTGTACTTAGTTTTGTGGCAGATCCAAAGTCTTGATAATATAATAAAGTATTTTAGTATTATTAAGTTGTACAATATTTAAAGTGCAAGAAGATTTAATATAAATATTAACATGTATGATGTTGACAGACTGCCTCGATGGTCTAGTGGTTAGCATATCCCCCTCTCACTGCGAGGTCTTGGGTTTGATTCCCTGGTCTCGCAAAGTGTTATTTGAGAACGGGAAATTCTCAATAGCTGCACGCAGTTGTAATTGTGCCCGGTGGATAACGATAGGCTCATCGCCATTCCCATGGGTCCTAAACATAACAGGTGAAATGTGGGTATTGTTCATCCGTTCACACTCTTTTGGGTAATATAGGCTAGATAATAATAATAATAATATTCTTTATTGACATAATAGATTAACAATTTGTGATAGAATCTCTGACACCCACGCTAGTAAAAACTGTGTTGCAGGTGTCAGTGTCTTCTCCTTAACCAGTTCACATAGGTTTTTATATCAAAGAGAATAATAATACAAGTAAAAATGCGTGTGTGTGTGCGCGCGTGTGTGTGTGTGTGTGTGTGTGTGTGTGTGTGTGTGTGTGTGTGTGTGTATGTGTGTGTGTGAGAGAGAGAGAGAGAGAGAATGTGTGTTAGTATGAGTGAGTGTGAGCATTATGTGTTTGTATGTTATTGCACGGTTCACGGGATTTTAAAAGATTTTCTTCACCGTCATAATCTAGTGACTTCAGCCAGTTAGTAATAACTTTTTTGAACTCATTATTATTTAGATGTTATGTTTATGTTATGTATGATGTTATAGGTAGCAGTGCTGCGTTCGCTGAAGCACCCCAACGTGCTTCGGTTCGTGGGAGTGCTGTACAAGGATAAGCGCTTGCACTTGGTGACGGAGTACGTCGCGGGAGGCACGCTGCACCAACTCTTACAGGTAATGTCATGGAGATCACATTTTCAAAGTCGGTAGTGCAACTGCTTGCTACGCCGAGGTCGCGGGTTCGATTCCCGTTCAACATAAATTTTGTGTGCATGAACATGGAGGTTTGTTTTGATCAAAGTGATTGTCTTTATGATAAAATTTTATTTACAAAACATTTCAAATCGAAATCTTCATAATTTGCTTAAATAAATAAATAATAATAAATATAAATAATTTATTAGCATCCTAAAAAGGTAGTATATAAAAAAGATAAACGTGATAGATCTGAGTTATAAAATCATAATATTATGCACAATATTTTATTGACTACTGATACCCAAAGTAAGTTTAAAATTATGTTATGGACTAGGCCTCTCGTACTTTACAATCCATTTACAATAATATAAAAGTATAAGAGTGTTGTGTGTCGTGTTTGCCATCTTTGATCCAACACGACACTATAATCTTTAAATACTTCAAAATTTGTTGAAGCATTTAATGCTTTACAAAAACGACAATGGCACTAACTATTTTAACCTTTTAACCGCCAGACTTCAGAACAGTTGGCGTGTCCCTAGCGCCAGGCACAGTGAATCGAAAATTAAATACCTAAAAGAAAGAGGGATGTGCAATACTTAACTTTGCGATGTCGATATTTCGTTTTAATAACGACATTTGCATTTGCGACTAAATCTCACCAAGCTAAGTTTGCACCTCGCGTCGTTCACGTCACACTGAGGCTTAGGTACGGGCTGTAAAAAAGCATTCGCTATGACTTTAAAAAAGTAAACAAATGTTTGTTAGATTTTACTTTGCATTAGTTGTTTTTAACATTATATTATACGTATACACGGGTACACGCCGCATTCCAGCGAGGTGTAAACTTAGCTTGGTGGAGATATAGGTACCTACCTACTTGAATACTACTTAGGTACCTTACGAAATTATTCGACATTTTTCGCAAGCCAGTAAAACAAAAAGTGTTTAAAAATTTGAACGATTTATTAATTATTACTTAGACTATTCACAATAAAATCAGTCCAGAGAAGAGTTTCAGTTTTTCATCGCCTTCTAGAATTCGTATTAACTCTTCAGTAGTCGTCATAATACATTTCTATCATGTACATTTATCGACATACGAACGTAAAACTTCATGCACAAGCACAACACTGATGGAAAATTCTGGAAGTCGGCACTCGTTTATGACGTAAGAAGCGGTCGTCTTTATCCGACCGTGGCGCAGGGCGTACTAACAAAGTAAGTTTCGGAACATGTAGGCTAGGGATGGGAACCATCAATTCAATCGCTGACATTTCTTATTTAAATTTACTTAATTTTAAAGGAATTAAATGAAATACTCACAATTATTTATAAAAAAATGTTTTATTAACAATTGCTGTATTTGTTTTAAAGTTAATTAGTCAGTATAACGAGAAATATTTTGATTTATGTTTATTTTTGTATCGGTAAATCTTGGAATATGTCCCGTCCCTCATGTCGGATTTTGGCGTCATGGGCGTTGCACATCAATACAATTTTCTAAAAATAATGTTAGTAATTCATCTAACTTTGGACATTATTTTTAAGACTTCTAATTAATAGACTAAAGTGTATTAAACTGTAAATGATTACTTAGTTAACTATTTACCTAATATAAACATATTTTTGATAGAATACAGCGTAATTAAATAAAAAAGCTGATTAAACGAGCAGTGATATTTTGATCGTAAATATACGACTCTGGCGAAATGGGCCCGAAAATATTTGTCGGATTAATCCGACGTTGGCGGTTAAAAGGTTAATAGTTATTTATGGTACAAGTGAGAAAAAGTTTATATTTCTGTTGTGGGTGCCAATTTTAAATTCTGAGCTTGCGATGTAGTCTTGAGTTGAATCACGAGCGCAGCGAGTGATTCTAATAAAGACTACTTCGAAACATTAGGGGCTTGGGGCCGTACCACTTATAGTCTGTACTAAGAGTTGTCAGCGCGTTTAACTGAGGCAACTCGTTCTCGAAATGCTGGCTTATATTCCGGCCAGTGACTTTGTATCGCTATAAAATGCGGTAATGCTGCCAGCATTTCGGGTACGAGGCTTTCGACAGTGACTTATTAATTTATTAGACTTGTTTAATTTCGGATCCAATATGTATTATTTTGTGTAAATAAATTCTGCAAATGTACTATAATGTGTGTTGCAGGACGCATCAGTGCCGCTGTCGTGGCGGGACCGCTGTCGCCTGGCGCGCGACGTGGCGGCCGGCGTGGGCTACCTGCACCGCATGAACGTCATCCACCGGGACCTCAACTCACACAACTGTCTGGTGCGAGAGGTGTGTATATTCATACATACAGCATTCGTTACAGTCATTTATCTTGTAATGTTATTAAATTCATTTAAGCTCTAGCTTTATAATAATAGCAGCCCTGTATCAAATACAAGTCCCATTGCTGGGCTCGGGCCTCTTCTCATGATGAGAAGAGTTAGGCCAATAGTCTACCAAGCTGGCTAAGTGCGGATTGGTAGACTTCACACGACTTCGGGTACCTTTTAGGCACTCTCAGGCATGCAAGTTTCCTCATGATGTTTTCCTTCACCGTTAGCAAGTAATATTTTACGTCGTCTAGCACTGAGTGCTAGACGTCGCGCGGAGGTGACGACACGCGAATAACAGCCCAGTTGATGAATCTACGTATTAGATTCGAAACTAGTCGGCATATCCCGGCTAAAGTAACGTGAGTAACCCGTATTTTCAATAATAATGTCTTCACCTCACGTCGGTTTTAATAATATTTTATATGTTAAATACACATATATCTTCGAAAAGACGAATATTAACTATCTATTGATAGAAGTGTGTGCCGTAGGTTCGAACCCGAGACCTTTGACTTTGCAGTCTCGCTATATCTTATTCATCCATATATTTATAAAAACCTTACTTATCCATATATTCTTACAAACCTTAGTACAGCCACACGCTCCATCTTACTCACACAAACAGCTCGTTTTGCTGGCTACACGCTCAATCTGACTTGTGCAAATTTTAGTTTTAATACATTTAAAATTATCAATTGTGCAAGTAAAATGAATCCTGTATAAATAATATGAATTGTGTATTGCAGGACAAGACAGTAATCGTGGCAGACTTCGGCCTGGCTCGCATCGTACAACGGACGGCTAGCAGCTCCCTGGACAGACGGCATGCGCACAACACGCTACGGAGGAAACGGTACACTGTGAGTATTCAGCCTTGTATTTATAATTTTCTGTGATTTGAGCATCGAGATTGTATTTACGTTAAGCCGTGTTCCAAACGAAACAAAAAAAAATTAAATCAGTACATTTTTTTGTCAACCAATCAGACTGCTTGATTTCTGCTAACTTCTATCAGATTATAGTACTGTCACAATATAATTTAATCCAGTACTCTAACTCGATCCTATTCCTTGAAATAACAAGAGACAATCATGCGATGCACGATAGGGCTGCCCACATCTTGTACTGTAAACGTATTGGTTGATGTGTAGCCTTCTGTACCTGGCTTGATCTTCTATCCGGAGCGCATACATTTTACTAGAGACAACTATAACTTTTAAATGACATTATTTCCACAGCGCATTCCAGATAATTTGACAATCCAATTAATGCAAAAGTTTAACTGTCAATTTCAGTTCAGTCAGTTTCAACATCATATTTAGTAAGAAAATAACCATTTTTAGAGCGACATTTTTTGGCTGAGTTTTCAGTAATTTCGTCCATTAACTGATATTGTTCAACGTAAGGTAATGATGGCTAATGTTTTTATTTGTGCAGGTGGTGGGCAACCCTTACTGGATGGCTCCGGAGATGATGAACGGCAACGTGTACGATGAGAAGGTGGACGTGTTCTCGTTCGGGATTATACTTTGTGAGGTGAGGACATACAGTTTACTGTTTTATTGAAGAGATTTGATTTCGGTTTGATGAGTCTGTTAGAGGATACTCCCTTGGTGGTGGAGGAACATCACCTCGTTTTTCTACATCGTAATAAAATAATAGCAGCCCTGTATCTAATACAAGTCCCACTGCTGGGCTCGGGTCTCTTCTCATGATGAGAAGAGTTTAGGCCATAGTCCACCACGCCAGCCAAGTGCGGATTGGAAGACTTCACATTACTCTCGAGCACCTTTTAGGGACTTTCAGGCATGCAGGTTTCCTCACAATGTTTTCCTTCAATGTTAGCGAGTGATTATTTATATGACAAATACACACATATCTTCGAAAAGATACCTTAACTTAATATAATATTTGATCTGTGTTATTTGTAATAATATTTGTTACTTATATATAATTGAATTTTTTTAATTTATATAATTTTATTTTATTTTTTTATAATTTTATTTTAGAAAGCTTAATTTGTAATTCATACTGTATTTAATTTATTATGCTTTTTTCATGTTTTTCCATTTTGTTGTGTTTGGTTTAAGACTGTGAGCAATAAAATGATAATTGTATAATAAATAAATAAATAAATAAATTATAGATCATAGAAACTGGAAAAAAAAGAAAAAAAAAAGACGAATCTTAACGAATTGTTGACAGAGGTGTGTGCCGTGGGTTCGAACTCCGAGACTGACTTAGCAGTCCTACGGTCTCCCGCTCGGTTATCGCTGCTTATCTTCTCTCTTCTGTCACATTGCAAACGTTAGCTTAATATTCATATTGTTTCACCAGATAATAGGGCGAGTGTCGGCAGACCCAGATTTCCTGCCCCGGCGATCAGACTTCGGCCTGAACGAGCAGTTGTTCATCGACAAATTCTGCAGGACTTATGCCTGCCCCGAACCTTTCTACAGGATTGCCTTCCTCGCGTGTCACCTCGAACCCGACAGACGGTAAATATAACTTCAAATTTATCGATGTTACTTTACAAGAAGAAGAAGAAGATAGGAACCTAATTTTAATTATGATGTATTGTAATTTTTACAAATAAAACACAAATAATAAATAAATATTACACAACAGACACACAATGCCATCTAGTCTCCAAACTAAGCAGAGATAACTTACTGATACTAATACATACTAACGGGGTGGATGCGACATAGCGACATTTATTGAAACCACAGCTTCTATACATGGTTAGTATCAATTTCCACCGGATAAAAATTCTCTGGCGAAAAAAAAAAATCACGTTCTCCGAACAATTTGAACATTGCGATCGTGCAATTTGTTCGGAAGACGTGGATTTTTTTTTTCGCCAGAGAATTTTTTATTAGGTGGAAATGCATACTGGCCATGTATAGAAGCTGTGGTTTCAATAAATGTCGCTATGTCGCATCCACCCTGTATATACTTTTCTACATAAATAAATAAATATCTCACAACTTACACACAACGCCATCTAGTCCCAAACTAAGCAGAGCTTGTACTATGGGTACTAGAATAACTGATACTAATACATTATATATACTTTTCTTTTGTAATACATACTTATTATACATAGAAACACCCTTACTTAGTCTAAAAACCAAATAGCGCATCAAATTTTTAAGGACTGATTAAGTAGACTAAAATAAAACTAAGCCAGCTTAATAAAGCTTTTAGCTTAGATTAATATTAATCCAACTATTATTATTGATTTAAATTGGATTTAAATCAATCTACGTACCAGTTGCAGTATCAATCTAAGTACAGTTGGTGAGAAACTCATATGCAACATCTTTTCAAATTTAATTGTAATGTTGTACATAATTTGAGAAACAACAACAAACTTAGCTTATCAGCGCACGTACTAATTACGGTTAAAAACCGTATTGTTTGAAGGAGCACAGCTGTTCAATAGATTGCCGGCCGATATTAAAGAATGCGATAACATTCAATCATTCAAATCTAAGCTTAAGAAATATGTACCTACACTGTAATGTAACTTTTTATGTTCTGTAACTCCAGAAATAATGTACTGTATTATTACTTTATACTAACTTTGTATCTCATTTTAAGTGGACTGATGTTCTTATGAGAAATAATAGTTATTTATGGTACAAGTGAGAAAAAGTTTATATTTCTGTTGTGAGTGCCAATTTTAAATCTTGAGCTTGCGAAGTAGTCTTAAATTGAATCACGAGCGCAGCGAGTGATTCTAATAAAGACTACTTCGCAAGCGAAAGATTTTAAGAGGTCACGAACTGGCAATTAATTTTTTCTCATGCGTTACCATACAAAACTTTTCACCTCTTCCAGTGAGAAAATATTAAGATTTAAATTAACTTGTACTCGATTGCTTAACCTGGAATAATTCCATGAAATACGACAGTAATACCAATTCAGAATGCCTTTTAGGGCCTTTTGTAAGTCGCCACTAATTAAATATGTCGTACGCTTTCAAAAACTACTCACGTGTACTTTTCACGTCATTTTTCTGGTAAAAAGCAAACTTCTGTGTTAGAAGCAAGTTGTCGCAACACTTTTGGAGTTCCACAAAGTTTTTTATCACTGGATTCACTATTTTTTTTGTTAAAAAGTTCCAGTAAACAATTAAACATAAACTGAAAAGAATTTATAGTTGCCCGCGATGACTGACACAGACACAGACTTTTTTTTTAAATCGTGCGTTCGGAAATTCGTTCCGTAACATTTATTTAGAGTCTAATATTAAGTACCTGATTTTAATTAATTTAATGGTCAATCACGAATATAAAACCATTAAAATACTAAATAAGCGCGTATTTATATAATTTAAAATAATTAAAACGTATCGTGTGTTATTATTTAATAAAATTGATGTCAATGTTTATTACTAATCTACATGGTGGCTGCTTGTTTTTTTTCCAGCGCCTATTCATTGGAAGGATTTTGTGTTTCGAAATTTGAATCACTTTGCCTCACTAGTGAGTAAAAACGGTTTTTACTCTCTGAATTCTGGCAAGCAAACGATCTTTTTCGTGCTGGTGTGGTGAAAATATCTTTAAACCGATGTTGTCTCTGTTTTCATCGGGACAATAAACATGAGACTTGTATTGCAAAACTAACATGGTATAAATCAAGCTATATCTTGTATAGTTTTTTGTCCACAGTCCCCCATTCGAAGTAATAGAGATCTGGCTGGAAAGTTTAGTAATGCACTTGTCTTCTGGACCCCTGAGCGTTCCGTCCACGATACTGGCCGACATCGCGCAGTACGGAGGCGCCATGGCGGCGGCGCACGGCACGCCCGACGGCTGCAAGGACTGCGACCGCCTCAGCAAGGCGGGCAGCTGCGAGATACATGTGCCTGATGCTGGCGTTATAAAGGTTAGTAATCCAATCTGTTGCAAGATTTTCTTTTATGATCTACATTATCACAATAGAGATAATTAAATTTTGTTTTTCAGTTCGACCAGGTTCGATTTCCGAGCTTAGTTACCGTTTTTGTTTTTCTATGTCATGGTTACTAAAAACTGATTCGTGTATTTTTCAAAAATAAGACAACAATAAATCGAGTAATTAATATAATGGTAAAATTGTTTACTAAACCAAATACATTAATCTTCAGTCAAATTCTCACGCGACGCTGTCGGTGCCGGAGCGCGGCTGGCGGGCGCTCGGCAAGTGCGTGTCCGCCTCGCACATCGGCGGCCGGCCGCTCGTGCAGCTGTCGGCGCTCAGCCGCAGCCACCACCAGCTCACGGCCGGCTACATCCTCAGGGCCGATGGCAATACTATCAACATTACCAAGGTACAACACTGTCTACATTTAAAAAGGCTGTTAATATAAAGATTTCTGATGTCCTTCATATTTAATTCGTGGATTGAATGAAAATTGGTCCACGACATCCAGACCCAAGAACGTAACTTTAATATTCCATGAAATAATTGCAAGAGTCCCTTTTCTGAGATAAAGTATTTATCATAATCTGTTGAGCACGACAATATTATCAACTAATTTAAACATAGACTATTCTGGCAATGACTTAGATCTGAACCTGACTGGCAATGTCCACATCGAAGACTGATGGTCTTTCACAATTTACATAAAACGTGTCAGTTCTTATTTTAAATAATTTTCAGGTGGACGACATATCCGAATGGCTGGACCCCCCTCCCCTCAAACGCACAAGTCCTGACTCCCACCTCAACAAACTGCAGGAAAACACCAAAACTCGCAAAGTAGAGTCTCCCGAGGAGTACGACATGCCGCCGTACTTCCGAAACCAATCCGTAGAAGGTCTTGAGAGCGAGTACAAGTATGAGGTAGACCCTCCTTTACCTTTCTGTAGACATATTAGCATTCCAGACAGCTCGGGAGTGGCCCAGGAACAAAATGAAGACTCAGATTCCTCAGATGACGACCTAACTATAAGTACGTGGCACAGAAACGTCAAAATCTTCGACAAAATGGAAGTAGACCCCAAAACCATAGGAACTAACATTGTTAAAAAAGAAAATTTAAATTTATTACCAAAAAAAGCGAGCTACGATGTCACTGATGTTGTACTAAGAAATGCGAGCTGTTCCACCAATGAAAGGAAGATTCCAGAAGTTGATTGCAGACGGTACAATATAGACCATCTAACCAAAAGTCCGTTAATGGCAGTCGGAGTCAAGAATATCAATAAAACTATAGAAAAGGAGAAGGCACAAGAAAAAACCAGTTTCTTCCAGAAAAAGATACTTTCACCAAAGTTTAGTCGGTTATTCAAACCGAATACTACAGAGGTTGTGAGAAATAAGGACGTTGAAGACAAAGACAAGTCTAGAAGTAAGTTCTTTGTACAAAGACCGGCTTCACCGAGCAATATACGGTCATACAGGATACGACCAGCTGAAACCGACCAAGTAATAAATAATGACGTTTTAAAATCTGATATCAAACTAGCAAGTATGGGCAAACCTATGACTCCAATATTCCGAAGACATTTGGCTGAAAGACCTGACTTTGCTGATGGAAGATTCAGCTACCGCGAGCGTCGATCAAAGCCTGATGATTCAAAATTCATAGACTTAGGCAGAAATAGAATTAAAACGCCCGTCACTGCCACGGGCACTAAACTAGAGCGAGGTGTACCTCTGATTCGAAGTAATCAGAACAACAACATTCCGGCATTGGCCACAGTGCCTGAGAAAAAGGTGGGGCAAGACGCTCTGGCCAAGCGACGGGAGCCGGGCATCTCGAGGAGTAACTACGTGAGTTTGGCTAATTTGAAAATTAATGGTAAAGGCAAAGAAGCAGTCAATGAGGAACCGCCCGTTGAACGAGTTATTTAGATACCTTTTTTATGATGGCTGACTGGTTTTGAAAAAACTTTCTTTAAATATAACGATATTAATCCCAGCTGTGAAAGCTGTTAGATTATCCTTATTGGCAGGATAAGCATATAACACACATTAATGAAAGTGACAGCTGTTTTTTTTTAAGTGTAACTTACGCACTTTTAAATTCGGTCAAGTTACCTTTTATGGGTCTGATAAGATTATTATATAAGACGCTTGACTTTTTTTTCCAACACTTATCTAATCAAAAAAAGGCCCCAAGCAAGATGGACAGAAGCTTAGTTGGCTAAGCGGTGGAACATTATTGCCCATATTTTTTCAGTGTTTCTTAGTATAATCAAAAAAAGGTTGTCATTGGAACCCGATCATTCGATTTTTGATGCCTTCTTAAATCGTTAAGATGGCAAACTTAAACTCCATATTTTAAGGCGCTTTATTTATCTTACTTAGCCAGATTTCAAATAAAGTGAGCATTTTAATTAACTAACTAATACAAATGGAAGTTAACTCATAATAAAATCAGTGAGCCATCGTACGCACTGTTAGTCTTGCCACGTTATTAATTAATATACAATTGTTGTTATTGTACTTATACGGCTGCTGTTTGCAGTCGACGTTACGGCACGGTACACGGCAGTTACTGGCCAGAGTTTTGAACCTTATTTGATTGAGAAGAAGGTTCATTTTGATATGATTTTGATATGAATCTCGCTGTTTACTCGAATATTAACTGCTAAAGAAATAATTCAAAAGATTTTTTGATTATTTTCGAAAAATGCTTACGTTATGTATTATTGCTTGATTGTTGATAATCAAAATAATGTATATTTACGTATGATAAATTACGTAAAAATCTGATGATAAAAAAAACCAATAAATTAAAACTTCTTCACTAAAATATATTACGAATCGGTTGTGTAAAAAACGGTATAAGCAGTATTAAGTATACATTGGTATATAAGAAGGATTGTGGCAGTGCCTTCCGAAAAGACTGCGCCCCTCATGTACTTTTGTAAATGTTGTATTTATATCTATTATTATTTTTACGTTTTGGCACGTGTAGGTATATCATAGTTTTCTATAAAATATTCGTTTGCTCAATCAGTCAGACCATATTCAAAATACTGAATGTCCCTGTCATTTTTATTTACGACTTCCAAAAGAAAAACATACACATATTCGTCTGAATATTGTAGGAATAAATAATTAATACCAATTTTGATGATTATTTTGTAGATTCATTGATTTATTTAATATTCTCTCGTTGCCGAAACGTAAAAGCAATTCGAAACCAAATAATTTTGATACAATCTTTCCTAATGCTTGTATAACTTGCTTTCATATTATAATATAATATCTTACTCATAAATATCTTATAATATTATTAAATATCGTATATTCCTTGTACGTTGTTGGAGGCACAGTAGTGCAGCCATTTATGATATAATTATGCTTTGAATAGTGTCAATTAGTATGAGCGCTATACTTTGAAATTTATTATAAAGCCGCGTATCCTGCTCCCGAAAATAGCCTAACATTTGATAAAACATTTTTACAAACGATGGCAAAAATTGCTCGATGCTTTACTATCAGATGTCGCTTTTTCTTATGGACCTACTCAAAAATTTATTATGGTTTGTAAAAATATTGACATTAGCATGGTTGTCTATGGACATTAAGCGCCGATTTTACTTACCTGTCAAACCGACTGATTCTATATCTCTCTTTCTCATTCAATGTTTGAAAGAGATAGATATTTCAAAAACCGTTGGTTAGCCTTAACCATGGATTGGTTAAATATAGTATTGTATAGTTGTAATATAGTTTGGTGAAATCGGGGCTTAATCGTGATAATCGGCGCGATAATATACGATGTTTTGTTAAATGTTCAATGATGATAGGTTGTAGGAGATGATGGCTGAATTGTTAATGTTAAATGTTCGGGTGCCACATAACGTGTTAAATGCACTTAAAATGTTAGCTCACTTTTTGTGAAAGTAGACTTTATAATTATAGTTTTTTTTTACTGGAACATCATTTCTAAACCCAACAAGCTGTATGACCTCCAAAAATATGTTAATACTGTCTTGAATTTGAACATTTTTATCATCTCAAATATTAAAATTTTATGGTTTTTATAATGTAACAGCATTTCAAAAAACGCGCGAAAGAAATGGTTATTTCAGAACGTTTGGTGGAGAAATGAGGGTCCATGACCTCAGGGTACTTTAAATCTTGCCCAAAATACGCTCTTTAAGCTATCTGTTAGAAGCACTAACAGTAACTATATCTTCAACATTGTAATTTATCAGTATTCGCTTAAACCACAGAGTAAAATGAACTCTAGCTGAGAGTCTTTAAGATTCAATTTCGCTCCGAAAAGCTTCTGCATTTGTTGATATTATATAGTTTTAGGATGTTATTACACCAATGGATCCATCGTCAATTGACGGTATTGGTCGATTCGTGTGGTAGCTTTGGCTGATTAGTCAATGCAAGGTGTTAAACAATCGATCGACCGCCGACTGTTCGATCATTGTTATAGATCAATCGATTTCGATTCGTGTGATAGCTTTAGCTGATTGGTCAATGCAAGGTGGTAAACAATTGATCGGCCGCCGATCGATCGATCATTGTTATCGATCGATCGGTGTCTATAATAAGCTTTGGCTAATCGATTAATCCATTCTACATTCGCGTCGATTGGTGGGTGAAGTTATAAATATTGATTATGAATCGACCAATCGATTCTACATTATATTGTTGTAATAGCACCCTAACAGATATACAGAAATATACACAAGTTGTTTTCTATTGTAGTTATATTTGTACTGTTTTTTACCGCGTAGACAAATGTTTGATAGTTTAAATATTATCTGAACTAGAGGACGGTGGTGAAACAAATTATTCCTTAAGATATTAAATAAAAAAAACCTCAGTAGATAATTATTGTATCGAGTCAAAATTTGCTACCACAATGTTTAATAAGTTTATATAAAGTATTGTATTATAATCTACAATGGTTTCTATAACAACGATGTTGCTATAGAAACCGTAAGTCCTATTGATATTAGCTATACCATTTATATATCAATTGCAATATGACGATAAATATTTAGATCAGAAAATATTTGTTTCACAATGAATTCTCTTAGCTTTAGTATATTTCTATCTACAATTACTTCTTTATTAATTATATTGTCCCATTGATCTGTCCACGAAATATTGCAGAGAGCATCTACAAAATTAAATTTAAACAAATATTTTCCCACGCAAAAATGGGAATGGAACGCAATTTTTTGACGTTAATGACAGTTCTTATAGTTCCCTAGACAATAAGAACCGATAAGAACGTATGAAATCGCGCCATGGAATCTTCTCACAATTCACTGTCATACAAAACAAGTTTTGACAAGGTTTCGTGTTCCATCCCTTTACCAATTTGCGGAGGTATATAATAATATCCATAATCTCTTTGATAGTTATTTACAATTACATACCTAAATATCGTAATATTCATAATTCTGTGCCATTTTATACAAATGTACAGTTCGCAATATTATTGTGTGCTATACCCGACTGTACTTTATATTATATGGATGTATCGCCCGGTTTCTTGCATCGTTGTCATCCAAAGCGGTCGTGGCGCAATGGGTAAGCCTTACGATCGAGAGGTCGTGGGTTAAATCCTGGCCATTACACCACGGACGTAAACTTCCTCCTAACAAAAGCGAATTAAAATAATAAAGTGAAAGTAAACTTTCAAAGACTTTTATGAAACATAACTGAAGTACACTGCCTGTTTGTTTTAACATGGCAAAGTTTCCCGTCCCGCTTCTTCATACCGAATCTCTTGTAAGCTCCGACCACGTCAAAAATTACACTTTCTAAACAGTCAAATTAGTTTTATAAGAGGTGAAGTATGGAGAAGTTAGACGACAGTTTATCTAAAGTTAAGGCTCTTGCGGAGTCTTCTTGAAGTTTAAACCTCGCGATACATCCATCGATGTCCGTTACCTAAGAATTATTAAATTTGAAATCACGACATTAGTTTTAGTACTACGATAATACGTTAATTGCATTAATTTATTAACATAATCTTAAACTTGGGTAAGTTTTACTTAATTTGTTTTTAAAGTCTGATTTGTACTGTGACAGGGTGCCATGTTGCGTAAAGTGAATTCTATGATTGAAATTAAAATAATATGTTTTGCCATTTATTTGATTAAGATATAAAAAAGCTAGTTTTTTTCTTGTAATTTTTTGTATGAAGTAAACATTTTATACGATTTTATTTTCAATTATGTTATGTAAAAATTCATTCAAATTAAATTTAATGCTATTTTCTTTTTTACGTTCGGCATTAAGTCGTGCTCATGTTTTATCTTATCTGTGATACGTTTCGTTTGTAAAACGCTGCAATAACAAGTATTATAGTTGTCTTTTAGTTTTTAAAACATTTTTTTAATTCTTTATTTTAGTAATTGAACGCCAATTTCGATTCCGACATCTTATTTACAAATATGAAATTTCGATAAAAAGAAAAATGTACTGTCTTTGATTACTGAAAGCTCAGCCAGCAGATGTCGCTTAGATGATAAGTCGGAATGGGCGGCTCTGATTGGTTGAGAATCAAAATCAGCCACCAGATGTCGCTCAGATGATGGAAATGTGCATGATTGTCTATGGAACCATTTGACAGTAAACTACTCCATTGGAAACCCCTCAACTGTCGGCTGTCAAAAAACCTATATAGCCACATCTGTCACTATCGTCGAGGGTGGTCTCTCGCGATATCGCCGCGGCGCATTAAAATGACGATTACTTCATAATTGTATGAAAGATGTGTATAAAATTTATGTTATTAAATCTGTATGAAGTACACTAACAGAAATAATACAAATAAGTATTATTTTATTCTAAAATAATTTATTAAACCTTGATTGAAAATAGGTGAACGTTAGTGCATGCGAATAATTATCATATAATTAAAAATAAAAGACTAATTAATATTTATTTTATTTTTATTTACAAAAGAATATACAATTTACAATATTCCGTTAAAAAATAACACCTTTTCATACACTTTTTTTACACCACAAGCTTAACAATCACTTGACTCGGTAAACGGCGACCCGAGCGCAACACAAAAAACAAATGAGTTTCGATACTTCAATTTCGGAAACACTGAGTCAAGTGGCTAAAACCACTCATTTATTTTACAGTTTGGTTCGTAATCTAACGGTAAACAAAGTTTTAGCTATTAAAAACATTTACTTTACAAGTATCAAACAAAAAACCAAGCACTTGGAAATAAGCGCTAAAAAAACTGCTCTCAAAGTTAGCCTCACAATGCAAATTCTATTGAAGGTTTTTGTAATATGAATTTTAATTCTACAATTTCATGATCTGTACAAATCAAAAAATATAATAAAGGGCATACTGCCATACAAAATTACTTTAGAAATCTAAATTGAAACTTGACAAATTTTCTACACGTTTGCTTGAGGTTTCCCAGTCTGTCGATGTGCCATTAGACGGTCGATTTGTGTTGCGTAATAAAATTTTATAATTTTTTTAAATAGAAATGAGAATGTATCGATTAAATACAGTATACGTATGTAGTAAGATGACTAATATGATGTTACTAACTACATTTTGCTCTTATTTTAGTATTTATAAGCAAAACAAGTCAAAATATGCCTGTCTGTCAATCGGCCATTAGATGGTCGATTTGTGCTGCGTATTTTAGTTTTATTCATTTCGCAAAATAGAAATGAGAATGTACCGATTAAATACAGTAAACGTATGTAGTAAGATGTCTATATGATGTTACTAACTACATTTTGCTCCTATTGTAGTATTTATATGCAAAAAAAGTCAAAATGTAGAGGGCAAGCACGCCAAAAGTCAGACATTGTTTTATAAACATATCACTTTCAACCAACAATCATAGTCTAAAACGCAAGTTATGAATTAAAAACTGTTTATTACTTACCTGCTCATGCATCACATTTAACTTTTTCCACTAAATCACAAGAATACTGCCAAAAACACACTCAAAACACTCGGGTCGTGTTCACCAACTACGCACTATGAAAGTCTCGACTTATACAAAAAAGTATTGTTGACATTAGCGGCTCAAGTGTCCCATGTGATGTTATATTCCATCCTTGTCGTATCGCCCGTACGTACGTATAAGTTAGAGCAGGATAAATATACTATCAATGCTTATTTGAGCCGTTAAAATACGGCGGGAATAATCGACCAGCAGCTGGCGTCTGACAGATGCGCGTGTTTTGACACCAGCCAGGAGCTGGTCGATCGACAGTTGAGGGGCTTCTACCAAATTTGCTTCTTCATGACAAAAATAATCTATCGTATTTATTTTAATACATTTTTATGAAAATGGATTGTCGTATTCAAATAGTTTAGCTAGATGTCATTAATTGCTTGGCGTTCATAAAGAGATATATAAAATAACACATTAACAGTCGTAACAACGATTATTCCGTCTTCAGCATTCCAAGCGGTATGTATGTTTTTGTATCTGTTTCTAAGTACAAATGAATAAAGGAATATATTCAGTATCTGCATTTTTATTATTGTTACTTTAATAAATAAATTGTAGGCCTTTATCAATACTTACCCCATTGCTGGGTGCGGGCCTCATATAATTAGAACGGTTCGGACATAGTCCACCAGACCACGACTCGGTATCGAAGAGCGCCGAGTTTCAGGTTGACAGTTGAGTAATTGAATGAGGAATATTTTGCATATTCCTACGCCTATTGGTCATTTACATTTAGTTCAGGATATTGCCATCGGCAATGAGTGGTGGTTTTGACTATAATACTCTTGGATGAAGGATAGTTACGATAATACTGTTATGGCTAAACATGCTCTCTGGTTCTGGCATCAAAGTCCAGCACTAGCATAAACAGTAACCAAGATGTACTCAAAAGGTTATATTCGGTCTGTCAAAAGGCGTACAAAGAGGTAAAATGTACCGTGCTAGTGTCAAATCATAGGATTTGATAAATCGTCTTATATGAAGTGTATGATCGGCGGCATTGACGTTCCAATTTGGCAGCGGAGGAAGCTTGACAACGTAGACAGAGAATAGTTTAAACGACTGATAGCTTCGATCTCCCTCACACAAGACAAAGATAAACTTACGCCAATTTTGTGTAAAAAAACAAGACAGGTGATAAGATTTTTTGTTTCGCCATGCGTGTCGGGTTTTTGAGCAAACCTTGAGGTTTGCTCAAAACTTTATCAATCAAACTTGACATATTTGACAACGCTGGCAAAATAATTTGGTATTTTTAAATTTTAGTTAGTTTAAAGCTATAAAAGTTACGTGAAACCTGAAAAATATTAGCAATTTTTTAACAATAGTGTCTTTATTAAGCATTATTGTAGGAAATATGGTGCGGTGTAGTGTTTTAGGATGTAAAAGTGATAGTAGAAGAAAACTGCCTGAATTATCGTTCCACTCGTAAGTATAACACATTTTGGCCTTTGAATCATATGCCAGGTTGTATTTTCAATGATTTTATCTTGTGTGAACTATGTTTGTTTATAATTTGATCGACAAAATCATCTAAAATATGAAATTTTAGTATTCATAACCTACTATAAAATATTGTTAGATGTTGTCAAGACTTCCATATTTTTTTCCCCAAAATTGTGGGTAAAATTTTATGTTGCATTTCTTATGATAAATATATCATGTAGTATTTTAGTCAGTTTCAATATCTTAATTGCATAACAGTTTCCCGGAAAATATTGATTTAAATCCGAAGTGGATTCAAGCTACAGCACGAACAAATTGGGCTCCGAGTAAATTCTCTTAAGTTTGTAGCAGACATTTTGGACGACATGAATTATTAAAAAAAGAGAGTAACTCTTTTGTTAATGAATGCTGTGCCACACAGGTAAATTAATATTTAACCTGTAGGATACATTATATACAGCGTGTATATATAATATTAATTATTATTTGAGTATTTTCAGTTGAGTATTATAGAGGGTTATTTATTTATATATATTACAATATTTGGGTATAGTCAAGTTGAGATACTTTGAATTGATGCGCAACATTGAAAGGAAATCTACGTTTTTTACGGTCCTAAGAATTTTACGTGCAATATAGACTTGAATATTTGATTTCGTTTTAATAAAACTAGCTATGGTCCGTGACTTTTGCTCTGTGGGATTCGTTGATCCTCACGTTTTTACCTGTGGCAGCCGTAACTGCCCGTCCCCGTGCGTGAGTTAGAAAGTATGTTAAACGCCATCTATTTAAACTTTTGCGTAAAGTTACTATTAAAAATTTTACAGTTTCAGGCAAAAGAAGCAGTGGATGAGCTAGCATACTAATGCCGTCAACGAGTAGCCAAGAGTATGTGTCTACTAAACTCAATACTATGATGCCAGCAGTGACTGTTCAAAAACACGCAGCTAAAACGCCAGATGTGAAACTTCCAACATTGGTTGATCGACTTAAATTCAGTCATTACCTATGCAGTATTAACATAACAGTACATCACGCAATATGTTCAATAAACCGAACAATTGTTCTTTATATCTGTTTTATTTTCATAAAATAAATACATTTTTCATTTTGGAATTAGTAAATAATATATCTTAATATTTTGGCAAATTTATCCAAAAACTAGGGTAATTTAATTTGCACTGTCGCCACACTGTGCCGAGATTCTCTGTCTCGCTGTTGACCACGCCATTCCCTTATCCAGTACTATCCTTCATCCAAGCTTGACAATTACACCCCCGGTTGGCTTATTTCTCTGAGGTCTAGGTAAATTATAATATTAGTCTATGCTTGAAGTGAGTCCTACGTTTCGTTAACAATGTGCCACAAGCCACAATGAAAAACACTGGATGAACGTTTCAATGTTTCTGAAGAGTATTGTGATGTCAGAATCATCGAAAATAAATTGTACATGTCAGGATGTTGTCACGCACGGGCACGGCACAAAACGCAGTCTATCGTATAGCTGCTACCAAAAACATTTTAGTAATATTAAAATCGACGGCTGGAACGCGTCTGACTGTCATATTAATTGACATTTGTGAATGTGACATTACATTTCCATAGATGTCATTTCGCGGAGGAAAATGGTTGGTTCGCTCAAGAAAATTGTTGTTTTCTTATAAATATTGACTTAAAATATTACCGTTGTGCAGTAAAGATGACTGAAAAAGATATTTCTGTGGAGGAGCTCGAAGAAACGGTGAGTAATCAATTTCGCTTTCTAATAATTTAATTGATGTTGTATAGTTTAAATAGCGGGACCTAAATGTAGGTCACAGAGCCGCATCTTCCCTATAAATAATAAACTGCTGGGGAATATTTCTATCACTGTCTGAAACACTTAACTTAAATACCATTTATAATCAGCACAATGCATCATTGGCTTAACTTTCATATTTACTGGCGTAAACATTTTGTTTACATAAGGTTTGAATAATTTAAATATTTGTTTAATTTAGCATGAAGGAGGTGTAATTGCACTTTTTTCTTGGCTATGCGCTTCAGAATAATATCATGTGAACTTTTTTTGATGTTGAGGTTTAGGGTTCAGTCAGTAAAATTACATGGGCTCTTGTAGTTGTTGTAAGTAGTTGCAAGTTATTTGAAAAAAGGGGTGGATTGATTTTTTTATGAATGTAAGCAGTGTCGGTATTGCAGTATTACTTCATGAAAATTTAAATAAAGAATGTTTAAATTATAATTAATTAATATTAATTTCCATCCTTGCCATCCAAAGTGGCAATGCTGCAGTTTTAGGAATGTTGCCTTCTGGCTGAGGTCTCTTAGAATAGGCTCCTAGTACATAAGCTAGGTTAGTTTAGGATTGTTTATTATTAGTTTAGTAAATATTTTTTCATTTACTAGAAATGTGGTTACAATTTAATAAAGTCAAATTTGATTAAGGTAACAAAATAATTATCAGGCAGCAAAGAGTTTGTGGCCTAAACCTTCTCATCATAAGAAGAGGCCCAAGCCCAGCAGTGGGACATGTATTGGATACAGGGCTGCTATTATTATTAGTATTATAAAGAATTTTGTAGAAAGTTTTGCATTCATGTAAAATTTACAGCCAGAAAAAGATTATTAAACTGACACTATTTATCAGTGGAAAATTAAACAGAAATATTGGTAACATAAGACCCATCTTGTCAAGGATATAGCAAATTTCTCATAATTATTATTCTATTAAAAATAAGTGCATATAGTAAAGTTTAGTTATGCAGGATTGCACTATCCCTGACAATACATCCCAAAAAAGACACCTTGCACATTTCAAACATGACTCAATAACTGTTGCTGTGTCAGGCAAAGCGCACGGACGAGCAGCTGAACATGATGGAATGGAAAATGGAAGGAGACAAAGCACTGGTAGAGCCCATCAACTCGCAGGACATGTGTATCATGACCTTGCTCAAGTCAGTCTCGGAGGTCAGTGGCATTTGTGGTTAAATGAAATGTGTGATTGTGGATGTACCAGGGAGGTTTCTTTGATGATTTTGTTTAGTTAATAATTATAGGAGATTCGTAGCAATTTATTAATTTTAAGTCTCTTTTAAAGTGCTTTAATCTACTTGATACTATTTTTTTTTTTTATTTGTACATTCCTTCATCTCAACCGCATTGCATGGAATTGTACCTCTTGTGTCCTAGTTAATATGTCTTATTTTATGTTAGTATTATTTGTTAAAAGGTATTATTCTTAAAGAAAAAGAAATATTCTATTTTAGATAACAGCCAAATACAAATGTTATTGATTGTATGTATGTATCAGGATTTCCATTTTTGTGATAAGACACATCATTATTTCATGGAACTATGAATGAGCAATCAAAAAAATTATGTTTCTTTATTTTGTTTTGACCAGTTATCAATTTCCCAAAAAAAAACTATTCTTTACCTACTCACTTTATAGTCTACTTACAGTATATTTCTTAATTAATTAAAAAAACAGTCATATTTTTCAATACAAATTCCAAAACAATTCCTTCCATAAAATCATCAAGGAAACCTCCACCAAAACTATACACTATGTGCACTGAGTCATAACAACTCACATATACAAATACCTTTGCTATGACATCACTAACGTGAAGGCGCTAACAATGGGTTACTCACTGCGCCACTGTTGCTAACTATTGGTAATTACAGCATGTTTGAGGGTGCTTCAAATAATAAGTAGATAGCTGGACACAGTATTAGAAAACTGCAGTAGACTAGAATATTTTATTAAATTGATTATGATGGTTTTCATTTTCTGGCCAAGGATAGATAACTTTACTAAACAATAAATATAATGGACCAATCCCATAACACTTATACCCAAACAAGCACTAGACATCGAGGCAGTTAATATTTGTATTCAAATTAAATTTAAATGTATGTTCAGACTCAGACATCCGTTTATTTTGGTTCACATGAGAGAACAGTCGAGGAAGATAACGGGATATGCGGGTTTCTTATCGCTACATCAGCTATTTACCATCAGACAAATTTTCGCATGCTCATGTTTTAAAATATTACATACCACGATGAGTATGCGGCTGTTTGTCTTCTTATTTTTCTATACTGTGTCCATAAACGTATTATTATCTAACAATATTATCTATGTACCGTGTAATGTACAGCATCAGGTGTAATATAGATATTTATGTATAAACAATATATGTATTTACTTTTTCAGCGATGCGATAAAGTCGCCGGCAGGTCAGATCACTGATTATACAATCATGGCGCTTGTGGCTTGTTGTTTTATACCCAACTTAACTTATAAAACTTATTTATAAGTTATTCTAAGAAATGTACAAAACATATTACTTACAAAATCTACTGGTGATTTTCTAGATAATATTTCGTAAGGTTGTCTGTGTGCGGCTCTGCCCGCGTGGTATTTCGATAAAAAGTAGCCAATGTCCTTCGTGGGCCCTTGAAGTATTCCCATACCAATTTTCTTCAAGATTTGGTTCAGTAGTTTAGCTGTGACAGGTCAGACCGCGTTACTTTTGAATTTATAATATTATTAAGTAATCGAATAATTACTTTTATTTTAAACAAATAGAGAATACTTTTCTTTCAACATTATAAATTCGTCCCACGAACTGATTACCATACTTCAGGCATTGCAGACTGTCTGGTGGCTGAAACGCATAATTAAAGCCAGTCATCTGCAGCGCTGGAGTGCATACAATTTACAGTCAGATCGTGTAACTGCCCCATTTGCGCTCGGAACTCATTCAAAGAAATGCCGAGTTACGTAGTTCTTTGAAACGGACGGACATTTTAGTTTTTCGACTAAGATATGAAAATGTTAGTATTCAACGAAATTGTAACGTTAATTCTTTACTTCAATGAGATGGTATTATCCAAAAATATTCTGTTGATATATCTGATCTATAAAACGATCATATCTTTAATGTTCTATTAAAGGCATCCGCAGCATATGGCAGTAAATACCGATCACGGAAATTCAATAAGGCTCGCTCGCATCCACATTACTATATCAGTATAATATCAAGCTATAAGAAAGAGAAGTCTGCCACCGGGGCCGGTATATTTAGGTACCAATATATATTATCCTCATTTAATAAGTTACGCGGAGTAGGGTTGCCACCTATATTTCAACCGGATATGTCTTAGTTATTGGAGTCTTGCTGTGTACTGGATAGCTTTTGAGCAGCTTCCTGAGCTTTTAAAGCGCCTAATATAAGGGTATGTGTATCCGTGGCGCAATTGGTAGCTTAACGCAACGTTATTTCAAAGATAGCGGGATCAAGTCCAGTCTTATTCTAAAAAGCTCCGTATAATATAATAAAATTATGTAATTAAACTACTGGTATTCCGGGCCCAGCTTTTTATCATAAATTTCTAACTTCAAATCCTAGGTTTTGTAATATTCGGTTGGCAACCCTACCGCAGAGGGGTTGATAAAATACGTCGCGAGCCTCTTTCGTATGCCGACGTGGAGGAATGAGAGTAATACAGATGTTGCGCAGATAATAAAATATCTGTGTATTAACATCGGTATCTCAGTACCTGGGGATTCAGCGTCTGGCTTTTCTGTCGCCAACAATTATTTGCCGAATAGGCATGTTTTTTGTACTATAGATAACTAGCTTCGTCCCCGGCTCCGCCCGCGTGGTACATGGGTAAAAATTTGTTCATGCACTGAGGTCTCGATCCCCATTTTTCTCCATATTTTTTTAATTAAGAACGGTTTAGCGGTTCATCCTAAGCCTTAAGACGTAACAGACAGTTAATTTAGAATTTATAATATTAGCTCGCAAAAACTTAATACTCCTTAGGCGGCAAATTTTCAGTGTCAACTTTTTAATCTGACGAAAAAATATTATTAGATTAAAATTAGAAAGAATGAAAAAGCATTTATTTGGACTCTTAACAGTACAAGGGTAAAAATACAGCATTCAAAAGGAAACTTAAACAAAATAATACTAAGTTGAAACACATATAATTGTTATTAGGTCAACTCAACTAAAGCACAAACAATCGTTGCGTAAAAGCGACAACATGAGTTATTCAGTAATTTAACTTCTGCAATAATCAAAGCTAGAACTACATAAGTTTGATAGGCGAAGTCGTCGACTGTCACAAGTTTGGACATTAAGCAGGGTTAAGTCACAATATAAAGTAATACCAGTATTCTGACTAGATCCCTGTCCTAGAAGTAACAAAAGACAATCACGCGATATACGATAGGGCTGCCCACTTACTGCATTTTAATTTCATCAGGTACCTGCTTTGAGCTTCTATAATTTCTGTTTTGAATTCGGTCATCACAGCGGTACATCCCCGCTCTCTTTTGTCTTTGACCGTTTCTATAAAGATAAAGTACGGTTTACTATGATTAGGTTTATGACTGCTCAGCTACAATAGGACAACATTTTCATTATGTAGACACGATTTCTGATGTTGATATACTTGCTCGACACACCCTGTGTACTTAACTGCAACTGACTGTAAATCTATCAGTAATAACAGTCAGGTAGGTACATATACCTAGATTACCTAACCTGCAGTAGGTACCTTTGGTTTTGGTAATTATTTTACGTCGGCCATATTTTATGTTGGTTAAAGGTATTATAACCAACACCTATACACAATAAAGATCACTGACAGTCCTCTCTGTCGAGGATGTCTTCACGCCGAAGAAACGGTCTCCCACGTAATCCTGGAATGTAGGGCCGTTGCTTCTCAACGGGAACAAATCCTCGGAACAGTGACGTCACTCCGCGAAGCCTGTGAAGTCCCCAGGAAACTTCTGAGCTTATGGGCGGAGTTAGGCTGGCTATGTTAGCCAGGACTCTTCACGCACAATGGACCAAATGAGAGTCTAAGTGCGGAAAAATGAGTCCACTTTCCATTCCATTCCATTCCAACCAACATAAAACTATTGCAACCCCAACCTTTATCCAAAGTACCAACTAAACGTTCGCACATAAAACCGTAATATAATATTTACATATTATATACAGAACAGTGTGTACAAAAGAATTTTAAGTAAAATTACCTCTAACAACAGTTGACCTTAAACCGAGAGGAGCCTTATTTTCATACCTTTATTAGACCTACAACTTTCAGTGAAATGGAAACCTCTGAATAGAAGCCGCGAAGCTTATTATACAAATGAGAAACGAAACGGAGTGCACATTTAATGAACTGTATATAACACAGGGTGTATTTACGGACGTATCTCTGTTTCACGTCATTATTAAGATGTTCCTATATGGGGAGGTATTTTAAGCGGGAATAAGGGTGTATTTTTACATGCTGGGGCGTATTTTTAGCGAAGCCTAATAGCAGTAAGGGGTTGGTAAGATTAAAGCAGTGGAGAGGGATTAAAAATATATTGATTTATTCTGATGAAGAGAATGGCTGCTCAAAATGTGGAATTCATAATACTATTGAGGGAAATATAGATTTTAATTGAGCTACTTCTCCATTCCTTTTAAAGAAGTAAAAAAAGAGATTTCGTCTGTTTAAGCACTCAGTTGCGTATTCGTTGAAGTTAGGTCTTCGGGGTCTAACTTCATAGACCATTTTCTGGAAAATTTGTTTACATTTTTTTAATTTCAAATTTTGAAAACTAAAAACAAGAAGCCACAAGCCCATGTTTATCGATATATAGCTGGCATAGGCTTGTCCGTAGTACTGGGTGCAAGCCTAAAGATAAAGCCTCCGGAGTCGAGGCCGCTTCACTTGGATACCTTACAGTGCTTTACGTACGCCTGTGGCATTGTCCATGGTCCTACCGTGCTGCGTCATGTACCAATGATAACAGTGAGGCTTCGTAACTGATAAGATATGCTTTTCACTCCCTACAAAAAAAACAAGATGTTTCAAAAGGGTTTTCGACCAAGCTAATATTTTGGTAGAAACGACAATTTCATAGCGTTAAATTTGACTTAAAGCGGAGATAATGGACTGATAATTTTAAACGAGCCTCAAATTATATCTGGATACGGATCTAGAAGCAAGATAAGATTAATAACAGTTGTACGTACATCCTGAACCAGGCAATCGAGATACAACCACTCATTGCTGCTCCATGTGATAGGACTCTTCCTGTATACAACTTCAACAAAAACTACAACATAGAATTAATTGAGGAGGCAAAGGATCAACGAAGTACGCGTATACACAGATGGTTCCAAAACGGATAGTGGTTCAGGTGCTGGCGTACACTCCTTTGACCTCAATATAAACATCCACATTCCGCTGGGTAATCACAGCTCAATATTTCAATGTGAATGTGTTGCACTAACACTCGCTGCAAAAGCCATTCACAAACGGCAAGTAGAGGGTATAGGCATCAGACTCATTTCTGATAGCGCAGCAGTTCTCAAAGCTCTTCTTAACAGTAAAACCAACAACAAACTAATCATAGAATGTCACGATGCCTTAGAAAAAATTTGCTCCAGGAATCAGGTCACCCTGCAATGGATCAAAGGGCACAGTGGATCTCTTGGTAACGACATTGCAGACGAACTAGCGAGAAGGGGATCAGATACGACAGTACAAGGCCCGCAACCTCTTCTTCCAATCCCCTTCACGCAATACCGGACCTGGATCCGCCAAAGATCGATAGAGACCCAAAACCAACGATGGTCAGAGATCGCTGAGTGTCGGCAAGCCAAACTTGCAATACCGCAAGCGAATCATCGACTCACTAAAAACCTCCTAAGACTAAACAGAACAAATCTAAAAATAATGATAGGGTCAATAACGGGTCACTGTCCCTTGAACAAACACCTATACACCATAAAAATCACTGACAGTCCTCTCTGTCGAGGATGTCTTGACGCCGAAGAAACGGTCTCCCACGTAGTCCTGTAATGTAGGGCCGTTGCTTCTCAACGGGAACAAATCCTCGGAACAATGAGGTCACTCCGCGAAGCCTGTGAAGTCCCCAGGAAACTTCTGTGCTTCTGGGCGGAGTTAGGCTGGCTATGTTAGCCAGGACTCTCCACGCACAATGGACCAAATGAGAGTCTAAGTGCGGAAAAATGAGTCCACTTTCCATTCCATTCCAACAGTTGTACGTGTCAAAAACATTTACTGGCATTCATCCAAAACGAGAACTCTGCTAATATAAATGAACTAAAGACGATGTATTTAATATGTAAACGTTTCGTTTGTGTATAAAAGCTTGCTTGGAGGTACCCGGATGTCTGCAAACAAAGCTTAACAATGCTGTCTGAAAAGGGGGACGCTTTTTGTCATGACGTTTGCATACTCCTCCATCCTACCCACAACTTGGCGGACTGTGGGAGGGAGGTGTACTTTCAAAACATGTTATTCACTTTTATGCCACGTCAAACCATTTTTTTATCCGTTATAGTAAAATGTAATTACTATTTTATAAAATTGTTCCATTCAACAGTAATCTAAACAGGTGCATTACCTTTTATATAATATTAAAGTTGAAAATTAAGAATCCAGCAGGACTCGAACCTGCAAGACAAATACAATAGAATACAAAAAGGCATAGCGAAGCTAAAATTTGCTTTAAAATATTACAAGGTGCATTACAACTAAAAATATTCAGAGAGTCCTGTTAAAGTAATGAAAATGCTGTTATTCTTGACATCCCCTTTTAATTCACTCCGTTTATCAGTCCGGCCATTCGTCAGGATTATCTTAATTAAACGATAGCTCACTTTAATTATTTTTTTAACTAAATCTTTCCGGTTACGAAGTTTTCACCAAAATTGGTATGAATTAGAAATATTTATGTTTCGAGTGTCCAGCTTAAGTAATTATTTATGTTCTCGTCATATATGTACTATGTTATTTCACAACCATCAGTGAATACTTCCGATATGGGCGACCATATTCATGTCATTAGATTGTTTTATTTCTTTATGTACTGCAATTGATACAGACAAATGTGAAAAGTACTTTTTATCTGAAATTCATCTGTCTCTGTCAGTTGTTAAAAAACGTAACAAGTTAACTCCGACTAACAACAAAACTCACATAACATTGTATATTTTCATTGTAAACAATCAATACAATCAGTATAATCCCCATAAGTACATCTGGCGATCGCGATTGGATTACTTAATCTGAGAATCCGTCAGTTCAGTGACAGTCATTTAATCTTAATTTTTTTAATCCCGACCGTCAGCGTCGTCGCAAGCCAAGCTTAGAATCATATTTAAACAATTCTTATGTAAGTCCCATAATGTGAAGACGTTTTGTTAGCCGGAGCTGACCTGCATCTCTGCCAAGCACTAATAGATACAGTATGAACAGGTGCGGTCCGACTACCGGCAACTTCGCCAAGAGCTGGTCGAGGTACAAGCGCTACAGAGGGAACTGTCATCAAGGCTCAGGACGCAACTGCGGGTGGTCCACGGGAAGTTCGCGAGGCTACGCCAGCGGATCGCCGCAGCGTCACCTCCGCGTTGAGCCAGGGGACTGACACCTCTCATGTCTAGATAAGTGGCACTTGACTTGCATTACGTTGAACTTTAATCCTTGTGCAAACTTGACACCCTGTTTTTCGAGTAATTCCTTCCTACTTCGCGAAAGAAGGATGTTTGTCGACGAAACTGAAAAGCTTTTCCAGTGATATCGTCGGAGATATTAATCTATATTTTTGTTATTATTGAAAGATTTTTGATTGTTGAATTTTGAACTTGTATTTTTAAAGCTCAGTAATTTACTTTATAACAATGGGCCTAATGATTTGAAATGTGCAATCTTTTATATAAAAACTAATCTTAGATAGAACATTTAAAATTATGAAGAAAATATTCTAAAAGTTAAGACATGAGAGGGCTAAAAGCTGGAATGTTAAATTCTATACTTATTGTGACTAGTGCCCTGGTAGCGAAAATTCAATAATAGTGGAATAACTATGTGCCAATAATTTGTACTCGTACTTTAGCATTATAATGTAAGCGAGGCACCTAATAACATTGTCTTGATCTCAACGAGGCTGCACCGACGAACAATAGAAAAAAAATTAGAACTTCATATTTGTCTACCTACTACATGTAATGTAAGGAGTTTCCCGTGTTTCCTTCACGAATTAGAATTACATGATATCGTTCGTTTCTTCAGGCTTACCTGTTAATAAGCTTGTCTGAATATACCCTTAGTAATAATTAATTTATTAATATACCAATTACCCAGGGGACGGGACAATATCGTGTATGGAGTAGACTTGATTTTTTGAACAAAAAGCAACGTTAGAATGTTGCATTTTGGCAAAATACAATATAAATAATGCGTTATTCTTTTTTTTACCAAAGTTGTTTAAAAATCTACCTCACCTCAGACAAATATTACTGAATATAAAGTTGGATTGCGTCGGTGCGCCTCGTCCCACTAGTCCATACTAACTGATTTAATAAAACTAAAACTAAAGGAAGTTAGTCCCAACGTAGCTGTTTCTTTATAGTGATCGGTGCTAAAAGAGGAATGAATATGATGCGTGTTTGTGGAACCTAGCTGACGATAAGTCATTGTGTTAACAATCGTGTAAAATTGTAATTAAGCTTAATGTCAGTACAAAATATTTTTGAAGAAATTCAAATACTACACAGGTGTGTAAAAAAAAATTGCGACACAAGAAATATCCCAAACGTCATCACAATGACATTCACAATGAACATCGTGTATGTATCGCATATTCGAAATGAAGTTTTCATTAATTAATTCAATTTTTAACACAATGACTTGGTCAGGCAAAAGACACTTGACAAAACAAAGTTGTAAGCAGTATCATAAGATTGAACGAGTAATAGTCGGTCCAAGCGCTGTCAAAATGACAATTGACATTTGACCTTACAATCAAATTCTAGGGTCAATTCACATGAAAAGTTGGAACGAATTTAATCATGTGTGCTAAACGAAAAAAGATAATAAAATGTAGCGGAATTTTCAAACACTTTGTTTTAACGGACAAGGTTTTTTAGACATTGAATATTTTGTACAGAATTTTGCATGGAGACGTCAAGATGAACATGCAAAATTTTGTGTATGAAGAATATTAGCAAATACTTGTCGATCTATATTTTAATCTTTTGTGATATTTCTAACTCTGTATCGTGTATTTATAAACAATTTATTTTGTAGTTTAGATTTACTTTGGGATATTGTCTTTATTCATATTTAAAGCTTTTTTACGAATGTAGGATGCTTCTAAATTCAACGTAAATTCATTTTTCTTCATAGAAAAAAACACTTTCTCTGTATTATTAACATTTCAAATGTAGATTACAAATAATGAATTGTATTTATTCCTCCAAAATTATCATATAAATGAATTTAATACAGAATGGAAAGTAATTAATTATGAATATGCATTTAGTTAAGAAGCAGCCTATATTATAGTAGATGTTTTAAGTGCTTGTTGTTAATGGCTCTATCGGCGTGCCCTGAATACGATATTTTAAATTAGTTTATTGCAGCCTGGCGCCGAGCGCGGCTCCACTCGAGTACCAATAACTTTGCCAATACTCCGCTGAAGTACACTAGCAATATTTTATGTTCGTTGCGAAGGCTAATATTTATTTATTGCCACAACATGTTTGGCTTGACTTTATGAAACTAGCGATATGTTTGATGAAAATATTTTTACAGATATTTATTTCGTTATTACTAAAGTGTTAAGTCTTTTGAGCGTATAGTGTAAAGGTTATGAAGTTTTTAAATATATCAGACGTATATTCAGAATTTCTACAACCGTTTTGCCTCACAAATTTTGTCAAATTAAATTGTATTTCAGTCCATAAACGTGAGATGGCTCTGGTGTGAATCTAATGGACACTTGGTTTCTAACGCTGCAGCAATAATATTATCTTTATTGGCGATGCATTGTATTCAATGTTCTCTGAACTGGAGGTTAGGATTTGATTCATTCGGCTCGGGATTGAAATAGATTTTTAGGTTTTTTCGAAGTCTGCAGCACAACACATCTTAATGTTTCAATGTTTTTTATTAGTCTGATGTTTGTTAATAATATTAACAAAAAGCTAGGTTACAGTTGCAGATGGAGTCTTAATGTTACAAGCATTTTATAATTCTTTTTTACGTTTCTACATTTTGTAGTTTGTCCTTCCTTTCCTAGCGATCAAATACTATTTGCCCCAAATAAGACTGTGTTCGTCTTCTTTTTTTAAAAGTAATAATAAGATAAAATCAGCAATATTTCACGGTTTATAGTAAATTTAACGCACATATCACGCACTTGCATGTTTTAATCGTAACACATTTATAATCGAATAGATAAGTAATATTAACGTAACAAACATTTGCAGAGAATTTTGAAAATGACTTTGAAATTCTTTGTCAGTGTAAAAATGTAACGTTTCTGTGCTTGTTTTGGAGATGTCACCTTTAATCACACTCTTTATTTTAATCTAGTATCCCTAATTTTTTTTAGTATTATAAATGTACTCAAAAATTTAATAACTTTCTCTCTTTCAAAAGTTTTTATTCATAAAAACTTTAAAATGCTCAACACTTTCTGTGACTAGAGCTGCCATCTCCACTGAAGCATATAGCTCACCTAATAATTATTACTTAGTCAAAATACTAGTGGTAGAGTAAGAAAATACATGTCTGAAACTATGTCTAAGTCGTAATGTCTAAATTACCACGTATACCTGATTTATCTAGACTAGTTAGTTATAGACTCAATATGGTTTTTGATATAGGTTTTACACTAGAGGAGTGAGAGGGGGGTTAAGACGAGAGATCCGGGTGGTGATGTCGATAGATGTATCTATATAGCTATTAATTTATTATCTAAGTTTCTGCCCCTCACGTGTTTAAAACGACACCTACTATCTACATCTCTGCTTCACCCAAAGGTTGACTAGTAGAGAATACTTAGTATTAAGTTCGCCTTTGTACATTTTAGTGCATTAAGTTTAAATAAATAAATTAAATTAAAGTGTCTATTCGTAATACCATTATATTTTTTTTACTTTATGCATACGAATACGCAAGGTGTAGCAACAAATAATATAACAAAACCGACATTTAAGAATCACGAAACAGGCGATGATTTGGAGCGAAAGAGTTATGTAACAATCATAGCACATGGCGGTTCATTCTCTCTGTCTACCCCCATGAAATAAAGGCGTATAAATGTATGTATTGAGTCAGTATAAATAACCGCCCAACTTAAGATACTCAAAGTGGAAATGCTATCCTGCTAAATCCACAATAATTAATTACTTTGTATTCGCTAGTCATCACAGAAAACCTTCATTAGCGTAATTTAAAACCGTCCGACAGTATTATGTACCTAAAGCGGGGGTAAGCAGCTTGGGTATTCATATTCACGGTATTTTTAGCCTGTTATATTAGTGAAATGTCATCGCATCCACCCACTGTAAAAAAAGGGAAAATATTTCCTATGGATCATAAAGATTTTCTTTTGTGTGGTTGACGTAATATTGGTGAATAATAATTTTAGGCAAGAAGGCAGTGAATCTAATATATCGGTAACAAACGTTGGGCCTCAATTCATAATAGTGTTGCCGATCGATAGTCGACTATCGATGATTAATCGATAGTCTATCGATAGTCTAACAATCGCACGATAATCGATAGAACTATCGATACTATCGATAGCTCAGAATGAGGCAATACTATCGAATGAGGGCAATAGTATCGATACTATCGATAGTATTATAGCGCACTAAGAATAAACTATCGATAGTATCGATACTATCGATAGTATTATTGTTCGCCAAGAGTAAACTATCGATAGTTTCGATACTATCGATACTATCGATTGTTTTAGACTATCGATTGTTTACTAATTTACAATAGTATCGTTTACAATAATAAGGTATAATAGTCAATAATTACAACAGTAATATTAATACAATAGCACTAGCACAGCTCGGTAGAAATATATAGGTACGTATTGAAAAATATTTGGGCACATGCATATGGTCTTTGTTAATTATATAACTGTTTTAAGATACCCAATACTATTGCAAATTCGCAGACTGTCGATACTCTAAAATAATCGATACTATCGATAGTATCGATACTATCGATAGTTCAATCGATAGGATACCGTTTTTCAGATGAAAACTATCGATAGTGAAACAATCGATAGTTCGGCAACACTAATTCATAATTGACTGCATCCGACGTTTAATAGCTTCACCACATTTCAATGACGTATTCAGGCTAGCTACTGCTTGCGGCTTCACCCGCGTGGTAGTTGTTAAAATAAAACTTCATGTTAAGATAACTCAGCTTCTAAGCGACAGACAAAACTGAAACAGTTTTTAAGTTAGAACTGCAGCGACACACTTACGAGAACCGCATCTAATTTCATGCTTTAGTTTTTTCGTAGAAACATAGTTAGGATATATTTATCGACATCATTTAACCTGCGATTAAAAGAAATAGATAAATCGGCATCGAATATCGAGAGAGGTTGGTACGACTTCGTAACTGTTAGTTTAGTTGTTGTTTAGTCTGTTTCACAAAGTCTTACTTGACGATTATGAAACAGGCTCTTAGAAAGTAAGTTTAGTTGCAAATGTTTTAGTCCGATAGTTGGTGTTGTGGATAACTAGAATTGTGACTTCTAGCATTCGCATGTTGTTTTCTAGCAAATATACCTTTTGATCCGGTACTTAATGCACGTAAATAGTTATTTACTTTGAATAACAACGTGTAAGATGATATTGCACTTAACTTGTCTCAAGTAAGAGACAAATTAGACATATTACACACGGTGTAAGTCTAAAATTATATTTTATGAAAAGTGTTTTCAACGTAAATTTAACTTGTATCTTACTTATAAAACGAGTGTCAATTTGAGAGCATTGAAATTCCTATGGAAATATGCTAAGCAAATATTGAGGCCTGGTTTCACCAAACTTCTTAATTTAGGATTCTATTAACTCTTTCAGTCATCGTCAGTTAACTTTGGAATAGATAATATAAAAAAGAAAATAATTGCATTTTCACTTCAATTCAGGGTTCCAAATTGCAAAAAAAAAAAAAAAAACAAACAAAATGCGGACATTTTTTTTGTAAAAATTGGTGCTGTGGTGGTTAAAACGTGATATAAATAAATCTACCTTGGGGTACTTTTCAGTAATGTTTTATTTTACCAATTTATCAATACAACACCTTTATAAGCTGTGAAGAAAAGGTAAAGAGTTAGCCCTGGAAGTGCATCTTTCTGTCGTTCAATGTTTGTATGGAACATAACGATCGAAAGCGGTAGCTTAGCTTTAAATTTGAGTTAAACACGTTGGTGAAACCTGCGTAAAAATCTCTCTACAATTGAGTCGCGTTTATTAGTAAGAGCGAGAATGATCATACTTTGCTTTGTTATTCTCAGTGCATGACAAATAGTTGGTCTGCAATAGAAACAAATCTCGATTATTTTTCGATATCTCATACTTGAAATAATTCTTACTATGATTGAGCACGTCCATAAGTTGTATAGCACTAATGTACTGTATACATGTCGCGTTGTGATTCTATTACTGTAAGTTTATTTCTGGCTTAAATAAGTTAGTAAAAACAATACATTAACTGTATTTAGGTCGTATTGATTTGTAATTCCTTTTGTATAAAAAAATGGGATGATGATTACTTAAAAATATGTGCAATCTTCAGTAGCGTATTGTATTATAATTTATATTATAGTACCTACATATAAAACATAACATAACCCGCTTAACACGACATGACAGTCTTGACATTTCGCTACGAAAATGACGTAGTTATCAACAAAAACGTCGTGTGACGGTATGTGTTAACACATAATCGATAGAAATATCAAGAATGGCATGTCGTCTAAGAAGCAGGCTAATTGTAGTAGTCTACCTTCCATACCGTTACCTCATTTTCTGGATGTTAGGAGTGATCATAATTGAAGACACTGTTTTATACGCTGACTGAAGATGTTATGTGCCTACAAACCATATTAAACTTTAAAACAACGCAGTTAAAGCTTAGTTGTATATATACCAAGAAGGGGATATGTACCAACATAAAACTTTGTTGCCCATTATCTCCATATTTACAAATTATATCATATATCCCCTTAATTATGTTAACATAAATTAGCCTGTTTTCTATACAAAAGGAAGTCTGCTATAGATGAACGACCTCTCACTACAACCACGAGTACTTCAATGTCCAATGTATGACAATACAAAATAGTGCACACTATTCCTATCTACTATGTAGTACTCTTTTATATTACCTTGTGAAGTGTTAGAATCGCCAAGATCTGAGATTATACGCAAAGGATTGCATGGCAATATGTTTTAAATTTATTATATAGACAATCCGCTAGTAAAGCTTCCTTAGCGTGGCATGCCAGTCTTGACGTTTTGATATGAAAATTATGTGGCAGACTCGGAAACGTCAAAAGAAAAAAAAAATGGTGCTTCTATGTTGATTTGTTAATTAATTTTATTGTCGCCACTACCATACAAAAGTTAGAGAAGTTAGTTAGAAGAGAGTTAGAAGAAACAATAGAAAACGTTACTCATAACTCGGCGCAGAGGGCAGCACTAGCGCACACAATTAACCGCCTTGCTCCTGCGCCGTGGTGTACAACTTCAGTGCCAGAATATTGCAGTAATGTTTCTTATTTCAAGAGAATTTCCAGTAAGAATATGAAACCTGTGGAATATGAAATCACTACAGGTACAGGAACCAAAATCGAAATGGGCAGTGGCTTCGCAATATATTGTCTTTTATTTTCGATCGCTGTCATAAAAATTAATTATTGAAGAAATATTAATATTCTCAGGTCTTGGTGATTTTTATTTACTAAGTTTGTACTTTGTACGTGTATCGACACATTATGTTGTTGTTTGAGAATACAATACTAAAATATTATATTTCTATGTTCTTAGGTACGTTCTGACCGTTACGATACCCAATTTTGAATTTGTTTACAAATAAAGAATATTTTACAGTTTATTATAGTTTTTCTTCGTGTAATTCCTACCTTCGATAATATTAGGGGGATACGCGACACTAAATGAAACAAAGCATTAAATTATATACATTTATTTTTGTCTTTAGTTTTTACACATAAGAAATATGTAGAGATTTAGTTACAATGGTTCAATTTTGGCCATTAGCGTCCGATTTACCCTTTATTATACAAACCTAAGGTTGCACGGAGGCAACAAGTAAATTCTGTATCAATTTATATCAATATTCGCTTAAATATAGATATATTACTGTGAGAATAATGTTTTATATGTTGATTAGTTAGTGCTTTTTCACAAGTAAATTACTTTATGGTCATTCGAGTTGAGCTCAGGATTGAGTTGAATTCTCTCACTTGAGTTGAACCTACCTTCTCAGAACCTCCTTTTTCAAGGCGATTAAAACAGTTTTACCCAGCTAACTTGAGTTGAATGTATTTTAACTCAGATTAATCCGAGTAAATTTGTAGTTTGAAGTAAAATGCAAGAAGGCTTGAAGTCAAAAAGGAGTGATTGGCCCATCACTACATGGGCCAATCACTCCTTTCTAACTTTTGACCATTGGATCATAACCAAAATAAAAAATGTTCTCACAGTAATACCCTTTACACTTAGTAAATTGTTTGACAACTCTAATTGGAACATTAATAATACAAATTAATTGAGAAAGTAACACCTAGGTACAGAACATCATTAAGTAATTGATTCTGAACATATTACATGTAATCTTAGACACCGATCGACACAATACAGAGGTTACTTGTTTGTTTGACGGGCAATTGCTAGTTTCACATAAGCATTTGGGAATGTAAAAAGAAGAGCAACATCTATATTGTGTCGAATCGTTTTTTACAGACTAGCAATTCGATTATTTTTATGATCGTAAAAAGACTTGTCTGTCTACATCCAACATTTTTTTGTTCCGTCGATCGACAATCGGCGGCGCTTCGTAATTTTATTTTGAAGAATGGTGGGAACATATACGATATTGCACGTGCGATACAAATAGAATGCTAACATCATATAAACATACAATCATTAGTATTATATTATGACTATGTTACATCCTCGGATTGTCTGCGACAGTCAGCGTAAAACAACAAAATATAATAATTAAAAAAGAACTATAACATCGAACAATTAATTAAATAAACCACTAGGATATTTGTACAAAAAATTAAAATTCCATTTAATTCGTATACAAGAATGTACCGCGGGTTGACTTGGTCATGAATTTGAAGATTAAAAAAATAAAAAGTTCTCTATGGGCTTGTGACGTTTCCATCACGGTCAGGTTGGATGTAAATGTAATACAAATACGTAAAGTACTAAGGATCGGATGCGCGGACATTCGATCTTCTCACTAGACTCCTGCTAGTGACGTCACGGCATACGTCACGCACACACACACATACGCATTTGGCATGATTATTGCATAGCATTCGAAAGATTACATTAAAGCTCACAGTTAAGCACTTTGGCAGAAGTCCTAATAGTACAATCTAAATGTAGGAAATTTGCCTGGATAAATGCTAATAAACCTAAAAAGCAGATTTTTATATATATGTTATAAAATAATATAAAAAGAGTAAACCCTGAAATTTTCGACCTCGATTTCCTATGAGCTGTCACCGCCATCTTGGAAAAATGTCTTGCCGATATTTTACAAAAGAAATGTGTATAGACTTTTTGTGACGTTTTTAGCGTTCTATATACATACCAAACATTTACACCTACTGTTATTGTGGTGGTTATCAAATGAAAAAGGAATGGAAGTATATTAAAATTGTTAACAAAAAGTTAACTAACTTTGATCTTTTATTTTTCACTTTTTTATTTGTTATCTCCATAACGAATTATAATACGGAAAATTATAGAACAGTATGAGGGCTACAAATATTTGTATTAATTTTTAAAAAATACCACTTTTTCCAATATGGCAGCTCATATATTTCAGAGTATGCTTTATTAAGCTTTTTCCACAACATATCCAAAACTCAGCTTTCTAGGTTCATTAGCACTTATGATTGCTTTAAATACCGCACTATAAATTAAATGACTTAAACGATACGATGGACTGAGTATTATCGCGATATACAAAAATAGATTATAGTAATAATTATTGTCATGAATGAATTGCAATTTTTCCGACAAACAACCGATATGATATGATACATTTTATTGAGAATTTCGCCACTCATTCTGATATCATTGGATCACCAAAAAACCCGTAATACCAATAATCAAATGATCAAATTGTAAAACCAAACACAGTAATACTACAATTTTATCTTATAGAATGGTTGATTCAGCACTTATTACATGTTTTATTATATCAATATTTTACTTGAGAAGCAAGAGTACAACGTAAATGACAGGACAAGGCGGACAGTTTCAATTCTTTTTAAACCGTATAGTAAGCACCATAGCAGTGAACTACAACGTACGTGGTGCCGCGTGACGTATGCCTCGCACACTAGCGCCACCTACAACTCGCGTCGGTCCCGAAACCGACGCGACCCCTTTGAGAGTTCGCTAACTCTAATATCATACACGACTGTGTCACTAAATAGTAAATTAATTACACTTAATACTTTAAAAGTAAACATTTATCTATGAAGAACATTGAGACAGCTAACCTTCGGGTAATAGACAATCAATCTACTTAAATAACCATAAATACACCGACAGGCCTAGCCTAACACATTGACAAATAAATATCTTAGGCCTTACTCTACGTCTACCGTATTCAAACCGATAGAAACGGTATTCCACAGTGGTGCAGTTATCGAGCGCTCAAAGGGTCGTCCTAATAATCAGTCGTGCTCCGCAGTCAGTAGCGAGTGACGTTTGGAGGTTTGTATGTATTATGTATAATGATAACACAAGAGAGAAAGGAACTATCTGTCGCTTCACTTGTCGGCCTCGAAATTCTGCTCGCTCACCGACACGGCGTCTGACGTCAGAGCCTCCTTCAAAGGCTCCACGCAATTCTTTGGGATCAGCGTACCTGCGGGAATACACCAGTGTTGTTATAAGGTACTACTAAATAGTTGGTATTCATAAAACATATTAAAGATGAAGTACTTGGGCAGAAAAAATATTTATATTTCAGAATATTATGTCATTTTGATAATGAAGATTTTGACATAAAGGTCATGAAACGCGATGATAACTGTTATGATGTTATTATCAGTATCACAAGAATATGACGTTCTGTATCACAGTTACAGTATAAATTGTCCCGTGTTCGAGTGTTGGGTGATGTTTTCAATTGTATTAGTGATATAGGCTGGTGTAGTATAGCAGAGAGTTAGTTATTTAGGAAGGCTGGCAATGGCCGGCACTCACCCACGATCTTGAGTCCGTCGTCGGTCTTGATGCGCACGACCTGCATCTTGTTGAGGTGCGCGCGCGCCGCCAGCACGTGCTCCACGCGCGCCCACACGGCCAGCACCGAGCCCGCCAGCACGTGGTGCGTGCGCACGCGCAGCCCCACCTGCCGAGCGATGGACGTCACATACTGCCGCACAATAGTGGACTTCGTCGTAAAGACACATGAATCTTTACTTCAAATCCACGCGACTTAAACCGTGAAACGCATTATTGTTATTAGATTTTACAAGTTCTTACGGTTCCAATATGTACGTAATCTTATCGACTGATAGGAAAGCGTGTCCCTCTATAAATTCATTATACTTCAATTAAAACAAGTACCCACACGAGTAAATTACGCGATAATATTTAGTATAATCAGTGGACGCTTTCGGAAAACAAGTACGAGGTCAAGAGATGAAACTACGAATGAACACTATGTCGTTCACAGCCTCCACACATCGTTCCTAATCATTCATCAACATATGACCGCGTCGGACATGTTAGTTCTGACAATTCGGATTGAACGATATAGTTCCCAAAACTACCTACATCTACTAAGAGACAATAGACCTCTGTTGTGTAGAAATACTATAGGCGAGTAGATCTGCCAGAATAAAGGAGGCTGACCTCGCAGTCGTGTGAGTTCCGGCACACGGAGCGCCAGTAGGCGTGGCTGCACACGCGCTGCGACGCCGTGTACTGAGCGCGCCACCACGACTCCGCCTCCGACGACTCCACCTTCTTGTACTTCTTCTCGATCTCCGACAGCGACTCCAGCCGCAGCTGCAGGCCCGTGTTCGGCCTGGAATCGAAGCATTTTAATTAATACATGACATATTTTAAATCATTTCAGGTGGCTCGGCAGGTTATTAATTGATCGCAATCAAAATAAAATAGTTATTTATGGTACAAGTGAGAATAAGTTTATATTTATGTTGTTAATGCCAATTTTAAATCTTGATCTTTCGAAGTAGACTTCAATTGAATCACGAGCGTAGCGAGTGATTTTAATAAAGACTACTTCGCAAGCGAAAGATTTTTAAGAGATCACGAACTGGAAATTAAAATTTTTCTCACCGTAACATACACAACTTTTCACCTCTTCCAGTGAGAAAATATTATAAATAAACTCGTACTCGATTGCTTAATTTTGGATAATTCCATGAAATACGACAGTAATACCGATTCAGAATGAATTAAATATGTAGTACGCTTTCAAATACTTTTCACGTGATTTTCTGGTAACAAGCAAACTTCCGTGTTATAAGCAAGTTGCCTCAACTCTTCTGGCGTTCCAGAAAAATGTTCTTTATCACTGGATTCACTATTTTTGTGTTAAAAAGTTTCAGTAAACAATGATTTGTGTTTCAAATCACAAAACCTTAAAAAAGAAATAATTAGGATTTTTTACATTAGATAGAACGCCAGAAACAATTACACTATTCAATGGTCCCAATAACAAGGTCAAATACACACATTCACTCACGCAAGCACACCCAATCTCAAAACAAATATTTGAGAATCATACAAAGATTTGCAAATTTATTTTAAAATCATAATTATAGTAAATATACCTGTATATTTGAAACATGAGATCCTTTTTAGTGACTTTTTCTTTCTTGGTATTAATGATGACGGAGGCGCACAGCACTGCCGTGTATTTGTTGTTGCGGGCGTGCTGCGACACGTAGAACCCTTCCTTGGCGCCCGTCAGCTCCGACCACTTCTCTAGGGCTTCGGCCCAGTCCATGCCACGCTGGGACAATTAAATTAAAAGTAAGTATTTATTTTTTACCCCTACATAATTATAAACATTTTTCATGGTAAAAGTTTTATTACTAAAAATCTGAAAACTTTAACATTTTGTTTATTTCTAATGTTTGATTTGTACAAAAAAAAATAGTTTTTTTTTGTATTGACTCGTAAAAACTATTGGAATGGATTGTGAAGAAATAGCAAAGTATAAAAGCAATGACAGCCGAGTGGGAGACCGTAGGATTGCTAAGTCAAAGGTTTCTGTTTCGAAACCTACGGTATACATCTCTGTCAATACATTTTTAAGATTCGTCGCTACGCCTGAGAGTGCATTAACATTGCTCGAGGGTGTGAGAAATCTACCGATCTGCATTTGGCCAGCGTGGTGGATTATGGTCTAACCCTTCTCATCATGAGAATAGGTCCGAGCTCAGCAATGGGAAATGTATTAGTAACAAGGTTGCTATTATTATTTCTCTTTATTATTTTTTTTCTTTATTCCATATATTTTTAAATAATGATTTCTAAAAAATACAAAAAAAACATAAAATTTAAAAAAACAGTGTCCCACCGACATCAGGTGCAGGGACTAAGCTGCCGATGGTTAGGGCTCCAGAGAGAGGAACCTTTTCACTATGCGTGCCGTGTCCAAAAGGACCGCCTTCTGCATCTGGCGCATGGTCCAGCTGTCTAACGCGAGCCTCTTTAGGTGTTGGTCGAGGCTCTTCGCTATCAGTCCATCGACTGAACGACTATCGGTACAATGATAGCCAAATTCACATCCAACATGTCGACAATCTCGTGGGCCAGATCAAGATATTTTATTATTATCATGAAGTAAAATAAATTAGTAGTTATTTTTTGTCAGTTTCAAAAAAAACAAAACTGGCTTAGTATCTGCGTGAAACGTTCGCAGGTGTAGTGTGTGTGCTCAGTACCTCGGAGTGCACGGTGTGCAGCTCCACGGGCGCGCGGCCGGTGGCGTGGCGGCGCACGAAGCGCACGCAGCGCACGCGGGTGTAGTGTGGGTGCGATGGTAGGTGGTACGTACCTCGGAGTGCACGGTGTGCAGCTCCACGGGCGCGCGGCCGGTGGCGTGGCGGCGCACGAAGCGCACGCAGCGCACGCGGGTGTAGTGTGGGTGCGATGGTAGGTGGTACGTACCTCGGAGTGCACGGTGTGCAGCTCCACGGGCGCGCGGCCGGTGGCGTGGCGGCGCACGAAGCGCACGCAGCGCACGCGGGTGTAGTGTGGGTGCGATGGTAGGTGGTACGTACCTCGGAGTGCACGGTGTGCAGCTCCACGGGCGCGCGGCCGGTGGCGTGGCGGCGCACGAAGCGCACGCAGCGCACGCGGGTGTAGTGTGGGTGCGATGGTAGGTGGTACGTACCTCGGAGTGCACGGTGTGCAGCTCCACGGGCGCGCGGCCGGTGGCGTGGCGGCGCACGAAGCGCACGCAGCGCACGCGGGTGTAGTGTGGGTGCGATGGTAGGTGGTACGTACCTCGGAGTGCACGGTGTGCAGCTCCACGGGCGCGCGGCCGGTGGCGTGGCGGCGCACGAAGCGCACGCAGCGCACGCGGGTGTAGTGTGGGTGCGATGGTAGGTGGTACGTACCTCGGAGTGCACGGTGTGCAGCTCCACGGGCGCGCGGCCGGTGGCGTGGCGGCGCACGAAGCGCACGCAGCGCACGCGGGTGTAGTGTGGGTGCGATGGTAGGTGGTACGTACCTCGGAGTGCACGGTGTGCAGCTCCACGGGCGCGCGGCCGGTGGCGTGGCGGCGCACGAAGCGCACGCAGCGCACGCGGGTGTAGTGTGGGTGCGATGGTAGGTGGTACGTACCTCGGAGTGCACGGTGTGCAGCTCCACGGGCGCGCGGCCGGTGGCGTGGCGGCGCACGAAGCGCACGCAGCGCACGCGCGACACGCGCTCGCCCGCGCTGCCCAGGTCCAGGATGCCCAGGTCGAAGCGCCCGCTGCGACGCGCTGCCGAGGGAATTGCAACACATTTATTATGTTCCAACACCAAAAGCCTAACTAATACTTATTTATGGTACAAGTGACAAAAAAGTTTATATTTCTGTTGTGAATGCCAATTTTAAATCTTAAGCTTGCGTAGTAGTCTTGGCTTAAATCACGAGCGCAGCGAGTGATTCTAATAAAGACTACTTCGCAAGCGAAAGATTTAAGAAATCACAGAATGGAAATTAAATTTTCACCACACCAGCACGAAAAAGATCGTTTGCTTGCGAGAATTCAGTGAGTAATAACGCTTATCACTCACTAGTGAGGCAAAGTGATTTAAATTTCGAAACACTAAATCCTTCCAATGAATAGGCGCAAAAAAAAAACAAAACAGTCACCATGTAGGTTAGTAATAAACATTGACATCAATTTTATTTAAAAACTACAAACGATACGTTTTAAGTATTTTAAATTATATAAATACACGCTTATTTAGTATTTTCATGGTTTTATATTCGTGATTAACCATTAAATTAACTAAAATCGGGTACTTAATATTAGACTCTATAAATAAGTGTTACGGAACGAATTTCCGAACGCACGATTTAAAAAAAAAAAGTCTGTGTCTGTGTCAACTATAAATTCTTTTCAGTTTATGTTTAATTGTTTACTGGAACTTTTTAACAAAAAAATAGTGAATCCAGTGATGAAGAACTTTTTGGAACTCCAAAAGAGTTGCGGTAACTTGCTTCTAACACAGAAGTTTGCTTTTTTACCAGAAAATTCACGTGAAAAGTATTTGAAAGCGTACGACATATTTAATTAGTGGCGACTTTCTAAAGGCCCTAAAACGCATTATGAATCGGTATTACTGTCGTATTTCATGTAATTATTTCAGGTTAAGCAATCAAATTGTCTCAACTCTTCTGGAATTTCACAAAGTTCTTCATCACTGGATTCACTATTTTTTTTGATACACTCATGTGCGTAAAGTTAACACTTCACCCGACTCTCTACGCCCGCATCCACCTTATGTGCATGGCCACTAAATATATTATAATAATGAGAGTACAGTGCTCTGGTCTTAACGTACAGTGTATTACTACCGTACATAGGAATAGTAACTATTAATAATAAAAATAAAATGTATATTCTATTTACCTTGTTCCATAACTGCCGCCAATGTGTCCGTAAAGTATTTAAATATCCTATTCTGTAGTTCTACGGGCATTCCCAATATCCTATTCAAGAACTTCGACATATTGTTATAATCCTGTCAACAAAGACATCAAAAAAGTGAGTCACTGTTACTGTTGCAGTATTCATAGTTAATATTTTAATAAATAAATATTTTTTGTTTATAGAAACGGCGTAACAAAATATATCCATAGAAATATAAGGCGGTCGGTAGCGAAACAATAACCAAACGCCCATTTTTCTGTGAGAATATTTGACCGCACCGATAAAACAGGCAACGGTCTTACCTTATCAAGCGACAGCACGCCGGGCGCAGATTCACTGTTAACAATAAGTCCCACCCCCACCAGCGCCCCCGCCACGTCATTGAAGAAATCCCCGGAGTAGTCTGAGGGGGGAGGCACCAGGGGGGTGTCGTACTTCATGATGGCGCGCATCACCGCTTCTAAAGCTGATCGACCTACAAACAACAAAATACTTTTTAGAATTAACAAGATAAAGTGTTATAAATACAGTTACCTGATTGATTTTAAATATGATATCTTTATCTATATTGGATTATTTATATTGCTGTTAGATATCCACTACGAAAGAATAAGCAGGACGGACAAATAATAACGTAAAGGGCTACAAGGGGGGTGGTGTCGCCATATATTTGGGATAAAGTGCAACGCCTCCTCCACCCTTGCGTGGTCGGTCACTCGACCTATTTAAAGTAGCTATTTATTAGTATTTATCCTAGACCCAGTTACATTCGTCAGTTTTATACCTCATTTGAAAGCTTATGAAAATTCCATGTTTTTTTATAATCTGCTTAAAAAGTGTCACAGTGATTTTTGCTTTTAAATGGTTGGTTCTGAAAACTAGTATTAATTCTCTATGTTTTTTAGAGTTTTATGGCACTGTGTCTTAATTAAAACCAATAATGCACCTTTAATGATGTAGATAATGTTGATTAAAACGTAATTAATCACATTATTAAAAAAAAAATGTTGAATGTTTTATTTGTATTTTTAGTTCTCCAGTCACATAAGCATGATAAAATTTTTTGCAAAATCTAAAATATCTCAAGAACCGTTCACTTCCACCTGTGTGTCCAAACATAAAGTACTTGCAAACAAGCTATTTTATCACCCCTTACAAGGTTGATTTACCTATGGACTAAAATTATAAATTTATTACTAGATGGGGTGCAGCAAGAATGTCTCATATTTTTTTTAAAACCTGCGCTTATCGTGTTTTATTTCGGCAGTACTATCACATCGATAAATTCATGAACCATTTGACAAAAGTTTCGTTTGTAATTTTCACATTGTAAAAATTAGTTGTAAAAAAAAGACTTTAATGACTTTGCAAAATTAGTATCCGGGCGGATCATAGAATCGACTTACCATATTTGTTGTCAATATTGAACTGGCTAAGATCTCTAGTTTCCGTAGCTCGCCTGTCCCCATGAGTGAGAGCTCCGAGCGACTCCAATCGCTTCGCCACGGTGGAGGCAAACCTTCGCTCGCCCGCCAGGTCTGATATCAGGAATATGTACTCTGGTGCGTTCACCTGATTCGATCGGTGTGTACGACCTGAGGGAATAAACATATAGTTAGTTTAACAGATGAAGTAGACAGGTACGTTATGTATATGTTAACGTTATTAATTACAGCATGACAATAAAGTTGAAAATAATGGGGCCGACACTCTGCCGTTGGTATGGCGACAAAGGTACAAATCAAACAATCAGCTCAACGCAATTTAAAATCTTTGAAAACGATAACCAATCGTGGAGCTTTGTTTAGAATTTTAGATGAAACGTCATTTCATTGTTGATAGGCTTACACCTATCCGATTGGACCTGAACGGAACAGGTGAAATGATGGTGTTGTACACCGCTGCTACACTCTTCTGGGTAATATAGACGTAATGTTATTATGTCACTTCAATACTTTGACAATTTTGTCAATAAACAAAAAAAATCATCTCTCAACTATTTTGTCAAGCTGTAAGTTGGCAATATTACTATTACGAGCCTATAGTGTGCCACTGCAGAGCAAAGGCCTTTCCTCCCTTTTCCCGCTTGTCTCTGGTTTGTAGTTTCAATATGTGAATAAAATATGATTCAACCCTAAATGTAAGACCTTAAGACGCAAAATGTGTTTAAGCAGCAACTTATCAAGTGTGACTTACCAAACTGTTGTACAGCTCTGTCGGCTGACCACGGCAACTCTAACGTTATGTGGACCCGCCGCCTTTGGTTTCTCGCTCTGGAAATACAATAAATAAACACTGAATAACTAAAACACAATAGCACTACGCGGCGAACGACGATTCACAGCGTCGAACAACATTATCATTGGAGCTTGAAAATATACACAAAGGTTCATTTCATTTAAGGGCCAGAGGTTCCGGATAGATCTTATCCGACCCATAAAATATAACCTGACTGCATTTAAAAGTGACACTTGTTACATTTCATAAAGAACACAGCTATAAATTTCATTTATGTGAGCCATATACTTATACCAATAACGTTTATCTAAAACCTGTGAAATTGGGGACTAAGTGAGCAATAAGAAGGGATTCTTGGATAGTCCACCCTTAAAGGATTAAGATAAGCTATGATTAGTTGTATAAAAGTTCATTTCAACATGCGAAGAAGGTGGCAAAGGTAATATTAGTAGTTATCATTAGATCTCGTTAATAGGTATACCTTCGATCGCTCTGTAAGGAGATACCACTGGACGCAGCCTCCGAGATGATGGCGACGTCCTTCTCTCCGTCCATGAACCGTTGCTTCTCCGTGAGGTTGAGTGTTTCGAGAGGCACGTCAGCTTCTGAGCGACTCTCATACAGGATCTGACCGTCTTCTGTCTGCACTACACGACCTTTGCGACCTGTCATCTGGAAGGGAAGAACATTTTTGTTAGTTTGATTCGAGAGTAGCATGTATAAACATTTCACTATATCAATGCATTAGGTTCGCACCCACGGCAGGTGTTTATCTATAAAGGTACGGTGTCTGCTAAAGTTAAAATAAAATCAAATATATATCCAAAGACTTTTTAATAATGTTTTTAACACTGTGAAACAATAATGGAAGCCAAGGTCAAGAGAGATATAGATAAAATCAAAGCTCTTGACGGTTTTGAAGTTGGCAACAGATTGCTTTGCTGTACTTTATCGACCAATCAACATGCACTTCACTCGGGAGTGGCCAATAACAGCAAGTGCGCTCGTTACCCGTGACATTTTATTTGATATTTTGTTTATAGAGCCTAATATGAAGTACCTGATTTTAATTAATTTAATGGTCAATCACGAATATAAAAATATGAATACTAATGAAGCGTGTATTTATATAATTTAAAATAATTAAAACGTATCGATATCGTATATTAACTACAAATAGTTATTTAATAAAATTGATGTCAATGTTTATTACTAACCTACATGGTGGCTGCTGTTTTTTTTTCAGCGCCTATTCATTGGAAGGATTTTGTATTTCGAAATTTAAATCACTTAGACTCACTAGTGAGTAAAAACGCATTTTACTTACTGAATTCTGGCAAAATGGGTACTCACAACAGAAATATAAACTTTTTCTCACTTGTACCATAATAGTTATTTATGGTACAAGTGAGAAAAAAATTATATTTCTGTTGTGAGTGCCAATTTTAAATCTTGAGCTTGCGAAGTAGTCTTAAATTGAATCACGAGCATATCGAGTGATTCTAATAAAGACTACTTCACAAGCGAAAGATTTTAAGAGGTCACGAACTGGAAATTAAATTTTTTCACGCGTTACAATACAAAACTTTTCACCTCTTCCAGTGAAAAAAATATTAAGATTTAAATAAACTCGTACTCGATTGCTTAACCTGAAATAATTCCATGAAATACGACAGTAATACCGATACATAATGCGTTTTAGGGTCTTTTGAAAGTCGCCACTAATTAAATATGTCGTACGCTTTCAAATACTTTTCACGTGAATTTTCTGGTAAAAAAGCAAACTTCTGTGTTAGAAGCAAGTTGTCGAAACTCTTTTGGAGTTCCACAAAGTTCTTCATCACTGGATTCACTATTTTTTTGTTAAAAAGTTCCAGTAAACAATTAAACATAAACTGAAAAGAATTTATAGTTGCCCGCGATGACTGAATACTTAAAGTCGTGCGTTCGAAAATTCGTTCCGTAACATTTATTTATAGAGTCTAATATTAAGTACCCGATTTTAATTAATTTAATGGTCAATCACGAATATTAAACCATGAAAATACTAAATAAGCGTGTATTTATATAATTTAAAATAATTAAAATGTGTCGTTTGTAGTTTTTAAATAAAATTGATGTCAATGTTTATTACTAACCTACATGGTGGCTGTTTTGTTTTTTTTTGCGCCTATTCATTGGAAGTATTTAGTGTTTCGAAATTTGAATCACTTTGCCTCACTAGTGAGTAAAAACGCATTTTACTCACTGAATTCTGGCAAAATTGGTACTCACAACAGAAATATAAACTTTTTCTCACTTGTACCATAAATAACTATTGTTCCTTTTTTAACATGCAGTATGTTAAAAAAGGAACAATAGTTACATACTGCCTTTCTTGTTGAAGCTATTAAGTTGAAGTGTTGTGTACAGATGTAATCGGCCGATTTACAGTACAAGTGTTTAATCTGTCATCTATTAGTTGGTATAATTAGCTGGGACAGCTACAGCTACGCGTTACCTCGGCCACGTTCTCGGTGCCGCCCAGCTCGTCCACGAGCTGGTCCAGCGTGTTGGGCGGCAGGCGCTTGCCCAGGCGCTCCACGGCCAGCAGCAGCTCCTCCTTCATGCCGCACGCGCGCTCGATGGCCGAGCGCGGCGGCGGCTGGTTGCGGGCCGGGCCTGCCGACCGTACAAGTCTGCTATTATACAATCGTCCAATTGTTATCCACCAAGAGAGCAAACTTTATATTTTCTTTGAGTATTGGAAACAAAAGCACCTCCCCTTTTCACCTCAGCAATTTAAAGTTGCTGGCGAAAGGTAACAAATCAACTTTTTCTCACTGTTTTCACACAGCAAAGAACGCTTTTTCGTGCTGCGGTGTGTTTATGGTATTTATTTTTACCTGCCGACGCGAAAAGAGGTGTGTAATACCTAAGTACAGTCCGTTGGTGCCCACGGGCGTGCCGGTGAGCGCGCCGGCGGGCGTGGCCACGGTGACGGTGGCGGCGGTGGCGGCGCTGTTCTTTCGCTCAAACATCGTTTCTATCTTGTCCTGTGTGGTGTTCGCTTTCTTCTTTGGTACGGCTGTTTTCTTTTTCTTAAGAGGCTTCTTTTTACGGCCCAGCCACGGTTCTGGAATACAGATTGGAGATTATTATCGAAACCTGGTGAAATTGTTACAAATAAATTGACATGGCCTCTTGAAATACTACAAACTGGGCGAGTACCTAACCAACCTTTAAAAAATCCTTAAAGATTCAAAGAACGCAAAAAAACATAAAGTAACAAAATTAGCCACTTAAATAAATGAAAACCAGATACTACGAACGTTTAACGTGTCATCTAACTCAACAACAATATGAAAATTTCTTTACCCGTTAATTTCAAGATAAATAGTACTATTATTTCCTTTGGAAAAAGTTCTTTCTATTTTGAATACAATAAAAAGTTAAGTTCAGCACATTATTATACTGTATGTTTGCTACTCCGAAAAATTAATGTTTTCTTAAGAAAAAAAATTATCAACGCGCCCATGCCGCGCTAAGAGTGAGAGCCTCAAAACGCTTTAAGAAACTGTTCCTCTAAATAGACTTCTAAAACTAATGCTTATGGTAAATACCATCATCGCTGTCACTGCCGCCTCGGAAGGGGTTAAAGTCGGACAGTTCGGAGTCAGACGCCGGCGGTCGTTGCTCCTCGTCAGACTCCATCTCCAGCTCATCATCAGATCCGCGGATGAACTCATCCGATGAGGAACCACCTCGCATGCGCTTGGCTGCCTGGTTTGCTTGCTGACGTGCTGTCACTGGAAACAATTAAAAAAAAGGCCCTTTAATTTATAATCTTTATATTTTTTATACCGTAAGTTTACGACTTATTTGAGAAATCATTATTTTAAAATGTTGAATATAAGAAGAAAAGAAAGTAAATCTGCAGACTTTCCATTATATTTATTTCAGAAATTTAAATATTAAAAAGAGTACATGCACAGCAATTATTTATTTTATTTATTGTGGTACAAGAAACATAACACGTCGTGGACATTTCGTAAATTTGCTCATTTCGTGAAATGGTCGAGAATATCGTGAAATGGTCACGTTCCATAAAATGATTAATTGACTATTCAAAATCAAATCATTTATTTTCATAAGCCCTAGGGGGCGCTTGAACACGTCAAAACATTACAAACAATAATATAAAAAAAATTATAAGTATTGGCCACATCATGATGTGATTTGGAACGATCAATCCTAAGAAACCGTTTCTCCATCAACTGGGCTGGGATGAGCATTTCAACGCTCGGCAACTCCATGAAGTGATCAACATTATTTGATCATATCGTAAGACAGTAACATTAATATACCGGTAGTGGCGCTGCAAGCGTTTTGTTTATGTGGAAATGGCGGCCGGTGACGATTAGCTGATGACGATGCTTTTGTTTCTGGCAGTGGAAATTGAATAATTCTTTGTTTAATGATGAAGAAAGTGATAGCAAAAGAAGTTATTGATGAAAAAGGTTATCGAGTACTATGCAAGTCATGCAAAAACCGAGCAAGACTAAACAATTCGGCCAGACAAAACCAATGATTTGGCCAACAGACATTCCCGAGCACTTCACGAAGTAAAAAAAATACGAAATGGCCTCGACATCCATAGCAATATTTATCATGATCGGTTAAGTATTCCAGCCTTGAAAGCGTAACAGGCGCAAATACAGACCAACAACAGTCTAGAGCAGGGATGGCGAACCTTTATTGATGCACATGCCATTATTTTATAAAAATAAAGAATTATGAGGTCGCGACGTGACCAATTTAAGGAATTTTCGCGTTCCAAAATGTTTATGCTGCGTGCCAACTGTGGCACGCGTGTCAAAGGTTTGCCATTACTGGTCTAGAGATTTTTAAATAATATTAGTAAGTATGGTTGAACCCCACGACTCACGCTTCCTCTTCGAAGTGTTGGCTTCATCGTCCAGTCCATTCTTGTTGCCGTTCTGTTGTTTGTGCACGGCCGGCGGCGGGGCGGCTTTGGCGCGGGCTGGCTCGAGCCCGAGCAGGCGGTTGATGCGGTTCCGGTCCGGCGCCGGGAAGTGCTTCTCCACCAGAGTTTGAAATACGCCTCTGTTGATTCAAGTATGAAAACATGTTGAAAATGTAAACAAAAGAGAACATTGCTTTGGCTTAAAAAAACAATATTTTATTATTTAATATTATTCTTTACAAATTAAACCCCCTTCTCACTCACTATTATTTGTTTTTTAAACGATACACGTACATTCTACTAGCTATGCAAAGTAAACTATTTTAATCATGATTATCTTTTAAGTTTGTGTCGCACTGTTTACATACTTAAACAAAATTAAAAATGAAAAAAACACAAATAATTAAAAAGTAAACACTACCGCGCGCGCCAGTTTCAAACTTCCCGCGCTGTCAAAATCACGTCGTTACCAACAGCAACAACTAAGTCTACACTGCATGGGCGCGGCGCTAGCCTCGAGCAGTTCATTCACCCTCGCTTCGCCGCCATTATGTCTGCATAGCGCTGCACATGCGCTCTAAACCGTATGGGAAAGTCGATGCCATGTACTCTATTGTGTTTTGATAATACGCATTTTGTTTCTATCTTCATTTTGATTCGTCAATAAATGTTTGGTGAAGTCTTGATTTCGTTGTTAGAAAAATGTGTTCAAAACAACAGTTGAGAAACATTCTTCAAGAAATGTGTGTTGATGCTGAATTTCTACAATTCCATTACGAATCGGCGGAACGGTTTACTATTGATTTAATATGTCGCGTGGCCGCAAATGAAAACCAGAAATTTTACAACGAATATTTTAAAGAATGGATAAAAAGATTTGGAAATTTCACATCAACCTCGTGGATTGTGAGGAGGAGCCATCCAAATTTAAAGAGGCTTGCGTTCAGAAAATCATTTGTCTGTCATGTTTCTGGATTTAATAAAAAGAAAAATGTTATCCATAGCCGTTCCAACAAGGACTGCGGCGCAAAGATAGACTTTAAAATAAAGCTTATAAATCGTAATACGATTAAGAACGATAAGAGTTTAAAGAAAGGCTTGAACTTGACAGTTTGCATAGATTTCCAGCACAGCCACAGCGTCACGGAACTGGACTCCGTGTTTATGGAATATTTCTCACACGGTCATTCCGCGGTCTCGGCGATGAATTACCACGAGTTACTCCTACTATCGCAAGGTATGGTCGCTTGGCATAACAGCAGTAAAAACCCCACGGCCAGCCATGTTTGGTACTTGCACAGTAAAAAGAACTGGAAATCACTCAATACTTGTGACGTAATGACGCAGAAAGCAAAGGATGTGGAAGCGAGCGGTGGTGTAATCACGTATCGGGCAGAACCCGATAATATAAAGGTCGTTATTACAGCGTTTATGAAAAACGTTATCGTCGGGTTTGAACTAGATCTTATTGTTGTAGAAAGTATGCCCATTAAAGACGGCGTCATGACATTCTTCTTCATGCCTAGTTCAGCAGGGGCCTTGCCCCTGGTTTGTGTTTTATACGATGCGAGCAGTAAATTGAATGAGGCATTCCACTTAGCCAAGGACCTCATAGGGACTGTCATCAATCGATCTTTTGAGCCAAAAGTAATGATGACTAATGATCTTCGAGCTCAAAACATTGCTCTGAATAAAGTTTTCCCTAATACTTCGATATATTCTTCTCGTTCGTCACTGCGCGAAAATATTTGGAGTACAATATGTAGTGACGATACCAAAATTGATCGAATGAAACGCCACGATTTGATGTTACTCTTCCATTCAATATTATATGCGAGCGATAACGAACAGATAGAAAAACATCATCAGGAGTTAGAAGCAAATACAGTAATAACATCTTCACCATTGCTGAAAACATATTTACAGAGCACCCTTGCGACGCTTGTGTCAAAATTATAATGATAATTTTACAGATTTAGATATATTTGCCATGCGCGCTAACGTATTTAGAACTACATTAATAGAAAATATCAAGCAAATTAAGGAATAACTGGAGGTGTTCGCATTCTTGGCCTATTGTTTGCATTTCTTTTATTCTTATTATTTAATTTTAAGTTGCAAAAATGTCACCAATTTTTCACTTATATTTTGTGGATAACGTTGTGAGTGCACATTTAATCACTGTTTAATTTGTTAAATTTTTGAATTTACTCTTAATGTTGTAACTGTTTGTTTATCCCTAATAAATAAAATAAAAAAATAAAAAAATAAAAAATATTTGACCAATATTTGTACAAATCACCAAGTATATGTGTTACAAAATGAGAATACAATCGTAGACACATCACTATCTATTTTCAAAGAGTTTATAATTACTAAATTCAGCAATTTCAACTCTGTGCTTATGTTGGATGTATTAGTGAACGTGTTGGACCGATATTGGCGCATGATATTGCAAGCAGTTTTACAGAACAAGTTGGTCATGGGAACTTACACCAAATATTTGCCTAAGGATAAAATAGTGATCGATTCTGAATCAAAGTTAAAAGTTAGTGAGAACTTATACACAATGTGCAAATGTTGTTTGCCGGGGAGGAAATGTAAGACACAAATGAAAATAAGTTTTAGATCGGATACGCTCAAGTGAGCTGTGATGAAAGATTATTTATGTAATGATAATGTGTTTAATTTAAAATGATAAGAGGATACTTTTATTTATTCATTTAAACTTCATATACAGAATTTGTATACGAGGCGGACTTAATGCCATAGGCATTCTCTGCCAGTCTACCTTTGGGCGATGCAAAGAAGATGAAGTTATAAAATTTAGCGTTTTGATTAGAAAAGAAAGGTTTTAGAAATCAATACAATTAATGAATACATAATGTGACAAGAATATGTGCGTACATATATATGCATAATACCTACATAACAAAATACTTAAATATAAGAAAATATTTAATAAATAAAATATATATAAATATATGAATTATATGTATATTGTATTGATTGTATGTGTGGGTTTGTGTGTGTTATAATTTGACCGAGTTTGATGTTAACATTATAATTTAAAAAGATAAATAAAAAAATTCTCAAAAACAAAAAAAAATAAATAAAATATATATGAACGAATAATAAATATTATGGTGGCGATTCATTCTTGTTGAGGACTAATGAATGAGGAATACTAACAAACTTCTATTGCACTATTTTAAACACCATACTAATCATTTTTTTCCTTTTTTTTTTTTGCTTCTATTTACAACATCAATAAGATAACATAGAGGTGTAGAGTTGCCGGCGGCGGCACATAACTAGAACATGCCATTATATAAGATTAAAATAGCAGCCCTGTATCTAATACATGCCCCACTGCCGGGCTCTGGCCTCTTATGATGAGAAGGGTTAGGCCATAGTCCACCACACCGACAAAGTGTGGATTGGTAGGTTTCACACACCCTTTATACTTTCCTTTACCGTTAGCGAGCGACAATTTATACATCGGCGCAATTACAACTGTTCGTCGATTATAATTAAGATTAATAAGTTGATTGTCCTAATATTAGTTTATAAACCATCAGTTGATTATTTTAGAGTTGATTACGATGTACAATTAATGTTAAAGATTGTAATTTCAATACTTAACCTACAAACTTGTAAACTCGTGCACGTGGCCGAGTCTTATAAAAGAGGCCGCGCTGTTGGCGATCGACACAGTCGCTCTCGAGCCGCCGCACAGTACGGACCTCCCTCTGACGTCATTATGCTATCCGTTGAATAAACGAAGCTCATAAAAGTACTTGGAAGTTTTCCTTTGAAGACCCTGAACGAGTAATCATGAAGACAACACTTGTGACGTCAGCTATGCTGATGTCACACTTTTTATAAAAACACTGGAGATCACCTTATTCCGTCATATATGATAAATACAAAATGTCATTCGATGCTCAATATAATATTTCATGTCTTAGGCTTGACGCTGTCTTTTTGTGTTCAAGTTATGTACTGGCTCCTTTACAATTGTACAACACGGATATTTCAGCTGTTAAAAGTCTCATGTGATAGGTGATGAACCTGAAACGGCAATGAATATCTACCGTGTAGCGATGCCTGAGTGCCGTTCGCTAGTAGTTCGATTGTGAAACAGGGACGGAGGGATTTATTTATTTATTTAATTATTGTTTATAGTTAAATAACACGGTATGATACCAATTACATTAATTAACATAGAATTAACTTAATTACATTATATTACAACTAACTAATTAATTAACAAACAATTGTAGACTCTCTAGTATACATCCTCTCGCAAAACATCAAACATTCTTGAATAATCTTCGTCCATTCATCCGCAAACAAATCACAATCAGGACTGGTGATCAAGAGGGCGTTAAGTACCTCAATTGTGCGGCACACTGGGGACTCAGCTCTGGCGACAGTGTGACATTGTGGTCGCGCTAACAATTTATGCCGATGGCTTTTACGATGCCCAATATACTTATCTGGCACATATAACCTACAGAATAGGGTATGGAGCTCAGGACAATCATATCTCCCGCGGAGAACTTTGCAAGCTACAATGAGTTGGTCAAGACCTTTCGCACTTCCAATGAATTAAAACCCAACATTCCTAATATGTAGTTAGTAGGGTACATGAATGGGAAGAAATAATATACTTTTTTGTATAGATACCTCAGGAATGTCTTTTGTACCTTTTCAAGGAATAGAGCTTGTGATGCTGAGTAAGGGTTCCACACGCACGAACTACTTTCTATCTTACTTCGGACAAGAGTGGTATACAGAAGTTTTATTACTTGTGGGTTCTGAAAGTCACATGCATTACGCAACACAAAGCCTAGCCGCCTATAGGATTCCTTAGCAAGAACTGTGATGTGTTCTTTCTGATCCCAAATCCCTGATGCTGTTTACTCGAGTTATTTCTTTGCCATCTAGCTTGTATTCATACTGGATTGGTCGCATCCCTCGACCGTGGGATAAGGTTGTGTAGTTCCCGGCAATTTAGCCTTTAACTATTTTTATACTAACTTTCATCACAGTCGATCTTAAGACCAAAGAGGCAGCTATAATATAAGTTAGGATTTTATCAAAAAGCATGTACTAACTTGGCAGTAGACACGAAGTCGGTGAGTTCGCCGTCGTCCCTCTCGAGTTGATCCAGAGTTCTCGCCTCGCCCGTGCTCTGCAGACCGATCACCACGCATTTACCACATTTCACCGCTTCTCGCGCTGTCACTACTGCGTGGTTTACCTGATGAATGAAACCGTTTCAATCAATAGCGATAATAATATCGTTTTAGAAAAATAAAAAAGGCAGTAGTGTGAAGTTGCCAGTTCACTGTGCTGTACTTCATCGACTAATCAACATGCACCGCGCTCGGGCGTGACCAATTAGAGCAAGGGCGTGACCAATCAGAGCAAGGGCGTGACCTGGGACATTTAATTTGCGGCCAACTCCATAACCGCCTGGATATTTTATTCTACATTAAAAAATATTATGGATCACCTATAAAATATAACGGTATCGAAGTAGTTGATAATTACGGCTGGGAACTTCCTTATTTTTTTGACTCACGTGCTTTTCAATAAAGCCCCAAAATTTTAACAAGATATGTAATTTTTGGCTAAGATAAAAGCATCGCTGCGCTCTACTACCGCCTTAGCCTTAATGTTTTTTTTTATGAAAAAAACATCCTTATAACCTAATATTTTTATTTAATATTAGGTTATAAAGATTTTTTTAGGTCCCGGCCAGGCAATACATACCTTAGCAGCAATACACAAGTACTTGAAGAACCGCTGGTGCGCCGACCAGAACTGCCCCCACATGGTAGTCTTCATGCGGGACTCCGCGTTGATGAGCTCTGCCGCCTCCGTGAAGCGCTGCATGGCTTCTACCCACTGTGCAATACATACATTCAAGATTATTTTTTTATTAGACTCAAAGATACACATGCTTATGACTTATTTACACATACATCTGAGTCTGAACTAGATAATAATTTATCTGTACAGAGTGTAATGCAGTTCACACACTGCAGCTATAATGTAAAAATGTATATTTACATCTTACTACATTTAAACACATCATGGTGCATGAAAGGAGCCTCCCCGAGTGTCGTACACAACGATTCCCTACGTCCGGCGCACCCTGGGCAATTCGCGAGTTCTCCAAAGCGAATTTGCTAATCCTTTCACCACGATGGCAAGTCAAAATAAAATTTGACTCAGCCATCGACATGAAGAAGAAGAAACACATCTTGCCATAGAAATTGATAGGTGTATAATATGTATATTTTTTCATCTTTGCATTTTGACATACATTAATTTACAATAAAGCTGCCGTGTGAGCAGCGCTTTAATAACACCGTGATGAAGCCGCTTACCATAGATTAAAAACATGAATCTGACACCCTGGGTGCAATTAAAAAAAATGAAAATATAAAACGGCTTCGCCACTATATTATTTACACCCTGTCTTTAGGTATGATGGCAGTCGCTTAACATAAAATACTGATATTCAGCTCAATCCGTTGGACTAGAAGCCGACCCCGGCTCAGAAGATTGCCTTTTTATCGGTTATAACTTATAATATAAATTACATACCAGTGCCACAGCCTTGTCATAGGTGTCCCGGAAGGAGTCAGAGAGAGGCACCTCCTCAATCTTGAAGGACACGCCGTGGAACGACAGCTGGCGTGCGATGTACATGCCTCGCAGCTTCATGTCCATTGCTACTATCTCCATGGCACCGACACCTCTGTGCAAATAAAACAATATTGTATTATGCAAAAAAAAAGTTAAGCTGCCTCATTGGTGTGGTGGTTAGCGTATGCTACTCTCACCGCGAAGGAAATTCGCAATAGCAGCACGAAGTTGGTATTGTACGTGGTGGATGGCGATAGGCTCACATGTAACCTAAATATAACAGGAGAAATGTAGGTGTCACCTCTATCACGCCCTCTGGGTAATAGGCGTGATGCTATGTTATATCAAAGTTAAACAGCCAATCACATTTACATTAGAAGAATCCATTCAAAGAGATTAACGACCCAAAATATACGCGACTTTTGTGACAGAATCTAAATCAAAATAAACAAACACACTCAAATAACCAATTTTGTAAGTCAATAAAATATACAAAACATAGTTATGTTCCTTTAGATTTTATGGAAAGTTATTATAAATTTGTATCTTATCCAAATACATATTTAAATCAGATGGTCCTTCGAGCCGGATCTAACTATACGGCCGCTTCTATTAATCATATAGAATATCACAGGTTGATTTGTTTCACTGTTCATTGGACGACTTCACAAGGGCAGCATATTGTATACTTTGTTATGATAAGTCATAGATTTGATAATATTTTAATTTTTTATGTAGGAATGTTTTTGATGATAGTTGTAATGTAAAATTTTAATTAGATATTTAAGTACTATATAATAATTCAAATTTATTATATTCATTTATATATTCCTATCTATCGCATTAGGTTTAAGTTTCTGTTAAGATAGGTTAAGCTGTGGTAAATAAATAAATAAATAAAACATAAAATAAAATGTGTTAAGTTCCAGGTCTAACATGTCTGTCTTTATAGATTTATAGCATGACTTACCTCTTCTCCACGGCATTAATAAAGTCCATAAAAGTGGGGAAGGGTGTTCCCTCCCCCCAAATGCCCAATCGCACCATATACGCCATGTTCCTCGGTTCGCTGGCGCCCGTAGCTGAAGCATAGACAACTCTGGCTTTAGGCAGTTTGTTCTGTAGCTCCAGGGCTGTTAGACCTGTCTTCGTTGCTTTGCCTGAACCGACAGGACACAAGTTTTTAGCTTTGTGACACTCGTCGAATACGATCTGTTTGTGGGTCAGGAATATTATGTTGTTTACAAGACTGTTACATATGCGTCAGGCATACCTTTGCCCCTACATAAGCGTCGCGCCTAACAACCATTTTTTATTTTTTTTATTTTTTTTTACCGGCTTGGTGTACTTACGTTTCTGAAATCGAGCGTTAGTCACCTATCTTAGGATGTAGGCATTTAAGTTTTAATTGTAATTTCTTTATTAAAATTTTATTTTAAGTCAATTTGGTTCCCTTTCGGCCCTCTGGCGGTGGCCAACGTAATTAGACCATGAGCGGCGAATAGAAAATAACATTTGTTAGTATGAAAGTTGAGTTTCGTTGTTATTTTCTATATTCTGACGCCAGAGTACATACAGCACAAGCGTAAAAAGTAAACAGTTATTTTAAAAGTTCAAAGCGTTATAAAAATTGTTGTGACATATGAAAACAAATTGTTGTGACATATAATGACAAGATTACAAAGTTGTGTATCACGGGTTATGTCTGTTGGATACCGTATATGTAAATGGATTGCGTACTAAATTTTATTGTTATGTGCCTTATTGTTAAGTGGATGAAGCCGCAGGCAAATTTAGTAGTCTTACTAATAGTATAAAATGAGAAAATTGGTGAAGATGTGTGTAAGGATGTTTGTTAGTCTTTCACGCAAAAAAAACGGATGGATTTTGATGCAATTATGCAAACATGTAGCATATAACCTATACATAATATATCCTTATATGGTCTAGTGGTTAGCATATGCCCCACTCACCGCGAGATCTCGGGTCTGATTCCCGGGTCGGACAAAGAGTTATTTGTGAACTTTCCGTCAGAACATACACAAAAGCTGCATGAGTTAAAATTTTACCCAGTGGATGGCGATAGGCTCACCCCCTATTCCAAGGGAACTATACATAACAGGAGTTTCTGGGTAATATAGGCATTATTTTATGTTATATTAAGTAACATAATAAACAGGCCTCTGCTCATCGCTGCACCGCGAGCGGTAGTTGTAGTACATAAAAGGATACGCATCCATCGAAGTCCTCCCCGCACCACTGCAGCAGTTGCTTGAGCCGCGTGCGGTACTTCGTGGTGTTGGACTGCGTCTCGCCGATCAGAGCCGAGTACGTGCTGAAGATCACGCCCTTCTTCACGTTGCCGTTCACTGCTGATGAGATCTTTGCGTATTTGAACTGGGGGGAAACGGGGAGAAGTTATATGTATGACAATTTACGGCACTAGTCGACTCCACTTTGCCAAGAGGTGGCACCAGCAATACTGACCAATATTGCGCGCTGCATCATGCTGCATGCTTATGTCAAATGCATCTATCACCCAGCATTCATGTATGAGAAAAGAGGCGATCTGACACTTGCCAGGTTTTTGAGACCCTGACGTCTTAGTATTGCCGCCTGATAGGCATCATTTCAGAAAACCCTTCATTAAGTATTAACTACATAGTATAACTTCAGAGTTTTTCAAAGACTTTGGCCTAAATAAATTATTTCTATACTATAAAATTATAAAATTTAAATTTAGTGACTACCCCTGTCGACTTTTAAAATATCTTTGGGTATAACAGGGACAAAAAGGCTAACACACTGTCCAAGGCATGGACAAAATATTACCTAATGATCACCCATCCGCGGATCAACTGTGATATGTATTGCGTAACTTGCTTACCTTATTTAACGGATGCACATCAATCTTGCCGGCGCCGATGTCCCTGAGATCCCTCTCTGCGTCGTACTTGAGATCGTTAGACACAGACACCCAGATGGCACGCTTCCGCCCCTTGAGGTAGTTTTCGAAGATGAGGCCCGCAATTGTACGACCTTTACCCACTCCGGCACCATCACCTGTTCCAAGAAATGAAGGGAATTAAAAATTACACTGATATGAAGCAGATAGCGCGATGCCATCCATCACAGATAAGAAAAGAAACCAATAAGAAAGCCTGCCTTCGTGTGATCAGGCAGTAAATACTTATGTCTGTTGACACGTAGACTACGGCTACTAACTGCAAAGCTGACAGTAGATAGATGGTCTCATCAGTAGACTGATGGTCTCAACAGTAGACCCTACGGTCTACTGTTGAGACCATCAGTCTTCCTACGAATATAACACTCACCAATGAGAAACCCTGCCTTTGTGCGATCAGGCAGTAAATACTCGTGCCCTTTGACGCGTAGACCACGACTTCTAACTGTAAAGCTGACAGTATACCGGTGGTTTCATCAGTAGACCATAGATATTAGTCATGGGCGTTATTAGATATTTTTGGTAACCGGTATTACACCGGTATGTTGATACAATACCGGTATAGACAACCGGTGCCGAATACCGGTATTTAAGTACAGATACTACAGTTATTCTAGCTATAATAGATTATAATAAAAATAAAATAGCTTAAATAAATAAAATAGCGTTTACAAACGTTTTAAGCTAACTTAGCTATTATTTGGTATTATGGTAACCAAGGTAGTTGCCACCACTAGCGAGAGCGACCGCACTCGTTTACAGTTTGATTAAGCCGTAGCGCAGTAGATATAAGGTCGTCTTTGGCTTATAACAATAACCTTGAATGGTTTGCGCCGCTCTCGCCCCTTATCTTTTATGCATGCGATATTATCACTTGTAAGAGAGATAGATAAGTTAGTTAGTTTTGATCGGTTGCGTGGATTTAGTTGGTTTTGGTTGTCAGTTATTTAGTTATTATATGATGTGGGTTCGGTTTTCAAACAACGTTGACGCGGGGACGCAGTGATTCGGTAGTTACTTCATAGTTTCATACTAATACCTGATAACCGTTGGTAACTATTTTAATACCGATACGGTACGTGAGAGATGATACCGTTTTCAGTTACGTTTTGGTATAGCGGACACATGACTAATAGATATATAACACTCACCAATGAGGAACCCTGCTCTAGTGTTATCAGGCAGTAAATGTTCGTGTGCCTGTGACGCGTACACCACAGCTTCCAACTGTAAAGCTGACAGTAGACCGCCGCGGATGGTCTCATCAGGTAAGCTTATCTTGTATGTCACGTCCACTGGTTCTACTGACGATAGAGAAGCTGTTTCTACTACGGGGTCTGGATGCTTGCGGCCAAGTTTCACTGAAATAAAATATACAGTCAAATTCAAAAGTCAGGTAAGTATTTGTCCAATTTTATTATATTGGAGGTTTTCTTATACTCAGAAATGCCTAACGTTCAACCGTGACCCGGCCAGAGTCGGTAGTTATGTCCGAGATAAATCAACTCGTCCTCTCGCTTATAGCATTACATTGAATGTGGTGACAAGCACTACTGTAGTACCTTTGTGGTAATATCAACAGTAGCGTGATATTACCACGGCCATTACTCATAATAAGTTATCCATAACTCCAACATAGCTCGCAAAATAAGCTCGCTGAAGTAGCAATGGGCTGGTCACGTCAGCCGAAGGACCGACAGCCGTTGGAGCAAACGAGACCGCGACTCGGCAACCGTAAGGTTGGACGCCCCTCTGCCAGGTCGGCTGACGACCTGGCTCGGCTGACGAAGGTCGCTGGAGGGGACTGGTTGCGGAAGGCACAGGACCGGGTGTTGTAGCGCAAATTGGGAGAGGCTTATGTCCAGCAGTGGACTACGAGCGGCTGAATGATGAACTCACGTTTAGGAGGCATGTAGTCTGCGTATGTCTCTGCGACACCCATTTCTTCATCATCCACCTCTTCCTCGTCACCGGGCATCTAAAATAGGATAATTGTGTCAATAATTATGTTGAAAATATCTGAAATGTTTTAGATAAAGAGAAAATGTTACGATTGTATCACCCTCAGATCTCCGTCAGACCCTCGACTCGTCGAAGGTAAATCAAACGAGCCCACTCACTAGGTGCCGTATTGAAGAGTTCTATCTCTATCAGACCAGCGTGTCGGAACCTTAAATTATACACACCATACAAAATATAATGTTCTACTTACTATACTATACAGGGTGTAATTTATGGATGCTTATAAAAAAGTGAAATATTTATCTGAATAAAATTTGCTAATCCAGTATGTAGATTACTTTACCTCCAGTACCCTATTTATCACTTTTTGACCATCAAAGAGTCGGAGATTCATATTCTTAATACATAATTTGACAAAATATCGAATTGATCGTTATTCAATAGGGCCCAGGTGCTAGCATCTAAAAATTACACCATGTATATCAATAAATAGTCAAAGCAAAAATAGTCTAAAAAAATGCTGTTGAGACATGCTCACCTTCTCTTGTTGCCACATATTGCCAGGCTTACCCTGTGCCCAGGCGGGTCCGACGTTAGCGAACTGCCCAAGCATGCCCGCCAGCGGCCCGCCCATGCCCGACGCCAGGATCTGGTTGAGGTTCTGCAGCAGGTACGAGTTCATGGGCGACATGCCCACCATCTCCACTGTTCGGAAAGGGAAGGTTGTAGTTTGGGCAAAGGATGGTAAGTGGTGTTGTTAAAGAGTAAATTATGTTGTTGTGAATCTAAATAACTATTGAAAGGATGAAGTCGGTTAAAAATAAGAATAATCTACAAAAGTTAAACTACAAAAATATTAAGAAAGACAAGCTACTTCTACTACATATCTATAAAATCTATAAGCCATTCATTCAAAGAAACGAAAAAATAACTAATTAAATTATAAACAGACAATATCTATTAAACTTTAAGACTGCAAAATGCAATTATTTCAATTAGTGTTGAAGAACTGTAAGAAATATATTTCAAAATACTGAAACAAACTTTACAAGAAATTTTCCTCCATTGATCGATCAAGAAACAGTACAGTATTTTGCTGAAAAATAAGGGTGAACAACCCTTATCACTTAGGGGTATAAAAAATAGATAGTAGCCGATTCTCTGACCTACTGAATATGCATATAAAATTTGGTAAAAATCAGTAAAGCCGTTTCGGAGCAGTAAGGTAACTAACATTGTGACACGAGAATTTTATATATAAGATACATCACTAACCTTACTACAATAATAATAAATTAATAAAAAATAATTAATTAAATCTATTTCGAAGAATTGATGTAAATAAATAGTTTGGAATTATTTTTTAAATACACTATTCCCTCCTTATGAGGAAAAACGTGCTCACAATGAATATTAAGTAACAATTCTGACGTAATTTTGTCAATTGAAAAATATTTCTTTATTTTTCTTACTCCAACTACAAAATCACCATATTTAAGTATGCAATCTAGAATAAAAAAAGTATAGAACAGAACCTCGGTAACAAATGACATGAATAACTTACAAGGAAATCGCTTACGACTACTGTTACCATCGATTGTTAGCATACAGTTTAATAAGCTTACAACTACTTACAAACTTGTTAGGCCATCTATTTTGTACTAAAAAGGTTTTAATAGTGTAGGAATTAAATTAATAAGGCTTACAGTGTGTACTTATGTAGTTATAACGTTTTTGTGATATTAATTTGAAAAGATAAGTACTGTAATTAATCAGTTATAAGTACAGAAGAACACCCTTACCTTGTATACCTTAAGATAAACCGGATTCGTGCATTATCCGAAATCGACAGAAATGCATGTTATTCGCTCGTGCTTACGAATAAGAGCGGCCAATCCAAAACGCTTGTCCAAATCTCTGCTACCTGTCTTCGAGAAGAGAAGTTTGTTTTTGACTAGGAATGACGGGTCCTTTTTCAAAGAACTATCACATTCATACAATTTATGTAAAGACCTTCCTAAGCATTAAAGTCTAAATTCGCTTGACAACTAATTGTTTATGTTTCAATAGTTTATAAGCAAAATGCTTCCAACTATGCCATCTATCACATTTAGAATAATTCATTACATTTAGAATTAAGAGCTAAAGACTGAACTTCATCTAGATCGAGACCCAAATAAAAAAAAACTGAGACCTAAATGAAAAACTTCTTAGCAAGTTTTTTATTCAGCTTTGGATTGATACTGACGATTTCCGACAATGCACTTTGAACGAAACTACGTTATGTGACACACGAGAAGTGAGCACTCACTCTGGGCGAGCAGCGTGGCGGCGCTGTAGGCCGCGGAGGAGCCCGCCGCGAAGGGCGACGGCAGCGCCATGCTCACCGCTACGTAATCAACCATACAACTTAGTTGTGCCAACTATTCCTATTAAGGCGTGTCGAAAACAAGAGAGGCGCGGTGCAGACGCGGCGCGTTCTAACGGAGTTGACAGATATCCATGACACCAATACTTTCAGCTTGATAAAGTGTGCTGAGCCCACGCCTGGACTGAGCCGCGACTCTTCTGTTAGATGCCTTCTTAAAGACGATTATTTCGTATTAACGCAGGCAAGAAAACCACTCTACGGCTTTCAGTAAGTATCGACGAAACAGAGATGAATGAATGGCCAATTATTCTCTCTTTGTTGACTAAACAATCTCAGAATATCTGGAACAAGTGGAACACTTTGCCTACTCCATCATTTCTGCTTTCATGACACCGTCTTTTAAGGAATTAATCATATTAATGGTATGACCATATTCCCGTGACATTCAATACATCAATAATGTAAATTGGATAGGAGGCAAGATGTATCTTCACAGTTATTTCATATCTTGTGCTATAGCTGTGCCCTATCTCTCAAGATACAATAATACGGATAAAGGACCTCTCTTATTATAGTAAGTGTAAACAAAATATAATACTTACGAGCGCCTCTGCCTAATCCACCCATGTGGATAGGTTTTGTGAGCTGGCTCGCCGATATCTTGATCGGCTTCACGTTGCTGGCCTGGCCAAACGCCACGCCTGAAGCAGCTGTGTAAAGAAAATCAGTTATCAGGACAGCTATTGGTCCTGGATACAAATACACGAAGACACCACTCAAAAAAAGGGAAGACATAGATGGAAATTACGGTTTTCTCTTTATTGATTAAAACGAATAGATAATAATAATAAATAAATACCACACAACATAAACACAATGCTATCTAGTCCCAAACTAAGCAGAACTTGTACTATGGGTACTAGAATAACTGATACTATACTATACATATATACTTTTCAAATATATACTTATTATAGATAGAAAGCAGCAGGCAGGCAGGTACACCACCCTCTCCGTTGTGACATTTTGATTTCGATCTTATTGCATCGTAAGGCTTAGGGGCGGTTACGTGTCAGTTTGACATCTGACTAATCAGGATATGGCAAACTTTGCCTAGTCCTTATCCTATTGGCAAGTTGTCAATGTGACGCCCGCGCTAACCGCCCACATCCGTAAGAACCGCTCGTAATTTGCTTCGAGCCTTAGTGTAGAACCAACGTGCTTTTGCTGAGAATATACATAAAGAACATTCCATGATTCACCAAGGAATCGACACGAACTGTTAGCAATGGGGAGTAGACCCCTTCCACGTTGTACGGGCTCCGGTTAAGCAAGTTTGCTTGTATGACTCACCTGCAAGAGGGTTGGTAGTAGGTCTGACTGTGACCTGCGGTGTGACTGTGACTTTCTTATCTCCGATGCGAGCTGCAGCTGCCAGGGTTTTGCCGCCGCCTGCACAAAATCATATAGTTATAGGCAATGTGTACAGAAAACTGTTGCCTAATAATACGCAACGTTTCAAAGATATGCTTTTTTGAAGTGTTTAAAATTGTTCTAAGGATTTCATACATTTTTGATCATCAATATTCACATCCCGTATTATCACACGATTCGATAGTGTCACAAATAAGGAACTAATTCTGGGAAGTAATCATACGTTAAACAGAAAATATCTCATATTTATCTGAAATTTATCATATATAGGTAGCGTTATAAAAAAAACGTATTTTCTTTAGAACGAGCTCCCATCATTTAGTTTGTCGTATTTCAATAATTAACAGAATTAGATACTTGTTTATGGTACCATAAACATACTATCGAATGATGTTATAATCACACTGTTCCACAATGTAATCATTTAGTAATAAGCATATTATGATAATGCAACAGTAGCTCTACAAAGTCTATAATTATATAACATTTGGACACTGGCCGCTAGAAAAAAAAGTTGCCAAAATTGCTCATTGTCTTTGTCCATATTAAAGCGAACGGGAATTAATGTACACACGGCTATCAATCAACCTTACATTTCCAGTATTAGATGGTTTTGCATTGTAGAAGCTTCTCGAGCAATGCGAGAGCCAGGTTATACTAGCCAGATTTATTTTAGTTTGAACCTAAGCAGTTCGATTAAAATTTATATTATACTAGCTGACCCGGCGAACTTCGTAGCGCCTTAGCGTAAATTTGATGCACTACTTTATTTTGTATAACTGACCTATCTTATGTATGCGTACCTATTCAATTTGAACTGGAATCTATAATATCCCCATATAAAAATGAATCCTTTTTTTTTTTTTTTTTTTTTTTTTTTTTTTTTTTTTTTTTTTTTTTTTGCCGTAACAACCTTGTACAGAGTATTAGAAAACTACAAAAAAAAATATCAGCCAAATCAGTCAAGCCGTTTTCATGCCAAGTCGTGACAACGGAAAACAGGTTTCATTTTTAGGGTTCCGTAGTACCTACAAGGAACCCTTATAGTTTCGCCATGTCCGTCTGTCCGTCTGTCCACGGCATAGCGACGAAACCGTTGGTGCTAGAAAACTGAAATTTTGCATGAACATGGTATGTTAACTAAACAAAGAAAGTCGTAGAATAAAATTTGGAAAAATATTTTTTTTTCAGGTAAAGTAAAGTAAAGTAGGGATGTTTTTTTTTTTTGTCGCCTACCCCATAGTGTGGGGTATTGTGAGATAGGCCTTTTAAAAACGTTTAGGGGTTGCTAAGACAGTTTTTTGATTTAGAGATTTGTTTGCGAGATAATTAACTTTAGAGAGCAAATTTTTGTTCGAATAGGGCGTCCCCCCCCTCTAAAAGCTAAACTACTGGATCCCAAAATCTGAAAAAAATTGTGTCGGTAGTACATGTAATGAACTTTAAAGGAAAACTATAGCGGATAAGTTCACTTCATTAGTTCAAGAGGAATAGGGGTCCGAAATGTCAGATGCAGTTACTCAGAATATTTCGTTCAAAATTCTTGAAACATAAATAAACATACATAATACATATATAAAATCACGTCTTTATCCCACGGGGGTAGGCAGAGACGATGGAACGCCATGTGCTTCGCTCCTTACATACTTCTTTCGCTTCCTCAACATTCATACATCTCGTCATACGTGCTAGCTGGTTTCGTGTACTACAAACATTTCCTTTCTGAAGGACGCCATTTAGTTAAAAAGTAAAATTAAAAATATTTTTCTACGGAACCCTACTGCGCGTGGCCCGACACGCACTTGGCCGGTTTTTATATATATAGATAGATTAGATTTTTTTTTTTATTATTTTTAATTCGTTAAGATTATTTTATTTGCTCTTTAACTATTATGTTTGTTGACGTTTTCAAGCTCCCCTTGGGGTTTATGAAAATAAATGATTTGACTTGACTTGACTTGACTAACAATGTATAGGTTGATCGGTAGCCGTCTGAACCTACTGATTACGCGCCAGCCGTAGTTAGGCTCCAAAATCGATAGAAGTCTAGAGAACGTACGTAAGGAACAAGTAGAAAAGAATTGCTTATGTAGGCTTATCTCTGACTAATCTATTCTGGTGACATTCGTACGATATTTCGTAAAAGGATCAATTAAAATTACATCAATTCATTGTACCGCAACTAAGTGAAAGATAAACCGTATAAAAATAGATGTTTTTCAGTTGGTATATCACCAAACAGCAATCTTGTTTAGAGGCTGTACTATTGAATTTGAAAGAGATCGTCGGTAGCGATAAAAACATGTAGGCATCTGCAACTATGTTATGAGTTTTGTTACAGAACATCTCTTTCAGGCACGTGTAAAAATGTAAGGAATGAGCTTATTGAATTGAATCAGCCTGTAGGTATTCCGATTTTAAACTGTTTGCCTTTAGGAAATGGATGAAGAAGTCATCCGTCTTAACTCCATCCTGTTCATTCCGACCTCGCATTCATGCCCTTAATGGTCCTCCGTGTTTTTTTTTCCATACTGCATGAAAATTAATCCATCCTTCAAAAACTCTAAACTAAGATACAAGTAGTGGTTCACGATACTCTCACGATTAGGTGTTTGTCATTTTTATCCTAGTATGTAGAATTATCATATATGTCAACGTTTGTGAGGCAGTTTTACTAATGTATGGATGTTTTGTAGGCGGTTTCCTCATTATTCGCTGCGGGAGCGGCGCGGTAAAATCCGTCTTACTCTACGCAATAAGTAATGAACGATTTCAATGCTTTTATCTTTCCGGGACATGTAAGATTTATATAAATCGAATTAATGATTATATTATAATAATATGCATGATGTATGACATTATTTAATGATAATAATTAATTAACAATGCACTTGTCCAAATAGATCATGTACCTATGCGTTCTGAATGACCTCTCCTCAAACCAACCTCTTAAAAAAATATATACTTTTACAATTTGAACACCTGTACAGACGTGTGGCAAATCCATTTGTTATACAGATACATTTTGCTTGTGAGATGAAAAAATAGCTTCTAACCTAATATACACAAAACAATCATATAAATCGTTTAAACCGTAATAAAGGAGTTCGATAACCAAGAAGATCTTCTTAGTTATCGAACATGAATTGAAAAGAGTCGGCCTTGAGTTTAGTGTCGATCGATCTTGCAGGTTAAGCAATGCTAAACGTGGTCGGCCGTGGACGGGTGACCAGCTTTAACATAACAAGTTTACCTCCGTGCCTCGGAGAGCACGTTAAGCCGTCAGTCCCGGTTGCCATTTGAAGATCTATGGCAGTTGTTACAGGTAGTCAGATGCCAGAAAGTCTGACAAAGAGTATCGTATTACCTCGTACTGGATTGTGGAGGTCTGATTGCAGTCTCTCCTCGTAATAGATTAAACCGTATTACAGGAGTTCGATAACTAAGAAGATCTTCTAAGTTATCGAACAAAAATTGATAAGAGTACTTAAGTTTCTTGCCAGTTCTTCTAAAGAAGACCCTGTCTAGGGAGTTGCCACTTAAATTCACTTTCAAAAAATACAAGTGAGTTTAAGATCCTGAATTTAGAGTAGGTACTTTGTGAAGTCATAGGAATGAAGCTATTTTCGTTTCGTCTCATTTATTTCAATAAGGAAATTGCGTTATTTAGCTGAACAATTTCAATTACATTAAAACGTGATAATTTTTGTGTTTGAACTTTGTGTGGCTTCTAAGTAAATCAAAAATTTCGAAACTTTTACAAAGCTGAAGCATTAAAAATGTTTGCCAAAGTTTTCCTGATTTCGTAAGGAACTTGAATAAATCTTGAAACTTGAACCAGTTAACAAGTAATGTAATGTTGGTTTCTGTTTATATCGCAAAATTATTAAAAATAAAACGGCAATAAATCCAATGCAATTATATCTACGTATTTTATAAAAATAATTACTAGAATAACTGATACTAATACATATTATAATATGCTTTTTCTTTTGTAATAACATACTTAATTTACATAGATACACCTAGACCAAGACAAATCTGATCATGCACACAAAGATTTGTCTTGAGCGTGAATCGAACCCGTGACCTCTGCGTAGCAGGCAGATACACTACCAACTCCGCCATTCGGTCGTCGTAATTTAACCATATATACATAACAAACCATATATCATAGTAATGAATGACTTCAATCGATATTTAGCCCATTTTTGGAACGACCGTGAAATTTCAGCCTATCGGATGGCAGGGTAGCTGTAGACCGCTTACAACGAACTGTTTGTTAATCCTGCGTTCTCATACTTTGCGCTGCAACACATAGTACGCCGTAAACCCAGAAAATAAACAAGCGAGGCGCAGGCTAGAAGTTTTGCCTATAAAATTAGACGTTCCAATATATTTTGGTAGTGAGTGCCCGCTTCAACAAGCATTTTTGCACTTAGGTACATAAAAGTTTGGAAGCCCTCTGGAACACACATCGTGTTGTCAATGCGCATTATAATCCACGCACGACCTAATGTCTGCTATGGCCTCCCTAGTTTTTTTTTTATCAGGGAATTTTTCAGCCACATTCAAATAGTTATCTATACTAAACACTAATATTATTAAGAGGAAAGGAGGATTTTTTTTTTTTTGTTTATAACAAATAGGTTCTGAAACTACTTGACTAATAGTTCAACTTCTGGCGATAATTAAGAACCTATAAAGGACTTTTTACTACACGGGTGGAGTCAAGGACAGAAGCTAGTACCAATCAGTAAATACCAATAACTAGCTGCCACACATTTTGAACAGAAAAAACGGCGTGATTACGGCGTTATCATCGCCTTAAGGCACATTGAAGAGGGTAATACAATAAAATGGTATGGCTGCTTACCTGGCACTTCCAGATTATCTGGATCATCGTCATCATCGAAGTCAGAGCCGTCAGAGGGCGTCGGTGGATTGTCCTCGTCGTCATATGCCGACCGTTTAGACTGAAATAGTACATGTTAATATCAATATCAACTACTACCACTTTCCTTTAGGATGGCCAAATTTTCTCGTCTCACTTCTTATACCTAACCTCTTGTAAGCAAAACAGTCAGTGGGGGTAGGGTATGGAGAAGTCGCCGCGGCGGGCCCTGTGGATATAAGTTCGATCCAGGGCTCGCCGACCCACCATCTTTCGGCGACGATGGCACACCGCGGGGTTTTAGTGGGTATACTCGTGCTATTTACCATCTGCAGGCACGGGGAGTCCCACATAACCACCCTGCTCGCCCCCCGTGGTATGCGTAATGCATTTACCCGCGAGAAACAAAAAAAAAAAAAGGGTATGGAGAAGTAGGTAGAATTTGGCCAACCTGAGGTGTACAAAATATTTTCATTTATTATACAACGAGGAGCTCGTAGTTGAGACAAAGCCACGCGAACCGATCGATCTTGTAAGTTAAGCAATGCTAACCGCGGTCGGCCATGGATGGGTGACCAACTTTAACATAAAGAGTTTTCCTCCGTGCCTCGGAGAGTACGTTAAGCCGTCGGACCCGGTTGTCATTTGAAGATCTATAGCAGTTTTTACGGGTAGTCAGGTATTGTATTATACATACTGGATTGTTGAGGTCTGATGGCAGTCTCTCCACGTAAAGTACTGATATTCAGCTAAATCCTTCAGACTAGAAGCCAAACCCAACGTAATTGGAAAAAGGCTTGGTAGATGATGATGATTACAGTTGAAAAAATATGATTCCAGTGGGGCTCGAACCCACACCTCTGGGTTAATCTTTAATATTACTAATATTTAAAAAATACACCATCTATAATCACAGTATGAAGTTATATTTTCAACCGTAATATTGTACTACTTAATATTTCCCAGATGTAGGCTTACCCAACATTTTCAAGGCTTTTAAAAGAACAAAGATTTTCATGATTAGCACTGTAAAAATTTTAGTATGATCACATAATAATTTTTATTAAATAATAATATAGATTTTATTAGCATTGCATCTAGTTTTCTTATTTTTCTGCTAAGCCAAGAAAGTTATGCTAAAGAGCTAGACTATATAAGTACACTTAGACCTATGCTCATATCCAATTGAAACGTTGTTGTAAACACTATTGTATGAAATTGACTTCTTAGTTATCCTGTGTGTTGGACGGGTGGGCGCGATGGCTGCACACACGTCACACTACGCCAGTTGTCAGTATAATAGTGATGAATACAATTTAGTTTAATTCTTAATTCATTTTTAAATTATTATCTGTAATTTTTTATGTGTTCAAGCAGCCTCGGGTAAAAAAAAAAAAAATTGTATCTTGATTTTCTTGTTTGAATTATGTCACTTTTATGTTATCTAATAGGACCTGATGGAAAGCAACGTTAATATCATGACTCATTTTTATATTAAGTGAGTACATAGAGTCAGATATCTTTCCCAAGTAACATTGTTAAATGTTGGGCAATAATCATGGCAGATCCTAAACCAATGTTTTAAGGTTTATTTACAAGATGTAAGCATTAAAATTGCATTACAAAACTTTCATAGTTTAAATGAGTGTTACATTCATACATATACATACATACATACATCAAATCGCACCTTTACTCCTGTCCCCGGGTGTCTTATACCACAAAAATATTTAAAAAAAAATTACACTATACCATTCAGATACATTTAAGTTCCATTAAATCTTTCAGATTGGATCTAAGGAATATTTACTTTTGACAAATATTTTATTTTATAAGAATATTTCCATAACCTTAATCAAGGATTTCAATGAATATCTCATGGATTTAAAGTACCTCAGAAAAAAATATTGGTAATGAAAACAACACATTATATTAGACATTGAAATCCAACCATAAATTAATTACAAAAGTCCATGCTTCCATGATCATGTAAAACAATATTTATTCATAAACTAAATTTTCAATGTTAATAAAATTTTATAAATTATAATTGTGGATAATAAATTCTGAATATTTATTGTTCAAGTAAATTTTGTCCTCGATTGAGAACATGGTTGCATAGTTTACAACTAACTAGTCCAATACAAGATTAGCACAAGTCTTAAGAAATTTATAAATATCCTGCATTTAGAAGATACTTGCCTAAGAATAATAAAGATGATTCTAGAACAAGTATGGATACTCTTGTGAAAATATTTACTGAGGTCAACAAAGGTGGAAAAATCAAAACATCAGTTCAAGGGTTCCCAAATGCTTACTTTATGAATCAGAATGTAGGTAAGACTTTTTAAATCAATGTTTAAACACAATAACATCAAAGAATCCTAAGAACAGCTGCAATTATAAATTGAATCATATTTTTATTAAAAAATCTAAAAAACAGATCATAGACAAGTATTTAGTGACTAACCAGAAATAACATATAAGTCTTGGCAATGAAATAGTACATTACCTATAGTTGGCAAAAGCACCAAAATACAGTAAAAAGCCTTACATAACTGATAACATAGTTTTATAATGCTAGTTTTATAGCTATTTCACTTTCCTCCTTGATAAGTGACTGCATTCATTGGGCAATTCTTGCACCTCCTTACAACACATTATAATACATCATTTTACGCATTTCTTCTTATTAAATAAGAATTCAGAGGATTACTCAGCTAAAGAGACCGTATATAAGCCCAAATTCAAAACATAATCGATCACAATGCGTTGTATCCGCATTGTAGCAGTGTGCTAGACATAGGCACAGTGCAGTACTTCAAGACGTATTCTAACACTATACCTAGAACCTTCCAAGAAAATCAATACAGCCACACCCAGCTTGAATAATTAACTTCCCAGGAACACTATCTAGAAGCAAATCTAATAATGAAACATTGAAATAATATCACATGTGAGATAGACACCACCTTCTGACAGTTTTTTTGGTTAGAAAAATTGAAAACAAAGAAAAAAAAGGAAAAATATCCGTTTTTATGACCTTTGTTAATGATTTTTAACAAAGTTGAACACATTTTACTACCAATTTCATTGATATAAGGGCTGTAAATAAGAAAAACACATTTTTGAACAAAGTAAAGTTTGTAAAAAAGTATCAAAACAAAAAACTATCATTACCATTTTTTTACTTGACGGTGATGATTTGAAGCACTATATACAATTACTATTTAGCGTGAAATGACACAGTATTCAATATATTCACTTTAGTTCCATACACATTAAAATATTAGCGAGACACTTCTTATTTCGCGAATATAAAAAATGCAGACGTCCGAACGGCGGTCACTGCTTCCGCCATATTAAAAATTAGCAGAGAGAAAAGAATTCTGCGTCTCGGATATGTGTCGAAATGTACAAACGAAAAACTAATTTCATGTCATGTCATCCTTTCATTCTTTAGATAATGTTTAAGATTTTATTCCAAATTTAGTAGGTTAATTTCATATTTTACAAGAATAACATGGTAATCTATGGAATTATGGAGTAACCATTTAGTGCTGCTTTCTAGACTAGAGCGTATTAAAATTATACTAGCATACTCTGTGTATCCGAACACATATCACGAAAATTGCCAAAATATTTGCTGTGGCTGTTTCTCATTAATTTCTTCTTTTGTTAATATAATTATTATAATTGTCTCCATTAAAGTAAAATAAAAACGAATTAATTTAAAAAGAACATACCTCATTTTCATATATGGCAATTTTATCATAATTTTCATAAATGGCAAAGATCGAAAGTCTCTGCTTCAATGAGTTCATAAATACTCATAGACTACATAAAAAAAAGCTAAATACTCTGCTTAGTCTGCTTGGTCTGCTTGAATGCAAAATGTAAAAGGGCAATAATCAATGAAAGTATTTAACCCTGAACGTAAAAGTAAACAACAAATCAAGGTATTTGTTGTTTACTTTTACGTACTAGGATTAATACTTTCTTTAATTACCCGAATCTGTTCCCACGATTAGCAGACTCAGTTTCGAGAAATAGACGTGATGATAGCAGGCTTCGATTACACGTAGCTAGGACTGCTCTTATGCGCAAGAGTATCTTTTGCATGGCTCCCATTATTTATAATAAATTGCCTAAAACCTGGCAAAGCCAAAGTTATGTAACACTTGTAGTTAAAGCGTAGGTATTATATATAGTGACAGATTCATATTCATCCCCAAACCAGGCAGAGGCGACTACACGCAGCCAAAGTCCTTTAGACCAATTAGACTCACATCGTGCCTACTAAAGGTGATGGAAAGACTATGCGATAGAAAGATCAGAGGCCAACTGACAGTTTACAAGCCCCTGCATCCCAATCAACATGCCTATAGTGAAGGCAAATCCACTGAATCAGCACTCCATTGCGTGGTAACTCGTATTGGCAATTCTTTAAAGTCAAAACAGCCAACCCTGGGTGCCTTCATTGACATTGAAGGAGCTTTTGACAAGACGAACTTCACCAGCATAAACCGAGCCCTAACCGCACACGGAGTGGCACCAACGCTCGTGCAATGGATACACAACATGCTAAAACAACGCGCTATTCAGTTCACTGTAAATACTACCACTCGAGGCATCGTAGGAAGAGGATGTCCGCAGGGGGGTGTGTTATCACCTCTGCTATGGAACATGGTGGTCAATGAACTCATCACGGAGCTCAATGATCACAACCTCTACACGGTAGGGTATGCGGATGACATAGCAATATTAATATCAGGCCAATTTGAGGGCATCCTCTGCGACTTGATGAGAAAAGCCTTCAAATTAATCGAGAGATGGTGCTCGGAACATGAACTCTCGGTTAATCCAACTAAAACAGAACTCATCCTTTTCACTAACAGAAGAATACCTCGTCCATACAGGCTACCGAGACTCTTCAATACCGAACTTAAGCTCAAAGAGGAAGTCAAGTATTTGGGTGTAATACTAGACTGCAAACTACTCTGGAATAAGCACCTCGAGCACAAAATAAACAAAAGCACGATTGCTTTTTACCAATGCAAGAAAATGATAGGAATAAACTGGGGACCATCGCCAAAAATTACGTTATGGCTGTACACAGCCGTAATAAGACCGATGCTGACCTACGGTGCTCTAGTATGGTGGCCTAGGACAGTCCTAGCAACCGCTATATCAAAACTAAGAAGCTTCCAAAGGCTAGCTTGTGCTTCTATCTGCGGCTGTATGAAAACAACCCCCACGACAGCGATCGAGATGGCCCTACAAATATTACCCCTAGACCTCTACATACAGCAAGAAGCAGCAATAGCCGCTGTTCGGCTTATGCACCTAGGTCTATGGGGAAAAAACCACACGAGTCCACACACGAACATCCTGAACCAGGCAATCGAGTTACAACCACTCATTGCTGCTCCATGTGATAGGACTCTTCCTGTATACAACTTTAACAAAAATTACAACATAGAATTAATTGAGGAGGCAAAGGATCAATCAGGAGCCAACGAAGTACGCGTATATACAGATGGTTCCAAAACGGATAGTGGTTCAGGAGCTGGCGTACACTCCTTTGACCTCAATATAAACATCCACATTCCTCTGGGAAATCACAGCTCAATATTTCAATGTGAATGTGTTGCACTAACACTCGCCGCAAAAGCCATTCACAAACGGCAAGTGGAGGGAATAGGCATCAGACTCATTTCTGATAGCGCAGCAGTTCTCAAAGCTCTTCTTAACAATAAAACCAACAACAAACTAATCATAGAATGTCACGATGCCCTAGAAAAAATTTGCTCCAGAAATCAGGTCACCCTGCAATGGATCAAAGGGCACAGTGGATCTCTTGGTAACGACATTGCAGATGAACTAGCGAGAAGGGGATCAGATACGACAGTACAAGGCCCGCAACCTCTTCTTCAAATCCCCTTCACGCAATACCGGACCTGGATCCGCCAAAGATCGATAGAGACCCAAAACCAACGATGGTCAGATATCGCTGAATGTCGGCAAGCCAAACTTACAATACCGCAAGCCAATCATCGACTCACAAAAAACCTCCTAAGACTAAACAGAACAAACCTAAAAATAATGATAGGGTCAATAACGGGTCATTGTCCCTTGAACAAACACCTATACACAATAAAGATCACTGATAGTCCTCTTTGTCGAGGATGTCTTGACGCCGAAGAAACGGTCTCCCACGTAGTCCTGGAATGTAGGGCCGTTGCTTCTCAACGGGAACAAATCCTCGGAACAGTGAGGTCACTCCGCGAAGCCTGTGAAGTCCCCAGGAAACTTCTGAGCTTCTGGGCGGAGTTAGGCTGGCTATGTTAGCCAGGACTCTCCACGCACAATGGACCAAATGAGAGTCTAAGTGCGGAAAAATGAGTCCACTTTCCATTACATTCCATAGTGACAGATTTTTTAGCCGATAAACCAGTGACATGGACAGAATTATTTAATTAAATTGAAATTTAATTAAATGTTAATAATAATAATTATTATTAATTTTAATATGTAATTAATTCTTCTATATTATTATTATTACATTCTGTTTTCTATGCTGTTTTCTCCTTGTAAAGTAAAATTTGAATTTTGTTTTAATGATTATCATATAGGTACCTAGTTACTTAATTTATAACCACCAAATGATGTTTGCATGCCTATTAGGTAGAACAAGGAGAAGAAAATTATTGTTTACACCATTATTGTACCTTTGTTCAGTAAATAAAGTTATTCTATTCTATTCTATTCTCATTATTGCCCTTATACATTTGATACATATTTGACTCTTATCTATTGTAAGATCAAGTTGAATAAGCAGAGCCTTCTGGATAAGCACTCAATAACCATCCGTTTACACGAGTTGGTCTTCATTACTCCTCAACTCAATAAGCTCATTGATCGCACCATCTGGGGCATCTATACTCTGTACCATAATCAGAAAGATAAAAATCGAGCTGAATAATGTTTGCGACAAGTCGAGCAAACTGGCACGGTCGTAACATACTTTTCTAGATGGATTCGCCGAATCACACTGAGACGTTTATTTTCCTCGTTCTTGTGTTTTCTAGTATCTGTACAGACCTACTGTGAATATGTTTCTTTCTTCAAAATCACTCCCGGCACCATAGACCTAAAAAGTAAGGCAATTGATTTGACGGCATTATTTATTTCTATGTTCAGGCGGCAGCAAGGATGAAAAAGAAAGAATTCAAGTTAGGGTAGTTTACTGATAAAAGAATATCGAAATAAAACAACCATATTGGGATATAATTGGTTCTATTTCATAACATCACAATATTATTTTTAAAATCTATCAAGAACTAAGACATTTATTGTGGCCCATTATTCAAATTTGATTGCCTACTTGAATTATTAGGGACATACCCTAAAATATTACACTATGAAACATGATAGGTATGAACAGTATTGTAGCAGAATGCTTTTTAATATGGCACTGTCGTAAAAAGTTCCCATAATTAATAAGGAGACCAGCAGATCACTTGCCAATTAATAAAATAACAAAACTTACAAAAACTACGTTCACGAACATCGCAGGATTTACTTCGCATGTAATTGGTGTTGCCAGATAACTATAAAATCTACTTTCCTATCCTTCATTCAAGCACATCTTCATTATATCTAGGTTGTAAAGCATACTATAATGTTGGAGTATTACCGAACATAAGATTCTTAATAATATCGCCACGAATTGATAGTGGAATGCAACTTTAACACAATTTACTTGTATTTCATGATAGTCAACTGCGACAAGGTTCCATCCTGTTACCAATTTGCGATGATAATTAGAATTCAGGACAATTCTTTTATCTCTATCTTATTCATATCAATTACATCACGTTCTATCTACAAGCACCGACAACAAGCGAACAGTTTACTCTTATTGGACGCATTAAATTAAGCATATATAGGTACGAATTGACACGTAATGGACTAAACCTAAACAATATTAATAGGTCAAACATAAAAGTATTTCATTTATGTATGTATTAGCTTAAATTGCTTGTTAAGCATGCCGCTTACAGGAAGGCGAGGAACAGTTGCGGCACGATTTTGAATGGAAATGAGTCGTTAACGTTGATAACGAACGTTGCCTCGCCTTTTATCGTCCTCCCTTAGAATGGGATTGATGATTTTAATATGTAGAACAGATAGACTTTATAGTGGAAAAGGAAAGTCATGCTTGGTCGTGTTGGGCCTTCATGAACATCATCCTTTTTTTGTCGCATAAAAAAAATAGAGTGTTTTGTGATTAAAAAGGATCGTTACTAAATAAATTTAAGATTTTTTTTAAATTATAAAGTCATATCTATACATAATTATAATAAATCCTAGATAAAAGGTTAGACACACAGATAAAAGTTCATGTTAAGTTTAAAAGTGATCAATACATTTGTCATGCTGTATAATATTATGAAGATTAGGAATTATTAATGACTATTTCTATGTGTGGAATATATTCTTTCCTAACTGTGCTCAAATCTTCAAAATTCTATTGATCTATTACAATGATTATTTACTAAAATTAGGACTAAATAGTATTCAAATCCAATGACATTTGACTAAGATTATAATAACTGGCAGTTTACAAAAAATTACACTAAACTAATGTTTTTAGGGCAATGCCCAAAAACTGTCTCGCAACCAACCTTGTGACCAACGAAAGTGATTTTCTATTTAACCATGAAGGATGAACTGGGCGCTGTTTTTCATAGAATAATCACGTGTTTCAGTTTCCGGTTTACTATTAGAATATCCGGCTTCGATTCAACGTTGATATTATTCTTCATATAATACAGCAGCTTATACAGACATTTCTTGACACACAATAGATAGTACAGCAGCGATAAATCGCATAGTTAATTTGTCATACCATTTTCATCTTCACCTCATGATTGTCTATTTACACAAAATGTATAATTGTCTACGTAAAAAAAAACTAAAAGGGTTTCTCAAGGAAGTGTCTTAGGACCACTCTTATAATATATCTCAGATCTGATTTTATCTTATACAAGCTTCCGTTTACGGCTTCGCCCGTGTATTCAACAATTTTACTAATGAGTAAACGGGTCATGAGGTTAGAGCGGTAACCAAAATAAAAGACGTTACAGATCATTATATTGTTACGCTTAATTGACGTTATTACTAGAGAAACACACGGGTTACTCACGTATTTTAAGTCGGAATTCTGCCGACCGGTTTCTATACTTCATTAAGGAAGTATTTTCATCAGGGCTGTGAATGCAGTACGCTCGATGCACTCAGTGTAGCGCAAGCCGGGGCACTGACTGCATCGAGCGTACTGCATTCACAGCCCTGATGAAAATACGTTTTTGTCACGTAACTCACGTATACAGGATAAATGCGCGTGTAAGTTTGTATGAGATGGGCCCTTAATAAAAGAGGAGCATGTAACGTGCGCCAAAAACAACAAAAGAAAAATCTATAACCTGTAATCACTTTTAAATAATAATATAAGAATAATATATTTTTATGTTATATAATTTTATAAATATTACATAGTAAAGAATACAACTAAAATTACGTAGATACTTTTCTGATTATCTATCTGGAGATATACCAGCATGAATTTGTAATAATAGCAACAGTTTAACAAAAACCGTCTTTTGTTTTTAACCAGTAATGTTATATTTGCTTATGTGCATTTTTACTATTATTTAAACATCAACAATTATAATAAACTGGGGGATAATTAATACCAATTAAAACATATAAAATTTCATTAAACATATACATTTATAAAGTAGGAGCACAAGTGGCATCTGTCACTAAAATATAAACACAACATTTACTTTAAAATCTCTGTGATTTGATCATCAAGAAATGAAAAGATCTTTTGGTATGAACTTTGTGTTCAAAAATGGTTGCCATACATCCCAGGCATGGGCATGTTTAATGGTCCCATGGGGTATGGCACATTAGGAGCTGACTGAGGGGTTCCGTAGCTAGGGTATGGTAAATATGGTTTTGGATATCCATTACCGAAAGATGATTGCGTTCCAGATCGTAAAAGTTCAGCCATTTTGTCGGCTTTGAATTTCCTTAAGTGCATGTTCTTACGGGCCGGCTCAAATTCTTCAAGGAATTTCTCAACTGGTATCTTTCCGGAGAGGAAATCTTGTGCAAGGGTATCAGACTGTTCCTCGGATTCTGCTGCAGCTGTCTGGAGTAGTGCTTGAGTTGTGTCTGGTGAGATACCAGCTGATTTCGTTTCTGTAGAATGGATCAGATGATAAATGTTATAGAAACAAAAAATATTTATAGTTGTTTAATTTGGATATTTGCAAAAAACTGTATCCTATTTTTACTAATGGTAATATAATATTGTCATATACATAACATAAATTACCCTATATTACCCAGAAGGGTGTGGCAGCAGTGTACCTCACCCACAATTCATCCGTTATGTTTAGGTGCCATGGGATAGGGAGTGAGCCTATAGCAATCCATCAGGCACAATTCCAACTCCGTGCTGTGTGTTGTGAATTTTCTGATGGAAAGTTCACAAATAACACTTTGCCTGACCAGGGAATCAAACTCGAGACCATGCGGTGAGAGATACACTAACCACTAGATCATCAATTTTTTATATATATTTTTATGCAACAGATTATAGTCCAATGTAATTTTTTTTCTATGTATGATATCTTAGTTTTAAACTGTAATGTTGTACATATGTCAGAATAAAAAATAAGACTAAATAAAAAATAACAATAAAAATTGAGGCAGTATTTAAAAAACAGTGTGAAAGTAAAAATTACATTATAATTTTTTATTGATAGGATGATGAAATAAGTTAAATTTATGCTAGCCTACATTTTAATTTAGTTAGTAAGTATGTAAAAGTGAAAATGCAAAAATCAAGTAACCTGTTAACCATATTTCTTGAGATTTCAAAAATCAGAGAAACTAATTGAAAATATTTCTTCTTCTTTTATTTAATGGCAACTGAGTCTCCTTGCGGTGACTATTACTGCCAGTGTCAAGTGTGGAGTATAATTAAAATTGTAAGCGTCCAAAATGACGGGCGATATACTCGGATTCTGACGATGGCGGCACAGGCGAACACACGCTGTGAGCGTGCACTCACCCACACCACCACCGCCAAAGTGAATTGAAAATATTAGAATATCTACTTTACAAAAATTGTATTGATAAAGCAAAGCCTCTTTATGTTAATATCAAGTATTAATCATACGAAACTCACTGTAGTCCTCCAGTAGCTCCTGAATGCGAGAGCAGAGCAGTTCTCCTGTGTCTGACTTTGCCTGCACTTGAACCTTGAGATCCTCCAAGTCTGGCTCCTTAGTCAGGTTGAACTCAGCAAGGGACCTGTTGCTGGCTATTGTCAGTTCCCGTTCTGTCTCCCAGTCTTTAACCTGGCAAGGCAAGGATGTTGTTACTAACAAACAATGTCTATGACAACTTATCTAGACCAACTCTATCAGACTTTTTTTTGTTTTTAAGTGGTAACATATCTTGTGACTGATAAAGGAAACAAAACCAACCTGATAAAATTTCACAGCAACAGATTATTTGGCATTACTAACCACAATTGTTACAAGAAACTAGAATTCAGAGTAGACCCAAATCTATTGTCTTACAAGTGTATTCTGTTTAAACTATTTATCAATAACATAATCAAATGTAGTTTCCTGCAAAATGATCTAGTAATTCCCATCTATCTTGTTCATCAATAACACGCTAACCACTTATCTTGTTATCTACAAACAATAAAGTGTTAATATTAACGTATGCATTCAATGGATACGGTTCTAATTAAAATGACTCATTGTATTGACACAGAGCATATTTAATACTTAAAGTACACGGTTTTAAATAGATATAATATATATTTAGTGGTTGACTTATTAAAAATACCTTATGAGATCCTGAGGCCGTCCTATTACGACGAATTACGAGTATTAAAATAACAATTACCTGTTTCACATCTTTCAGTACAGTGTCGAATTTTGTCTCATCATTGAGTATTTCTTTTAGTTCGTCTGAGTTTAGATGGGCCAGTAGGCCCATGGCAGAAGAGTAATCTGGTTGGATCATCTTTAATCTCACTTTTAAACACCGAATATACAGGAAATATTACAATAAATTACGTTTTGGATCGAAATGATGTAAAATTTATCAACAATGACAATTTACTGACACATGAAACAAATTGTCAATTTGACTTTTTTGGTTGCCGTTCAGGAAAACTTCGAGTATGTATTAAAATGTCACTGTAAAAAGCATAGAACATACCTTGGAATTTTTTGCACATTTAATATTAATAACATAAATAGCTTTTTGATTTAGGCTAAACAATAAAATCAACCTTTATACCTTTTTAATGTTGTGATTTAAATTGAAAAAACATTGAGAACTGCAAAAGAAAAAAAGGATTACTGGACTCAGATGAAAGAATACCAATTTCTTTGTTACTGGACGAACCGAATGATTTTATTTTATTTATGCTGACAATTTTAAATTAAAAAAGTACAAATGTCAAAATGACGGTAGAGGATATTATAATGCTAAAATAATTAAATTTAATTATTATTAAGAAATCATTAAATAAGACTAGTTAAATCACATGATAAAATCTATATAATAGTGTAACGACCAAAAGTTTCCCTAGTTCTAGTCAGAAATGTTACTTAGTAATTCACCATATGACATAGAATTATTCTACAATTTTTATGTGAAGTTCGTGGCAGAAACATTGTTATATTTTAGAAATTTTGCATTATGTATAAGTTTATGGGTATTTGGGTACTTGCTGGTGTGTTGTGCGGTATACCGGCGGTATGCCAGGCGTCTACCGACGCGGACTCGTGGAGCCCTTGGTGCGAAACGAGTGTTGATTGTCGTGGCGCACCCGGATGACGAGTGCATGTTCTTTGGGCCTACAATCTTCAGGTTATGCGAGCAAGGTGCTGACGTCCATGTACTGTGCTTGTCTAATGGTATGTATTGTGAATTTATCTTATAATTTTAATATAATTAACATGATTTTCATTTATCTTTAACAGCTATAATGCCATTTACTCTGAATGGTCAAATTTTACTATGTTGGTATAAACCTGATCAAAATACCCTTTCCTCTTAGGCACATAAGACCTTGTTAATACAACCGATTATTTGTTCAATATAATAGGAATATTATTTGTCGCTGTAATTTTTTAAATTTTTTAGGTAACTATGAAGGCAAAGGTCACATAAGACGTAAAGAACTATGGGCAGCTTGTCACGAGCTTGGTGTCCCAGAGGAAAATATATGCCTAATTATGGACACAAGATTAAAAGATGATCCCAAAGTCCATTGGCCCGTGCCTGTCATAGCAAAGTTAATACACCAACAGTTAGAATCGCTAGATATAGATACGCTGGTCACATTTGATAGAGGGGGAGTATCATCGCACCCTAATCACTCTGCAGTCTTCTATGCTGTAGCCTATATGTTTGTTGAGAAGTTAATTCCTAAAAGTGAGTATGATATGATGGTTTTGTTGTTAATTGTCAGTTTTCTGTGGTATTTTCTGAATGTGTGAGTTTTTTTTTCAGGTTCACAATAGTTTCGCATAATTTTATTTGGCATAATTGAAGTGATTAATTAGCAAGTTGTTGCTAAAAAACTTATTTTTTACGATTAACATTTCAATCCATAACACTTAATAAAAAAAAAAGAATCAAATATAAGAACACAAAATATACACAAAAATAATTATGTTAATAATAATTAATAATTATTATGCGACACATCTATAATCTGCTTTTGTGGATTGTTGATGTCCATGGGCTGTACTCCACTTACCATCAGGTGGACTACACATTCGTTCGCTGTAGGCGTAGAATTAAAAAAAAAACCCTTACACAATTACTTTTAATATTTTTTTTTTGTTTTCAGGATGTATAGTGTACACACTAGACTCTGTAAATATATTAAGAAAATACATGGGCTTCTTGGACCTGCCACTTAGTTTTGTATTGTCTTCTAAGAGGTGAGAACTTTTTATTATTATGAAACAACTATTTTTTTTTCAAACCTGCTTTTTCTTCCTTGTCTTGTTGATGGAGTAATTTTTTTTTTTATTTGCCATTGTGGCGGGAGGATTAACTGAAAAAAAACTAAAAGCTGTTTGCAATGGCATCATCATTTACATATTGTTTTCCCTCTGAACACATTATTGTTGTAGTTAGAGGCATCATTTCTTTTTATCATTTTTGAGTAACTTTGCCTGTGTGATTAGGACTAACTTATCTATATCTAACTATCTATAATATAACTATACTTATCATGGGGGCAGTCAAAAAATAATTAATAGATTGCTGTTTGACTTACTTTCATCAGAGTAAAGATATATCAAGTAGTTTATCTTCATATAAATGGACGAAACGCGTTACGTCCCTACGCCTCGGAATAACAACGCAATTTGTAGTTGGCAGGACTGCTTATTGCACGCCTATATCCCATAATATGTATACCTTCAAAATTTCAAGACTACAACCAGTGGTTTTGGGTTCTGCATTGATTCTAAGTCAGTCAGGACACTGCCCTTTTGGCAGGTTTTATATGCAATTAAATTTTCCCTCCCACATTTCTCATTCCAGATACTTCCTCCGTTGGACAGAAAGCCGTCGCATAGTCCGCGCGATGAAGCGCCACTCCTCACAAATGGTGTGGTTCCGCTACCTCTATGTGGCACTGTCTCGTTACATGATCATCAACACGCTCAGGAGGATCAGCCTGGCAGACATTGAACTTGAACTGGAAGTCGATGATTAACTCTAATGATTGATTCATTGAGGTATAATTTAACACTTACAGTGTTTTAGCTATATGCTGGTATGCAAGAGCTATCTTGTTACATTTTGTTTTACTACTACAGTGACCAATTTTGGCCATGCTTGGCTTAAGTTTAAAAGCATGGAATTGATGCGGTATTCCAGCTGCTACTCAACTAATTAGTTTTGTTGTAATATATAATTAGATATATTTACCTGACATTTACCTCCCAGTTTACAACATAGCAAAATTACTTGAAGAAAAATAAAATATACTATAAATATCTTAGGGTAGCTTCAACAGTTGTGGTTCAGTGTGGTCTAGAAATAGACAAGTAAATATTACAATTGAAAAAAGACCCTGTATAAAGATATTAAAAATAAGCAAATCACAAGGTAACAATTTAAAAAAAACTATGGAGGTTTAAATACAACTGAGATTAGAATAAGCACTTACCGAGATAAGATGTTGAAAATATTTGCGTGAGGCGGATAGAGGCTATTTGACTTGTTTTTGGCATATTGTAAGTAAGTTTATAGATGTTGGACTATAAGTAATAGCACATTTAGCGACCCATCTATGGGTCGCTAAATGTGCTATCACTTAAAGTTACTGATCAAATAAAGTTGAAAGATTTATTTCTATCTCTGAAGAAACATATTAAAAATGTTAGATAGTTTATACTCAAAGTGATGGTAATATTTCACAAAATTAACGGTAAATCGTAGTTGTTCCTGTCACTGCCATAAACAATAAAAATCCTACTAAGTCCCAAATCTAGAATTCTAGAAGATAAGGTAATTTTAGCCTGTATGAACTACTAGATGTCGAAATTTGATGGACTGTATAACTTACCTAGGAGTAATGAACATAAGAATTTACCGAAATTTTAAAATTGCTTCTGAACGATCTCCAGCAGGCACACAACTATTGGATCTTGTGAGAGGAACATGTTACGGTCCATATATTTTGTCATAACTTCGACCTTTTTGGAGTTTAGTTCTTTACAGTAAAATTCTAAGACGTCATATTTTTAATAAAAAAATAAATCATAAAAAAAGTTGTCTTCCTTGAAGCTCATTTATCAAGAAAATTCATTTGTTAAGAAGAGAGTTTGTTTTAAATGATTTAATGAAAGGATTAAAGGGTTTATTGCTTAGGGTAAATTGATAAAGCATAACTATGAGGACAGATCAAATACCTAATGAAATGTAGGTAAAGGTAATATTCATTCCACATATTATACAGCTGGGTCAGCTGGTATTTTGACGATTTAATACCCTCATGTCAGTCCTCAGTACACAAAATATTCTGTATTACAAATTTTTTGGTCAATCCGCCAAATATGCTGGCTTGCCTTTCTATTAAAATTGACAAGAATGTTGATTATGCCATGATGCTGCTAGTCTGCTAATTATTTGAGTATAGTGGTGTAAAATACCTTATTGTAAGGGCCAGTTTCACAGGTTCCTGAGAAAGTCTTGTTAAGGCTATTCGGCTTGTTGACAAATAAAACGTCAAATTTGTGGTGGTTAACTATCTCAAACGCCTGATATGATCCTTCTGCATATTCGGTAGTTATCTGACAGATAAATATTAAGTTTGTATAAGATTAACTGGCTGTTTATATGTGAAACTTCAGGAACCGTTAAAACTAGTGCTATATGTAAATGTTAAAGAGATAAGAGAATGTCAGGATAGATTTTTAAGATGGTGTACCTGCAAAAGATTGTAGATTTAACTGAGTTTATGCAAATGTGAGATTAGTTTTTGGTAGAGTTGCCAAGCATTGCAATACTTTACAAATAATTAAGTATATTAAAATAAGTAACGAAAGATATTTGTCTATTTATATTGGTCCTTGACTGCGTTCATAAACAGAATTGCCTCAAAATGGCAATGATCTGTATCTCTGTTTTCAAAATATTATATTATTACTTCAAAAATAGCCTATGGACTAGCGTTACTCATATTTTGTTTTTAATATGTAGCTATAGTAGATGTTAACGAGACATTATTAAAACTGCGCGTATGCAGGCTGGATAAACACAGTCGTTCTTGCGTTCGCACGTCGCCATGAAATTCCTTTTTCTGTAAGATTATTGTATCTATAAGGCAGGAAAAGACGTTAGAATACAAGTTGAGCATGTGTGTTTGAATTAAATAAAATCACTGCAGAAATCAGATCTCTTGCTAGCTGATACAATCCGGCTCGAAGGACCAATGAAAAAAAATGCTTGTTTCGAATAGTTATGCGGCACAACGAAGTCAAAGCAGCCGTGGCGCAATGGATAAGTCATCGGTCTTACGATTGAGAGGTCGTGGGTTCTAAATTCAAATCATTTATTTTCATAGGCCCAAGGAGGCGCTTAAACCTTAATCCTGGCCATTACACCACGGACTTGAGCTTCCTCCTAACACAAGCGAATTAGGTTTCCCTGGAGGGGTTAAAACTACTTGTTGTGTGACGCCCAATCGGAGGGCAAGGCGAGTGCACTTACCCTACTTCGTGGATATTACAAAAGAAGTCTTATCTAAAATCGGACTGTTTGGTTGCATTTGTCGCATCAGTCGTACGCTAGTTTGTTATTTAGTGTAGGTTTTATTATTAAGAATCGCTGTTGACGCTCTATGGTTGGATTTTATTGTGAATTTTACACTTGATTGGTACTGGAGTGGTAACCAACTGACTGCATGTTATCTTAGGCTGGTTTTAAAGACACGCTGACCATCGGCGCTGACAGTTCAGCGGTGACAGCCATTCCGCTCGAAACCGATGGTCAGCGAGACTTAAACCTGCTTTAATACAGTCATTGGCATGCAGGACGTGAGAATCTACTGGTTAAAATTAGTAATCGTGGGCTATACCAAGTTTAGTTGATTTGCAGTTAGTATGGCATGAATGCACAAGTTAGTTCGTAGTGCAAACCATAACTGAAGAATTTTATCAACAATATTTGAGTGATGTTTTATGACAAATTTCTTTATGTATTTTTGTGTTTGACGTAACCATTATTGTGTACACACACAATAATGGTTACGTCAAACACAAAATAGAACAAATACTATGGCACTGCTTATTTCTTAAAAACTTTAGACTAGTACTTTTTATGTAAGAGCACATGGGCCTACGCCATAGAAATCTTAATAACTAGTCAATAGAAATGCTATCGACTATCTTTTAACACTGGGACGCATGTCGCCGTTTTTCAAATACCACTTTTTGTATTCCTGCAAACAAAATTATTCTTTTTGGCGATGACATTAAGACGACAATTCCTCAACTCGCACTTGTGTTCGATTAGACTCATGCGCTTGTATTCCTGCAATATGCTACGCCTATGTGCTCTTACATAAAAAGTACTGGGTAAAAGGTTGGGTGTCAATCTCCTCGGCATGTCTCAGCCTGCGTTGAAAGCGAGTTTCATGCACATATGTATCTCACGTTATCCCTCAACCCCCGAAATCAAATCCTGGCTACGTCCGTGGAACGCATGAAATATTCCCATTTAGGTCCGTACACGTCCTTGTATGTACATAAGTAATAAGTACATTGTCCCTATTGACCCCGACGCCAGTGTGTGTGGTAGGTATTGTCTACGAACTTTGTTAACTTGAACTTTTATATCAAAAGTATTGTCATCCTGTGATATTTGGTTCTAACGCTATGGCATGTATTCCATTATGTTTTTTTATATTATTCATTAATGTATTTTATTTTATTTCCAATAAACGATCAAATTGATCAAAATAACTTAGCAGTTTTGTTACAAAAATTTCATTCAAAGGTTTTTGAAAACACAAAATAGAAACAATACGCAACAGATTAAATTGTTTTATTTGTGTTGGCCTCAAAATATTCATAGTACATTTTACAACAAATGTTATTTCATTACATTATACTTATTCAATGTGAGAACTTCAAAACTTTTAATTAGCTAAACATTTAAAAATTGACAATTTTAGCGACTAAAAGTATGTATTCGATGAAGTATATCTACCCGGTAGTGAAACAGGACCGCTAAGGGATAACACACACATGCAGGACCAAGGAACTAAATAAAATAAAAACAATAGTGTACTTAACTTTATTTGGTAACTGCAACAAATAAGCTTTAACAACATCAAAGCAAAGCTTCTATATATTACAGACCGAGCGCGCCCCTCGCACGCATTACTTTAATGGAAGTTACAGAACATCGTTAAGTACTAATGTTCAAAACAAGCTCTAGGCGACGCTACAAGCGGGTTGGCAACAATTTAACTAATTACTATAAAAAAAACACTACTCGCAAATATATTATCACGCTGTATTTGATGTAAAACTTATTACAACATAAGTAAAAAAACTTAATCATAAAGATAGTGCAATGTTAAGCAGAGACGCCGCTGGTGGCGCCGCCTCGCGGATTTGTAAAGAAGTCGCGAGCAGCGCCGTCGGCGGCAGGCTACATCCGATTCGTTAAAAAGGAACATCGACGCCTATGGATTCAAGATTCACATAAAATTTCATATTGTACTGATTCAATAATTCCATTTTCACTGATCCTTCTAATGAGAGAGCGAACAGATAACATTAAGTAGCAAACGATATTTAACGTTGGTACCGTCGGTAGAAACTGGAATGTCACACAATTATTAAAAATACTGATTTGTTAAACAACAAAACTTATTCATAAAATATATTTGAAAATCACTATGCGAGGGTGTTGCAACCTGAACCCGTTCCCAATAAATAAAAATATCCCATCACACCGAACTACCGATTATACATTCACCTTGCAACACCCCCTGAGTAACCCAACTACCTTAAGGGTTGCCATCGTTAAAAAATATTGCACCGATCAATTTCATTATGTGCCAGAACTAACATGGTACTATTGCGCAGAATAATTTATTTATAATACAAATAGACAACAGATGGGGCCGAGGGCTCCAACCTAATAGAACATAGAACATTATATTTATAAAACTTTGCCGCTAACTCTGGTCTAGTTGCAATGTAGTTGTCAGATTGAATTATATTTTTTATTAATAATTATTTAATTAGGTAACGACAACACTACCTGTTAACCACTGACTACATCGACTTATTAGTTATTAAATATTATCTATACCATACATCATTTTTTCTAATGGTAATAATCTATGCCCTCGCTTCACTGAGATCGTGGGCCAAAAGGGATGAGAAATATAATACATTTGTCTAGGATGTAAATACATTTATTATATTATGGATTTATTAAGCATTTGATACATAAAAGAAAGATGTACAATCCCGCTGTGACCAACAAATGCCAGCAGTTGATTTGGTTCAGTGTTACCATGAAAAATAACTCACATTCCCTTTCTGCTCATATTGTATGTATTATGTAAGAACTAGAACATATTATAGACAAGATATATTATGCAAAATTGCCTTTGCCTTTTGTTTGTCCATTTAGTGTAAGAGCAAGACTTACAACACAGAATGCAGTGTTCTGTGAGGTCCGTCCTATTTTGTTTTTTTGCACGCATAATTCATATTTTTGATAGTTACGCAAATTGTAGGTAGTGTTTAGATTTAATTTTCTAGTTCTTCATCAGGTATTCAATTATTACACTAAAACTACAGAATTACATGTCATTATATTTTTCATAGTAACACTTGGGCAATCTCAGTGTTGAGTCCGGGCAGTGAGCGAGTAGCCGAGCGCGGTTATTGCTTACAAATCAGAAACAACCATTATTATGGCATACACATACTATACGTAACGCTACCTCACTACTATAACTTGGTATAAAACACACTTGGTACAAAAATACACTTTGGTATAATATACACTTGGTACACGCGAGTTTTATACCCACACAGAATGTATGTGAAGTTTGGTATTGTTTTGACATTCAAGATGATTCATATGATTTTAATAGTTATTTGACTTAAAATGTATAGTTGAATCACACCGACTAGATATATCATTGAAAATAGTCATTGTCCACTTTTTAGGTAACATATAACAACTATTATATCATGATAATCTTTTAGTTAACTTTTATACAATTTAACACTGTCTCAAACTGTAATGTTAGATGTTTTTTCTAGTCTGATTGATTAGTATTTTTCGCAGATTTTTTAATTTATATGTTATGCCAAGTTACAGTAGTCAGTATAGCCAATCGATAGATAAATTCTCAAACAAATGAGCTAAATCCAATAACACTAAATGGACAAAACCTTTATAGTACGCGTGAAACCCCTTGAACGATCTAAATATTAATTATAAGTCTAATACCAAGTGAATTTATAATTCAAATAGATTGGTGTAAGGTTCGCTATAGGGCTTGCCGTATTTGCGTATAGTTGGCCAGCTGACTTTTGATGGTAGTTTTTTGTATTTTTTTTTGTTAGTAACATATTTCATAGTATACCCACAGTATTTTGATTTTTTTAAGCTTTATATTAATATCAGATGATAGATTAACTACATTAGTAAGAATAAGTTAGAAACTGTTATAATTGTAAAATTGTTGTAGTTGTACTTTTATTATATATGTATTTTTCAGCAAACAGCGACTAGAATACGTTCATACACGAACTTCTCTTGAACAGTCAACTACTCAAATATACGCTAAATACGACCTAAAGTCCGAATGGTATGGAGCCGCGCCCGACTGCCAGGCACGTGTACGTACCGCACCCGTACGTACACGTCCGTACACACGCATGTACCCTCGCGTACACGTGGCACACGCTCGCGCGTTACTCGTTCTCGGCGCGCATGCCCCGCACCTCGCCCTCGCGCCGCAGCCGCTCCAGCTCCTCCTTGGTGCGGTCCTCGATGGCGCGGATGTCTGCCATCGTCATGCCGAACCAGTCGTCCATTGAGCAGAACACTTGTCTGGAAACATAGAAATTGAAATTTTATTGATTGAAACATGGTATGTACGTATAATATAGACACGGGTCTTAATCGCGTAAATATTTTTAAGGTATATATACCTCCTTGCTCGACTGTTTCGATCGAGTCACACCGATCGTGGTCACGAGCTAACTGGTGAATGTTTTCGCATTGTATAGGCTTCCCGTGCAATCCGAGACCAGCTAATACTGGGTAATGTATAGCTGTCTGTACTGGGTGTTTAGTTTAAAGTTATTTCTCTAAAATATGCTTAACGTAAGAACATAGATATTAGTTAAATACACTTTAATATCTTAATGTTTTTTAATACTAATATTATGTTTATACGAAAAAACATAGGAACATATACCAAGAAAAGCGATGTTCATTCATTAAACACGAGGAATAAGCATAAATTGGTAGGCCAATATTATCGCTTAAACAAAGTCCACAACTCATTTGAGGGACTAGGAGTGCGTTTTTATAACAAAATTCCTGTCGAAATCTTAAACTTGCCCCTACTAAAGTTTAAGAGTATCGTTAAGAATCGTCTTATGGAAAGGGGCTATTATAAAATAAACGATTTCTTAACCGACACTACGCCTTGGAAATAATATTAATTTATCTTATGTATTTATTACAGTAATATATTTATTATTTACAATTATTATGGTTATTATATTTCAAATGAATTGCCAAGTTAGACATTGTTGTATCCTATTTATAATTATGATTGATTATGATCATTTTGACATATTATATTCTATATTGAGATTGACATAATTTATTTTTGACATCATATTATCATATTATTGACTTAAGTTTCAACTTTTGACATTATAATGAATATCAATTGATACATTATTTTTATTATTTAATATGATGATTAATGAAAATTAATTCATAATTATATAGTTTCTTTATTAACTCACTAAATTTGATTTGTATAACCTCATTTCATGTTATTTCAAATATTGTTAAGTAAAGGCAATCTGTGTGTACTTTTTTTAAATTATTTATTTTTATATTTTTGTAGTATAAATAGTTTTTGTTATTAGTATATAAATATTTGTTCTGTTCTAAAACCCTTATATATACAGTAGTATACACACATTGTTTTTACTCCTTTATTTTCTGCTTGAAGTGTAAGATATTGCAACCTTATATACTATGGATTTATTTATAATAATTTAATTTCCTTTCTATATTTAAGTTTATTTTCTCTTTATAACCATATTTAGCTATAATGTTTGTTTTGGTTGCTATAACTTACACATAGAATTATTGTCAAAAAACAAACAAATATTGTATGAATTATTTGAAAAGATGGTGCACATGAGTTTCTCACCAGCTCTTCTCATGATGCAATACCCATCGGAGCTGGTACTTGGATTGATTTTAATTCAATTCTCTAAGTTGAATTAAAGTCAATCTAAGCTCCGGTGTCAAATCATTTTATTACAATAAGTACCTATTATAATTTAGTTAGCTAAGTTTTAATTTAATTTCATATTTTTTGTGTTTTGATGTTTGTTTTGACGTGTTCAAGCGCCCCTTGGGGCCCATGGAAATAAATGATTTGATTTGATTAATGTTCGTGTAATCATGCTATATCCAAAAGTTATGATGCATGTTTGTTACTAAGCTAGCGTTGATAAAAGTACTATGGGAAATATGAACATTGCTGAAGTCTGCAGAAAAACCATTTTAAGCTTGCTTTAAAAATTATATTACGATATCTAATCTATGTCTTTATGAATTTTTTAAAAGATTTCTGCCGCGAAATAAAAGCTGCTTAGCCAATTAACGCCTTCTTAGTTTAACTATGGGTAATCAATTCACTTATAAAAAAAACTCTTTGAATCCAACTAACCTGTGGAATATGGTGAACAACCGTCGTTCTGATTTCTGGATCACATTTTCTACTTTACTCTGAAAATAAAAGAAAACATGTTACTCTGGCTCCGTGACCTTAAGATTTTATATAATTAGAGCTCAGGTGAATCTATGGGTATGGACATTGTAGATAATAGTAATATCCGAGGTTATAAACCTTTTTGACAAAAAATACTCACTGTCAAAAATATTATGTATCCCCACTGCAAATTGGCACAAAATATCCGTACTTCTTAATCAATTTGTTACAAAATGTTTGTCTTCAAAATGCCAAACAGAATTGTGCCTAAAAACGTATAAACTTAATAGTTGGGATAAATCAATGTCTGTCAACAAACTTTGACAGACCTTATTCTACAGTGGCGCCACTTGGTGAGACAAAAAAACGATGGCCCGCATTTGTGTATTGAATACTTATTCAAATTATGCTAACCTGTAGTCCAAACCACTTGAACTCAGCAGTAACAAGCTTGTAACAGGTCATGACGGGTTTGACCTCGTTCTTCCAGTTGGAGCCCACGAGGGGCCCGCGGCCGGTCTTCTTGGACTGGAACTTCGTGGGGTCCGTCTCCGCCTTGTAGTCGGCCGATGGTAGCGGGTCGTTGGCGATGTCTATCTGCACGATCTCGCGGTTCTTGAGCTTTTCAGGAGGCAGTTCGTGCACCTGGAATTTAAGTGAGAAGAAAATTTTATATAAAACCAAGGAATAATAAATTACATTAGTGAAAAGTGAGAGAATTTTCTACCAATATTAAGCAAAGAATCTTAGTTGAAAGTAAATCAGTTCCTTGAAGATCTATAGCAGTCATAACGGGAAGTCAGGGGTCAAAAAGTCTGACAACTAGTTTAATGACGTAATATTATGGCCGTAA